>JAVJGI010000040.1:2506817-2533665 GCA_035590275.1 Ibycter americanus
GCCAGATGTACACGTTGGCTATTTACTCCTTCAACAGGCACAATCTGGAACACATTTCTCTCACGAATTTACAAAACAGTGTGTCAAATAAAATCAACATTATTCACCTATTTGGTGGAACCTGTATCTACTTTCCAACCACACTGTGAGGAGTTAGGACTTACTGACCTATGCAGTTTTTAAATTCTTAGGTGTACACTTTTTAACCTACACAAATTCTCTCTCATTTCCTGCTTCATCTTGTTCTTTTTTTTTTTTTCATGCTCATGTTATGCCTTGTAAGATTTTGCAGCAGGAATGTCTTTGAAAGAGCAGTTTCAGCAGATGTCCCAGGACAAAGATGACACAATGAAATGATGAAGCAGGCCCTTCAAAAGAATGAATGTTGCTAAACAGTTTGTTCACATACATCTTTGTCTAGCTGCTTAAATTGGATTTGGGGTGGGAGAGTGACCCAATTTTCTCTTCATTTGTATGCCTCTAGTATACTGATTCACGCATCATAGACTTTAAATTATCTTCCCTCAAACTGGGAGCTAGAATGTAGTCTTTTCATAGAATCATAGAAGGGACCTTAAAGATCATCTAGTTCCAGCCCCCCCTGCCATGGGCAGGGACACCTTCCACTAGACCAGGTTGTTCGAAGCCCCATCCAACCTGGCCTTGAACAATTCCAGGGATGGGGCATCCACAGCTTCTCTGGGCCACCTGGTCCAGTGCCTCACCACCTTCATAGTGAAGAATGTGTTCTTAATATCTAATCTAAATCTACCTTATTTTACTTTAACGCCATTCCCCCCTTAGCCTGTCACTACATGCCCTTGTCAAAAGTCCCTCCCCAGCTGTCTTGTCAGCCTGCTTTAGGTACTGGAAGGTTGTTCCAAGGTCTCCCAGGAGCCTTCTCTTCTCCAGGCTGAACAACCCCAACCCTCTCAGCCTGTCTTCATAGGAGATGTGCCCCATCCCTCTGGTCATCTTTGTGGCCCTCCTCTGGACTCGCTTCAACAGGTCCATGTCCTTATGTTGGGGCCCGCAGAGCTGAATGCAGTACTTCAGGTAGGGTCTGACAAGAGCGGAGTATCTGAAAATCTATCTCTTCTTAACATGCTTATTCATCACATATACCAATATATTTCTAAAAAGTAAGCTTAACTAAAATGTGTATAAATGGACTCATGTCCTGTTATTTTAGGGGATTTAATTGAAGCATTATTTTGGCACCAAAAAGTATGGTATAAAACCTGAAGTTGCACTTTGCCCCCATGTTCCAAAACATAGTGAAAGCTGGGGGGGATCCTCCTTAGGCAGATACCAACCTTTCATGAGATGCTGAGAATTTTATAGAGCTGTGAAAGACATTTGGGGGGAGTGCCGATCCATTGCTGATGAGCTTCCTGACCAGAGCAGAACGATGTACAAAAAGAAATAG
Organism: Ibycter americanus; assembly: GCA_035590275.1. Taxonomy (NCBI): domain Eukaryota; kingdom Metazoa; phylum Chordata; class Aves; order Falconiformes; family Falconidae; genus Ibycter; species Ibycter americanus. Next base: position 2,508,247 of record JAVJGI010000040.1, read on the forward strand.
AGAGTTGGCATATGTATTTAATCTTACAATTATATATACAACCTTGGATTCAAGGAGTTCTCGAAGTACAGACTTTGGGAAGTTGGAGGACTGCTTCACACCGTCATAGTGACATTTTTTCTTCTTTTTTTTTTTTCACAGGGCATCCCCTTTTTGGTTCTGCTTGGTCTTGTGAAGGATTCTAGATAGATGGACCTTTCTTCTGGGCATGTATGGCCACTCTTCCATACCCTAGACAAGGAAACTGAATTTATGTGGTGTTTCATCTACATTGCCTTGCGTTGTATTGCTGAAGATGAACATATAACAAACTCAAGAACCTATAAGGTTAGAATTAGTATTTAAGCTGAAGTAATGAGTGGGCAGGAGAAGGAAAATTATATCCATACAAGCTTCAGACTTCGTTTTCTACATTTCTAGCTGCTCTAATTTGTCACAAATTACTTTATAAACTTTGATGTTGCAAAACCCAGAACAATATCTAATTAATGAGGTATTTTCTAGTCGAACTAAGCTTTCTCTAAGGAAAGGAAGGTGAAGAGAAAGGTGAAATTATTATCTGAGGAAGCAAGGTGAAATCAGCGTTTTTTCTTATAGAGAGGAAGTATGGCTACCTGTTTGTTTTCTTGGGGTTTTTTTGTTTTGTTTTTGGGTTTTTTATTATTATGATTATTATTACTTCTTCATTTTTGGATGGAAAGTGGAGTTAGCCCTGGAGAAATCAAAGTTTCATACTTACAGTGGCCCAAAGCAACAATGCAACAGTTAAGACATGATAAAGGTAGAGCCATTACACACTGTACTGTATTCAGGAGTCAGTATTTATCATTATTCTGTGAGTGAGGAACAGTAATAGTCCTTGGCCTGCTTTCACAGTGAGTCACGACTGCTGAAGACAGAAACATAGATAGATAGAGGTGGGTTTATCTTTTTAAAAGCAATCCTGTATTTCACTATTTAAAATATGGATTATTTATTCAATTCTATTTGTAGACTGTTATAGAAAAACTAAAACCCAGTGTCATAGAAAGGAAATGCTCAAAAATGGAAACTCAGAATATCCCTGAACAGTTTATTTCATTTTGTCATTGAGTGACCACATCTATTTGGCAGTGTTTATCTATGGCAATCAGTTCTGTAAATATAAATTATGGTTTTGATGCCAGTTCCACATGCAACCTTGGCACCTGACACAGGAAGAAGCACTGTCTCACGTTTGCAAGTTGTTGTTGAACGTTGACAAGGATTCAAAGACAAATTCACAGACACTGACCATGAGGAAAAGAGAAGGAAATAGAAACATAAGGCTTGAAAGGTCTAAGAAGATCCATTCTATCCATATCACTTGCATCTTTTGCACTAGCATTAAAAGCTAGAATTAAAAAAAAAAAAAAAAAAAAAAAAGCAAAAAACCTCCCCAAAACAGCCTACCCCAAAAAGACCAAACAAAAAAACCCCAACCAGCCAGAAAAGGAAGGTCAAAGACAGTGTACCCTGCAATGAACATGACAATATGGACAAGGAGGAGTTTGAGATACTCAACAACATTTTGCCTCAGTCTTCTGGCAATCTCTCTTCCCACACCTCTGAAGTGGATGGAACATATGACAGGGACTAGGGGAGCAAAGTCCCACCCACTGTAAAAGATCTGATTCATGACTACCTGAGAAACCTGAAGATACATAAGTCTATGGGACCTGATGAGATGCATCCCAGAGTCCTGAGGGAATTGGCTGATGTAGTTGCCAAGCCACTCTCCATCATATTTCAAAAGTCATGGCAGTCAGGTGAAGTCCCCCAGTGACTGGTAAAAGGGAAGTATCTTGCCCATTTTTAAAAAGGGTCAAAAGGAGGAACTTGGAACTAGTGATCTGTCAGCCTCACTTCTGTGCCTGAGAATATCATGGAACAGATCCTCCTAGGAGCTATGCTAAGGCACATGGAAGACAGGGAGCTGATTTGAGATGGCCAGCATGGCTTCACCAACGGCAAGTCTTGCATGACCAGCATTGTGGCCTTCTGTGATGAAGTGGACAAGGGAAAAACTACAGATGTCATCTATCTGGACTGTATTAAGGCCTTTACACAGTCCCCCACAACATCTTTCTCTCTAAATTGGAGAAATACACATTTGATGGATAGACTGGTTAATGAGGAATTGGTTGTACGGTCGCATCCAGAGGGTAGTTCAATGGCTCAGTGTCCAGATGGAGATCAGTGATGAGTGGTGTCCCTCAGGGGTCCATATTGAGACCAGGACTGTTTAATATCTTCATCAATCAGTGAGATTGAGTGCACCCTCAGCAAGTTTGCAGATGACACCAAGCTGAGTGGTGAGGTTGACATGCCTAAGGGATGGCATGGGATGGGATGGGATGCCATCCAGAGGGACCTGGACAAGGTCAAGAAGTGGGCCCATGCGAACCTCATGAGGTTCAACAAGGCCAAGTGCAAGCTGATGCATCTGGATCAGGGCAACGCCCTGTATCAATACAGGCTGAGAGATAAAGGGATTCAGAGCAGCCCTGTGGAGAAGGACTTGGGGGTGTTGGTGGATGAAAAGCTGGACATGAGCTGGCAATGTGCTCTCACAGTCCACAAAGCCAACTGTATTAGGGCTGCTTTAAAGGAAGAGTGGCCAGTAGGTTGAGGGAGATGGTTCTGCCCCTCTAGTCTGCTCTCATGAGACCCCACCTGCAGTACTGCCTCCAGCTCTGGAGCCCTCAGTTCAGGAAAGGCATGAGCCTGTTGGAGCAAGTCTAGAGGAGGACCACAAAAATGATCAGAGGAATGGAACACCTCTACTACGAGGAAAGGCTGAGAGAGTTGGAGTTGTTTAGCGTGAGGAAGAGAAAGCTCCAGGGAGACCTTATTGCAGCCTTTCAGTGGTAAAAGGAGGCTTATAAGAAAGATGAGGACAGATGTTTTAGTAGGGCCTGTTGTGACAGTGATAGGAGAAGGGATAATGATTTTTTTTTACAATAAGGGTGGTGAAACACTGCACAGGTTGCCCAGAGAGGTGGTAAATGCCCCATCCCTGAAAACATTCAAGGTCAGGTTGGATGGGGCTCTGAGCAACCTGATGTAGTTGAAGATGTCCCTGTTCATTGCAGCAGGGTTGGACTAGATGACCTTTAAAGGTCCCTTGCAAGCCAAGCTATTCTATGTTTCTATGAACCAACCAAGGCTTTCCTCATCAGTTTCGTGTGTCTTCTTTTTATTTTATTATCTTTGCCTTGAGGAATCCCTAAAAATTAATACACCATCCTTGGACACAGAAAGAAGTATTTTATCGTGCAAGGAGTTGCATCTAGTTTAATGGGATAGAGCACTCAGAATAAATGGCTAGTTCCTTGCTTGTTCTTCAGGTTACAAACCAACAGAAACACTCAAGGACTAAAAATAATAAAAGATCAAAGCTCTCCCAGCTGTTGTGAGAAGGCTTACTTCAGATCTGATTCAAGATTAATCTGGGAGTTCTTACGTGAAATGAAGCTGTGTATCTACCCTCAAACACCATCACAGGAAAAGAGATGAAAAACAATTTCTTACATCTCCAGCTGCGTGCCTGAGAGACACAGGGTAAGAAGGCAATGAAGAAAATAAGTAGCAAGACCATACAAAGCTAGATGTGTGGGTATAAACATATGAACAAACCTGTTTTTTTGAAGAATGATAAAGGTTTTTCCAGTGCTGATTTGGTGCAGCAGTTCCCAGATTCCATGATGTTCTTTTGCATGAGTTTCTCTCACTCTGTACTGTCCATAAACTCTTTGTTCTCATCTGTTTTAACAGCAATACAGGACTGGAGTTTAGGGTTAAAAAGAGAAAAAGCCATACAGAAGAGAGAAAAAAAAGGGTTTTGCTTATGGTATTTTTTTAAGTAAATTTGAAGTATGTGATGCACAGAAAACGAAAAAGGGAGGAAAATACTCATTAAAGTTGTGTCCTTAACAGTGTTAACTTCGTATTTCACTTCAGTTAAATGAAGTTTAAAATGTTGTGTCGAATACATAAAAGGAAAGAACAGGGAGCTGCTGAAATGCTGTTCTGCTGGACAAAGGAATATTATTCTTAGAACTCTGTAAAGAAACTAGTAGTTGATGACAACTGTGAGACAAGAATTTACCCTCATTTTCTCCAGTCAAGCAGAAGAACAAGAAAAAACTGACTACCCTAAGCAGTCCTGTCTCATTCAAAACATCTGATTTGGTTTGGTTCAGAGCACAGAGCCTCTGCAAGAAAACACACAGGGAGAAGATGTAATTTTCAAAGAACAGATTTCTGCTTGCACAGAACCCTGTGCAGATTATCTTCTTGCAGCTAAAAGGGCACTGGGGTTCTTCAGTTACCTCTCCCAGCCCCAGAGCTGGCTGTGCTATTCCTTTACTCCCAGCTTTGTCTTCTAAGAAAAGTTTTTGCCCAGTTCTTGAGAATGGTAAATGATGGAAGAAAAAGAAATTTTGTTTTCATTCTCTACATAAACACTTGACACAATTTTGTCTCCCATATTCAATCCTTACCTGCTGGGATATGAAATTTGAGCAATGTATTTTTGTCATCTTTATTTTTTAAAGATGCCATTATTGCTGAAGGCAATCAGCTTTAAGTAAAATGCCATTAATGACAGAAGAGAGTGTATCAGAGGAAAAGGGGGTAAAAAATCTGTGTTGCAGGGTAAGGATGTCTTAGAGTTAGATGTCAGGAAAAAGTAGAATCTAACTGCACCTCTGTAGAAAGCATTTACTTAGGCAGTCATTAGGATTTATTCCAAAGGACCTTTAACTCATCTTTCAGAAAGCAGCAGGGCTAAGCCCAGAAAGAAATCATATCAAAGAAACATGCTGTAATGCAGGGACAAATGATCTTATTTAAAAGTGGTACAGGATCTTCCTACCTGCTGGGCTTAGTTTAAAAATCTAGTGATATATTATGGAAGGAAAAAATAGAAAGAAGAAAGAAAGGAACTGTTTGGCTATGTGTTTATGTACTGCTTCATATTCATTTCATCAATAACTGCAAAAGCAGAAAAAATGTTATGGAAGGTCTTGTCTTCTTTACTTTCTTTTAAAGTTATCTCTTAAACGTGCTAATTGGACTGTATGGAAAGACTTTTCCAGATTTGCTTACAAAAGCAATGTTACTATGTCCATTCACTGGTAGCATTATATTAAGGAATACTCCTCCTATTGAGAATTATTACTCCTGCATCTATGACCAGTCACTGGATGGCAAGTTGGAATATTTGAGGACGTATCAAATGGCACTAGATGGCTATATTTAAGCAAATGAGTTGCCAGATAGGTACCTTTAGCTACCAACATTAACAACCATCTCAAAACTCAGGGTATTTGTCTTCAAGTATATTTCATAAAAATCTCAGTTTTCCTTCAAGTCAGGGAGTGCTTTTGAACTGTGTTCAGATACAACCAGCTGCAAATGGAACCTAACACAATTAATTGATTAATGCCCTACTGAGATATGAATATAAGTCAATGGGCCAAGATAGAGATGTTTGCCTAACGCCTTCACTTCAGGGGTTTTTCAGTTGTATAACTTTGGGAGCTGCAATTTGCCAAGTGATAGCAACTCTGGGACTTATTCATGAAACATGCTTTACTAGCAGGCAGTGTCAACTGGTGGTGGAAGAAACAGGATGGGATGTCATTTAGTGAACCATAGCTAGACTAAGATGAAAAATCTGGAGTTGGGCTTTCACTGAAAAATACTGATTTTTCCAAGTGGAAATTTTATGAAGAACAGCCAATGCCAGAAAGCACTGGGAATTTTCTCAGCCTCATGATAGAAATGATCAAAGCAAAGAAGTCCTATGATTAGCTAACTGCCCAAGTGCAATGTACTCAGCCATGAGAGACTTCAAGTTTCTGCTTAATATGATTCAGATCAAAGCCTTCTGCATTCTAGATGAATGCCCTAAATTCCATATTATAAAATAATTCTCTCTTTACCTAAGTGAATTTTTAATTATTCTGTAAAGAAAGAGCATGAGAGAAATTCAATTGAAAATATATAAATATCGAAGTGCTTAAAGACTTCACCACAAACATCCCTAAATATAAGGCCTATTTTTTTTAACAGAGACTTCACCCTGGGTTTTCCAGCATGATTTAACACTCTGGCTATCCAAGTTCTTGTCCAAAGAAGAGGTATTTTTACAGAATAAGGGCTTTGGTTTCATCTTGATGTAAAATAGAATGGACTTTTTCTTTGATGGATGTGAGGTGAGTTTGCAACCCTGCTACAGTTGTAGAATTTTATTTTTTTTTTCCTTTTAAGATAATCCTGAAAACAGTAAGTAAAACTGTGCTCATTATTGGAAACCAATTATTTTTAACCTGAAGCAAGTCTCTAAATTACTTTTTTTCTCAGGGCTCCCTAGGTTTCCTTCCATTCAATTACTAAATTGCAATAGTTCCCCTACTCCTGAATTATCCTCAGCCACCGATATCTATGCAGTTTGGAAAGTATTTTGGAAAATATTTGGAAAGTGTCTGTCAAGCATAATAAGTGGTTAACTCCAAACCTTTTTTTCCTGCCTCTTTCCCTTTTCCAGCTCCCCCTAAACTATTTCTTTTAATCAGATTTAGTAACCAGGACATGCCAGCAGTAACCCATCCACTTATCGATGGGCAGTTCTAACTATACATTTACTTAGGCATTCAAGCTACATGGCAGGTCTCAGCTGCTTATTGATTTTACACCATTAAAATAGATGGTTTTGTTTAGCATTGAAAAAGTGAACAATTTTCCTGACACCAACCACTTGTTTAATAGTCTTGGAATAATCTATATTTCATTAAAATGATGACTTATTACACCTAAGCACTCTCCTGTCTTCTTAACTATTGATTTAAGGCAGTTTAACACTTGTATAGCATATAATAAATTGGTCTGGACTGGGAGCACTTTGTTATAAGGTCATTTTTAACTATATAAACACTGAATTGGCATATATTAGAGATGTTCCTCAGATCAGTTTCTGGGAAATAATCTTTCCCACCAAAACAGTCAGTACTTTTTTTTTTTTTTTTTTTTTTTTTAAGTCTCATAAAACTTTTAGATAAGTAGAAGGTACCACAATCAATATTCATAGCATGATTTATAGGAGAAAGAAGCTTTCCACTAAATCCTGACCATAAACCCAGTACTGTAAAGTATTCAGTACAGTAATCCATCTCGTGGATATTTTAAATGGGCATTAATAGTGCTGAAAAGTCGAGTGGCAGTGAATCACCTGTATTAGGGAGAAGTAGTTAGGAACTTTATTAGAGGAAATGATTCAAACATACCTAAGCCCTTTAGCCCTTTATTCTCCAATCAGTGACTTCTTACTTTCTCATATATTTTTCCTGATCACTTTTTTAGCTGCTGATATCACTAAAGCCTTGCTTTGACATGGTGGAATAGATTCATCCTCCCTGTGCTTACAAGAAGGCAAACAGCAGACAGAGGCAGAATTCAAACATAATCTGGTTTATGAGCTGCTAGCAAATATTCCCCTGCTATTGGTCATTCAACTTCAATTCATTTGAAGAACTCAAAACATTCAGTTAAGAGTTTGCAAAATTATTTTTGTAGAAGCCTTCTATGAACACCCAAAAGAAGAATGCACAGGGAAGTCCACTGGAGATATTAGTTGCTCCCACACTTACAACAGGATGATAATAGTCCAAATATCTTGCTCTCTTCCTCCAAAGTATGGTGGCTGAAGTCAATAGCAGGATTTAGTCATATTATAAGGACAGGTTCAAATCTGTTGCTATTTCATACAGCAGCTAGTATTCCAAAGTGGAAAAAAGTTCTCTGCCAATGGAGGCAGCATTTTGTAAATAGTTTTGCTACTTCTCAAGTATATACTAACAGTCATTTCCTCACATTGCCCATCTAGAAAGAGAAACCAGTGGAAGAAAACAGCTCATTTTAAGTAGAAAAACATGATGGCTGAAGTAGAGGAATGCTCAGGAAGAGCCAGTTGAGGTTTGGAGCCTTTTCCTTCTAAATTGGACTTCAAAATTATGATGATAGCCCTGAAAGATACTAGAGTGATATTATTATTTTTGTTTTTCAGAGAAGAACATCACAGTACAGAGACATAAAATCAAACAATAGTCACTTATTATTTGAGAAATCTACAGACAGAAATTACTACTGTGCTCTAATCACCCAAGAAATATTTTCAACTTTTCTGGGTAAACAATCATACACCTTTTTCCCGTGCAAGAGAGAAGCATAATATCAGCAGTTCCTCTGCCACATGACCTTACACTTATATGTGTGTAGTAGGTTTAATGCTGCTTTACTGCACAAGATTTAACTGGATAAACAGTACTGCAAACAATGTAGTTTGGACAACTCTGGGAAGAGTTAGCCCTGTTGCATACGAACCAAGGGAGTACAGAAAGAGTACAGCTAAGCTGGCACAGTTGGTGTGAGTCATGAAACTCACTCCCATCCACCTTTTAAATAAGTCAGCTGGTGAGAACAGAGCAGGCCACAACAGGTCTGAATTGCTCCAGTGGGTTTTATGCAATTCATAGACATTATGATAATGACCCCTGTCCTAAAGGAATGTGGTGAAGCTATTCAATATTACTTCTCCAAGCAGTCACGGTGACAATTAATAAATTTCATCCATATGTTTTCTACTTACTGAAAGAAAAGCGTATGAGGTATGTATTACTGAATTTAACTGACTAAATGAGGTATATATTAACTACAGGAAAATAATACTTCGTAGTGTATGCACAGCCAAAACACAAGTTAGGTAACATAAGCACATGTTGGGTAAAACACTGTAAAAAAAGTAGACATAGCACACAATACCAGTGTGTGCAAAGTGTGCATCAAGACTTATGCAATGTTTATCAAGAAACACTAATGTAGACATAAAAGAATACTCTGTGATCAGTTTATAGTTCACTTCTTTCATTTAACCATTTGATGGTGGCAACCTTGTCTCAGCACTGTCAGGCTCTTCTCTCATCATATTTGCTTGGTTTTGCCCGCCTACCCTGTGTAATCTCTTTTAGCACCCATTCGTCCTGGTCCCTACTGTCAGGCAAATCGGACACCTCTTGTCCCGCACCAGCACTCCTTTCCCATTCTGTGAGCCTGTATTTTATTTGGTGGAAACCCGAGGTGTAAGGAAACCATGGGACAAAAGTATGTCTGTGTCTTGGCTTGGTATAGGAAGAGAAGAGATAATAATCATTTCTACCTCAAGTTCCTTTCATGTAGATGTCTCTGTGAGGGTGCTGACACATGAGCAAAGAATCTCAGTTTCTATTATAGCCAGTGGGCAGCCAGGGTTTGATTCAGTTGCCTAAACAGCCATCTGGGACTGGTAGATTTGACTAAGGGTTTCCAGGAGACCCATATGACTCTGAAGCAGCGTCTGTAGGGCAGGCAGGTTATATCTGAGCAGCTCAGATGGCAGCACATGACTATTTTTAGGTAACTTAATTAGTGGCACACTTAATTAGTGGAGCCTTGAAACCAATTCAAGCACCCCTAAAATAAACATCTACACTTGTGTAAATCATTATCCAGACTCCAATGATTGATTAGAGCTCCTTTGAGTAAAGTGGGAACTCACACTTCTGTTGCAGAAGTAGACACCTCACCTTAGATGTCTTAATCTCTCACTGAATCTGCTTTTCATACCAAACAGGGCCTGAGAGCATGAGGATTTTGTAGATGAAGCACAGCCTACAGTCATACTACCCAAAAGCCTATCTCCATGACACAATGCAGTGACCTGAATAAAAGCATATGTCAGCTCTGAATAAACTCCTCTGGGAACCAGTGGTAGAATAACCATAATAGTATTGTGCTCTTCCAGGCTTTGTATGTCAAGTTTCTCATTCAGAGCTTGTTCAGGTATTTCTCAACATTACACTATACCTTTCTGATATATCCTGAATGCCTTTCAGTAGCGTGTTAAGTGATGTAGCTAACATCTGTCACATGTAATTTGTCCTCTCTTTTCCACTGCCCAAGGGAGGAATTATACACGCAGTGTAGCATTTTGTTTTAGTTAAGAATTTGTGCTTGCTGTTTACACATAAAAGATATTGGGATAGAGTGGCTGTAAGATGAAGGTCTCCTGCTGTGAATTCAGAGCTCTGAGGTTTTGCCCTATTTTGAACCTTCCCGAAAAGCTGACCTTCTGCTTAGCCTTTTGTAAATGACTTCCCATGTCGGGCAGTCAAAAGGGAAAAGTATTTTGCTACTGACAAGGTTTTCTTCTGTTTGTCTGACTAAGAACACTAAATGCTGTTAATTAATAGTTCAGTGAAAGGTGGTAAGACCTTTTGACCTCTTGAGCTATCTGTGATAGTTACTGTGCATACAGTGGGAAGGCAGGAGCAAAAGAATGTGCTTTGTGAAAGGAAGAGAGAACAGAGAGCTTCGGAATGACCCTCATTTTCTGTCGCAGCTTGTTCCACGTTATCATACTGATTTTGAAGACAGCTCTGCAAAATGTAAATTTTAAATAACACCTCTGTTCCCACTTTTTTCCTGCGATTAGTAGGTGAAATATTAAAAGGCATCATCAAGGCTAGAAGCAGAATTAAAAAAAGACAAACGAAACCTAAGCTATACTTGCACAAAGGTAAATATGGCAAGTACAACAGATGTAAAGGGAGAAAGCTCACTCTTCTGAGCTCATCAATGCAATTTAGACTGTCATGCTTTGCAGGAACATCTGAATACTATGTAAAAGGAAGTTCTGACCCATTTCAAACTTATTCTATTATAGATCTAAATGAATCTGAATTCAGCTAAGTTCAGCATAGCCTTCAGGAAAGCCAAATCATGTAACTTGGTGTTGGCTCCTGCATCTGCCAGAGCTTTGTTCATGATTATATATGCATTTGCAAAAGCATACCTGAAAGGATGAGGTTCCAGTGTCTACCAATTTAACTTTTCTCAGAAGTTTCTCCTTTGTACCTATACAGTGTCTTGTTCTTTTTCCTAAGCACCGCAATGAAATAATTTCCCACTTGTCTAAGGCTGTAACCTCCTCTTCCTGCATCAGAGGGTGGTTTGAGAGGAAAAGAGAGAACAAAGTTGGCTGTTGCCTTTTTGCATATGATTCATGGGTGTTTATAATGTAGTTTGCTGAAATGGAAATTCTGTCCTTCAGAATTGAGCTGACATTTAAAAGACAATAATAATGAAATTCTCCTGCACCCACACCTATCTGGATTCCAGAAAAAACACTCAACTTCTGCAGTTCAGATTCAAATCAAAATTTGACCCCATCAACCCAGAATCTGGAATTCATAAACAGCTCTGCAACAGAGAGTAGGCAGCAAAACAGTTACGCAGGTTTGTTCCAACTCTCTGTACTGAATTTCTCCCTACCTTTTAACCTCCCTAAAATAGGAAGGGAGGAGGAAGTATAGTCAAGGTCTTCTGCGTGCTCTTCTCAGCATAATGAATCCTCCCCCATGTTCATTTAGTTCATCCCCACTATAAAAATGACTTTTTCAATCAAAGCATTGTACTCCTTCCAAAGACATTAAGCCGAATGACAGAACATGAGCTGAAATGACAAGGACAAGCTAGCTCAGCGCAAGGCAAGGGGAGTTTCTGAAGTGAATGATTGAAAATGAATACCTACTAGGACTTTGCCCAAGGACTCTCAGTGAATTGTTCCTACAGAGAACCTGATTTTGGATAAGGAAAGGAGAATACCACTTGGGGGTTTGTTTTGGTTTTCTTGCTTACTTGCCATGAATAGTTCTGCTCATTATTTGTGGCATTTGAACTTTTACTTGCTCAAAGCCCAGAGAAACCTCAGAAGTCAGAATTAAAAAGCTACGCTCAGTCTACAACAGAAGGAGGGAATTGGGTATCTCAGAATGAGAGTCATAGAAATAGTCATAGGGAATGGGTGCATTAATAAACAGAAAATCAACAGCACCTTTAGGAAAAGCATGTCTGATGCATACACTCTGCCAGAATTAGGAACGTATCTGAAGATCTGAGGTAAGTGCCTACACAAAAATTAGGACTCGCATATCCATACTGCCTCTTGAAATCAGGTGTCTAATTTAGGTATTAGTAAGTGGATGACTGTTTTACTTTTGGCAAGCAGCAGGGCTTCCTAATTTTAAGAATACAGCTGCAAGTTTGCATCACTTGCCATGAAAACTAGAGACCTGTGTTACCTTAGGTTACCGCGGCTCACCTAAAGCCAGGGGAGTCAAACCCACATCTATCACATACTAGAAGAGGGCTCTTTTGCAGACCTGGGTTATGCTCCTCTGAATTCTTCCTACTGAAGTCTTGCTACTATCCATAACCGAAGCAAAGGGAAAGTTCCTAGGATAAGGGAGGCAATAACCAAAAAGGAACATGACTCTGTGGCTTTGTGGTTAGGGCTTTACACAGGCACCAATAGTAATCTGTATTTTCAGTGTAGGGAAAAAAAACAAGGAAAAGTGTCTCTTCTAAACTAGGTGAGTTGGGACTCTACCTTTAAAACACTTTTTAATATCAAATGTAACTGCTCTGCAGAGCTGGTACAAGGTTTATGAACCATTTTGTGTCTAGGGTCTCTATTTCTGGCTATCAATCACTGCATATTTGAAAGCGATCTTTCATATTGTATACCCCGAAGGAAGAAACTAACAACAAAGACCTAAGCAGATTTCTGACATGATAAACCACAACTTTTCTAAGAATCATTAGAGGCTATTGTGCCAGCTAGCTTTCAGGGATATCTTTTTACATACCTAACCTGATAATAAGAACATTTTTGTTCTAATAAAACTCAGCCCATGCACTGAAACTCCAAGGAACTGATTGTCTCTTTAGAAACAAATGCTCTACGTTTGTATCGATAAAATAAATTTGCCTTCATTCAGGATAAATGATTTAGCCACTGGATGTGGCCTTTTTTTCTGTTTAAGAATAAGTATATATGTTCACAATACTTCAAAGAACAGTTGTATTACTGGGGTTTTTTTTTCATTAGTTTTAAAAATCACACTGTGTGGCTCACACATCAGAGCAAGCATTGTCTGTAGCTGATTCAGCTTTATGTGGTACAGCTCCCCACAGCTACACGTTCAGGTTTTGAGACTGAGATCCAGCCCAAAACTCAGCATGCACTACCTGGCAGTCAGCAGAATCCCTTCTTAGAAGACAATCTCATCCTTTGGTCAAAAAGAAGGAAGCGGGATATTCTGCTGGCTGTCATTTTGGGATGATGTGGGATACAGATTTTCCTGCAGCTCCTCCCTCATCAGAAATGAGTTTAAAAAAAATTGTGTTATTCTAACATTTTCAGACTTTAATTATCCATGTCTGTGTTGTCTTCTTATTTTTGTTGTATTATGCACCAAGATATTTCTAGATTGTCAGAAATAAAGGCAAAATAAAATAAAATAAAAAAGCTAAGTTCTAGCTGTTCTTTCCATCACCATCTTTTCCTTTTATTATTATTTTTTCAGAAGAATTTTCATATTTGAATAACTTTTCTCTGCCTATAATTGAAGCTGAATTGTGAAAACCTTTGTGAAAAAGAATTAATTTTTTCTGCAATGTTTTACTTCAGACAGTATCTCTCACACAACAGATGCAACTAAATCCTGTTGACTCACAACTTAGAAACCTCTAATTTCTACTAACAGAACTTTTTCTTTGTTCTCAGTCATTCAAGACAAGTGTCAGAATTCCCAATATCTAGCTGATTTAACATAAACAGGAAATTTCTGTTTTTAAAAAAGAAATTCTGAAAACATTGCAGTCCTTTCCAATTAAATTTCCTGCAAAGATCATTCTAATCAGTGTCTTCACATTAACCTTTTCTCCAGCCTTTTTTCCATTATATTTATTAGAGTTTGTAAGTTCAAAAGAAGTTCTTCCTCTTTTAACAATGATTTAGTGATCTGTAGTTAAGATCAGCCAGTATCCTGTCTTTAGCATTATCTGCTAATATATTTCTCTGTAAATATTCAAGCACGTTCTTTTCAGAGTTGTCAATGCATTGGAGGGAGATAATGTTTTTCACCCATGTGACATTCTCCCACATCTTCTGTTTAATCAGTCCTAAATAGACGATAAACTGATTTTTTGATATCTCCTTCATGTCACCAAACATTGCAGTACATTTCTATAAACCCAACAAGGCTTAATTTTTGCTAAATCCTGCAATATTCCGTTTCCTTTTGCTATCATAAAACATTTTATTATCAAGTGCCATTTTTTTTCTTTTCTCTTTCAGTAATGTGACATGTTTTTCAGATGCTTCCACTCTTCTGGCCCATTTCTCACAGAAATCAGGATCTTTCTGTATTCCTCTATTACTCTATTTTCAAATATAACTTCAGAAAATGTTAGTTGATTTCAACCCAATTTAACATAGGGCTAGAGTTCTCAACCAGAAATTAGGTTTCTAGAGATTTTTTTTGAGAAAAAAAACCACAACAGCAACAACAATAAAAAACCCCACCCTCAGTAACATCTCTTATCTTCTTAGATAATAGCATCAATTGATTAAAAGATACAGATCTATATGAAGTGCAGTACCATCATTGTGGTTGATGAAACCCTGCACAATCAATGAATACATTGATTAAAATATTGCTAAATACAGTTACAATGTATTGGAAGCCACTGAAATGAAAGCATCTTTGTCTGCTCAGAGCTAGGCTTTGGTCATAGCCATGACCTACATGTTCAACCATCATGTCCAGTAATGCTTCATTATAACTTGACTGTGACATGCTGGGTTGCACTACCCAGAGCTTGACTATTTGTCTGAGTATCACTGACCACCTCTAGAGACATGCCAGGAGTCTAATAATTCCCTAATGACCCTATTCCTGGTCATAGTTCACTCACATTCACTGTGGACACTACCTATACATGTTCATAATTTTCTGTATATGATTCAGAGTGCATGGAACTGGACTACCCAGGACTCTGTTCATGCACAGTGTCTCTTTGTCCACTGTTAAATGTGGAGATTTTCCCATCTGCCTTTTATTGTTCTGGCAATGGGAATGTTTCACTGTAAATAACAGTGATCAGCTACACACTGTACTTGCACAATGAAGATCTAAAGGAACCCTACCACTTCATAAAAACACCTGCTGCCAGCCACCTTTTCCTCCCATCTAGTCCCCGAATAGGTCTTAGGTGGTGCTTCCATTTCCTGCAGAAATTTTAAATAAGACATCACTAAACCCATTTTCCCACAACCACACAAAATTTGAGGGCTTATGTCCTCTTAACTCCTTTAATCTTTACCAGATCAATCCTTTCCTTTATGTATCAGTTACGGTAACTTTAATTGTTTTATATTCCAGCTCCTCAAGAAACACTTTCATCCTTCCTCTCATAAAAGGAGTAAAGAGCTGGTAGTCAGGATCCACAAACACTTTGTTGTCATCACACACCACAGCAATTTGTAACGGCTAGTCAAGTACACAGAGGTCAACAGCTAAGACTGGTTCATATCTCCACCACCCAGTGGATACCAGATTGTTTCTCGTTCTGTTTTTGTCATCTTGTAGAGAGCATGCTGCTTGGGCAGAGCTGTAAACCTGCGGAGCTGGCAGCAGTGAGCATTTCCCACAGTCTTGGTAGTATAAGACCTCTACTCCGTCCTTATTCATCCATAGAAGAAATTTTCCCTTCCACAATTCTATGTTTGGCAAAACCTAGTTTCACCTGATTTTAATCTGTCTTGGGAAATGACAGCAAACTGCAAACACAGCGGTATCAAAGAACCCACAAATCAGTTTGTTCATTTCCCCAGTGACTATGAACAGCTGGAAATGAAGATCTACAAAGTATGTGTATTCACAGCGCAATGACAGCAGTTTTTTATGTATGCAAACAAGATGATTGATTATATATGGACAAATAAGCTTCCCTATAAACAAACTAATCACAGGCTTTAACCATCTTGTGATCTTCAAAGGTACTTAATATGAACAACATATGAATCAAAACACCAAGTGTTGCCTCCTTATATGATTTTTTTTTTTTCCAATTTCCACGGCAGTCATTAGAAATCTGCATGGACATATATCACTTTACACAACTTCAGACCCTGATTCTGTCCCTGCATGTTGGGACTGTCTCCTTTAAAGGAGACATTTTTTTTCCCTGAGCTACAGAAAAGCAACCAAAGTAGGCAATGCATGGGAAAAGGGTGACACTTTGTGGCAATACAAGAGAACTAAGGTCCCTTCATCTTTCTATATTTCATTATTTCTGTATTTATCTTCTTGATATCATAAAAATGTAAAGGTGACGAAAGTAGGATGACCATGATTATACATAGTTATTATTAAAACCAGAACAAATCAAACCATAACCTCCAAACCAACAACATAAGAATAATTTTGAGGACATGCTTGTGAAATCACAGCTAAGCAAGTCACCATAAAGGTTACCACAAGTTTTGTTTGAAGTCCATCATATTCTATTCAGGCACATTAACAAAAGATAATTTAGGCAACAAGACTTTGGGGAAGATTTTGTGTCTCCCAAACTCAAGTTAACTGCTTTCCTTTCTAGAGAATGTTATTTCCTAAACAACTTCTTGTGAGCTTAGCCACTTCCACCAGATCTTTCATTTTATGAAAATAAAATTAATGGAAGGTTCAGTCTTTCTGCAGAAAATGTTGTCTATAGTCCATAAGTGCTAAAACTCCTCAATGCCCAAACCCAGTACCTATGGAAAAAGGGGAGATAGAAAGTCTGATGTTGATTTAAAGAAACTCGATGTACAATACAATGAAAATAATGAAGGTTAAAGAAAATTATTAATCCTGTGCTGAACAAATCAAATTTTATAAGCCACATCATGACTGCATCTGGATTGCCTATTATTCTGCATTTGTAGGAGTTATAAAATGCCAACAGTGTGGAAAGGAAGAGATGAGCCTTTCAACTACTTGCAGTCTTACTGCACACATCTTCCTTTCACCAGGTCAATGCACTAAACGCTGTCTCCATGCACCAGAGTGTCTGTAGATATTTTTACTTTGGTAGTAAATAAATCTACTGGTAAGTCCTACCCCACCTCACTCGGTAAGATGATCTGCTTCATCCTGGAATGACACAAGGCACATACACTAGACACTAAATGATGTGAATAACATTTCAGTGAAAAAATAGCTTCCCAGTTCCTTGGGCCACTAGTAGGACCACTTACCTTGCGTATGGTGCAGCTTTACTTCACACCATTACCATGCTATACGGGAATCCCATTTGGCTCAAGTGATAGAACGCCTTTTCCTATACAGAAAAAAAAAGGGAATGGTGTCAGTGGCACTGGTAAAAAGAGAACACTCATGCTAAATTGATTTTTATGGGTCTGTTTCTTTCTGGAATAATACTTCACACTTCTTGGCTTCACAACACCCATGAAATTAGTGGCATAGTAAGTCCATTTTTCAGGGAGAAAAACTTCGATGCAGGATGGTTTTAAATGCAGTTTACAATTAACATTGTGGAAAGAAGCAATCGCTGGGAATCGTACTTCAAGAGCTCTCTTTTAGCACATTGTTAACTTTTGACTAGAAATAAAGGAACATTTGCATAGCTCTCAAGAGCCAGAGTGGGTCATTGTAGCAGACAATCAGACACCAGGGAAAGAAGTAACGCAGAGCACCAAATCCGTACACTCATGGAAGGGTTAATATTGCTGGATAAAACCCCAAAAGGAGATGAGGTGCCATTCCATCCAGCTAACTTTGGGCACTGGCTTTAGCCTGTTGAACCTACCGACTGGCTGATTTCCCAATGCTCGCTCTGTTCAGTCAATGGAGGAGAGGAGGTCCCAGGAGGGAGTCATTCAGAGATCCCAGGATTATGTCTGGTTTTAATTCAATGACTGTCTGTGTTGAAGTACAGGAGCATTTGATCTAGGTATCTAAGTGCATGAATGGCTTCAGGCTCTGAGTCCTGGTTTCCCACAGGGATTTTAAAGGACCATTTATTTCACCTCCTTGCCCTGAGGCATGATTAGTTACACTCCTACTTCATTCCTGACAGAGGTTTTTCCAATCCTGTTTAAGGACCTCCAGCGATGGAGACCTCACAGTTTCCAGGCAAGCAATCCCAGTGCTATATTGAGAAGATTTTGCTGTCGTGTGATCCAGATCAAACCTTCACGTGCCTATATTTAGCTGTCCGTAGTGCAGGCATGTCTTCTTATGAGCAAGGTGCTAAGCTCCCACCGCAGTCAATGGGGAATCAGTCAATTTTCATTTCAGCAACTGAAGAAGCTGTTCAGTCTTTCTTCAACTTCTTTACTTTCTAGGCTCCTGTTTATTCTTGCCACAGTTCTCTTGATTAATATTTAATTACTGCACACTAGTAAGTCTGAAACCTGAAATTTCATCATTCTTTACACATAACTAGACCTGCAAGAGAGAGAATTAATTCATATCTTTAGAGGCTTTTGGGGTTTCTGCTACCCAAAATAAGGGTTTTGTTTTCACCCGACAATCTTTTTGGCTAATAGTTGACCCAAATTGTTCTCTAACCCCCATATACTGCTTCTATAGATGTGCTACAGTTACATCCTATCCTATAATTGTGCAGTTGACAGTCTTTTTCAAAATGTAACATCTCATACTTGTCCCTAGTCACTGAATCTCATTTCTTTTTCTTGTTTGTCTTTTTACAGGGCTGTTTTACCAATTTCCAACATTATTTTCAGTTCTATTCGTGTCATCTAGTGTACCTGTTTTCTCTCTCTCAGGTTGATATGATTGGCAAACTGAAAAATGGAACTCCTTTTTTTTTTCATTGTTTACACAGCGAATGAATGCATTGATCAGATACAAGGTAGATTTCTGCAAAACTCCACAACTATATTTTTTCTCTTTTGACATCAATAGCTGATTTATGTGAATGGTTAACAAATTCATGTGGTAGTGATTCCATGCCTTCATGTTTTCATTCCTTGTTTGTTAGAATCTTCTGAGAGCATGAACCAAAACCTTCCTGAAATTAAGGTTTGTTTTTCACGATTTATTTTTATTGTCATTATCCAGAAGGACTGTAACTCTGCCTTAGAAGAAAATTACAGTTATTTAATGTAATGATATGATATGGTTTTTCTGATTGCTACTTGTTTAATTCTTCAGTCCTTAAGGTAGAGATAATTACTAAAAATGTAAGATTATTTTAACTGGAAATTTATCAGGTCTTTGTCATTACTTCTTAATTTCTGCTTCCCTTATTCAAAGCAGAAATCCCAGAAATCTTATCCTTTTATCACTAATATTAATATTTCCAGACATCTGCTACTCATTGACCTTTTACAGGGAAACTTAAGAGTGACATTAACTTGAGTATCAGATCAAGATTTTTCAATGTGTTTATCTTATTACTCAAAGAATGATTTCTTGTTACTCTTGATCTCTTACACGTTACACTCCATATTGCTCTTTGGTCTTTCTAACTTTCTGTCCACATGTTCATGTTACTTTATTTTATTTTATATTTATGTTCATCTTTATTAATCTCCATTTCTATTTCTTGTTTCTTTTCCTATCTGAGTTCAAGCTTTAATCATCTTGTTGCTTCATTAAAATACCATCCTTTATGTGCAAAGGAATTTTTTATTTTTGTACCTGCTTTATCTTTTTTTAAAGAAATGTCAAGCCTCCTTCAGTCCTTCTCCCTTAGATTCATCTTTTCTGGAGTTTTATCTAGAAGTTATCTTATGCTACTAATGACAGAAAATCTTGGTGCACAATGCTGTGTCTCTTACCTGTTTCCTTTCTCTTTTTTTTTCTTCTTTTCCTTCTGAATGATCCTTAGTAATTTTCTATTTAATAATGCAGTCACATGTAATTACCTCAAAGCTTTGCTACAGCAATTAAATTGTAGCCCTGATTATGTATTAAAGCTTTCAAATCTTTTTGTTTATCTTCATACTTCTCATGTCAGTATACAAATAGCAAGCATGTCCAGCGTACCAATTATTTTCTTGTCTCTGATACTATAACTCTCATGTGAGGTATATTTCCATGAAGTAAACTGCTCTCTAAGAAAAGTGCTTATGGGAAGTGACCACACAGAGATAGAAGATGCAAATCTCCATCTGATAACCATGCGCCCTCATACACTATGTCATTGACTATAGGATAACTCTTGTCTGTAAGGGCCCTTTTTGAGAAAGGCTTTGTTCATTGTCTGGGTGCCAGAGGTATTATGCCTTAAAATGTAGTGAGGAAACAACTAACACTAAATCTGTCTCTCTGAACTCACCTGCAAATCAATTCTGTGCACACCTGTCTGCAATGAGGGGTGTGCCCAAAGCCTCCCATATCTTAAGTGTGGAGGAAGAAGAGATCTCCTCAGATGAGCATGGAGGGAGTAAACAGCTTGGTGGAGTGTGAACTGGCTGCAAAGGTGCTTTGCTGCATATAGGTATGTTCTGGGGCAGAACTTAGGTGGATAAGTGATTGTATATAACTGGTACTTATGTATGCAATGGGGGATCTCACTTGGGGTCTGTGGCTTCATATGCCACACTTGTCCTTTGGTGAGGGAAACATGTAATCGTTCAGCTTTTTTTACCCAGCATCCAGCAGCAGTAGTTCTGTTCCGTGCAGCGGTATTTACCCAGAGTCATTCAAGTTCATGATTTGGATAACTCCAAGAGCACAGTAAGCTTAAACACTTTCTGGTAGTATCTTGTATTCAGGATCTTGGGATATCAAGTTCTGGAAGAAATGGGTCTTTCTGACATTCAAAATGTTTGAGCTGCGTCTTTGTGTTTTTTCTTGAAGACAGTTTCTCTGGGTCTCCCATTTCTGAATAAGTAAAGATATTTCTGCTGTGTGATTGCAACACAATTTTCATCTTCTATCAGAATCGGTATAGTCATTCTTGATATCAAGGTTGCTGGTGAGGATAAAGTGCACACTATGTACCAAGGAAATTAGCATTCATCTTCTTTTAGGGGGGATTGCCCAGGTATATATGATTAGATCTTAAACTCTTTGTGTTTGATCAACTCAATTCCCAGAATTAGGTAGCTAGCTTTAACACATCATGTTACTGAGTAACTCACTAAAAGCAACGTGTCCCAAATATTATAAAGCAACAGTTCCCTTTTGGACAGAAGTTACAGACAGTGTGATTTTTACCATTGGAAAAAAAAAAAGGTGAATACATCAACACAATGTCATTTCTAAATTAAATGAGTGGGATTCTTCAATTTTGAAAAAAGAAGGAAAAAAAATAAATCTTGAATTGACATTATGGTGTGGCTGTCCAAATAAGTTCTGATTTGTACAGTCTATCCTGAAGTGTCAGGATATTGCATGCTTTGCTGGCAAAATAAAAGTACTTTTGACAAAAAAAAAAAAAAAGCAGGTAAAAATTTCTAGATTTCCCTCTGATTTGTTTTTGCACAAGGGGATCTCTGATTTTAATGAAGGAAGAATTCCTGTGTCATATTATGACTAAATTGTCACACTAGAAATTATTCACACTGTGTAAATACAGGTGCTTAAATTATGTGGTTATGTCTCCGAATTCTTCCTTTAAGCAGTCTTCTAAGTTACACTTCAATTTGGGTAAAGTTTGGATATGGTATTTACTATGTTAACAAACTCAATATACTCACTTGCACTGACAGAGTGACCACCACTGTAAAGAAATAAGTAGCAGATTCTTAGCTGCAATGTTGACCAATATAAGTTATGCTTATAATAGCAGATTTATCTGCTTTTACCAAAATTTAATTAAATATCTACTAATAGGCTTTGACTCTTGTTAGCCTTAGGCTACGTTTCCATGGCAGTCTCCTTGCTGGTCACTGCATTTCCCCTGCCAGCTGTACAATTCCACCTTCTTCCTTATGAGACTTTCTGTAAAAGTCTTCATAATCCAGAAGAAAAAAATAAAAATAATACTTTCCTGTAAGATTAATGTGCTGACATTGCTTAGAGAAGGGTTCAACTAGAACAAGCAACAAGAGAGGGAAATGAATGGGAGAATGAGCCTGGAGCATGTTCCAGAGGAAGAGGGCAAGGACAATGGCAGCCAGGAGCTAGATCTGCCAAAGAAATTGCGATTCAGAAAACTCAAAGGGTTCAGTTCAGTTACTGACATGTAAATACCTTGTGCCACTTAAGATGCTAGCACATCCTGCCTCACCTCCAGCTGCTGCTCCAAGAGATTATATATGCCCCGTAGGTCTTGGTGTAGACCCAGTGTGAATGTCTCAGATACTCCAGGGTATCTCAGCACTGGGTGCCCATACGTCAACAGCTGAGTCAGACCCAAAGTGTGCAGAGTACCCTTGTCACTCCCTAAATTGCTTTTGTCTACTGCCAAGTATCTTCCAGGCAGTAGAGGCAGCAGGCCTGCAGAGCATGTGCGTAGTCAGAGAATCTCAACTGATGACCAAGCTACTGCTTGATATGCCCAGCTTCCAAATTCCTTCCCTCCACAACAAGATCCTTGCACTACAATAGCAGCGCATGATCCAACTGAGAATATATTCAGTTTGAAAGAGTTTATAACACTGACAGCAGAACATTACATTCTCAGCTGCATATACTCAACACCGCTCACCTGGTATGGAGATCTTCATGCAACCAGTACTAAACAGTAATCTTCCACTGATATTTTTGAAACAAATGCATCTTACTTCCCTCCTTCCAGTTAATTTACAATTAGCACTGTGACCACACTCAGGACATCTTCTTTTATATAACACATGAATGTAGCACAATGTAATTGGTAGTCTAAGCAGCAGCACATACAGAGATCAGCCCCATGTTCATGTTGTCAGTGCATTTAAAGAAGAATTTGAAAGAGTGACTCAGGAGAAAAAAAAAAAAAGAAGAAAAAAATCATTAATTGCTAAACAGAACATACTCAGAGTGAAAATCATCAAAAGTCTTAAATATAGAGCAGTGGCATATCCTGGCTCTAGAAAATTTAGATCAGCTTGCATATTATTGGAAAGAAATAAAGTGGATTATGATGGATTTAGTCAATGCACCCAAATAATTATTAAATGCACGTAACATTACATCACTGTAGTTTTCTACACTTTGGAGTAGCTTGCACTGTAATCATGTTACATGTTGACTCCTTGTGCATAGTCTTTGCTAATCTGTCTTAATTCCTAAAGATAGGTCTCCCTTTAATGCAAAAGAAAGTGTTTTAAGAGCAAAATACTTGGGAAGTTTTTTCCAAGGTATTACCTTCCTCTGCATGTCTTATTTGTTATAATTCTGTGGCCTGTTACTTTATTTCAACCATCAAGCTAAACGTAGTCTGATCGTATATTACTCTATAACTCTGCAAGAGTCCTTCACACTCTGCCTGGCCTATATTGTTATGACTTTTTTGTGGTACTTTTAATCTTCTATCTGCTTAACTTGTGAGATCTGAGCCTTGATAGGAGGTCACTCCCCAGACAGCAGACCTCTGGGGAGTGTTCAGGTGTTAGAAGAAACCTTTGCTGCTGGTCATGAGCAACCTTGTACTATATCATTCAGAAAGAGGCTGATTCTGTGTGGCAGCAAACCCCTTCCTTCTCCTGGGCTACGCAGTTGTATATATGAACTTCTTGGTGCCAGATCACGTAATTCAGGCCTGTCAGATCTCATGTACTAAGCACCAAGTACATACCGTTGACTTCCTCCTCACAATCCATTACTGCTCTACCTATGCCTCATACATTAAAAACTGTAGCAATGTGACCTCTTTCCTGTCTCATATGCCCATGTCTTTGCAGTTAGTCACACAGCTAGAAAAAGGCATTGGCCCTGGAACACAGCTGGAGAGAGAAATTGCCATCTCATGAGGCCTCACCCTCAATTTAGGGTTGTGAACTTACTCTGAGGAGTTAGTTCCCATGGACACTTTCCACCATATGATTTCATAGGCCAAATGCAGCCAGAATCACATGGTAGATCACAGCCGTATTTTGTGAATTAGGTATGGATTAAGTATCCAAGAGATTTATATTTAGTTCTTTTGCTGTGCCTGTGAAACTTCTTTCTACTTCATTCTTAATGTGGCCACAGGCCTTGCGTGATGTGAAACAGAGACCGCAGGATGTGCAATTTGTATCAAGTATTACCCAGCAAAGCAGCAGAGGAATAGATGAGTGATGAAGCTATGCTTTGTGTGCTGTAACAAGAGCAGGTAACCCAAGATTGATTGATTTATGTAAATTAAATAAGGCCAGGGCAAACTCCCTGGTCCACATTTGAGCTCTGAAGCTAGCAGTTTCCGAGTCAATGACTGGGCACAGTAACTGGGATACCACAGGCCGAGAACTGACAGGACATGAATGACACCAACCCATCTTTGGAAAAAGACACTTTAGTCAAGAACATTTGTTGGGATGAACATAAGCCCTGACTGTCATTTTCCCACAGAACATATAACAGATCCTGTTCTTTGTTTCCGAGCTCAGATTTTCTCTATGGCCCCTTTTCTCTATGATCAAAGCAAAGGGGAAAATTAAATATATGTTTCCTGACAAAAGGGTGGAGCAGAGTGAAGTACAGACTCAGATAAGGTTTTGTCATGCAGGGTATGAGAGCAGAAGAGAAAGTATAGCTTTAGATGTTGGAATAATAGAAGGAAATTAATTTGACATTGTCAATATAGTAGGCCTGAAGAGAAGAGCTGTGGAAAAAGACAGATCACTGAAACACATGGGTTTATTTTTTCTAGGATATTAAAATTGACTATATCGGAACTAAATAAAGAGTGGTGAACAGTAGAAGGAAGAGACATCTTACTGCTGTAAATATTGATACCCAGGTGCCAAATAAGATGATAATAAAATGAAAAACCTCCTAGAACCAATCAGAGCAGAAGATCTAGAGACATCAGGGGAAACAAAACAAACAAACAATCTAAAAAAGAAAAAGAAACCAAACAAAAAAAATACCAGAATTGCTGCGCTGTTAAAATTCAGCTGATGCATTATATAAATGAGATTCAAAGGAAGATACACAATTACCTAAACCCAGACTCAGTCTTTGTTTTGATGTCTGTAAAGCGAAAAATAATAGAGTTCACTGTGACACGTAGAAGGGCATTAAATTTCTTTTCCAGAAGCAACAATAGTGAAAGCAACATGAGACGACATAAGATTTTGAAATCTGTAAGGGACAATGTGGTAGTGGCCACATGGGTCTAACATTGCAGTTGAGTCAGGAAGACATCAGGAGAGGTGTTACCACATGGAAAGGTGTAAAGAGAAAATATCTTCTTGCAGATATTTCCTATTTCTCGATTAAGTAGAAGGTAAGTGGTGGTGTTTGAAGCATTTTTGCGGGTTTTAGAGAAAAAATGAAGAGGTGTTGTTTTATGAAACACTGATGTATCTTGGGGGGGGGGGGGGGGGGGGCGGGGGGGGGGGGCGCG
>JAVJGI010000040.1:2533765-2558320 GCA_035590275.1 Ibycter americanus
TCTCAGTCTATGTCCCCCCTCCCTAGAAACCACCCCCCCCCAACAAATCTGCAAAAAGTCAGTACTTTAACTAGGTAGCAGCTGAAGAAAAGGTGGTTGAGAAGATGTTTTCCCCCAGTGTTAAACTCTGTGGAAACAGTAGCTATATCAAAGGTTAAATAACTGTCTTCCCATATGTGAAATCAGCTGTGCAATGGTCCGTAGGATGAGTAAGAGCCCACCTGATTCTTTTCATGACTGTAATTGAGAAGTTGTTTCCTCATTTGACTGTTTTATTTTATATTATGTAAAGTTGCCACTTACTCTTTACTAGTACACAAGCAATTCTGCAGATGGTGTCACACCAAGCAGGACCATCTTAGTTGAACCTACTTTAGCAAAAATTGCATTTGGCAAACACAGATACATTTTTGGGCATTGATGTTTCAATTGTTTTTGCTGTTGCTGTTGTTATTGTTATCTTTTTTTAAGGTTTCTTCATAGATTGAATTACTATCTTAGTATTCGTACAGCTTCCACAGTAATCTACCAGTGCTGCTGCAGAGTGATTTTTCTTGTTCAGAGCCTGTATATAGTCCACTCTAAAAATAGAGAGATCTAGGTGATCAAGTAACAGTTTTATTTTAAAGGGGAAAATTTATTTCACCGTATTTCAGAATGTTTAAATTTGCATCCTCCAGCTTTGAATATAAGTTAGTCGAATGATGCCTTGGCCATTCATGCATCCTTTTACGGGGTCTGGCTGGGACAGCAGCTGATACGAAGCTGTTTTACATTTCTGATCAAAACAATGCTGATAACACACAAATGTTTTAGCTATTGCTGAACACTGTTTGCACAGCATTAAGGCTTTTACTGTTTCTGGCTTTGCCCCCAGTGAATTGACTGAGGGTTCACAAGAGTTTGGAAGGGGACACAACAAGGCAGATGACCCAAACTAAGGAGAGATTCCATGCCATGTGACATCATGCTCAGCAGTAAGAAGAGAGAGAAGGGGGTTTAGGGACATTACTCATCTTTTGCTCAGGAACTGTCTGGGATTTGGTCTACCCATGGGACGTTTTGAGTAAGCAACTTTCAATCTCACATCCTTTGGGAATCCAGGCTTGGCCTGATATTGTGAATGGGACATGATCCAAAACCTATGTTTTGTCTTCATTTAAGGTCTATTTGATTTTTCAGTGCTCAGTTTGCTTTTGAGATAGATTTTTACTAGTAGAGTCATAACGTCATTGAGGACAGTTCTCCACACACACAATTCCACAGAGAAAGAGAGAAACATGATGGAAAGTGAATGTTGGGGAGCACAGAATCTATTGTATCAAGAGCAGTGGAAAGCAAAGGACAAAAATTTAAAAAATTAAGAACTTCTTATATATTAAATCAAAGATAAGTTTTTGAAATTATCATCATCCATCAGCACTGTCAGAGGGAAGATGATATCTTAACTACAAATAAGTCTCTTGTTCTCCAGACTCCATCAAAGGAGTAATAAATAGTACTGATTCACTCTCTGAATTCTTGAATCTATAGCCAAAATGAGTATCATGAGAGTGAACAAAGCTGTTCTTATTCTTCTGGGTAACTTTGAGGGACACAATGGTGGTGAATGAACCACTCACCATGCCCATCTGTCATATATTCAGGAACAGCTGAATCTCAGTAACAAGCAGGATTCAAATTCAAATTATATTGTTCAGTGTCCTTACTCCACTGACATTCATACACACTGACAGAATAAATGAGATCTGCTATCAATCCATTAGTAAATTCTCTGCCTTGATTTTTTTTCACTGAAACTGCAGTCATGTCCAACTCATAAATATAAATGTGTATCTGTGTTACCTAAAATTGTGTACAGCAGGAAGTCCCTTCATCAGAATACTCTCTGATTTGGGGTACATCTGCTAGCCCACTCCCAAAGGTCCAAGCTTCTTCATACATAGGAGACAAGGCTCCAACTATGCTTAGAAAAAACACAGGAAATGTTCCTTGGCACTGAAACACAGTTATGGGTACTAGTGGAGTAGCCCTTTGTATAGTCTGACTTGCTTCAACTAGCCATGTGCCAATCAATTCCCAGCCAGCACTCAGGACTTAGGACTGTCCAGAGACTGTCCAATAAACACTTTGGATGACAACACATGATTCTAGAGAATAATAGTGTTTAACAGGAAAGATGCAGGTTGTTCTATGACAGCGTTGCTGCCAAAGAAGAGCATCAATTAAGACTGACGAAGTTACTAAAGTCCTTTAAAGTCATTCCACTGTTTTGAGAGGATATGGAGACAAGCTGTTAATGAAGAAAACACTGCTGGCTCTGTAGTATGCATAACAGCATCTATGCAGTCTGAGTCAAAGGCTTTCTTGGTACTCTAATGACTAAACTTTTCTTGAGTGGCTTGAGTTCAGATAAGTGAAAACATTATATTACCTTACCATATTTTCTGTGGGTTTGGTTTTGGGTTTGGTTTTTTATAAACACCCAAGGAAAACAGTTTCTGATGTATTCAACATTATTCCACTGAAGTTGGCTCTTATTTCACTAGGAGCACAGTTAGACCATAGTGCTGAACACTTGAGAACTTCTCATTTTTGATACCTTAGTGGCATCTTGTTTGAAACTATCTCTGCCATTCTCTGATTAGTTTCCTCTGCTGTTTTTACAGTCAAAGGAGGTAACTTTGAATAAAGTGAACCTTGTAAAGGAAGAGATAAACAAGTTAACACACTTTTTCTGTCAATGTGAATGTACATGAACTGCAGTTGCCCCTAACCTTTATTACTTTTTATATCTAAACGATGCTATATAGCACATTGTGTCTTTTCATTTTCACCACGTATTCTGTTTCAAGAAGTTTCATGGAAACTGAAGATATTTCAGCAGAGGAGAAAAAAACCCAGACCACAGTGCTATGTTTAATCAGCCTTGCATGTATATTTTTCTTTTCTGTTTAATAAGTGATAGTGTTTTTCTCCAGGCTAGTAAAGAAATTGCATATTTATTTTAGTTGTATTTGTGTTGGCATAGAAGGAAAAGTAACCACATATCTGAGTAAGGTTATGACAGTGGTTACTGTGAAAGCAGGTTTCTTTATCGAAAGTAATCTAAATTGGAGCAATGCTGTAAGTCAAATAACAAAGAATCCTGACATAGCTGTGATATATTTAATTTCTTTTCTCATTAAAGAATGATACAGTGTCCTTAAAAGACAGTCATTTTCTGAGTATCTCAGGGGATCAGATTTAATATGGAACTAGTAGTAAAGTGCTTAAATGGACTCAGTCAAGACCAAGGGAAATCCATCCTAGGATTATTACCAAGATAGAGGAGAAATTACAAAACTCTATTAGTGTAGAGATCTGTCTTCTTATACACTATGGAAAAAAAGGGAGGAGAGATAAAGTGGGGTTTTCTTTCTCCTTGTCAACTCTTCACCAGTTTCCCGAAACACCTTGGGATAAGGAATTTTTTAAAATTATTATTTACTCTTTAAAATAACCCCTGGACAATACATTTCTCTGTTTATTCTCCCAACTAAAATATAAACAAGGCTTTATAACCTTTTGTGACAGTGTGTTCCCCGCCCCCATCCTGACCCTTTTTTTCCGTAACAATGCTCAAATGATAACCACCAGTGGCAGTTGTAATGGCTGTACAGGTCTGGTCACAATGGCTGTATCCAAATCAAAGTGGATTTTGAGGAGACAGATGATGGCACAATAGCCAAGGTCTAGTTTTAACAATGTGCCCCCCTAACCACAGTGTCAGTCAAGGTCTGACTCAAGCCAAGTTTGAAAGAAACTAACTTCTGTAGTCAGTATGCAAATATGACTATGAGTCAATTAACTTACTCCATAAATAGTGGACAGCCCCAGAGCCCGCTGAGCTCTCCTGCACAGCCATGGGCTGCATGGCAGGATCGCTCCTTGAGTAGGGATGCCTCTCAAGGTTACTCCTTGAGGTTGAGAGATTCCTTGCCACAACAGGTTCTTGGTAAGTGATTAATAGCATACTGAACTTTGTAATCTTACCTAGGTGGTATAAAGGATTGATTGTGCACATTCATCCCTTAGATATAAACTGTTAACCAAGTCTGGGACTAATTCTGGATCCAGCCACTCCTAAAATCCCCCCTGACAACGAATTCAGAACGCAAGGGAGTCCTTTCTGAACTCATGACTCAACAGGAGGGTCTCCCCCACAGTTTTGCCTGACCCTGCCCTCTGTGCAGTAAATAATCAAGTGTACCTTGCTATTGAATCTTGTTAAACCACTGTTGCATTTACTATCAAACTTCATTAAACCTCTGTTTTATACCACTAAACATATTGCTGCTACTCTCTTACAAATGAACTGTGTCACTCCATCCATGACATCTCTTTGTACAGAAGGTTGTCTCCTTGTGAAATAGCACTAATGAAGTTTACCTATCACTCAGGAAGAGTGCCATGAAGACATGAGTATGATGTAAATGGTACAGAGGCCTCACATCAGCTGTCTGATTACACATAAATTTTGCCTTGATGTTTGTAAATCAGTGTGAGTCTGGATGGAGGGCAGTGTCCCCAGTACAGCTGTGTTTAATACTTCAGTTAGAAGACAGGATTTTAGCTTCATAGAAAGAAGTCTGCTATTGTAAGAAGGCCACATGTCATTATACCTACTTTTCAGAGCAGGTCCGTACATTTTTATAGCAACATTATCAACTATTTTATTGATGGTTATATTAGAAGAAACATAAACACTCACAGTTTTATGGCCATAACTGCAGCAGGAACCTCCTAGTTTTCAGAATTTTACTTTATTTTTTCCATTCACATTCTTGCCACTCTGTAATGAATTTTAAGCCATTTTCCTTCCTTCCCAAATGGCTTTTGTAGCTCTTTTTGTCCTTGGTTCTAGTATAAACCAGTGACAATGCCACGGTAGTGTAAAATCATAATCAAATCCATAAAAAAACTTGAAAGCATTTCCAGAAAGCAAGACGGGGATGAGAAAGTTCTCATCAACCATCTACTTGTGAGCTGAGAGGTAGATTGCAGCTTTTCTACAAAATGACATCCTCCCCTGTTTCAGAAATCTGTAAACCTTCTCACTAAACAAATTCCATTTGTTCTCCTCTGTGCCCTTTAATTACCCAGTACTTTCCCATTAACTTAATTATTTAAGTGCTTTTCACTCCCATGCTGTTGCATGTACAGATGCTATGTGTATAATACATTAAACCTGCATAATTGACTTACATTTAAGTGTCACCAGTTGTGTAATGTTCTGTGTTTATTTTGTATTCATGACACCGTGAAGAAATGAAATGCTTTGTGTTAGTAAACAGAGCTCTGTTTATGGCTGCTCAGAGCTGGAGCAATTTGGGAAAAAAAAACACTACTGCTATTAAAAAACACGGACCTGTGTAAACAGAAGCAGTGATAACCATTCGATCATCTGCATCATCATCATCTTAAACTGTGAATGTTTGTCTGCTAAAACCATAGGAAAACAGTAAGGACATATTTTGAGACTGACATTTTCCTGCACTTGAGAGTATAGCCACTTAGCCAGGAAACCACATCCCTGAGTAAGCTCAACAGAAGAGAAACATTAGTGGTTGTGTATTTCTTAATTACTTGAGGTCCTGAGTGGCCTGCTGAAAATCAAACCATCCAGAAATACTTAAAAAGCAAAACCCCCAAACCAGCAACATCTGAATCACTCTCCTGAGATTTGTCATTACTTTCCATTTACCTTACCCAAGTGCTGGGATTAGGTGTAAAGCCTCCAAACAAAACCGGAATCAATTGTAAGGCCTTCTGGTAGCTGAGATCCCAGGTATCAAACACCGTTTGCAAATACCTTCACAATATTTCTCAATGAAATAAATGTAGTGAGTTTGTCACCTTAAGTTTGGAGTTATCAGCCAAGTGTGTCTGGCAAGGCCAAAAGGAGTCATGGGAAATTTCCTTCTGAGACAGGTCATCTCTGTGCATTTCCCCTGGCTAAATTTGCTTTAAAGGCGCATGGATCAGTAAAGGTTGGATGACTTAGGTATAGCAATGACCTTCCTCTCCCACAGTGCAATCAGTCACCAGATGCCTTTCACAGTGAGATGGTTGTAGTCATACAGGGACCCTGTCTAGCCTAGCCCCGTAAGAACTGACGAAAATGACCGGTATCCTCAGAAATAAAAGTAACATTGATCAAAATACTGTGTTTATTACATTTTTGGTTTCCATTTCATATCTGCAAATTGAATACTGAGACTAGATCTATATGGCAAAACATACCTCTACAGTCTAAATGTCTATCGCTTAGCTAGTTGCCTCGCATCCCACCATACTTGTTGGAGAGCTAGTTCAATAAAGTTAGCAAAGCTTAGGGTATGAGTCATCTAAAGTAGATGCATATGTTTGGTCAGAAAAACTGTACATAAAAGTTGTGATCAACAGTTCTTCATGACATGTACTGCCAATCTTGGTCAACAGGAAAACTACAGACATCTAAAACTGTAGATACCATGTGCTCAATGCTGCTGCCTAAACAAAGGCATTTAGTGTCACATGAGATGCTGTAGCTATATGAGATGGGACAGCTGTAGCTGTCCCACTTGTCTTCTACAATATCCTAGCTTTCCTATAAGTCTTGTGTCTTATCTCTGAGCTCTGTGATGATATATCTGATACTTTAAAGGGTCAAAACAGGTATGAGAAATATATGGTTAGGAAATGGAATTAAACTTTTAATCTCTAATTGAATGTCACTCATGCAAATTTGAGTGTGAATTTGAATAAACCTTAGTGAATAGTTTTGTCTGAAGAAATAAAAGCAAAAATAGTAAAAAAACATGCCCTGTTGCATTTAACACCACTTAAACAGAAAAAAACCCAACAAACCCAAACAAACAAAACATCTTAGATTTTAAATTTGGAAATTAAAATTGAAAATCAAATTAAACCTTTAAAGAGTTAGTTTTTATGTATTTTGTTCTGCATTTCTCCATGACAGTTTGCTTTTCATTTTTGGGTATCACTGGTGAGCAATTACACTCTTGACTGTATGAGTCTGAATTGCTCATCTCACTTAACTTCAGTCATCTGGGGCTGCACATCTATTGGTAAATAAAACAGGACCATCATATAGGCTCAGGCTGTGGACTGTGTTTATCCTGAAATGATCATCATTTGCCAGCTAGCATTTTCTCAAACAATGCCCAGTTGATTCAAAGGCTAGCATGAACCAGAGACAAGTCACAACAGGCTGTTTGGACAATAATGCACCAGGTTTGTCTCTTTACACCCTACAGAGCCATCTAACACTGTTGCATCAGGATGTGCACTCTCAAACACCACCATCTGCCATGCCCAAGGGTCTGTAACACATACTTTCAGCTTTGTGGTGTGAAAACACCACTGTGAGAGGTTGCTATATAGCCATCACATTATTTATGATACTTTGAACTGGGGAAAAAATGAAAATCACACACCAAAA
The DNA here is from genome assembly GCA_035590275.1 of Ibycter americanus. Lineage (NCBI taxonomy): Eukaryota > Metazoa > Chordata > Aves > Falconiformes > Falconidae > Ibycter > Ibycter americanus. The sequence goes on from JAVJGI010000040.1 coordinate 2,541,252, forward strand.
AGCTATGATTTTTTATGACTCCAAAGAGGCAATCACCAGACGACCAGAGAAGACACAGTGCCAACTACTATGCAGTGTAGAGATGGCTTGTCAATGTAAATTTGTCGTGGAGCCAGATAATAACCCCTATTTAAGAGCATATATAGAACAAGGAAGTTACTTATCTAGTCTTTTCAGTAATCCTCTAATGAATGCAAAAAGAGCTAAGCAGTCATATATATCCCACCCATATGAGAAGTATATCTCAACATGGGATCTATCATTGCGTAGAGCTATCTCTTCAGCTGGCTAAAGTTCTGTCCAAGCAGAGACTGAATTTTTAGATGGATAAAGTTAGCAGAGATAAGTCCTTTAGTCACGAGCAGTCTCATAAAGTTATTGGATGATTTCTAGTTTTCATTCTTATAATGAAAGCTGTTCCTCCCCCCATCTGTAAGTTCCTATTTTTCTCTGCATGACTTACCTATTATTTGGCATCATTAGATCAGATTACCCTCTAAGCAGAAAGTCAACTGAAGTCATGCTTGTCATATAAACCCCAAGAATACATCATTCCCATGTTAAGTGGAATGAGATGTTAATGTACCTGTCCCCTGTTCGCTGAACCACCCTCAAGGCAGATTTTTCTATCAATCACCTGCATTTAAGAAAGTTTAACATTTTAAAGAATTAGACACGCAAAATAAAGCATGCAAATCAGTGCTTTGCACAGAATTTGTAGTAAATTAAATGGAGCTTGTTTCTCCAGACAAAATTCACCCACTGATGAACACAAAACCTCTGGAAAGGATTGAAGGGCAATGGAACTGCTGTGTAAGTCTGGCTTACACATGGCTTGCAGTCATTCCAGGCTGTAGCCTTTCTGCCCCATGTGGGCAAGATTTCTTCCTTCTTGTGTGATTTCACTGACTGCTATGAAATTACTCAATGAAATAATTTAACTCTTTCTTTTTGATTAGTTGTCTCATGTGCCCTAGCTTCCCAGCCTTCACATGAGAACTACAGCACTTGGTGAAACTGAGCTGGGAGATAAGGGGATTCTAGTCATGAGAAAATATGGGAACAAGAGTCTGCATGATGTAAATGAAGCATCTTGTAAAATGAAACATCTTTTCTCTTCACCTTGAGCCCATCTGTGAAGATTGAAAGCATAATCATATTATTGAAATCAGGGGAAGTAATTTTGTATCCCAGGTTTGACTTGTGATAACAACTGAAAACATCACATTGTTCTTGCTGTGTGTATCAACTTCTGATTCAGCGTCTCAAGCAGGTAAACCTGCTACTGCCCAAACACACATGTAAATACATCAAATGCAGATGAGATAGAAGGAATACTGACTGCATATATCTGATGGTAGACAATGTTTTTTATCAGCTGTGGAATAATAATAAAGGCATAAGTGTATCGTAAAGGTTGAAAGACCAAGCATCTGAAAGTCCAAAAAAAAATCAAATTCATGTTGTGTAGTTGAATGAAACCAGAATAAATTGTGCGATGTGAAAGGAGCCACCTTGACATAGTCCAGAGCCTGGCTTGTGAGGTTGCTTAACAGATTAAGAGTTCATCTTCATTACACATATGCATACCTTCTGGGTGCAGCCAGTGCTAACAAAAATAGCAGGCAGTTTATTATGCCCAAAGAGAGGAAGGAAAACTGCTTTGTGAGGACAGGCAAGTCAATATGGAGTTTATCATGTTTGGTTTTGGTATTTTCTAGCATTTTTCCTAATCACCTGTGGTGGCTGTTTCTGAAGACAAGACCCTGAAGTAAAAGGACCCCTTGCTGTACAATCTTACTGAGAGGGATTAGGAATGGGAAAGGTTTCAGCTCACCCTTCTTATGACATCAAAGGCTGACTAAACCTCTGCCATCTCTATGGGACTGAGAACAGATCACTGCACATCAAAGATAATTCTGGAGGATGGAAAAAAATTACTTTGTGTCCCACTTTCCCTGATGTAAGAGTATCCCAGCAGGACCTTCTGCACAAACCAGTGGTACAAAGAGATACTTAGACTATTCCTATAGCCACATTATCAGGGAGCTATATCCCAGTTTCTCATCCATAGCTATTTTCTTTCCAGCTATCCATTTCTACTAAATAATGCATTATACTACGTAGATATGTTCTGTATGGTTACCCTTTTCACTTTGATAGCTACCAAGGGCCTCTGCCACGGATGCCTCCAGTGGACTGGGGCATATTGCAGAGATATTTCCTGACTTGAGGCAGAAGAATTTTACATTATAACTGGGGGCTTGTTATTTTAGATATAGAGTCACTCAGTCATAACACTGCCTTCAGACCTCACAAATCTGTTTGGCAAGGGTCATTTCTTATTTTATTTATCATGGCGTATTGGGTTAACATGGCAAGGTTTAGTAGTGGAGGGGCTGCAGGGGTGGCTTCTGTGAGAAGAAACCAGGAGCTGCCCCCATCTTGGACAGAGCCATGTCTAGCTGGCTCCAAGACAGACGTGCTGCTGGCCAAAGCTGGGCCCATCAACGATCTTGGTGGTGCCTCTGTAGTAACATATTTGATAGAGAGTAAAATACACTGTGTAGTGGCAGAGTGAGAAATGGCATGCTGGGCACTTGATGGCCAGCCAGGGTTAAACTACCAAACATGGTTGCCATCAGGTCAAGTGTTTCCATACCTGTGGAGGGAGCATGACCTTCATAAGCTTCTTCAACAAGATGTATCCAGTTTACAATGTTAATTGTTTTTCACAGTGGAGCTTGTGATATTCTTTATCTAAAAATATTTAGATGCAATAATCAACAAGATGGCTTTACTCGCTTACTCATCCTGTAAAAGGTTTTACAGGAGTCTGTTCTTCAAACCAGCTATAGTGATGGCTACTGGACTCTTCTCCATCTCTTTATTCATTACCAGCAGTGTTAGCTAAATTGTAAATTCTTAATCTCTACTGTCCACATCAAGATTTCAATTTTGAGAGATGGGGCATTTAAGGAATGGAAGGGTTCAAGGCTGACATCTTGTTGTGGGATAGAAAAAAGCCCCCAGTGAATTGTGTCCCATTGCTTACATGGGTTGCAACATCCATCCTACAGCTCACTGCTACAAAACTTTTCAGTGTAAATTCATTCGGTAGATCATTTACACATGTAATAGAGAGACAATAGTAATATTTAAGCATACCATTTATATCTATGCACAAATGCATGAGTATTTACATATAGAGAGAAGTAGGGGTGTAAATCAATGGTTGTTCTGTAAAGGTTTTGATTCTTTCATCGTATGTTGAAATATTTGACCCATTTCTGGGGAAAATCACTGGCCAATGAATGAGATATTAACACTGTTGCTTAATTATGCTGCTCAGCAGAAGAGTTAAAATTCATATTTGAACGCATCACCTTAAGCAACTATTCAGAGTCTAGAGAAAAGACTCTTAAACTCTTTAACTGAAAATATTTTAATATAATTTAATATGAATATTCTGATGTACATACCAGATTAGCTATAAAAAGTTCTCTCTCTCATATATGTAAAATTAGGAATTGTTTTCCCTTCAGCTATAAGTAGCTTGCTTTCCTGCCAACAAGTTCCCAAGTTTCAGGTAAGCTATGCTGCCATGTCCTGTGCTCCTGCAGCAGTTGCCGTGGGGAAAAATGAAAATTTAATACAAAACCACAGTCAGGGATATGTGAGCGGCAATGACAATGGCAGAACCATATCTCTAAATAGGACCCAGACTTTGAATACCAGATTGCTGTTTGTACTCTAAAAATATCCCTAAAATATTCAGCTTAATATTAATTATTGATTATTGATTATTTATCATGATTACTTCATAATAAACTTGTTGTATGTGTTTTTATATTCCTAGGTAATTTTAATGCTTTTGCCGCTCTTTGTGACTCCATGTAGTAATAATGTGGAATGTGCTTGCTTTCTACTTTCTGAGACGTTGAGACATCTGTTTAAACTTAGAGTATTTGATTCTCCTCTGAACTTCATATCCAAACTTATATATGATTGTAAAGATTTCTCCCATGAAAATTGGGACTGAGAAACAGGTTGGAATTCAGTTTTCCCCAGGAAAGTTTGTTTTCCTAGAAATTACATTTTGAAATATCAAAACAGATAAATACTGAAATAGTGGTTTATTGGACATATTCATTTTTCTGGTTTTCTCATTTTATTTTAAAATAGTTTAACGACACATTTAGTTGTGACTGCTGTATCCTGGAATCCAATACACTGTACATTTTCTCTCTCTCTCTCTCTCTTTTTTTTTTTTTTTTTGGTAAGTGGGAGGTAGAAGAAAAATAAAACTAAAGCTACAAAGTCAGAGAGTGACGTGTTTTTCTTGTGCTGTAAACAGGGTCACGAATGTGAAAAATATGGAAACAAATTTAAAAGAACAGCCAATAGAAAAAAATCACACAACAAATCATACATAGCTATCCTTGCTGTAGACCCTTTTTTGGGGGTGGTGTATATGAGGTGTTAATGATAACTCAGAAGCCCAGAAGTCCATTATATCATAAGAGAAAAGTAAAACTATGTGTAGGTGTATAAGCAGATGTGGTATCTCAAAGACCCTTGAAGCAAGTCTTCTGTCCCATATGGCAGCCAGAATCCTCTGTCTACACTGTGATATCACAGTTGAAGAAAAATGTTAGCTGGCTGGACAAATAAGAATAAGAACAACAAGAGTGATCAAAAATTCAGAATCCATTGTAAGGAAAGAATTAAGTAAGTCAAAGTAAATGGGAGAAATCTTCAGTGAATAAAAACATCACTGAGAAATAGAGGGGGAATAAAGCAGTTCCTGTATCTATCACAGATAGGAGAAGAAACAACGGCTAAAAATACAGGAGGAGACATTAATGGTGGACACTAAGCAAAATATTCTATCAGCAGGAACACAGAAGAATATTGCCTATAATGTTTGCAGGCTTCTTTTGTGGTTGGATGTTTTTAATTAGTTGAACAAACTTGTATATAGAATGCTGTAGGGACAGTAGATCTCTCCTTATTTAGGCAGATGGACAAAAATCTGCTTATTTTCTATGATTTCCTAACGAGTTTAAGTACCACTTTAAAGAGTCAGCTGTTTGCTATGTATGATCTAGAGGTGATAAAACGTTTACTATTAGTCCAGTACAACAATATGCTGAATCTGACTAAATAGATTTCACTAAGTTCAGCAATTATCAGCAGCGCAAGAGACTGGAATAAAAAATCTTTAAAGATATCTGTTCAATGACCTCTTACTCACTTTTAAAAAGTCTAAGATGCTTCAAGAGATTGAACTACATGTTTGTTTAAGAGACAGAAATTGACCTTGTAGTACTCGCCAACAGGAAATAAAAAACCCAAAAAAACAAACCAACCAGGAAAATACATAAAACTTTTTCTAGAAAATTTGTACATTCACATCTGATTTTATAACTTCATGGCTTCACTGGAACATGCTTTGCTTCCCCAATAAATTTTACTTAAGGAATAGTAAGATGGAGATACAATTGAGTACTGAATTGCTAGAACTTATAATCAAGGGAAGAAGATGAACTAAATCACCTCCATAAAGAAAATATGGTTAAAATAGTTATTAAATGCTTCTGGAGATGAATGAAAAATAACTATCTAAAAATACTGAAATACAAAGGTTCCTTTTAATATAGAGTTAAAAAATGTTCAGTAATGTTTTTGCATTTTTTCATATAAATGAAAATATACATAAGGAAAATTGTTTCTATGACTTCTAGACATCTTTCAGATATATAAAGTTAAAATGTTTTAGAAGACTCTAACAGAATAGAAGACCTAAAAGAAACCTCCTGGATCACCAAAACCAGTCTCAATGCTGTCACAGACAACCATAATATCTAATACTTTCACCACATTGATAAATGTCCATTTTAAGATTCAGGAGAGATTTTTATTCTCACCTGTCCTGCTGGAAAGCTCTTTAGGACCTCACAGCTGTGATAGTTGGAAAATTTCTGATTTCCATTCCAAATTTATTCATGACCAATAATGAAGAATCATCTCACATTTTATCGGTGAGATAATAAATGTCATTTCTCTGTAACAGGATGAAAGTCAGCAGAACAGACTGTGAATCCTTTAAGAAAAGGGGTGGGGGAAGCTCAAACCAAATATAAACAAAACTCACCATCAAGGTATAAAAAAATACTGTTTGCTTTAACAATATTATTCATATTTTTTCTCAAAGCCTAATTTTGAACAGCTTAGCATTTACAAGATGTAATGTTTAACTCATGTAGAAAAGATGTTGGTTTTAACTCTTTCTAACAAGTCAACATATATTATTTACAGGAAGAAATTAAAATATCTGTAACCTGCTCCCAATGAGTAACTTATTTGGTTATTTACTGTAAATATTTGGATCAGGTCTTGTCTGTTCTAATAAATTGCATATCATATTGCTCATGATATGCCTAAAGCTATGGAACTAAAAGCGCATGTAAGAAGAAAATTAAATTCAGAATGAAAATATATCTACAGCAAGAGGTAGTCAGTTTTAAACCTCTGGTTCTAAAAGGTTTGCAGTGCTTTACACCAGTTAAAACTTTGGCTCACAGTTTTTCTGTCTACATTTTCATCTTTCTGCATAATGTATTCATCACCCTAATCTTCAGGCAGCATATGGAAAATGAGGAGTGACAGTTCTATATATCCCTGGATGCATCTTGTTGTCCCCCTAAAAATTAACTGTCTTTTCATAAAGAGTTCACATTACTAAGCATTTTCCATAAGAAAATTTGAAGGGCCATTCACATTGTTTCATTATTTGGACACTTTTATGAACCTCATGTAAAATTATCCATCGTGGCTTTAGAATTTCATCTCACAGCTGTTTGTTCACATGGTCAAAGCTCAGGGCCAAGACTCTGGAGACACAGATTTATTCCTTCCCACGTATCAGCTTTTACAGTTTTAAATGGTGTGAAGGACATTTCTCTTTCATTACCTATAAATTTCTGTCACTATTACTTTGAGAAGGGTGAATTTTGCCGTATTTAATAAATACCTTTTTCCACTGTGTTTCCCTACGAAAAGAGACAACAGCAATTAGAGTCATGGAAAAGCAAAACATTTAGGTCCTAAATTAGACAGGAGATATTTGAGTCTTTAGTTTTAGATTCTCCATTGATGCTGCATAAGGCAACAGTGTTGTAACAGGTGCTTTCCATATTAATTCCTACTTCTGTTGAGAGCAGCAGCTGCCAGATGAAACCTCATTCAGGTGGCTGAATTTGTAAAACAGTCATGTAATGAACTACATCTTCTCTTCATGGTGATTTTAAAATGTTGTGACCTTGAATATTCCCAGCATACTTGGTCTCCATGACAAATTTTTATACCTTTTCTTGTGTTGTTCAGCTTCTAATCCCTTGCACCATTTTACTGATTTCAGGAAGGTTCCTAGCAGCAAATATTATTTCTTAATTCAAACAATATGAAAATATTAAGGGTGTGTGTGTGTTTTCTTGTAGTTGTTGGGGGGGGCGGGGGGGTTCTTCCCTTTAGGGCATAATATATGATCCCTGTTGTGATAGGAGGGGTTGGTCTAAGACAACTTTGTTATGCAAGTAATTGAGTACAGCAAACCTTTCCTGGTTTCAGGGTTTGGTTTGGGTTTTTTTTTGGTTTGGGGGTTTTTTTTGTTTGTTTGTTTACTTCGGTTTTTATTTTCAAATGTCTCTTTTCAAAAATTCAGTAAAACACTTAAGATCTAGATGTTTTCCTCAACATTACTAACAAATTCTGCACAAATTCTGTAGCAGCAGCAGGAATGAGCTCCATTTCAGTAACCTCAAAGAAACACTCTGCTCTGACTCCCAAATTCAACTCAAAACTATTCACCAAAGAGATGCTGATGCAGGAACACTGCCTTTTAAGAGTGGACTCTGATTTAAAGCTATGTCATTAATGCTCAGTGGCTGTCTGAGTGAACAGCAGCAGCAGCTTGAATGGGAGACTGAGGGTAGCCAAATTGGATATTGTACAATATATATTATTCAAATAGATGGAGGTATGAGGCTAACATCTGCCTTACTCTTCTCATGTGCCAAAACATTCATACACACAGCTTTCTGCTATTCCAGGAATCACTCAAAGGCTTATTATAAGTAGTTTCAATAAGCTGGAACTTCCTTTCTCAGGTACTCATCCAGCAGCCTGCTGCTGGCCTTGCACTGCAGGAAAAAAATCCAAGCTTTGATAGGCAGAGTCTGGTTTTCCCAGATATTTTGAGCCACAGAAGAAGAATATGATGCAGGGTAAGCAGAGGCAGTATAGCCTCTACTGAGATTTGTTACCATGGAGGGTTTTATAAACTTGGATTTTTGGATGCAATTTCCTTGGTGGGTTTTTCTTTCTCTCGTGTTTTCAGTATTTTTAACTGAACCTGAGAAGCAGATGGAATATTTTCCTACTTTTCCACTTCAGGAGAACGAAAGAGCTGTGTTCAGTCAGGACTGCAGGATAAAAATCAAACCAGATCCCTTCTCCTATTCATGCTCTCAGAGACTAGTGGCTTTCTCTACTAGGGATGTAAGAGTCTGTTTCTCCCTGTGGAGAGCTGGCAGTAACCAGGCCTTCCGCTGAGCGCTTCTCTGTGCGCCTCACGGAGATGAGAGCATGCCTGGTCTTCTCCACAGGTCCTTCTTCCTTTTATCCTAGGTACAGGAACATCACTGATAATCCAATATCCAAATACTGGATTTTGCAGGACTGTGTGCTTGAGACAAGGTTTGTTACACTGCTATTTTTCTGCCTCACAAAAAAAGTCTGTGAGGAAGGTTCAGTAGATGGAAGTGGAGTAAACAGGTTACATGCTGTAGTCATGCTGATGCAGTGACACAGGGAAAAAAAGATGGTTTCGGTGTTGAATCTTGGTACAGTGTGTCAACCACCAGCATATGCTTTTTTTCTTTTTGGAAGGAAACCTCCATCATCTGGTCAGGAATGAACACATAATGACCTGTTTCTACCTTTTTTCTGAACACCTGTTCCCCATTTATTGCACATTGTGATGCAAAAAGGAGGAACAGAAAGTAAAAGGAGATCTGTACACACCACTGTTGTGCTCCCGTCCACTATATGAGACATGTATTTGGGTTTCCTTCCCAATGGAAACCAAGGCACAGAGGATGTGTGGATGTGGTGTCTGGAAGAAAAAAGGTGGCTGGAGCATGCATTGAGATCTGGGATTAGGGTGCTGACCTGGCCATGTGGACTAGACAAAGTCTAAGGATGGCAATTAATAATTACCACAAGTAAATTTATCACTTTATAAAATGACTGCACAGAAGTTATGCCATGATGATGGTGGTGTGGGAAGCTCTGCAGCCTTCTCCCACAGCATTCAAAAAACATAAAAAAGCTTTCCTTGCATCTTCTGTCTCAAGCACAGTTTTTATTCAGGTGATAGAAATGAGGAGTTGCTGGGAAACGCAGTTTCAAAAGGCCAAGTTAGTGTTACCAGCACACCAGTGAACAGCAGGAGTCTGGGCCACTGACACTGAGGGGAATTGCATCACCTGGCCAAAGTGCAGCTACTGACTGGCCTCTAATTTCATACAGGTCTATATATTAAGTCAAGAACGAACTGCTGTGACCCTCCATTTTCATCTTTGTATAAAACAGATGATATGAAATAGTAACTTATCCACCAAGTCTATAATGTCTATTTAAAATAAAATACATATTTAAAATGGGGGGGGAAAAAAACCCTATCTTGACTTAAAAACTTCAAGTCAGGGAAATCCCCCTTGCCCTAACATAATCTTTTCCCTTGTAAAAAAAGAAAGTGTTTTGCCTCTAGCCCATGTAATTTCAGCTTCCAGCTCATCCACCCACCCATTTATTTCACTTTGTAAATGTTCACTTCATTGTAGTCTGTTCACAGGTGAAGTGTAGAGATCAGGCTTTGGAAGTATTTGCCTATTACTCAAGTCTCCTAAACATCAAAGAAATTTCAGAGTTATTTTTAAGCCTTTTGTGATTAGCCATTTTTTTCATATGTAGACATTAAATCAATTCCAGAATGATCTCACTACTATTTTTTTACTTCTACTTGATTTTTTTCAGTTAATATATTCCAGGTTCAAGTCAGTCCCCTTTGCTACAACAAGAATTTGAAATCTTTATTCAGCTAGTAACTTCCATAATTTATAAGTTATTTCTAATACTTCATTCCAAGATCTTGTTCATCAGCTTGCAAACTTGCAAGTGTTTGTCAACATGGTGTATGGCTTCACTCTTATACCAAGTGATTCATCTTGGTCTTACACATTTGTCAAATATTGCATCATTGACAATTTTTACCAGAAATAATAGGATGTCAGCACTGAGTCCCCACAGAACTTCACCATTAATAATTGCTCCCTGAAACTGCTATACTTTTTAAACAGGTCCACCTCCTCTATTACATTGCAGTGCAGATCCTAAATGCAACACTTTTTAAAATGCCTGTTTTACATGGCATTTACAGGCTCTTCAAAATATCATGGTGGAGGAGCATGCAACACCAGAAGACAACTGGAGAGAGGATACCAGCTGGGTTTGATTGAGTGAAACAGTTTTGCTGTTGTCAACCCTAGCAGCAATCACCTGGCAGCACGTGGAAGACAGCGATAAGCGTACTCTGGAAAGCATTTATTGTATAGACTTTCAACTGTATTGAGCTGAATCAAAAAGTAGGCATTTCCAAAATGCATTCACTTACAAGAATGTGTGCAGAGTCCTGAGTTTTCTTTCACTCTTAATTCCATTTTTTTCTCCATGAGGAATAATGCGGGCAGGAGAATGAAGGAAATACAATTATCCCTCCGGAAATTTGAAACTTGTATGTTTCTTTACAATGAGTGTTGTCCTTGCACTTCGTTTGACTTCCCAGAAGTCAGTTTGTGTGAAGCGGGAAAATGAATGATCAGATTCTCCATCCTGATATTTGTTTCATCTGCAGAACTCATTCTCCATACATTGGGTTTATTACAGGTGATGAGGGAAAATTTTGTGAGCATTTCTTGTCCATACAAAGATGGCAAATCACTGAAAAGGGAAATCCCCTCTCCTTTTCCCCAGCTGTCTGCCATTCGTCAGCTAAGCCATGTCAGTATTTTCTGACATTTTCTGCTTTCTGCTTTAATGTGATTAAGCTTGTGATACATTGTCAGAAGGTTTAGCCAATGGCAGGATTACAAAATGCCAGACACGTCACTGCTAGTTCCGCTCAAGCTCTCCTTAAATATGCTCCTTTTTGATACAAATTACTCATGATCTGTGGGTGGCAAACTGGATCCCATCAGTTCCTGCAACTCCTGTGAAAGCTGAGAGGTTAATAGTTCATTTAGGATTTAATGCAAAAATCTAGCCAGCAATCAGGCAAACTTTTTGTTGAAAGTTTGTAGTGGTGAAAACATGAAATACGTGTTCCCATGCTTGGAACACACCCATGAAGTCAACAAATCAAGTTTACGGAATATACGCATTAAGTCAATAAACATTTCCTGGGAAAATGATTCCTGCCTTCTCCAACTACAGTTTAAAACATATATATGTATATATATGTATATAAAAATATATATACATTCATACAAACACTGTCCATTCAGATGGATTGGCTGGTCCCTTAGAACTGGTAGGTGCCATTTTCTTCATCACCGAATGAAGGAAGGGACCCTTGGTGAGGTTAACTCTTTTCCAGATGCCTTCAAGCTCCTAGTATCAAGTAAATGATACTATTTGCTTAGTATTTGTATAGTCAGATGGGATCCATCCGAGGGTACTGAGGGAGCTGGCAGAGGAGCCTGCCAAGTCACTCTCCATCATTTATCAACAGTCCTGGCTAACTGGGGAGGTCCCAGAAGGCTGGAAGTTAGCAAATGTGATGCCCATCTTCAAGAAGGGCAGGAAGGAGGATCTGGGAACTACAGGCCTGTCAGTCTGACCTCAGTGCTGGGGAAGGTTATGGAGCAGATCATCCTGAACGCCGTCATGCAGCACATGTAGGACAAACAGGGGATTAGGCCCAGCTAGCATGGGTTCATGAAAGGCAGGTCCTGCTTGACAAACCTGATCTCCTTCTATGACAGGATGACCTGCCAAGTGGATGAGGGAAAGGCTGTGGATGTTGTCTACCTGGACCTTAGTAATGCCTTTGGCACTGTCTCCCAAGCACTCTCCTGGAGAAAGTGGCTGCTCATGGCTTGGACAGGTGTACTCTACGCTGGGTCAAAAGCTGGCTGGACGGCTGAGCCCAAAGAGTGGTGGTGAATGGAGTTACATCCAGCTGGTGGCTGGTCGCAAGTGATGTTCCCCAGGGCTCAGTATTGGGGCCAGTCCTGTTTAATATCATTATCAATGATTGGGATGAGGGGAGTGAGTGCATCCTCAGTAACTTTGCAGATGACACCAAGTTGGGTGGGAGTGTTGATCTGCTTGAGGGTAGAAAGGCTCTGCAGAGGGCTCTGCACAGGCTGGACTGATAGGCTGAGGCTGCTTGTATGAGGTTCAACAAGAAGTGACAGTCCTGCACCTGGGTCACAACAACCCCACACAACACTACAGGCTTGGAGAAGAGTGGCTGGAAAGCTGCCTGGTGGGAAAGGACCTGGGGGTGCTGGTTGACACCTGGCTGAACATGAGCCAGCAGTGTGCCCAGGTGGCCAATAGCATCCTGGCTTGTATCAGAAACAGTGTATCCAGCAGGACTAGGGCAGTGATTGTCCCCCTGTACTTGGCACTGGCAAGGCCGCATCCCGAATCCTGTGTTCAGTTTTGGGTCCCTCACTGCAAAAAAGGCATAGAGGTGCTGGAGCATGTCCAGAGAAGGGCAATGAAGATGGTGAAGGGTCTGGAGCACAAGTCTTATGAGGAGCAGCTGAGGGAACTGGGGTTGTTTAGCCTGGAGAGGAGAAGACTCAAGGGGATCTTACTGCTCTCTAGAACTACCTGACAGGAGGCTGCAGGCAGATGGGGTTGGTCTCTTCTCCAAGGTAACAAGTGACAGGGCAAGAGGAAATGGCCTCAAGTTGCACCAGGGGAGATTTCGATTAGATATTAGGAAATATTTTTTCACTGAAAGGGTGGTCAAGCATTGGAACAGGCTGCCCAGGGAAGTGGTGCAATCACAATCCCTGGGAGGTGTTTAAAAAATGTGTAGATATGGTGCTTAGGGACATGGTTAAGCAATGGCCTTGGCAGTGTTAGGTTAACAGTTGAACTTGATAATCTCAAAGGTCTTTTTCAACATAAATGATTCTACAATTCTAAAAGTTATGAGTCATCTACATCAGAGCTAATGATTATTTACTCCCTTCCTCCTAACCCTTCTTAAGCTGAGGTGGGAAGATGAATGAAGTCCTACCTGGCCATCTCCTTTAGGCCTACCAGGATGCATGGTGCCTGCTATGTTGGCTTTTCCATGGCATGCTGCCAAAGAAAACCTCACCCACAGAACTGATTGCTTTCAGTTTTTTCTGAAGAAACACCTCACAGTGACTGCGTATTTTTTGATAACTCAATAGGATCTAGCCCTGAAATGGCTGGAAATGGGCACATGCCCATTATTCTGATAGGTGTCCTAAGTGCCAACCCAGCCACATATCCCTTTTTTTCTTTTGTTCTTTTCACTTGCATCCCCCTGTTACCACTCCTTTGCATGTGTGCTGTGTCATCTTGTCCTATCGCTTTTCCCTCTGTGCTAGGTCACTGTCTCAGTGAAATGTGTGGACCCAAACATCATGAAGTGCTATCTGCTCAAGGAGCAAATGAAGCCATAACCAGTTTAGGGGTGAAATGGTGAGATCCTGTATTCCTTGACCTGCTACTATTTAATATGCCCAGTGAAGAGGAGGGTTGTGAGGTGGTGAGGGAGGCAGGCCATGAAAGGTATTTGACCACAAGAATGGAAGGGTTATAATTCCCTGTTGGATGACAGGGTCAGATGGGAGCCTGAGATTTGTGTATCTGCCTGACATTGACTGAGGCAAGTGTGTTGGGCAAGGGCCTCATGGAGATTGCAAAGGACCTCGGGTTTTTAGGCTAAGCATCCTTCCAGCAGTGAAACTGATTGATAAACCTGAATCCTCCACCCGTTGGCACAGGAGGGGTATCCTCACACAGCCATGAAAGAAGGAATAATTCATTCAAATCTAGATATTTTACTGATATAGCTTCATCAGTCCCCATTGCTTGTAATGAAGAGAAAATGCAAACTTCTCTGCTAATGTTTTATTTCTATGGTCCTGCTTTATCTGCCTGTGATTTCTACCAGTTCTTGTAACACATATCAGAATAACTTTCTCTCACCCTGGGGTCTTTGATGGGACAGATAAGTTAGTGTGTCAAAGTGTTTTTAAATAATGGGCCGTGATTGCTATGAAATTACTTCATTCCACACATTGTTTGGCCATTACACATAATTAATCAAGAGCATATGACTGCTAGAAGACATGAAGCTCTTGCCAAAATACTCTTTAATTTAGCTGCAATATAAACAAACACAAAACAACAACAAAGACCCACAGTGGTTATTTGCATAATGAAGAGCTGTGTTTGCTGGAGATCAGAAATGCATCTATTTTAAAAAAACCCCAAAACTATTGTGTTTCTCATAGTTAATCACACTTTAGCCTTGGATAATTGAAAAGTAATACAAGATTACTTGTATCTTTATTACTTGTAAATGCAAGGCATTTATTTTATTTTTATTGCCTGCTTTTTATATATATTCCATCAAGAACACGGAGCATACTTAGTCAATACAAATCACACAGCTGGCTTGGAGAATGTTTATTGGATAAGAATATTACTTTTAACTGTAATTTATTTGTATATACATAGCCAACTGGCTTCTAGGGAGTGAAATAATAAAAAAACCCACCAAAACAAAACCAGAGCTTCAATACAGTTATGCAGTTACTTATAGTGCTGAATTTTTTCTAAAGTGCCAGCTGTGGAAAACGGTAACATCTGAAACGGGCTGGGAGAATGGGAAGTGCTGAAAGACAGCGACATAAGAAGTGGGGATGCAAACATAGAAACTGGAGGGGTCCTCTCCCTTAAGGAGAACTGGACTATCACTGTTTCTTACTGTTTTTGAGCTGCCCTCTCTGTCCCAACTGACAGCAAGCTGAATGAGTACAGCTACGACATCTGCCAAGTCCTACATTTTGTTTGCAGTCATCTTGTGTGCTCTAAATTTCTTGAGTCAAACTAATTTCTTGAGATAAACACATGATTTTTATAGCTCCTCTGCTCAGCTCTCACTCCTCACATCTAGTAGCTGTTTCAGTTAGGTCTGTGACTCACAAAACATGCTGGAAGGAAAAAGGGGTGAGTAATAACAGAAAGACAGGTGACTGTATGGGATCTGAAGACAGGACAACAGCAGTCTGATTGTGAGACTCATGCCAGGGTGTTAATGATTAATGGGAGAGAAGATGAGCTAGCACATAGCTATAAGAGTGTCCTGCTCTTCCCTTCCCCTAATGTTTCTAAGGCCATCTCCATGCTGCATCTCAGTCCTCTCTCCCTGCTCCAGCTTTGCATATTTGCTTTTTTGCCTACTCTGGCTTGTCTAATATATTCAAATTTCCAAAATGATGCTCTTTCTAATAGTGATGCCTGCCTCTGGCATATCTTAGGCTGTCAAATCCCCTTAAATAAACCCTGTCTCAGTCTGTTTGCAGAGGAAAAACATGCCACAAATAGCAAGGGAAAAAATGGCCTATATAAAAAAATATGCTAAATTACAGCTGTAGAAGAAAACATTCTATGACTTCTTTAATATTAGGATGTCACTGCCAGTTATAACCGTCTCTTTCTGCATGTTTCCCACCCCCACTATAAAAATCGTATGTCTGTGTGACATATAACATACATATAAGACTGTTATGACAGTCTTAAAGATACAGTACAGATAAGTAGATCACTTTAGCCACTATGAGATGCAGAATATAAAGAACAGAGACTGCAGATCTGTACATATTCATATCAAAACTTCTGAAATGACAGCAGATATTGGACAAGAAGGATTATTTTAATCAGCTTTTAAATACTTCCAATCTAAAAAGAAAAAAAAAAGAAAACACACCTGACTTTAGTTGATACTATGACAATTTTAGAGATGATCTACTTGTTCAGAGGGAAGGAGGGGAGGTGGTGACAAAGGGGAAACAGTCTAGGCAAAAGTACTTCAAGATTTCATGCTAACCTGAAGATGCCTTGCTTGTGTAAAACTCATTACAAGGTCTCCAATTACATGACCTCTCCCTATTTTGCAAATGACTTCATACAACAAAGCACTTCTGAAAAGACATCTGAAGGAAAATAACAGACATTTTTCCAGACATGGGTTTTTTGTTTGTTTCCTTGTTTGTTTTTCATATTGAGAAACAGGGGAATGAGACTGATGTCCTTTCAGACAAGTTAGAATGTGGTTTAGGGGAAAATTCTACTGGAGACAAGTATTTGCTTAATAATATTTTGAACAGAAATAGATTTTTAAAAATAAAGGGACTAAATCATAATTAATTGTGTTATCCTTTTCTTTTTCTTTCCCTATAACTTAAGGATGATTTGCAGGATACTTTTATAGGCCAATACAATTAAACTCACTGGAACTGACTGTCAGTCCTAATGGTATCACACTACCATCAAAGGAGCTTCCTTTCCTAAGTCTTACTAGAGATGATGACTGTGCTGGGTTGACTTTGGCTGGCTGTCAGATCTCCCCAAGCCACTTGCTCACCCCCAGCTCTGCAACAGCATGAGGGAAGAAAATAAGATGGGAATTTCATGGCTCAAGATAAGGACAAGGAGATCACTTACCCATTACCATCACAGGCAAAACAGACCCAACCTGGGTAAAATTAGTTTAATTTATTGCCAATTAAAGTAGAGCCAGACAGTGAGAAACAAAGACAACAGTTAAAATAACACCTGCCCATCCCCAAATAAGAACAGTACCTCACGTCCCCACAACTTTTCCCCACTTCCACCTTGCGCCCTCGGCTCCCGGCCCCTCTCCCCCCGCGGGCTGGGCTGGGGCC
>JAVJGI010000040.1:2600620-2617390 GCA_035590275.1 Ibycter americanus
CTGTTACAGTGATATTCCTGTGCAGACTGGTGCACCATACCCTGTTTGCCCACCCAGGTCACTAGCGCTCACCAGGGACTTCTCTGGTTGAGCTGTCAGTTACAGTGCCCTTCCCAAACACCCTTCTGCACAAACTGCCACACAAACTATCATGCCATGCCCTTGCTGCCATGCCCTGTTTGCCCGCTCTGTTTGCAGCGCTTTTGGTCACTAGTGCACCCCAGGGGTGTCTGTCATACATGTTGGGGTGTGGCCATTGTTGCTCCTGGTCCCGCCCATGTCTCCTCAGTAGATATGTGAGCTGTGGGCTCCTGGCTTGTCTCTCTACACCTTTGGGGTTCCCTTAGTTCAGGAAACCCTGCTGTGAACCCCGCTGGAGCGCTGGGTTGAGGAGAGTGCTGGCACTGGAGCTGCTACTTGTAATAGAAAAAATCTCAAAAAAAGATTTGTGGGTATTCTCCAAAGCTGGGAATATTCTCCATGAATCTTTGTGGAGGTGACTGCACCTGAGCTGGTCAAACAGGCCTTCCCTAGGAATAAACAGATGTATTCAGATAGAACTTACCTGATCTCTTTCAATGTCTGCTTTAGGATGAGACAAATGCACTCTAGAAATGCTTATTCTTTTCTTTTGAAGGCATATGTTGCCAAGAAAACTAGCTGGTCTGATGGTTCCTCCTAAGAATATTATTGAAATTCTGTATTATTGATTCACTGGATAGCACAATATTTTTATTTCTTGAGGTCCTCCAGTTCTCTACAGTGAAATCCTGGTCCTTCTCTTGTTGCACAGTGCTCTAAGTGCCTTAATCTTTGTTAAGGGCCTTCCACCTGCAATTTTGCACCTCTTTTGCTTGAAACTCTTGAATCCATTGAGGTACTTTTTCAGTGCCTCTGAGGCAGTCTTTCGTTGTGGTTTCATGTTGCTGTCCTACTGTTGTTATGTTCCGGACCTCACACCTGCAGGCCCACATACCATTATGATGGTAGGTTCTCATGGGACGTGACTGCCACTAACATAGACACACCTGTGCCTGATTATGCATACTCCATTCAGCACTAATAGCAACATAAACCAGGACAAGGAATATCATCAAAGGTATCTTAATTGCCAGCACTTGATGCGCTGGAGGACAACACTAAGAGAAGGATGCTCCTCTGGGGACACCAGTGCTACTCTTTGCAGCTGGCTGCTGGGAGTAGTTTTCCCTTCCCCTCTCTCACTTTTGCTTTTCCCCAAAGTTTAAGTATGTGTATGCCATCAGCTATGAATCCTATGGGCAGAGTTCTGTGCATGCAAATCTATCTTTGTGCAACAGTCTCTATTGCCAGTGCCTTTTTAAAATTGATTCTTGGCAGTGTCTCTTTTTTCTTTTTTTTTTTTTTTTTTTGTGATGAAATCATTAATGAGGGATAATAAACAAGACAAGTTAAAGCAATGATTGATTAACTCCAATGACAATTTCTTTTGTTGGGATGATTTCTCATTTAATTTGCCCTGTTCTGCTCTAACAGTAGCTATACATTGAATGCTTATTTCTGTGAAGATCTGTTTTCATATATGCCAAATAATCTCTCAGTATCTGAATTACAATTTATCATGAAATTATTTTATCATTAATTTATCACCAATTAATCATAAAACTGTCTATGAAACAATTATTATATAATTCAGTAGTTCCTATGAACTCACATTGAGATCAGTTCCTCAAAGTCTTAGATACTGTAGAAAAACTAAAAATAATAAAAAAACCCCACGAGAATAAGCTAAAATCCTTACTATAAAGGTTTATAAAGTAATTGGATAAAGCAGGATACAATGATGAGAGAAACAGTAGCATGGAAAAGCAATGTAATTTTCCAAGTATAACAAAGCAGTCAAAGAAGAGATTTCATGTTTCCTTCATCCTATCATAGTGTCTCTTCTGTTACAAAAGCAAGCAAGCAAACTTTCTGAAGTATTTAGTAAGATACAGGTTGTACAGAATGGTATGTCACATCTTATTCACTATTACCGGTCCAAGAATTTCTCTATTTCTAAGCTGTATTCACTGTCATGCTATTTTAACACATTAAGAAATAGCTGACCATTCTTGTTTGGTGGAAATGTAATTTAGTCCTCAATTATTATTTCTAGTATGGGCAGAGATATTTCTGTCTAGTTGAAGAAATTAGGATCTAAGATGAAAATGTCGTCTGCTATATAATTAGATGTGATTAGTGAAGTCTGAAAAATGTGAACTCTCTTTCCTTTATATTTTATAACATGCCTCTGCTTCTAAGCTGGTCACATCTTTTCTTGATACCGCGTACTTAAAACCTGAGTCTGGAATTCAGTGAAATCAATGGAAGCTTTGGATAAACCCAAGAGGGATAGGCTCAGAATTAGTTCATATTTTAGAAATCTTATTGATATGTCTGAACTATCTTTGATTTCTTTTTTGGCAAGCAGAATATACTCCATATTTTGTCAAATTCCTACGTTGTAATGCAATAATCTGTTAACCTTAATAGCAACACCAGTCCATGTCTGAAAATTTTCACTCTAAACCTGTGCCTGTAAGAATACAGGTGATTAGTATTAATACTATGTTTACAGAAAATCTTGAAGTTTGGAGGTTTTCTTTTCCCTTTCCCCTTCTTTTTCTCTGCATGTGCTACTATATTGATCCTCAAACTTGGGTAAATTCCTCATCAGATCTGCGTTATGCCCCCTGTGTTCATGTCTAAGCTGAAACCACTAAACTCTGAGATCCTGGATCTGAACACATCTATTGACTGTCTTGTACACATCAAAGTGAAAACTGTGTGTCTATCATCATTGTAAAGGAAGCTCAGCTCACATAGGAGCTATAGCAATTTCTATTAGACTCCCAGTCTAGACAACTGGATACACAAATGTAGTAGAACATATAATCATAGGGGAATTTGAACAAAGCTGAAGTACCATGAGTAACTACTTAGTATTCCCAGAACTTACCTGTGCAAAGTCAATATTAGCATCTAATCCTTTAGTCCCCAGGGATTGGAAAGATGCATCCAGACTATACAGTGTTGTAAAAGAATATATTTTTGTATGTATGTGTAAGTATTTATCAGTAAGGAAACTAGAGATCACCACAAGAAGAGTTTTTAGAAGACTGATAGATCAGATCAGCTTCAAATTTTAAAGAAAATTTCACTAGAATCATTCACTAGCAACACACTTTATGCTGATGGTTAATCACTATCTGTACTTATCACTAAAACTTAGTCTTTAACACTTATTCTGCAAATTAGCTGTGACTATACATTACCATGGAAAAAATGCTGTGTAATGCAGTTGGCCACAACCCTTGATGGTTCTTGGTCTCCCAGGTCAAGGTTATCAGGCTTGAGAGCTCTCTGATGCAGTCAGTCAAAACCAAAAAAAAAATCTTCCCAAATTTTTTTGCTCATTCATGTGGTTTTATACTACTCTTTCCTCTCCCAGGGCGGGTAAATGGAGGATCTCATCTGCTCCCAGGGCTCCCTTTCTTGTTTTTTGTTTTACTAGTCATGTTTTTAGTTAATGGGCAGGGTGTCCTTCCTATTTGCTGTCCCTTCTGCTTATCTTACTCTTTCTTCTTGGTCTTGCAAACTCTGTTGTTTGTGTGCTAGCTGTTTACATGCTTTCCCATGTCTCTTAAATGCAACTACACAAATCCTTGCTTGCCCCTTTATTACTCACATTGCTCTCATACTCATTTAAAATATGCTTAAACACTGTGTTTGTCCATGCCATAACACTGTTACAAAATACTTCCATACTACTGCTGTTTACAGTATTTTATCACACCTACATCTCGATTCAAGGCAGGCTAAGAGTAGCCACATCCTTATTAACACAGTTATAACTTATAGGTGACACAGGGCTCTGCTTTGGCTACAACTCCTGTCCAAGCTCTCTTTATTTCTGTACTTGAAGGCTGCAATATTGTTTTCTCCTGCCTCAACAAAGACCATAATTTTTGGTGTCATCCATCCAAAATGTTCCTACAAGGATATTTTTCATCATCTTTTCACCCTTTTTATTCAGAACTTACTCCTGACTTTCCCTGCTGTTTTGCATGAAGTTGAAGCTGAGTGCTTCAACTTTCCGGGCTCCTCGTATGCACCCTTAGCCCATGCTTGCTCAGGAAATAAAGGCCAGCCTCCTGCTCCAGTATACTCCTATAGGCAAAACCTGCCATTCAGTGGATGGATTTTCAAACTGGGATTTTCTTACTTATCCTCACACTTTCCCCTTAGCTAACAGAAGGTCCTGTAAGAGCAGAGATTTAGGGATACTTTTGTCCTCAAAGCCAGTTATTCTGTGATGTCTACAAAAGACTTGAGGTATACAACTGGGTTAGCTGCAGGACCATTACTTCTAAGTATCGCCCATTTTTTAGCTGATATCCTCTTTCCTTTGTTTTCTTTTTCTGTCTCCATCTATGGTCTCCGAGATTCACATGAAAAGCCCTTACCCTTGAGAATGCTGCCTTGCCCTTATAATTTGTACAATGAAGTGCTAGTCTAAGTTTTTTGACACTATCATCTCAGTAAAAATAATAGGTAAAAATAACAGATATATTTTATATAGAAAACTGGTTATACTGTTATAATGGCATAGAAATAGATGTAGATCAGATAGTCTTAGAAGTCTCACATTATTTCTATTGCTTGGGAAAACAAAATTAAAGATTTTTAGGTATAAATTAGTTTTCCCTCATCACTGAAGAATGGGTTAATATGCCAGGGAGGTGCTGTTACAGTCCTTCCAGAGCAGTCTGGTGAAATTTGTGAATAGATGATTGTAACTGCCACCATGCTCAGACCCAGAGGTGCAAGTTCTTTTTGTCAGGTAAACTGGGAAGGTACAGAGATGTAAAAGTGGCAGATCTGGCATTATTTACTGTTTGATAAAACAACTTCTTGTTGAAGGTCTATTTTCTGGTGTTTACAGGGAAAAAAAATAATGAAAAAAGAACAGAAAAAGCCAGGAAATGAATAGAGGGGGCAGTGAAAGCTTCCTTTCAGCTTAGCCAAGCTTATTGAATTTTATGAATGAAGACTCCACAGTTTTTCTTTCTTTCAGTTTTTGTGCTTGCGTCAGGGTTAGCAGGTGGGATGTCCCTCATGGATAAACTCTTGTCCTGAAAGGATGCTGAGAAATAAGGGGCCGTTCTGAATTTCTGTTTATCTTTACCTCTTTGTTTACCAAACCCTGTATTACTTTGTACTTGTCTCTTACTTCCTACGTGCATAGTATGCATACAGGAAGTTAATGACATTACTATTACTCTTTAAATTAAGTGCAAAAGTAAGTGATTGCAAGAAAAAGAACAAGCATTACAGATCTCAGTCTTTCTGTGTCCTGGGTTAAATTTTGTCTAAAACTTAATCTATGCTTTATGTGGTGATTTTTTATTCAGAATTTACATCTAGAAGAGTTCATTGGAGTTTTAGTATATGAGCTGCACTGGAACAGATGGAGGCAGACCTTATTTAAAAATCAGTTTAAATGTTAAAAATTTTATTGATTAATATTACCCCCAAATTCCTGGTGGAAAAACTTAAAATCTGGAAGGTGGGTAATGTGAAAACAGCAGAAGTGCTTCAGTCTGCAGCATTGTAAACAGCATTTCATATAATTAACTTAAAAGCATTTGAAACTTGTAACTCAACGTGTTGTGTTGTTACTGGTCTAATAATAATAAAAATAGTAATAATAATAATAGTGATAATAACAATGCTCCCTTAGTTGTATTTGGACTGAACAAAAGTGCATAGATTAGTGAAGAGAGCTAGCAAACTGAAGTACTTTGACAATGGTGCAGGGTTGTATTCTTGACCTCACTGACAGAGCCAGCCAGAAATACAAAGCTTTGATATCTTACTGCTATTTTGCCTGTATTACCACTTACTGCCTAATCTGTCCTTTGTCTTTTTTTTTTTAAAGCTGATTCCACCTCTTTCATATAAAAACTTCACCTCTAAGCAATCATAACTATGCTCCCTGTACTACCACAAGCCTGGTGTTATCCTCAAGGTTATGCACTTACTTGGCAGAGTACTTCCACAAAGCTGTCTGCATGGTGTGTAACCCTGCATCCTAGCTATAGTGACTGTTTTTCCTTCTCACTGATTCTCCATTCATTATATTAGGTTATTTGACATTTCAGATATCCTGCATCTCCTGGCTCAGGGTGGAGCATAAGAAATTATTGTGCAAATAGTCATTCTTATTTTAAGGAAAAGAATGAGTTTGACATCAACAATGCAGCCCTAGTACATCAAATGGTGCATGAAGGAAAAGAAGCACTGATAAAACAGCTTGAAATGGAGGAAAACTCAGATAAACCAGCAGCTGTAGCATTCTGAGATCTACCACTTATACAGGCCATATTTTTTTTCTAAATTGCCTTTCTCTGAAGTCTCTTTTTACAGTTTCTGTTCAGTATGGCTTCTCTTCTGAGTAAAGCTCTCAGCACTTCACAATGCTATTTGATCAAGTCAGGCTTTCAAAGCCAGCTCCACGGTGATCTCCATTAGGAATTGGGTATCACAGATCTGAGATTCAGAAAAGAGAATGAACTAATCTAATCTGACCTCTACCACAGTGCAGAGCACCAAAAAGAACGCAGTGATGACATTCAGAGCGGTAAATTAAACAGTGCCTGAGAATGTTCCCAGGCAGGGATCTTAACTCCTAATATTGTTAAACTAGAGCTATTCCTCAAGTGATTTTGCCCTGCACTAACTGGGATGTTCACATGGCATGTTCCCAAAGAGTTCCTGGGCCTTCCTCAGTAGTTAGTAAAAATCCATCCTGGTTTTCAGTCTCCTAATTTTGATCTGGTTAAGTAATTCTTTTACAGAGACCACCTTCCACCCCATTTACATGTAGAATTTAGTGTTTAATTACTTTTATTTATATTGTATTTTGGGGGGTTTTTCCTAGTCTGAATCTGTCTGACATCAAAATCTTTCCTTTTGTATGAAAAGGTGTAAGCTTTAATATTCAAAGACACACAAAATGGAAAGGAAAAAAAAAAAGCTCAAATATCAATATTCTGACATTTACAATTCTTCAGCTTTAGAAGGGAGTCACCAAGGGGGTCTTGGCAGCTTGACCATTTGAAAATTCCAAAATTAGTTTGAATGAAACACTTGAACTTGCACTGCTGGAAAAAGCCCTCCATTTTCAGGGTGAGCATAATGAACAGTCTCTCAGATCTGTGTTCCAAGGATATTATTCTCCAACAGAAAATTATTTGTTCCAGTGTAGTATTTCAAAAGCAATGTTGCTACTGAAATTAATATAATGTTTGCAAGTAGAGTTATAATAATAATAACTGTAGGTTTGGGCTTTTTTCTCCATCAACTCTTTTCAAATGTTTATTTTGTCACCTATTAGCGCTCAGAAGCAAATCTTGAACACAGAGTTATGCAAAGTCTAGAAATAACATTAAATGAATTATTAGCAAACAGAGCCAAGGAGCTTTGACCTCTCAAATCGCTTAGCTGAACGAGTTGCTGTAACTTTGATTTTTCTGTCATTTAACTTCTCTACTAGATCTCTATCACCTCGTGCTGTTTCTTTGAGCAAGCTGATCAGTCAGGTGGGTGACTGCATGTTGAATAGAATGCTTCATTCAAGCGTGAATGTCATGCCAGGGAAAAAACACAAAGGGTACAGAAAATTTAAAAGACTTCCTTTGAAAATTGTGTTTGTTACACAAGAAAATTTTCTATCAATAATGTTCAGCAAATTCTTACATGTACTTTAATAACATCCCCTGAATACAGATATAGAGGTAACAGTAGAGATAGCTAGATAAAGGGAGCTGTATGCATGTTTCGATATCTCATTGCAAAGTGAACGGTGGTTTTACGATACAATATGTAATACATCAAATTTGTAATATAGAAATGTAATATCAGAGAATAATGAGCTTAAATCCTCTGAATTTGGTTAGGTCATAAGATGGGCATCTCAAGCTAAGTTTTCATCAGTCATGTTGGTAAGAGTTGCTCTGAATCAAATATTTTGGGATTAGGAATGGATTCTGAAATGTGTTCAGAATAGTTAAATGTGCATAAATATATGCATATATATAGATATGTACACACATTAAATCTGTCTGTAGCTACCTTTGAGGCCGAAACCCCTGCAATTAGTTAGATTGCCTGCACCATTTTTTTTTAGTGCATGACTGAAACAGAGTCAGATTTCATGTCTGTAGATAGAAGGTAACAGTTCTGCCGCTGGGCCCTGAAGACCATTCTAAAACGTGGCTAAGCAATGATGATGGATTTTTGTATAGTTATCTGTAAAATCTACTGAACTCCCTACTCAATGCCCTCCAACATGAGTCTTTTGAGCCCCTAGTAATGACCAGGAACAGATAAAATACTGATACTTGCAAAGATTCTTTTCTGTTTTCACTGCAGAGGTGTCTTAAATGCTTGTAAAGTAGCTGCTTATCCACTTCATACCAATTTATTTTGTTGTGAGAAGTTGTAGTAAGTGTAGTAAGCAACAGCTGTTTCCCAGTCAACCAAGGTAAAGGGACACTGAACTCCTGTGTAAGAGCAGGACAGACAGAGAAGTGGGAAAACGTCCGTATTATCCCATGTTAAATCATCCCTGCAGGTGAAGACATAGAATTTTCAGGTAAGTTGGTAGCTTAGTTTTAGACTTCACATTTTAACTCCTTCTGCTGACATGTATGAAATCTAGAAATGCCTTATCAATATTAGCAGTGTTATTTAATGTGAATTGTGTCGAGAACTCACCCTTTTTTTCTTAATAATGTCCAGGATTTACAGTTTATTTGTATACACATTTATTCAGCAGCTCTCACTATCACTAAACAAGCTTTCACTTCTTCAGGTTCCTAGTTCAGACCCTGACACATCAGTAAGGATTGCAGCTAATCCATGTGTACAGTTACCCAACTTATAAAATTATTTTCCAAATGATACCATACATTTATCACTGTTACCTCCAGAGGTAAACGAAAACTTTATCTTCTTAAAAATAATCCTATGAAAATTACTCAGAAAAAGGCTATGTTTTTTATTTTTGGGGTTTTGTTTTGTTTTGTTTTGTTTGAGTTTCTTTGTGTGTACATGTGTGGTGACAGCCAGATCTATATCCACTACTTAGTCAACAGTCAGTCACTTAGAACACACGACAGCTAGACAGACCAGCTAGACTTGTCACGTATTTCTCCATCACATTTCATTTTTTGCTCCAGAAGCCACTTAAAGCTGTCATATAAGAATCATAAACTAACTATAGTCAAGAATTGGCTCAGCAATTTTCTTCTGGCATGGGCACGTGGAGTGCAGCTTGCTTTATGGAAGAAAACAGGTGGTGTTAGCAGTGACATCCCCCTTCTGCATAACACTTTCATTCTTAAAGCACTAAAATGAAATGGTGATGATGATGATGATAATAATAATAGCGATAATAATTTATTTTTATAAGTAATAATATTATTTTTAGGAAACAAGGGGTTCCTCATGATGTTGATGGATCCCTTCTCGTACTAAGCCAAGAGCATTATCCATCCTCACATGGAGATGTCAGCTAGTGTGCAGTCAGTATAACTGAGTCATGCTAATTGCTGTAAAAGGAAGATGACTTAGTTACCCTGCTATAAACAGTGGTAGTAAAGAGACAGTCATTGCTTGTTTCTAACTGAGACACTTCTGTATACGTGCATACAGAGCACTCAGAGAAGTGGAAGATATTCCTTGATAATTATATATTGTCTGAATTCAATGACCTTTGGGACAAAGGTAGAATTTAGGCTTGTTGGATTTCTCTATTCAAAGAGTTATCATTAACGGTTAGTTATTAGAATATGCTGAATGATGTTCCATTAGGTTTTCTTCTGGGTCTGCTACTATTTGATTATTTCATTAATAACCTGATTGAAAAAATATAGGGTATGCTTGTTAAATTTACAGCTGACACAAATCTGAAAGGCCCTGTAAGTGTGTTGGATGATAAAATTATAATTCAAAATTATCTTGATAAACTAGAGCAATGGTCTGAAAAAAAGGAGTGTTATTTATAGAAGTGCCCCATATCAGACCTAGTAGCTGCACAGCTCTAACATAGTAAATGGTTGTGGAGCATGGTTTCATAGGAAATTATCTAAAGGTTACAGTGGTCAAAGGTGAAAACAAGGGGCAATGCCATACCCTTGCGAAAAAAGGACAGATGTTATGGAACTGCATATAAATATGATTACAGTCTGCTTGTTTAGTGGGCATAAAGCTAAAGATTAAAACATCTAATTTAGGTGTCTAGCTCTGTCTTCACATTCGTTGGATTCTTATGCTCCCATTATTAAGAACAGATACCTAGCTGGTTGTCCTGGTTTTGGCTGGGATAATTTTCTAGCTGGTACAATGCTGTGGTTTGGATTTAGTATGAGAATAATGTTAATACACTGATGTTTTAGTTGTTGCTACGTAGTGCTTACTCTAACTCAAGGACTTTCAAGTTGACCATGCTCTGCTGGTGAGGAAGTGTACAAGAAGCTGGGAGGGAGCAGAGCTGGGACAGCTGACCCAACTCGCCAAAGGGATATTCCATACCATAGAACACTATGCTTAGTATATAAACTGGGGGGAGTTGCTGGGGCTGCTGATTACTGCTTGAGGACTGGCAGGGCATGCAACTGTGCGGTACTTAGTTGCTGACTGAGGTTAAACTACAACAAAAGTAAAGAAAAAAACCAGTTGGAATACTATGTCTAGTTTTGGACTTCACATTTCAAGAAAGGTGTGGATCCATTGCAGACAGGACTGAGGATGTCATGAAAAATGTTTGAACTAGAAAACAAAACCATTGACAAAAGTTGAGGAAAAGTTATAAAATGAATGGCTTATAAATATATGAAAACAATCCTCAGATACACATAATCTTCTGAACAGAGAAGAGAATAAATTTTTCCTGCATATCCATAGTCCCTAGAATAAGAAATAAGGGGATCAGGATACCATAACAGGGATATTAATTGACCTGGATGCTGTAGAGTCTCCATAACTGAAGAGGCATTTACTCTCTGTCATGAATGATGTAGATACAATCCTGCCTTGAGAGATAGAGGTGGTTTTCATATGTCTTCAAACTGCTCCAGCTGCAGAATTATACAATTCTAGTTCACAGCATTGCGACACAAATGATACAGACCTTCATCAAAGATCTTTTAGATAACTTGATCGCATCCTAATGTGGATCATGATAGCTATGAGAAAAATGTAATTTTCAATTTTTTCATAAAGCCCTTTTCTATTATGTCATCGTCAATACTTAAAGCATCAGGGGTGTTTTTCTGTATTTTCTTAAATATCATGGCCTGTATGTGTACTGAACCATTTCATATATGAATCTTGAATGACTGTATCTATAGCATTGTTGTGCTGTCCCAACAGTTTAGGAGAGGATGCAGAATACTGTGACTTATGGCACAGGCTGATGGCATTTAGATAGAAGAGACTCTCACTAAGCTGCAGCTTGATTGAAAAATCAAACTCGGGGTCAATCTTCAAACAAATATGATCTTTAATGACTCAGAGAGCAACAGAGAGGCCAAATCTATCTACAAGAGAGAGCATTAAACTATGCAGGATTTTCTATTCAACTATATAAACATGTTTATATTGTTGGATCAATGACAGTACCATTTTCCAGTTCCTTTCAGCAGGTTTTCTTCCATAATTTGGGCTTGACCTGTGTTTCTGTAAATGATGTGATTAATTTCACTGAGAACGAGCAATGTCAGAACATGAGGTGATATGACTCAAGACAGCTGAATGCATATCATGCCACAGCGAACTTTTATCAAGCCAAGTGAGTTTAGACTGAATACAGATCTGTTGTGTTTTAAACCCATGGATGTGATCATACAGTCAACACTAACCATGAGCTTTACTCACGGAGAAACTCCATAATCAGTATTAGCTGAAAATCCCTTCAGCAAGGAAAGGTTAGTTAGAATAACAAATCTGAAGACAGAAATCAGAATTACAAAGATTAAATTCTAAGAAAAAATAAATGCAATCAATTAATGATATTGCTATTTTGTCAAAATAGCTCTGAGGAGAGCGAACTATTTCTTTTGGCTAGATCTTTTTAAAAAAGGACAAAATTCTTATATTGTTATGTTTAGTTGATTCTTATCAAATTTTCATCTAATTCCTTGGTACATCTTAAGTTACTGAGCTGCATGTAATTGAATCTCTGTGAAAGTTTTAAAAAAGTCTGGGCAAGGTGTAGAAAAGCAGGAATTATAAATAAGATTTTATTATATAAAATCACTCTTCATATATTTTAATGAAACATGATGCCAGTGTTCTATTGTAATTGTGTAGCCCTCCTACATAACTGACTTTCTGTAATCTTTGCTTAAGCTTTTCTCCTTACATATGTGTATTACGAAACACATTAAGACTCTGTGCAAGTATATTAGTGTCTACATGTATATATATACACACATAATTTCAACAAGCACATACAGAAAAATATTATCTGCAGAAATGAAAAGATACTCAAAATTTTCCAGTATAACTATTTCACAGAAACGATACTGAATATTTCACTAAAAATATTTAAAAAAAAATATTATAAAAAAGAAATGTGAAATGTTCTTGGCAGGGACTGACTCATGAATGTTCATGCTAACTAGTTTTCTTACTCTAGGAAATATTTGCAATTTCAAAACAGTTTCTTCCAAAATCAGGATAATAGGTTAAACTTTCAGATATATGCATATACTAAAAATGTTTTGACAGATGATTTCGAGTAACTGAAGCATTTCTATACTTTCTGTGTATTTTTACTGTGATTAATTGTTAGTTTACATTCCAAATTGCCATTATAATAAGAAAGGCCAATATTTAAAACACTTGAGAAAAGTTGTGATTAGTGAAATCAGCATAATTCCTTGGTTTAGACAAACTGGCAATTTGCAGTGAAAGACAAAATCTTCATCACATCCTCCATGAACTTTCCTGAGGTCTGTGTTGTTTGGCTGTTATGTGTAGTACTCGACACACTGATGTCTCAGTCCTTAATGGGATATATTGGGGCCCTCTGTAGTATTAGTGACATTGAATTTTTTCTGTAAATGGTCCTTCCTGTGCAATTGCTCAACCATTAGGACAAATTATTCTTCTAATGAGTTCATATTGGCTGTCAGAAATATTATTTAATTTATTTAAGCTTAGAAGAAGCTGACATAAGTTTTGAACTAATTTTTATGTCTTGAAGTCTAGTGGAAGTTCTAGCAGAGATTACGCATTGTGTCTTCTAGGATGGTGGAAGTACTCTGTGTGTATCAGAGAGATGTGATGCCAACATTTTGTCCAATACTGCACAATCAAGTCCTTGTGTCAAGCTATAGAATATCACACAGTTCATTAATTTCACTAATCAAAATGAATGTATGTGAAAAAAAAAAAACAACACAGCCAAATGGCAGAAATGCATCTGACAGGCAACAGTAATAGTCAAGGTGGTCCAGCAGGCATGGATGATGCCATTCTGTCTCAAACTGTAAGACAGATATATATGTTGTCTCTGTGCAGGCATTTGTAAAATGATTTGATGAAGGTAACTTATCATAAATGATCACAACAGAGTTTTTAAAAATTCAAGTGTATTAGGGCTCCTGAAGAAAACACGAGTTAGCGTGATGTTCCTGAATGAAATGGGAGTGAAGTAAACAAATCCATCATAAAGAATTCTGGTCTTCTGTTGATTGTGCCTTTTAAGGAGGTTTGAAGCTGACCGTTAAGTATACCAATGTTCTAACAAAAACTTCAGAATGCAAATAATTCTGTGCTGATTGGACTGCATGTCACTGAATTTGGCAGTGATGGAAAAGTCAGTGTGCTTAATTGTCGGTTTTATGCCATTTGAGATGACAAAAATAACAGCAATTAAAAGCTAAGAAATAAATAAACTTGTTGGTATTTTAATCTCTGATTTCCCTTGTAAGCTCTGATTTATCAATCATAGAAGCCAGACACTTCTGTAGAGGGAGGGAGAATGAATTGCCAGTAAGCATTTGTTAGGTATTTAAAAGCTCTTAAAAATGTTATGTAAGACACAGACCTTAATTTATGTGGCTCTTACACGTGACCATTTCTCACATATTTTGTTATTTTGTAGATAGATGGAAAAATCCAGCTGGGTCAAAACACAGGGCGCATCTCTACACAGGTGCATATATATATGTGTATATATATATGTATATATTTGTATGCTTATATATGTATGACTGTATGAATATATGATTAGTTACAAAAATTATGGACAAATATTTACTCTTTTCTAACAATTTCTATTTTATCATGTGGGGACAAGTGTGTTTGCATATATATATATGTATGCATACATACCTACATATATGTATATCAACCCAGTAGCATAAGCTTCTCACATGATACTAGAAAACTAAAAGGCAGAAGAAATCAGGACAGAGATCCAGAATGACCTTCTCATAACTCTACAATTCAGTCTATCACATCAATAGATGTGATTAGACAAAGAAGCCACAGGTGAGAGATGAAAGTGTTTGGGAAGTGCTGAACATTGCAAATACACATGGAGAGTCTTGTTGTGATGCAGGGTAGTTTGCTTTAATGAAATGCCAGGTAAAAGACTGTTTTTATAAGGTATCCAGCTCATTTTTTTGCTAATTAATGCAGCTAATATGATCCTAGTACATTGGTTAGATTCAAATACTTATTTCCAGAAAGGGGAGTTTAGGAAGGGTGCTGTTATTTTCTGTTTTGATTTAGTTTTTTTTACTTTTCCTCATTTGGAATTTAGTTCTAGGTATGCAGTCATTTT
This sequence comes from Ibycter americanus, assembly GCA_035590275.1. Taxonomy (NCBI): domain Eukaryota; kingdom Metazoa; phylum Chordata; class Aves; order Falconiformes; family Falconidae; genus Ibycter; species Ibycter americanus. The sequence continues at coordinate 2,615,505 of JAVJGI010000040.1, forward strand.
TGTTTTACTGATTTTAAAAATATCTTAAGAACTTTTTGGCTAGATTTCACAAGCTAACAGTGTATACCTTTCTGTTGCAGTTAACTACAGGAACAGTCCTACTATGTTTAAATGGCTGATATGAGTCAAAGAGAGCATGGTATTGCTGGTAATCACTGAATTTTTGATTAATCTTTCTAATTTAAGCATCCCAGCTGAATTGAGGCATCGTCTTGCCACCTAGCTGACTTCACTTTCCACCTCCTGTCACTACCTCACTGCTGGGTGAGTGGGAGAGTTACCCTCAGCTTCATTCTCTGGACTCACAGAATAAGTTTCTCTGATTATTTCTCCCTCTTGGTCTTTCACCCCTGTCAAGCAATTCCCAACAGGCAACTAGAGCAGAAATTAATTTGTCAGACAAATGTTTTGCAAGATGTTTCCTGCATTCGAAGAGGTAGCTTTTATGATGGTCAAATATTTGGGGGTAAGGTCTGTTTTGGATGGACATGAACTCTAAACACCTTAATGAATTAAACTTAGCCAGCTATCCAGTTACATTAAAAAAGGGTATTCTTTTACAGTGAGAGCCTAAATAATTCAAGCAACTTCTGTAAGCTTTAAAGTGGGACTAATAAGAAGACTTCTAGAAGTAGAATATAGATTAAAAGGCACTGAGTTAATTTGGGAGCTATCTGCATGCACTTTGAATAACCTTATGGCTATTTTAATTTATCTGAGCTTTGGTTCTCTGTGGAGACTGCAAGACTTTGGGACAAGGGTGCTGTTACAAAGAGGTATAGAGCCCTGCAGTAGAGACAATCAATTTCTAGGTCACCTTTTGTGAAAGATTGTACTACGAATAACAATTTTAATTCAATAAAATAAGAATTAGCAGAAATTGGTGGGGCAAGAGCCATGATATTACAAGAAAGCAGCTCAGCTTCATCTCTATGCAGGTTATTAATGACACAGACAAAGAATTAACCAGCCTCACACTCTCACAAATCAGTAGAGATTAGATATAATTTTCCTATCATAATTAACTAATCATTTGCCATTGTCATCACTGTATTTAAAAGACCAACACACAGAATACCTACTTTTGATTAAGCAGATATTTCTGGTTTGAATCTCTAATAAGAATTATATGGCATTTCCCTTTGTTATGAAAGGGCATTTGGGCAATTCAATATATTCCAAAAAGAATTAAGGTTAATTTTTACTTCTAAAAATAAATAATTTAAGATAAAATGTTTTGCAAAGGTTAAATCTCTTAAGCTGGAAGATTCTTTTCCTCATGTAATTGACCTAGAGGATAAAAATGATAAACTACCGCAGATTATATTTTCTGACTGTCTCTTTAAGAAAAATCTGTTGGAGCAGCAAAAGGATAGTTTAAACTATCTTAGCCTATGTTTAAACAGATGGAGAAGTTTTAAAGAAAGTCTAAGAGGCACATTTCCCTAAGCTGTCATACTGATGTGTTCAAGAATGCAAAGGTGAACTGGAAAGACTTTTTGTTTTGTGAATCACTGCCAACACCACTATTTAAAACATTCTGAAATGGATTCAGGTTCTTTCAAATGGCCTAAATATAGGCACCTAGTGCACTTGAGATGTCCTGGAGTATCAGAGGCATCTTCATGGGTTTGGTAGCTACATCAGATCTACAAGAGACGTAAGCCCTTTTGCAGAGCAAAATATATCTGGAGCCCTGTGGATCTGGTGTTGCACTAAATGTCTACATTTGAAAAAATGAATCTCATTTTAAGATATCTGCAACAAAGGTCAATATCTCATTTAGTGTCCTTTAAGTCTGTTTCTTGTCAGTGGAAAGAAAAGGGTCACTTCTAAGGGTGGGATTCCTCTGACTTACCCTGGTAGGGACTGGGGGGGGGGGGGGG
>JAVJGI010000040.1:2617490-2696675 GCA_035590275.1 Ibycter americanus
TGACTTACCATGGTAGGGACACCCCCCCCCCCCCCCGCCATTTAACCATAGACGTCTTTATTAGAAATATTTATACTGTATCTGCTGAATCATGCCCGTGACATTTACAGATGGCAGCTGTGATTTGAAAAAGTTTCACAGAAGATCCTAAAGAATGGCACAACTTGCAATCAAAGTCAGAAAGGTCTTATCGCAAGCAATGATTAAAGAGCGGCCAGAAAATTAACAGAATGTATGATCCATCTGATTTAATGGAAGCATCTGCACTGAAAATATAAACATATGAAGAAATAAGCCTAAACAACCTTTATAGTTATTGTGTAACTGGTAAACAGAGTCAACAGAATCTAGGGTGCAATTTGTTCCATTTAAAAATCTGGGCTGCAAGTCATCATATGATTTGTATTATGAATGTTTTTGACTCTTATCAGCATAAACTTCATGGACTACGAAGGAGTACCAGGGCATCTGTGATATATCCAGGTGTGTGCTGACACATGCTGTTCCTAGGCCTTGTGGAAAGAAAAACTCTGATTCTGAAAGCCACGTGGTCATGTTAAGAATGAGCACACTTTGGTAAACTGGTCTTGACTCATTCACTTCAGCAAAGCACCCCTTAATCGGGACATAGTTTATCTCTCCAAAGCAAACGTAATTTTTGCTAGTTCAGCTATCTACCTTGCTCTGTTTGACAGCTTTTATTCATTGCAAAGAGCACAGACAGCACATCATGACTGTTTTTTACTGACACAACAAAATATGTGGTGTACTGCATAGGAATCAGCGAAGACATAATTATATCTGTACTGAACATGTCTTACTGTTCTTCAACTTCCATTGCTTTGTTTTTTTCCCACAAAATCTACTTCTCCATTATAGATAATATTTAATCATGATTACTGTTACAGATCTCCTCTTTGTTATTTAAAATGAAAGTTCTCATAAAAATACAGAATATTACATACTGTCACAAGTGGTGTGTTCTTTCTAACTTAACAGAAGCATTTCATAATTTATTAATGATCTGCTCAGAAAAAAATCTTAACACTTTCAGATGTAAGTAGCAGAAACTTACACATTTTCTTCTTTTGTCATTGCTCTGAAAAACTGTATATACAAAATGAATTTTTGCAAGGTTGTAAAGTTTTTATTCCCAAGTGACATACTGCCATTCTGTTGCATTTGCTTGAGGATTTTGTTCCTGATTTTGATTTCAGGATTATTGAGAGAAAGAATTGTTGTTTGCTACTCTTAGAGATAAAAATATTTTTGTTTTTTGACAATTAACCAGATGAACGTGATTTTTATTTCACTCAGTGTTTTGCCTGTATCTTAATATTATCTTTCTTTAAAGGTATGGATTCACAGATTCTGTATTATTTCCTGCTCATGCTCTTGTTTGCAAGTAGTATGGTATATGTTAAATACTTTAAAGTGATGCCATGAAAAATACTCTGTATGGCATATTGAGATTCTAACTAAGAATTTTCATGTTGAAATTCAGAGATGAAATTCTGAGCTGTGTAAAGTTCAAGTTCTATCAAATGCTACTGCAGCTGACCCAGCTATAAATGGATACCTTATCTTTCAGGTTGGACAGTGAAAGAATGACACATTGTTCCATTGGGTGCTATTGGCCACCAGAATTGGTGTGCCATTCTCAAGCTTGCCAATGTGCTGTCTAATTCAGAATGGACCTTTGAGCTTTTTGGTGTATTTTTTTGTTGTTGTTCAACAACATGCATGTACCAGAGCCAGTGAATATTCTTAGCGGTAAATAGCATTTATCTTGGACAAGGATGATACTGTCAAAACTTGATATCATCTATAGGGCTATTAATTGTAAAATAGTTTTCAGATAGGTGGTTGACATGCTGAAAAATATGTTACAAACTGCCACTGTGAATCAAAATAGTGATGAAACTAAAATAGTCAATATCTTTTAATTAGGCTGGACCAGAAGACAAATCTTCAAACTGCCAGATATTCCTCAGAGCCTCAGAAGAACACGGCGATTGAAAGACACATTCTGCCAGGAGTACCAACTGATGTTTGGTCAGTTTGTTGCTTCACTTTGTCTTCTAGCAAAATCCAGTCAACACAGTGTTACTACAAGCAAAGCCTGTACAGACAGCTTTAGTGATAGTTTTATCTCAAGCAGATAGATCTGGCAGAGATTGCAGGTACTTGATATAACAACTGCAGAATACACTGTTGTCACGACATGGTTACCCAGGTACTATAATCTGTTAGGTGCCCTGACAGGTACCTCTAACACAACAGTTCTGAAGAAAATGACCCAGGGACTACATGTGTTCTTTCCATAATTTGTTAGAAAAGTAAATCCCTCCAAAGGAGCTTACATGATCCAGAACAGAATATTTTATTTTCCCTTCTTTTGGAAGAGGTTATGTATGTAGACCTGGTGCCATCAAGAGTAGCATTTGCAGTCACCTTTGACAGCAGAAGTGAACACTTGAATTTCCCTGTGGGGGTGTCAGCACTTCCTGCTCCCACTGAAATGCCCATCGCATGTGATAAGAAGAAAAACACTGTGACATTTCTTCTATGTCACACTTGGTACCTTCTTGGCTCCATAAACTAGTTATACTAAATTAACAAAAACTGTGTTGCACATGCCAAACTCTTCAGTCTGAAAGATGTTCAGTGATTTGGGGTCAGTAACTGCTACAGAACACATCTGAGCTTTCGTAAGGCACGTCTTCAAAATATTCTTTACATTTGGGAAGGGCTTCTTAGTTTTTCTCTGTGTAAAGCACCCAAAACATTTAGCTACATGGAATCATAGAATCATAGAATGCTTTGGGTTGGAAGGGACCTTAAAGATCATCTAGTTCCACCCCTGCTGCCATGGGCAGGGACACCTTCCACTAGACCAGGCTGCTCAAAGCCCCATCCAACCTGACCTTGAACACTTCCAGGGATGGGGCAGCCACAGCTTCTCTGGGCAATCTCTACCAGTGCCTCACCACCCTCACAGTGTAGCATGGCACTGTGTGGGACGACATTAGCCACCATTAAGAAAAGCTTGCAGTACAAAGCTGGCTTGAGTTGAAAGCATTTGGCTGAAGGGGAAATCACCATTGACTATACTGCCACATCTTTCATTTGAAAAAGGGAGATCAGGCTGACTAGACACATAGGTTGTCAGCTCTGTTAGATCATTAACTTTTGGCTTCCTGTACTTTGTGAAGACTTGGGTGCCTTAATTTGCAATTTCTTTCTTTCTCCCTTTTTCATATCCAGAAGATAGATTCATAGTCCCAAAGCCCCATTCTACTAGAAAACCTACATGGAGTGAAAAGAGTCCCTCCATCTAAGTATACAACTCAGACCCATAAAACACTGTGGCATCTCTGTCTCTCCAGACTTATGTTTTTAAAATGTGGTACTTATTGAGATTCCTCATGCAATTTCAAGGAAGAACAAGCTAGGAAAGTGAGCAACAGCCAATTTGCATTTTGAATATAAAAGCCAATTTATATTATATAGCCTTTGAAATGTGAATTATACATTATGGGATGAGTTAAACTATCATCTCTGGGAAGAGAAGATTTATATTTGTCCCTAATATATACAGTTACAGATTGATTGGCATAAGTACTTGATTTCTCTTTACTTTTCATTTTCTTATCACCTTTGATTCCAATTATTCTGCCATCATTCAAACTGCAGCTAGAAATACAGACAAGTAGAAGCAAAAACAAAGTTCATTTAGCATCTAGCTTTGGAAATAAATGTTAAAAATGCCAATTTAAACTGCTACAGCTACTGGTTAAGTGACATCAGCATTTAAGTGACGTCACGCAGACTGGCTTACATTGTGAAAGAATGTGTGTGAAAAATGACACCTCTTTTTAACAACTCATCACAGACCAGTAAATCCCCTTTCAGCTTATGAAAAATGCACTGTTGCAAGCTTGCAGACATTGAGCTCTTTTATGGATTTCTGCTAGTTAGATTTTTATTATTTTGGGGGAGGAGGAAGTCAAATCATAATCAATTGTCTATTCCTGTCAGATCAGTTTCCTGAAAGCTTCTGATAATGCCCCAGTTTTAAACCCTGTCAATATTAATTCCTAATTGCCTCTCAGAAATGTTTTATTCCTAGTAGACTGTTTCAGGACTTACATTCCTACTATTAATAACAATAAAAATAAATCTGAACTAATGTTAAAAATAGAGCAAAATGAGCTAAAATGAGGGGTAATATGACATGAAAACTATCTCAAAGCATGTATGAGTTCTTCCTTTGTGTGTAGCCTGTACCTTGCACAATGGGGCTCATTTTTTCATTGAGGAGCCTGAATACTACTATAAGATAAACAGCCAGTGTTACCCGTTTAAAAATGCATATTTCCATCATTACTGAATTTGCAAGAAAAACGTATTTTTAAATGAAAGACCAGCCTATCTCCAAACCCCTGTTTTTCAAAGAATCAAGTACACTGTTATTAGAAGTCATTTTTGCAGGTGTTGAGACAACATGGTGACAGAAAACAAAAGCTAATAGGTGGTCTTCTAAATCAATATTAGAGAATTGTTTCAGTACAGTGTCCCACAGCTTTCAGGGAGAAAAATCACCTGTTTTGATCTGCCAGAATAATAAATTGAAACAGAAGCTGGGACCGGTAAGCAACAGAGCTGTTAGTAGGGGATGACAATAGCACTTTAACACAGACATTGATTCAAATTATAGCTTTGACTTGTAGCTGCAGATTGCACCCTAATAATTTATCACAGACAGGGCATGAAATGTTGCAATGGCCTTTGATGGTCTACATGAAGGTAGTGTAGCATCTTGAAAAAATGCTGATGAAAAATACTGGGTTTATGGATTTATTTTGCCATGTAGAAAAACAAAGACAGTTGTCAGAGGGAAGTGCTAAGTGAAGAGCTGAAAAAGGAGTTTATAAGTACAAATGAGTAAAAAGAAAGCAACTTTAACTCCAGTCATTTCTTGACAACAAGAAATTGTTTTCCTAGGAAATGCTGAGGACCAACGGCAACCTAAATTATACAACAATTATATATCCAGTGTATAGCAGTTACAAAGTTCTCATGTGTTTTGTATGCAGGGGAAAGGTGGAAAGATGCTCCAGCCCACACTAGAACATTTCTTTTACAATTATTTAATTCTAGATTATATTCTTCTCTATCTAGATTTATTAAAATAATGGAAATTGATTGAGATCAAATATAATTGATTTCAATAATTCATAAATATGTAAATATGGCTTATGTTACAAACAAGCAGGGCCTCAGTAGCTTTTGAAATACTGATTAATTCATATGGAGAATAACACGAGAAGACAATTCAAACTTTCTGAGCTATAAATTATAAAAAGCCTTTGATGACACAGGTCTGGGTGCAGTGCAGCAGCCTGGAACTGAAGTGCAGTCATTTCAACATTGACTGGGATTTACTAAAGTTCCTAGATAGGCAATCTAAAAGCTAATTCTGTCAATTTCCTATAAAAACAATTTAGATCCAGAATGCACCCTCTAAGTTAAGCAGCAGCAGAACTTTGTAGACAAAAAAATGACATTTAAACAAGTGAGAAGGTCAAAATCACTGAGATACTTCACATTTTTGTTTATTTACAGATTCCTAGCTTTATTTCAAGTGCATTTACCTGGCTGTGCATTTGATAAAGTGTGTTTTGAAGGGCCAGTTCTGACATACAATCTCTACGCTCTGGACCTACAAGCTGTTCCAAACTGACACTCATCTTACAATAAGTTAGTCATTAGTTTAACTGCGCTATAACCAGCCCAAATAACTTTATCAGAGGTCATGGTACTAGACTTAAGCATGTGTTTTGCAGGAGAATACCTTAAATGTTCTTCTCTGTCAGATGCTAATCCTCAATAAACCATAAATAGGACCTTATTTTTGGAGTGAATTAGTTAGGCTCTTGAAAGACATATAGAATGCTGCATCCTAAAAATGTTATGTGACACCCGTAAAATACCTAAAATCTAAACTATTACTTTCACATATGAATTCAACAGAGTCAACTTCAATGTTAGATTTAATCAGGCTTGTTTAAAACTCCAAAGCTCCAAATATATAATTGCATTTAAATACCTCTGTCTGAAGTGCTAATTAATTAGAATTTTTTTCATTTCTGAACGTGGTATGATTAATGACAATGAACACATTGCTAAAGCAAAAAAATACTGAGAAAAAGAGTTAAGATGGTGAGAGTGCAGGTGCCTGGAGACTCAAAGAAAAATTAAAAGTACTTCGTGTCTTTGTGTTTTAAAGATTCACTTTGTGGTTATTACTTTGGATTCTTTTTTCTGTTTTTCTTTCACAATATGGCCCTGCTTTTTCAAGACACTTAAGCACATGGTCCTGTTCAAGCAGGTGAATAATCTTACAGAAATTAATAAGGAATTTATTATTTCATTTATTTTCCAATACATTGGAAAATTCTTAGAGGCTTTTTCTTGCCCACCTTTTAATGACTTTGCTTATGTCTACTTGTGTTTCTAGTGGAAACATGGGCTGGGACTCAGCTCCAGTCTGTCATCGACTATAGTCTGGTGTCTGAATGTGACAAGAGTTTCTAAGCTTTCACTACAGTAAGTGAAAATCTAGTTAATACATTCAGTAGAGTCTGGAGAAGTATTCACCTGAGTAGCTGTAATACTTCAGTTCACTTTAGGATGAATCACTATTCAGATTTTATTTTTGCTTAGGGAGTTGATACCCAGAAATAAGTCTCTTCATGCCTTCCCAGAGATCTAGAATATCCTACCTGGCTTTTGGGTACTAATTCAACATAGCATGGATCTCCCATAGGTTCTTGATCATGTCTCCCAGGCCCTCACGGATGCCTTGGGCACCACAGTGTATCTCAGACAGTAGTGGTTGCTTGTGTGGCAGCAATAGGTTCAAATCTAGCCATTTGCTGATAGTAATAGGAGCTTAGACACATCACTCACATGTATGCACTTACATGTAGAGATTGAAATCCAACGGTTTACCATCTGGTGCTGAATCCCAGCTGAAAGAAATGTACTCCTATATGTGCCTGTTTGCCCGTGTACTGCTCTGACCTTTGGAATCATCAACCAATACCTACCAAAACTGACAGTAGTGTCTACATCTTGAAGGCTGTGTCTGCACTACAAGGGCAAGAAGTGAATATACACAAGCCCATGAGCATTATTCCTTCCTTTCAAAATACATATTTGGAAGTTTAAATGTGCAAGCAAAATGAACTCAGGGTTTAAGAGTCTAGAAATCTGCCAGTTTGGATGAGTGTAACATTAGACAGCAGTGACATCAGAGCTGTTCTACAATGTAGGCAAAACCAAAGCTCCTGCAAAGTCTGGAGAAATCAGGTAGCTTTAATAAGAGTTTTTGTATTCTCCAGAGTGGGTAAGTTTTCACTGAGAACTTAAACTTCATTTGATAGGGGAATTCTGCATAGTAAAAATTTACTTTTGATTGCCCTATGAGCAAAGCTTATTAAAAAGCAAAGCAGCAAAGCAGTCATCACAAGGCAGAAATTAATAGGAAAGCAGGAGTTATTGAAATAATTCACAGGTCATCACAAGTTTCCTGATGTTATTATTGATGCATTTGGCATCTGTAGATCCTTTCCTTGTCCCTTTCTCTTTTTTTTTCCTTTTCTTTTTCTACTGCATTTAACACAGGTCTTCGGTTTGTAAAAAAATTACATTTTAGTTAAAAATAAATAAATGAGTAAAATTTTAGAAAAAAACTCTGTGCCTATTTTTATAACTAGGTTAATGCAAACCTAATTTAATACAAGTGACTCTTTCTTTTCATGCAGTCCTTTGTAAAGAGAATACTGGGTTCTTTATTGTTCCCTAAGTTTACACTTGATGCAGTTCCTCTATCTTCTTTACTGAATTCTTGCAAATGATATTGCTTGCATTTTTACTGCTGTCTGTGAATATTTCTAGACTCCTTTGCTTAGTTGCAGCTAATTAATTTTCCTGCTTCCGTTGTTCTTGTTCTCCTTGTAGGTTTGTACTTGGACATATTCTGTGAACACTGGAATCATCTCCATCCTTGTAGCGTTGTCATAGATACACACAGAACCATTTATTGTTGGAGAAATGTAGAGAAATAGTTGCCCAGTGTTCTGCTCTTTCCTGTTTATCTTTTAATTCAGAATGGTCCAATCGCTCATCAATGGCTCGCTCCCATCTAGCCCATCACCTCTGCTAATGAGGGGAACATCTGTGCAACTGGCAGATACGGCCCAAACAAGACAGGACTCATCATATCCCTGCTGAGAGACCAGTCAGAAAGCCAGGGTGTATCTGACCCTTTGAAAGGGCAGAGGGGCATTCACTTCTGTTATAACTGGTCCCTAAACCTGAAGCTACTGAATTCTACTTTTTGTAACCTTTGTATTTTTCATTATCTTCAGAGGATTAGGAGGGCAGGAATTGGAGACCCTGGAGCTCTGCCAATTTCTGTTGGAACTACACTGTCCTGCAGAAGAGACTTCAATGCTCATTTCTTTCAAAAACAGCAAGAGCTTAGTAGTTACAGCCTTTCTCTTTTGATCTAACTGGAGTTACCCCCTATCCTAATCTCAGCTGCAAATGCAGGATTTATTTTATCTGATGCCTATTACATATTTCTTCTGTCTATTTAGCCTGTATATTGCTTAGGGTTTGGGTGAACATATTTTGGAATTGTTGTTGTTGTTATTATTATTATCATTATTATTATTATTTGTAGCTATAGAATTCTATATAGTCTTGCCATGGCATAAATTAAGGACTTAGAAAGTCATGTGAACATTGGCAAAGATCCTTTACGCTATTGCACAAATAAGCCTTGTATTATATTTACGGACAAACCTCTAACAAAGCCTATCCCCTCAATTACTGCAACTGGCAATACATCACAGCTGAATAAGTTCAACCTAAATGCAAATCAGAGGAGCAAAAAATCCCTTTGCAACTCTGTAGAAAGGATAAAGCCGTTACAAAACAGTATTACAGGTAAGTCCTGTTTCCATTGGATATAACAAGAATTTTAATGTTGACTCCCATTATAGGCCAAGTTTTCACCCTTTATTGCTAAAAGTAATTTACTCTTATTTGAAGAGTATCTTCATAGTGAGAGAAGTGTAAAAAGATCTCTGCATAATGCCAGACTGTGATTTCCTCTCAGATGTGCTTAGAGGCATGGTTTAGTGATGGACTTGACAGTCCAGCGTTAGCAATTGGATTTGATGATCTTAAAGGTCTCTTCCAACCTACATGATTCTAGGATTCTGTGAATTTCTAGCCTCCTTGAGCTTAGGCTATTCTTATATTTAAAAAAAAAAAACACAAACCAACCCCCAAACCAAAGAAACCAACTTTTATATGCCCCAAAATTTCAGTGCAACATTCCAGTTTTAAGCTTTGTGTAATACAAAGAGTGCAGCTTAAAGATGCAGGCAGAGAAGTCTCTCTGAAGTTGTCAGAAACTCAGTAACTATACTAAGGAAACAAGATTGTCATTTGTTTTTAAACTCCAGGACTGCCTTTCATGTACATTTTGAATGACTAACTACTGTTTCTCTGTAAGGTGGGATTGACTGGAGCGTTTAGACAAAAGCCCAGTTTCTGAGGTAAGTGTCCTGTATCAACTGAATATTATATTCCAGGAAGAGATGCTGTAGAAAAGGTTCTCACTATGAAGCCTCTCTACAGTGTCTATATATAGTTTAGAAAGCTTGTTGCAAATGGATAGTGCTATAGAATTGTGAAATAGAAATAATCATCATAATTAATGCACTGTGCTCTTGCTGCAGCTCTCAGTTCAAAAGCTTATCTCAATTTGGATATTTCTGTATCCCACATTGTCCTCTATATTATTCCCTTACTGCTCTGGTAAAGTTATTTGACTGTGACTGTTCAGGATTGAGACTGAATGCTGCACTGCATTCTCTCACCAAATACATTTAAAGGGACAGATCAAAAAAATTTGATTAAACAAAGCCATTATAAAATAAATGTATTATGTTTGCTTGTATGTGAACTGTTCCTTAGCCACTTTCAAAAACACTTTGTATAGAGAGTTCAGGAATTTCCCCCACCTCCTTTTATAGATAGGTAGGCTGAGGTAAAGTGAAATGTATTTCTGAAGTTCTCTGGCAATGACAGTTTGGGAACAGAGTAAAAAGAGGGTCGAGTTTTCAGAGCTTTTAGAACTTGCAGCAGTTATTAAGCTCAAGAGGAGCTTTTGGACATACTGGACACCTTGAATTTGTGTGCTTTCAGCACTGGTTATCTGCCTTAGTATGGATGACAACAGTTGTGCTGTTTAATTCTACTGAACTGAAATTCATGGCATTAATGCTTGATTCAGCCCCAGCACCTGAACACATACTTACCACACCTAGCTGCACTCATATGCTAAGAATTAAGAGGGTGTCTACACTGAGAGTTTACTACCCAGGACACACAATTTCACTGCACCTTGTGTATCATCCCATCTAATATATTTCCCTGAGAAGGCAATGGGAGATATAGTGATGTTTTCATCAGTCCATGCAAGAGTATAGTCAGTCACCATGTATATGGTAAAAATGTCTGCTTTTCAATTTCCTAGCTCATCTGCTCAGGAGGGCTTTATTGGCAGAAGTTGTTGATCTTCCTCATTGTAAATTCCCCCTCTACAACAAAAGGGCTTTAAAACCAAGCTGTTAGTGTTCCTTCATGCCAGCTACATTTACCTGGCTCAATTTAATACCTTTTTTTCCTGCAGTGCTTTGCCCAAAACCACTTTCCCTTTTGCCATTGATTGCTATGGCAACCAGAGAAACCAGGAAGATGATGTCAGTATCTACATTCGTGAAGAGGAATACCTCAGTTATCATTTGAGCCAGGTTCTCCCTAACAAAGATGTATTGCTGCTAAGGTGTAAGAGCACAGGATGAACAGCAGAAAATCCCTGTGAATAGACTGTGATTTGAACTCAACTCCTGGAATAAGAAATCCTTAGGAATTAGAAGATTCCTGCTGAAGTATTTCATGGTTGAGTTAGCCAGGCCCCAGCAAGCTTGTTAGCTGAGCGTGAGTGTGAAGCTCATGAGATGGTAGAAGAAGAGGCAGAGTTATCCCTGGAAAGCAGCAGTCTCTTGTCAAAGGCTGGATGCAGTAGGACGATGGTTACTGACAGTATTCTCAAACGTACAAGATTTGGAAGATGCAGATCAAAAGCTGGAAGCAAAAAGTGAAAAGATCCACTTTTGGTACCAAACAACTTGTCTGTTATGCTTTAATTCTTGGATATCTTCTCACATCTGGTGACTTTCTAATTTATTTCATATTTTCTTCCCTTTTAGCTTTTAGCTTTCAGACACTATATACAAAAAACAAGTCTTTTTTTTTTTTTTTAATTTCAAACTTACTGTATAAAATTAACACCCATTTATCTGCAGGTGAGGACAAAGCAAATATTTCCTAAGAAATGCCCCCCCTAATGAAGGGGGAAATCAAGAAACTATGAATGATACAATGTGAAAACTTTTTTTTTAAAAAAACAGCAAAACAACAAAAAATCAAAACTACTTCTTGTGGCCACTTCTGTTTAAAACTTTCATTAACGATGCCAGTACAAAAGGTACTAACACAGTGACACAAAGATAGGAAGCATTGTCAATACAGAGGAAGATTCAGAAAGAAAAAGATGACCTTGTAGACAACAATATCTGAATTGAAGTGAAAAAATGAAATAGTATGAAATATGAGGTTGTGCTATTAGGGACTAATAAGAACTTCTGGTAGTAGCTGGGAGCTTAACATACAGATAAGATGACAAGGATCTAGACGTACTTGTTAATTACAGGATGCCTATGAGTCATCAGTGTAACACAACCATGAAACAGGCTAATAGGATCCAAGGAAAGTTGAGAAAAAGCAGTGCTGCTGGAGATGGAAAATCATTATATTTATTAAGCAACTCACGTAAAACCTTCTCAGGGACAGTGGATACAGTTCAGAAAAGACTATCTCAAAATGAAATAAAGAGAAACCTTCTGGATAATTAAAGAAACAAAAAACTTAATTAAAAAAAAATAAGAAGGCCAGAAGTGATTTTCAGCCACACAACATACAAGCCTTGTTTGTGTGCACATTGGGCTTGGGCAGGAAGCACTGACAAGGAAGAAAAACTATGCTATGAAAAAGGCTGGCATAGGTAGTAGACCATAACCATCCCTCAGAATAAAAATAATGGGAATTTCTGGCTATTTGAGTACTGAGGTTCTGAAACAAATTTACAATAGGAGGAAAGGGGTAAAAAATCCTTTGTGATGTATTAATCCTCTGTCAAATGTAGTAAGGTATTTGACTACCATTGGATTCTGTGATTGTTAAGCAGTCATATGCATTGAAGCTAAGTTGTATCCATTTATGGAAAGGACAGATAAATTGTGTGAAAGAGCCTGTAATTGGCCCATGAAATATTTTGAAGTACTATAGTCATACAGACTGCTTGTACGAAGCTAAGCTGAGTATTTCCACACTACGGCTGAGAATTCAGTGCAGATGTAAACATACAAATCTACATCTACATTAGGAATGAATGCAGTGCAGTAGATAACGTTGTTGGATTGAAGTGCTTGGTGGCTGAGGTTCCCTATGTCTCTCAGGCAGGGAATTTGAGGAATTACTTTGTCTTACGTATAGTCTGATTGGCTGGATCAAACATGCCACTGCATGTATGGTGTTAAAGCCTGGCATAAGAAACTGTCCTGTAGGTATCTTCTTCCTTTCCTCCAGGCCACTGTAGGAAACACTGCAGTTTTCACACCCATCTACACATAGACAATGTTAACTTATCATTGTCTGTCTGGAGACAATAGTGAGACTGAAACCAAAATCAAAGAAAGAAACAAAAACCTGATTTTCTGAACCACATAACCGTTTTGGACACAGTAGAAGTCAGTGGACTTTTAATTGTGTTTACAAGCAATGGGCTTCATTATCAGGAGAGAGGGGAAGGACATGTTGATTTTTCAGGGTTTCTATGTCTTTGAACAGAAGACAGAGCACTGCTTAAAAGCCTCCTTCAGTCAAAATCAGGTGTCTCCTGGGGAAATGAGAAGCAAGTCAGTCAGATGAGCTACTCTTCATTTAATGTTTATGATATTTTCCTTGATGGTTGCTGAGGCAAGGTAAGATCTGGAGTTACTGGGGAGGAGGATTCTATCCTGATTGCTTATTGACTCTTCACCTGACAGGATTGTCTGGTCCCTTTTATGAGAGCAAGAGTCTGTTCAGGCTGGTTCCAGCCATGTACAAACTGCATGACTCCTCACTCATGCTGCCTAGGACCTAGGTACCCACAACTACTCTGCACCATTCCAAGCTCCCGTAGTCTCTGTCCCAGCAGTTACAGAAATGACAGCTATTTAAGTGATTATGAGTGCAATAGCATGAAGACTGAAAATAGTAGATACCGATATATATAGGTATAGATACATTTCTAGGTCCAGGTATAAGTAGTACATTGGTATATAGATATAAATGATATATCACAACAAAGTTGGAAGTTTCAGAGTCCCATCATGATGAGACCTCACAGAGAGAAGGATGATCTTAGAGTGGTGTGGTTATGCCATAAAAAAAGACAAAATCACAAAGAAAACCAGTTTGTCCAAGGTCCCACATCTAGTGAGTGGCTGAACTAAGAATACAGCCTATGTCCTGCAGCTCCTGTACTCCTGGGCAGTTGATTCCCTGTACACACACACCCCTCCCCCCCTTTTTTTTTTCTTCTTTTCTTTCTTTTGACTTTTAATCATAGGAAGGAAAGAAGATTTAAATCTACATTTAAGATTTACAGAAAGAAAAAAGGTCTTTTGAATAAACATAATTTAACTGCAGTTTTCTTCCTTAGCTCTGAAGGCTCATGCTGAAGACTCACATTTCCACTCTTTGTGTCATAGTGTATATTAAATGTAGGAAATCAGTCTGCAATGTATTATTGGTTTAGGAGAATCCATGTACAATTACTTTTTAAAAATTACAACATACTTCAAACTGTAATAACTGTGTCTCTTTACAGAAATAGAGGTTATAATCTAGCCATTAAAATTCCATAACCAACTGCTTCCAGCTATTCACATGCGTGAAACACTGCACAGCTTCCATTTTTTTTTTTTAAATGTGCCACTTTCAGGCTCCTGCAGAGAGTAATTTCCTTGGAAAGTGACTTCATCTAAATAATATTTAAGTATGCCACAAAGAATATCAACAAAGACAAATTGTCCCATGTCTCAGCATAATCAAATGTTCATTTATTAAACTGAGGAAAATCTGATCAACATGGAATGAGCTAAAGTTCTCTCAAAAGAAACTAGAAGACAGAAGTGAGGGAAAGCTCTGAAATGGCACAAGTTTTAATATATAGAAGCAGGGCTGATTTGCATTGCTGCAGGCATACAAAATTATTCATAAGAATAGAATTGAACAAAAGGCTGTTGTGAACACAGGATGATCCATAGCACTTATGGTTATGTAGAGGATAACCAATAAGAAGATCACTGCACAGTACTTTTAATATATTTAGAGAACTGACCTGACACATGGTGTACAGGGTGGCTGTGACTCCAGTCTTTGTGGTATATAGGATCCTGATCCTATCTGGGTGTTTTCCAGACACTGTGTTATATTATTTTATAGATATAACACTATATTACATTATTCTCAAAGAGGATGTGGGTACTTGTACATCATAAAAAAGATGAACCTGAGGAGTTTACAATTTAAATACATTTAAATTCTTGGTACTTTGCACAGAAAAGGTGGCAAACTTCCTCTCTCTTTGGATACACTTGGGAACACTGCTATTACTGCTACTTTTTTCTGAACTAAGAACACCGCAGGAAAAGAAATTCATAGGCAAATGAGTTATCAGAGGTATGGACAAGATTAATTTGAAACAAATTGTGGGCTTTATATAAAGTTCCCACAAAACAGCAATAGGATTCCTGTTTGACCTTGGAACGGCTGTTTCAGAGCTAGAACAGCCAACCTAGCTGCTGTGTTAATCACACTCATTTTCTCCTGCACTTTATTTCAAACTGTGATCTGTGAATGACTGATGCCCATAAAACAACAGAAGGTAACCCATGAAGTGACTGCAGGAATATATTTAAGATAAAAATAAAAATAAAGTATATTCTGCCCCCACCAAGCACATGAATTCAATCAAAATGACAGGAAATTTAAGAAAGGGGAAGATACAATCTTTCAGCAATTACGCACAGTTTCTTTCTTTTTTTTTCTTTTTTCTTTTTTTTTTTTTTTAATTCTGTATTGAATGCCACTGTGGTAACAACCTTATAAGACTATTCATGGCTTTTAAAAAATACACAAGTTCATTTTATCAGTTATTCAGTCATCAAGATTAGGAATGTACTTGTAACTGGACTGGGTTCACCAAGACGGAACCACTGTGTAAGGCCAGGTATTCCACTATCCCAAATTCACTCCGCTGTCCCAACATCTGAAAGGAGCCCTGTGGATTGCAAAGAGCTCAGAGTTTCTGTAGGGACTCAGCATTGCAAATTCTCATCTCTCTGGAAGAAAACAGCTCTCTACAACATCTGTTTTGAGGCATTACTTTCCAAAAATTGTATTAATATTTTAGATTCTTGAGAAAAAAAAGCAAAGTTTAATCTCCTTCTGCATCTCATGTTAATGACAACATGTTGCAGGGGGGAAGAAAATCCCATGATTGACCATGAATAATTTGAGATATTATTTCTGATGTTATCTCTCCTAAATACACGTTTCTTTTATCCCTCCACCTTATGCAAATCCACTTTGCCACAGATGCACTCATGTAACATTCATCTGGAATATGTGATGTAAATTTAATTGTTACCTTGTATTGCACCAAAATTCATTCTCCCCAAATCAGACCTGCTGCAAGGATCATCTTGTGCAGGGCAAACAAGTATCTGCAAGTGTTACACATTCACCAATGCAATTTCTAAAACAGGCAATCTATTAACCTTCTAGTTATTATTCTAGAGAAGAATAATATTCCTTCACTTATTAAAAAACAAACAGACAAATAAACAAATCCCAGAAGTTTTGCATAGCAACCCTCTGTATACCTGTCTTGGTATTGTCATTAGCAGTTCTTTCCCAGATTAAGATATACATAGGCTGCTTTCTAGTATTTCTTGTAGCACAATTTATTATTGATCTTTGCTGCAAGGTTTGAAAGATAGGATAATCTTGTGGTAAAGGTATTCGATTAAATTTTGGCATATATGAAATCCATTTCTAGTTCTGGCAAAGGATGCTTGTATAACCTGAAAAAAGTCAGTTAATTCCTCTATCCTGCTTGTCAAATATTTTAAGGTATTCAGCTGCCACTGATTTCAGTGACAGTTCAGCAGTCGTATACATTTAAGGTTTTCTGTGTAAAGTAATTTACTTTATCATGAGGTTTAGAAAACTTTTTCTAGACATGAATGTCTGAATGAGAACCTGGAGGACAGACTGTCTTAGATTATGTATTTGCACTAATCCTACTGTAATGGGGTTTCTAGCTGAAAGAGACTTTTAAGGATGCATTTGTAAGAATGATAAATACCAATAATTTAAGGGACTTAATGAAACTATCCATTTCAATGAGATATTGCCATGTTAAAGAGAAAAGTTAAGTAGGGGAAACATTTGCAAATCAGGACATTAAATGCAATGTTAAGTTTTCCATAATGTAATATTGTGTAACAAGACTGTGATGGAAAGTTGCTATGAGAAAGTATTCATTTGAAACAGTAACCAGTTTAGCAAGGGGGAAACATTATGTTCATCAATACCAGACTGTTACTAAAGTATTAATACAGTTTTCATACTTTAGTTCTGAAGATAAGAGCACATTATTTGAATTCTTCAGAAGCATTGAGGATCAAGAGAAGAGCTGTACTGAGATACACTACCAAGAAGGGAAAACAGATGCAGATACAAGCAGACTGTGAATTATATCCAGCATGTGAAACTGCTAATTCTGTATTGAATTGACTTCAGTGAAGAAGTATCAATTATACCAAAGCTTCAGATAAACTAGATTTTAATCAGTTCACATAGAGTGTTATTTAAGGATGGTCTTGCATTGCAAGAGGAGTGGTTTAGGTCAGGTCACTGAAAGAATCACCATCAAAGAGTTTGAGTGAAATAGGTTTATTATGAATTTGTGGAAATGTGACTGCACAAGATTCAATGGCAAGGTTCACTCGATTACTTATTACATGAAGTAAATGCACGGCGATAAATCAAGTTGAAATTGATATAAAATAGAGTTGGAAATAGTTTATAAAGATCAAAGGCATAAAAGGGTAAAGGAGATCTTCCCATTGAGTCACAAGTTTTAGAGTGGACACTCTTGCTTTCTAAACTCTCACAAAGTTTAGGTGCAGCTAGATCCAGTCTTAGTCTCAGACTTGGTCAACAGTTTATGTCTAATGGAGAGATATTGAAAGTGGGGTAAAGAATAGGGAGACCCTTCCACTGAGTCATGAGATTCAGAAAAGACCCTCTTGCTTTCTAAACTCTCACAGAGTTTAGGTGCGGCTAGGTCCAGTCTTAGTCTCAGACTTGGACAATGGTTTGTATCTAAAGGGGAGAAAGAAGGAGTTTATTCACAATTCAAGATTATCCATAGGATTTTAGCAGCAAAGCAATTCAATAAAATTTGGTTTAGATCACAAAAATTACAGAATTAACCTAAATACTTAAAGCTTGCAATGCATATTACAACAAAGGTAAAGCTGTTAAAAGTTCCCCGTGCATTCAGTGAAATATATCTAATGCCCTTGCATTTCTCTGCGGGTGAAGGGTTGAGCCTCAAGGAGCAGAGGTATGAGCCCAGGCCCTGTCGTTGACTTTCCATAACGGTCTCCCTAGTACCACGAACTCGGTGGTTTGCAAGCTCTGAGTGGTGTCCCGCTCAGAGGGAGATTCTGATCGCAGCCCACTGTGGTCCAGGAGAGCTCAAAAGGGTCTCACTTTAGGACCACTGTTTATAAGGCTGTGAGATGAATGGCTTTAGTCATTAGTAAATTTCCATGCTAGCCACAACCCAGGTTGGTAATTTTTCAAAAATTCCAAGAACAATGGCATCGTTCCACTTGGATTGCCACTTGGGCTGCAATCTGGGCAGGCACATGCTGGGGTTGTCAGGGAATAACTGATTGTCTCGATTCTTGTCCCAGCTTTGACCAGTCAATGGAAGTTCCAGTACAGGGAGTGCCATCCTCTGCCTTAGCAAGGTAAGTTACTGGTACAGTCTAGGGGTGCTTAACTGCCCAACTCATTACTCAAGGTGCCAAGGCCTAGTCAGCAGCTCCCATGGTCATAGAAGAGCCCAGAGAAGGGGGAGCAGTGCACCACCACATCTGGAAAGCTGATGCTTTGTAAGTCTAAAGTTTAGGGTATTGGTCTGGTCTTAACTATAATGAACATTACCCAAGGCCAAACAGTAAACTGTGACTATTGCACTGCCACTTACTGGGTCGTTCAGTGGCTTTCGAAGTGGAAGACATGCATATTTTAGTTCTGGCTCAGTCGGTGCCTTTTCATATAGCTTTACAATGTTACGGTGGAGTCCTTCTACAATATAACAGAGGTTCCCCTGTTCAGTCTGTCTTTTTAAAATATCTACGCTCAAAAATTATTACTCTGGGCCAAATGCTGGAAAAGTGTGTCATAGTTGCAGGGGCCCTTCCTGAGAAAAGGCTTTGTTCATTGTCTGGGTGCCAGGTTGCAGAGTGATTATGCGTTAAAATGTAGTGAGGAAACATCTAACACTAAATTTGGCTCTCTGAACTCACCTGCAAATCAATTGTGTGCACACCTGTCTGCAATGAGGGGTGTGCCCAAAGCCTCCCACAGCTTAAGTATTGGGGAAGAAGACAGCTCCTCAGATGAGCATGGAGGGAGTAAACAGCTTGGTGGAGCATGAGCTGGCTGCAAAGGTGCTTTGCTGTATGTAGGTATATTCCAGGGCAGAGCTTGGGTGGATAAGTGATTGTATATAACCAGCACTTATGTATGCAATGGGGGACCTCACTTGGGGTTTGTGCCCTCATATGCCACAGCAGTCTGTAAATCTGTCTAAAGTCTGCGATTGAACTAAGCTAGGATATTTTTGTCTTCTGCACTGAGAAACTTACACAAAAGATTCTGTTTTGTTTTGGGGTTTGTTTGTGCGTTTTGAGAGCTAAATCTTTAGGAAACTATTGGAAAAATAAACAGAGTCAAATCTTCCAGGACAATTACAGTCAAGTTTCACATGTTGCTCTCCATTTTTGTCAGAGTAACTTTGTGTAGACTAAAATAAATATGTAAGAGAAATGTAAGTGAATAAGCTATTTATCTTTTGTTCTGGAAAAGTAAATATGCTAGGCTTTAGCCTTGGGGGTTTAGATTCTAAAAAAACAACCCTCCAGCAGAAGGGAATGTAAAGGGAAAATCAATGATTTGTTGCCCTACTTAGTACAGTTCATAGAATGATAGGATCATAGAATGGTTTGAGTTGGAAGGAACCTTAAAAATCATCTAGTTCCAGCCCCCCTGCTGTGTGCAGGGATACTTTCCACTAGACCCGGTTGCTCGAAGCCCCATCCAACCTGGCCTTGAATGCTTTCAGGGACTGGGGCATCCACAGCTTCTCTGGGCAACCTCTTCCAGTGCCTCCCCACCCACCCTCACAGTAAAGAATTTCTCCCTAATATCTAATCTAAATCTACGTTCTTTCAGTTTAATGTCATTACCCCCTTGTCCTATCACTACATGCCCTTGTAAGAAGTCTCTCTCCGCTGTTCTTGTAGGCCCTCTTCGGGTGCTGGCAGGCTGCTATAAGGTCTCCCCAGAGCCTTCGCTTCTCCAGGCTGAACAACCCCACACTCTCTCAGCCTGTTGTCACAGGAGAGCTGCTCCATCCCTCTGGTCATCTCTGTGGCCCTCCTCTGGACCTGCTCCAATAGTATGATTTTCAGACTGTTTTACCTTTACTTTTTAAATTAAATGGATTTTGATCAAATATAACACTCAGGAAATGTGAGATTAATGCATTTGACAGAAGCAGAAAACAGAGTAAATAGGCATTATACAGGTTTCATGAGAAATCTCCACTAGTGTACTTGAATGTGATCTTTCAACTTTTATTATCGTCTTGAGCTCCTGAAACTGCCAGCTGTGTAATTTTATTATTTTTTTTTTAAGCTATTTTGCAAGGAGTATGAATGAGGCCACCACAGCAGTGGGAGGTGAAAGTTTAGGCTGAGTTCACATAAGCATTGTCATTTTTGGCTGGTTTACCAAACCCACGGTCCAAAGAGCCCTATATCAAGTTTGAAAAAATGTTCTGGAAAATGTAAAAGCAAAAGCAAATGTATATCCTTCTTAAAAAAAAATGATTTTGAGAGCAGTACTTACCTACAGTTTATGGAGCTTTCAGTCTAAACAGCAGAACATCATTAGAAAGATTCTTTTGATATAGGAGTACATTTAGTATTGTTAAAATTGGTATTACTACTTTCAGCCTCAAACAATATTAACTCATAGTCTTCAGTTTGAAAAATCTATAACAGGGTTATTCGATGTAGTTGTGTCTTACCTGCACCTTCACTTACATCTGTATCTGTAGAAAGATACAGATCTTGAAAGATCACCTGCTTTTTGTCCACTTTCTGGTTTGAATGAAAAAGCAGCTGAAACACCCTGGGGCTTTACCCCTCAGTGATGATGGTTCAGCAGACTCCGTGCTTTCATCTGAGACAGGACCTCAGGAAGATATTACTTCTGGGAATTAGAATTTAAGCCAATCAGAAGCTTTCCAGAGAAATATTTTGTTGTAAAATAACTCTTACTGAAACAAAATCTTTTTATAGAAATTTAGCCAGGTCTTCTTACAAGCATTTCTTAAGACCATGCCAATAAAGATTTGGAAGTGAAGCTACTTCCTAAATAACCTGATGATACAAGCAATTTCCTAGGTGATGGGTGACCCGTGTTCAAACCTTCAGTTGTCCTGACTTGAAGCTGAAAACAAACGTCACTCTTTCATGACACAGAAATGTTGTTTTCCAGCCAGCTCTAGCACTATCTTTTTGATAAGATGAGACATGTTCGCTAAAGAGCATGACAAGTTTGTGTAGTTTTTTGAAAGTTGAAATGCTAACTTATGACTCTGAGCGTGTTTATCTGTGACTCTCAGTTTACTTTTTCACACAGCAAAAAAAGAGCTTACCCAATGAGAGTCATTTCAGATCAAGCGCCAGGACGAAACCCCCACATTATGATTATGGGTCTCACCTTGACTCACAGACCAGCTCTGGATCTGAGACCGTAAATCAATGTTTTAGCTCCTGCTTCATAAGAATTTGCCTGTTAGTTTCTATTGAAGAAAGGATTTTTTTCCTTCAATTTTTATGAACCTCTTATTACATCGTTTTTATATGATATTAAGGAGCTGTCATTTTGCATTTTGCAGGTGGCTACAGATCAAAGGTGGAATTTAAGGCTCCTTTTCTCCTTTTATTTGAAGGTAACATTCACTTTTGCAAGCATTCCCTATTGTAATTGCACAAAATATGTTTACTGTACAACTCATTCACGCACAGATGGGTAAGTATCTTGAAGATACTGAGAGGAAGGAGGGCAAACAATTACAAGTACTTACTTGCACAATTAGTAAAACTTAGTTTTAATATATAAATTACTAGCTACAACCTTTGTTCTTTTAACAAATCGCTTAGTCCAATGAATCCCCTTTTAAAAAACTATATGAACTACACCAGCTATAGGAATGTAAATTTGTGACTGCAGCTGCATGTAAAGTGGTGAATAACTTTGCTGTTATCTCTTTTCTTTCCTCTCTCTTACATAACTGTTTTTCCTTGGAAATTTGCAGATTTTTAAAGCTATGGTACTTTTTAAAGCTACAGATCTTCTAATATGATCTCATGTTTATACTAGGCAATTAAATATCACCTATTTATATCTGCATTCATACCAAAAGACATGTGATACCTTCCAGAAAAGCATTCCATCTTGAGTTTTACTGTAGGAGCATCTACCATTTCCCTTTATAGTTTATCCAGTAGTTAATCACCCCCACTGTTGAATAAATATGATGTGAACATATTCATTGAGGGATCTTGTAAGACTGAGATCAGATAAATCCAAGAGGAATTCCAATGAGGTGTTTTTTAGAGCTTGAACCCCTGCCCTGCCCTACCCTGCCCTCCCCTCCCCCTGCTTCATGCAGGCTTCACAGCTAGTAAATTTAACTTCTTATTGTGGCTTTCATCTGTGTTCGTTTTACATGTCTTTTTTTCTTGCATGTTATTATGGGCACCAAGATAGGATTTAAAACATTTTTTTCTCAAATGTACAGACAACATTAAGAAAAGCTTCTGTTGCTTACAGTGTTACTTTGAACGTTATCATCTGCCATACTATTTGACTTTTGAAGTGCAGTATTTGTATGAATGCATAATTTACACTGTATAATTTGCAAATAAAAATACTGTCCTTAAATGTGTCAGTTAGGTAAGAGATGTCAGATTTCAGACCATCTTCATGTGGTGCTTTTGTGAATAAATAATTCACATTGAGAAAAAAAAAAAAAAATTTACTCATTTTCTAAATAGCTAAAATACTTTGTGTAATCTGCCTACAGTCTGATTACAAAGAAGATTTGTTTTAATTATTCTACCTAACATCTCCAATCATATAAAACCCAGTTCAAATTATGTTATTTTTCTGAGCACACAGATCTTGGCTAGAATACAGACTTTTTATTTTTTTAATTGAGGAGAGTTATTTGATCCATATTAATGCACCGTCAGCTCCCAAAAGCCAGACCTTTATTCAGACTGAGTTATTCGCTCACATGCAATGAACAGATGAGTGTGGGAAAATGGCCGGTCCTTCCTTTGCATTCTTTTTGGCCCTATTCTCCCTATTATTAACTATATTTTTATTGTGCTCATTCAGAGAAGATCCAAATGTGAGCCAGGATCTCTAACTACAGGAAACTGGAAGTGCAGAACAAGAACAGAAGCCCTATCCTAGAAAGTTTAGTAACCAGCTACTCCATCATAGAGTTACAAACAGTACAGCCAGTGAAGATGTCAGGGTGACCATATTGATGGTATCTACAAGGATGACTCTATCAGTTAGTAAGGACAGAAAAAAACCCATTCAATTAAATATCCAACTTCACTAAATCTGTTATACTTGGAAACCTTTGCATTTTGATTTGGTAGATGTTTAGTATGTATGTACAGTGCTGCTACATATGAGTCTGGTAGATTAATCAAGAAGAACCCATAGACAGATGGCATAGTACTTTCCTAGCTCCAGACTCCATCACATAATTTAAAAGTAGGTACACAAAGACGGATGCAGATGCAGACAGACTAAGGTGTCTCTAGTTGATCTCCAGACTGTCTGTTAGGACAGAAAGGTGTCTGAGGTAACACACATTCAAAAAAAAAAAAAAAAAGGAAGGCACATCATAACGTCTTGGTTGCAACAGTGCGATGGCCATAGCTGTATGTTTGTGCAGCGCAGTTAGAGAGAAATGCTTTCCTATAGACTGTGTGAATTCCTGTCCCTCTGCAATTTTCCATTTTTAGCTTTTTATTGTTGTCTCAGTTTTCTCCTTCTCTTGAAAGTTAAATCCCTTTTGCCTCCTAACACATATTATTATTTTGCACCAAAGGTTGCAAAAGTGTACTGATTTCAGCTGAACACTATTCAGAATGCTTGTGAGATGTAATGTTGATCTATAGATAATCCAGATTATTACTGTTCTCCTGAATGTTTTACAAGGCTTATTTTGCAGAAGATATCCCTGAATGTATTAAATTCAGTCCCAGCTATATATGTCACTCAGGCAGAGTTTTCTAATACAGTTTAAACTTTAGATAATTATTAAGCATTAAAATTTAAAAGACTCATTTTTTTGGAAATTATTAAAAAGAACAAGTGTAAGATGGGAGAGTCTACTGGATGAAGTGTGCTACCACAGCACCAACATCATAAACTTCTCCATAACCTGAATTAGCTTTTTCTTTAAAACAGATTTTTTCCTTTTTCCCTTTTCCCTTACCCTCTTCTTACCCATTCCATTCCACAACTTCATTGATGTCATGACTAGAAACCTTCTTGTAATTTCCAGCCTAAATATATTCATAGCCAGTTAATTCCCATTTGTTCTAGTGCCAACATTGTCCTTAAACTTAAATAGCGCTGCTGCTTCTCCTGTGTTTACCCCTATGATGTATTTAAAGACAGCGATGGTATTTCTTCTCAGCCTTTGTTTGACTAGACTAAAGAATCTATGCTCTCCTAGGCTCTTCTTGTAATGAGACTACCCCCATGAATAAGGGCTGCAGAGTTAGGGCCTAATTGAACATGCTAAGCAAGCAACAAATCTGATCCTATGGAAAATAAGTTGTTTAGAACCCTGCCTGTGAGTGACTGTTGGCTGAGCTCTTCCACCTGCTTTAAAGTAAATGACTGATTCTGCTTCACAGGTAGCTCAAATGTTTAGATTTAATTTCTTTGTCTGAAAATGATGCAAAGGAGCACATTACTGAACAGTCATTTTCAGCACAGCCAATCTCCCAAATGCAAATTGCTTATAGAAATAAGCAATTTGGGGGGGGGGAAGAAAGAAAAATGTTTGTAGAAACCTTCTCAGGACCCTGAGGGTCGACCCTTCCCTGCCTCCTTGTACTCTGGGAGCAGCCAGCCCTAGCTGCTCCCTTGGCAGAGACACCAATGTTTTTATTATGGCTTTATGTGGCATGGAGTGAGGAGGAATCCATGAGTATTTAGCAATTCAGCCCTAAAATCTGTCTGCACTCAGATCATAATAAGGAATAATCTGGTTTATACTTCAGTGCTTAAAAACACTGCTAAGAAGTAAAAGAACTAGAACTATTATTCTTCTGTCTGTACCCTGGTCTCCCCCCAAACAGAAGAAGGAACTTCTGTTTGAAATCTATCACTTGAGTTGGGGACAGTTTTCAGAAGTTCTGCTCGGTTGGTTTTCTATACTTTTTTGCTATTCACTAGCAAAGCCTTATGGATAATAGGTGACAAGGGCTAGTCTATTATCAGCTCTTAGTGAATGCAGTTGAACTGCAGGTGTAAATTGCTTGAAAGAACAGAAAGTCAGGTTAAGGCAGGAACTAACACTGTTGGTACAAGGTTCAGACCCACAGAACAAAGACTGGGTTTAAATCAGCATCAATAACATCTTCATTCATTGTTTACATTCATAGCTCCTAGAATTATGTACTTCATACACATAAAAAATAGAAGTAGTTACAGGGACAGAAACTGAATTCTTTCTCCTCCTAGCCAAGAATTCAAACTGCTGATGACAGACGAACATTGCTTTTTGCATGAGCTCTATTAACAGAGTCTGAATCTACACAGCACCTTATGGTCAGCAGGTGCTTTGACTTCATTAACTCCAGTGATGTAGGAAAGTGCAAGGTATTTATTGAAGCTCAACTAAATTCCCTCAGGTGGAGCATAAAACCTATTAACACTTTCTAACTACTATAAGCATTGGAATACATTGGAGAAAGCAGGCAGCAGCCCTGTTGACTGCCTGAGTGGTCCTTGCTCACGCACCAGACTGTCCTGGGGAGAGAGCTGTGCTGTGACTTGCAGGGATACAGGGCAGGAAAGCAGACCTATGGGGTTCTGGGGTTCTTTTTTTTTTTTTGTTTGTTTTCTAGGTGTTGACTTACCAGTTTAGGAGAATTTTTTTAATCATGCTTTAGAGGCATCTAAGCATTAACTTTTCAAACAGTCCAGGTTCCCACATTCAATGTGTCACCCTTCTCAGGCAGCATACTGCATTTTCATACACTATAGCATAAGCATGTGGAGCGCCTAGTCTGGATATTATTCCATGTGTTTAATTCTTTTGTATATCTAGTCTCAAAAAGCACAGTTTTCCTTGATCTTACTCTAAAAAGCAAGGGACAATTTAAGGTAAGACTTTAATTAAGAGGAAAAGAGAAAGGAGAATTTTTATTACACAGCATTGTGTCATGAATAAACATCTGATGATAAAGAATCATAGAGCAAGGAGAGAAAGAAAAAAAACCACCCCAAAACTATGGCTCATTATAGGGCATCCAACACAGCTTCAGATACTGGACCGTAAAACATAGAGGATTTTTTTCAATCAGAGTGAAGTGTGCAATTACCATGTCTCAAGATCAGGGAAAGAAAAACTAATAATGATATCAAGGTTTTGGAGAAAATAAATAAAAAAATAAATTAATGAACATTTGTAAAAATGCCTACTCTAGAGGGAGCCAGGTACTGGCCACCAGATAGGTCTGTTCTATTGTCCATTACAAAGAGCCAGCTCTGGAAAGGCATAATGAGGAAAAAGATCCTTCCAAGGTAACTGCTGTGCCTTAAGGGTACAGAAATTATTTGCTTAGGAAAGAGGTTGCCCCCTGTACTGGCTATTATCTTAGAAGAACTATTTTTTTGTGAAACTTCATGAGATTATGCATATATGGAAAGAATGCAGAACAGGGGAGATAAACAGATTTTGCAAAGAGAATATGAGGAGGGGGAAAAGGATGTTGTCAGTTAAGGGTACAGACAAAGAAACAACTGTAGAAGAAGAGGTTTTGTGGATAAAGTTTGTAGATAAATATTTGGACACTGGTACCTTCTGCTTGCTGTTCTGAGTGGGTCTGAGCTGCCTTCCAATAGCTTCGTATCATTAGTAGAGCAGAAGCAAGAAGGGGACTGCAGGAGCAAGGTGTTTGATTTAAGTTATATAACTGTAGTTTACACACAGATAGAGAAAAAAAATCACTGTTAAATAACACCTATTTCAAGTTGATGATATATCATCATACATATGATGATATATAAGTATATTAAATGAATTAGTGCAGCCTTCAAAAAAATTAACAGAATTAATAATTATATCTAGAAGCAAAGCAGTCCCACCTTGAGCAGTTTCTTCTGGCAGATGAAAGACCAGAAGCCACTGAACAGCTTGGTGGGTGTTGCTTCTGCTATAAAATATGTGCTAAATTACATTATTAATGGAGTTAACATGAAATGATAGAGTACTGTGCAAGCCTATGATCTCCCCTTCCGTATTTTACTTTAAATTAATTTTTTAAAATATCCTGATTTTGGTATTACTTTTCACATGTTTCAAACAACCCAGTTGGCAGGGTGATTTGTAGTCCATGCAGAAAACCTGTAGACGGGAGTGGAGGTAACTTTCAGCCCTGTACAATGAATCTTTGTTGTTGAGACACCATGTCCATGGCAAGGTGATGGCAAGGAACATAGCCCATTTCTGGGATGCTACTTTGGTGGCATTTCAAACATTTCTGTCTTTGTGTTTCATCACAGTAGCACCAAGGAGCTCTTGTAGAGATCATATACAAACATATAACAAGAGTTATTTCCCTCGTTGAGGAACTTAGATTTCCATTGAATCTTTAAAGAAACTACCACTTAAAAAGATATGATTGTAGTAATGCTGGTACCTCCCTTTAGAAAATCATTGGAAAGAAGAAAAACATGTATGCAATGTAGATTCCAAAGTACACTCTAAAAAGTTCACTTATAAAAACTTATAGTTAAGTAAGTTAAAACGCCAGTAAGCCGATTAAAATATTTAAATATTAGAGAAATCATTGGCTCCGGTCTGTGTCTCTGACACAAAGGCATTTTTCCTAAAATTTTGAAATTCAATTAGAATCATTGTTCAATTTAATCTACATTTTAAATCTTTAACTGAATCAAATTTTAGACTTTTGAAAGCTACTTGAATTACATTGTTTCTTCTTGTGACATTTGTAATTGAAAAGGAGGTGTATAAGTATGGGCTGTATAGTAAGATATTTTATAGCTAGCTACCTTATATTGTTTTAAATGATGGCTCTTGGAGGAGACTGTCAGGTGGTTGGCAAACACTAACACTGTGCCTGTTTGGCTGAGTTCTTGCTCCAGTTTCACTAGGGACAAAATACCTTTATCTTTTGTAAGTGACCAGCAAAGTGTAAGAGAAGCTGAGCTGGAAAATCTGGGTGTACACATGAACTCGATTCGACTTGATACTGATCTTTACTTATTTGACATCTTCTTCAAGATGGAATATGAAAGCAGTGCTTATGAGCGCATCACTATTTTTTTGGCTGAGCTACAAGAGATGCTGCTTTGCCCTTTGGGACACAACCTCTATTTCTAGAGCCGGAGGTCCCAAGTTCTATTACTGATGCCACTTACATTCATTTGGCTGGAAATGGAAATAAAATTAAAAAAAAAAAACAACAACAAAACAGATGAACAAAATTTGACTTTTAAAGCTTTGCGATGGCCTTCAATGGGGCAGGAAGAGACCAATTATCATAGCATTTTGCAAGACTCCTCCCATCCCCTTTCTGAAATGGCAGTCAAAAGACCCAGATGCCAGGCTGAAAATACTCTCCCTTCATCGTTTTCTTTTTGTGTATGTTCTTCTTGCAGCTGTGCTGGCACCATTAAATATACCTCACAGCTATTCACTAGGTTACAGCCTGATCCAGCACACACGGAAGTCTTTTCATTAATTTCTGTGTCTTTGGATCAGGCCTGGGGACAGTGCCTCTGCCTTTTTTGGACTGTTATGCCTTGTGTTCTCAGATAACACTTTTGTATTAATTTTATTAAGTTTAAACAATGGCTGTATATTCACACAGAAATACAGGATCACATTTACCTTGTACTGTTCTGGGCTTTCATGTTGAAAAATCCCTGAGTCCTCCGCAAGGAAGCAATTACCTAGTCCTCACTGCATTACATTACAGCTCCTTCTGTCTCTGTATGACTCGAGTGTAAACTGAATAAACAAATAAGCTATAAGAAAAAAGTTTGCACTGGAATGATGCTGCAAAAAGTCTTCTGTATGGTTTATAAAAAAAAGAGGGGGGCTGGAGGCAGGAAAGGAAGGCAATGTACTCAGAAGGCATTCAGACAAGGCAAGGCAAAGAATGTAAGGTCTCATTCAAACAAATTTTCTAAAGGAAGGTAGAACCAAAAACCAACAGCAGAATTAAAAGGACTTTTCGCTGCTGGCTGATCGTAAACAAAAAAGTAAAATAGAAAGCTCAGACTGGCACAAGTATATTCAGTAGCAAATTCAGAATAAATATTTAAAGAGAAAATTTGACCCAGAAGGCTCTGAACTCTGGATTTAACTCTTTATTAATATATACCTTCCTGTGATCCTGAGTCCATCTGTCACCACACTAATATCCATACAGTTGAATACTTAATGATATAGACTATATGATCTGTTTTCAGGCTCTGCCATGGTTTTAACTGGTGTAGATGTAGACTGTGACACCCATCTGCATGGTCCTCTGGACTCTGAAAATGCTCTTTAGTAGGTCCTAGACATAGGGAATTGAGACTAAGTGCACATGGGCTCATAAAAGCCAATTTGTTGAATATCTGAGTTACCTACTCACCAGTATGTTCCTTCACCAGCTCTTGTGATTTTGATCA
Source organism: Ibycter americanus (assembly GCA_035590275.1). Classification (NCBI taxonomy): domain Eukaryota; kingdom Metazoa; phylum Chordata; class Aves; order Falconiformes; family Falconidae; genus Ibycter; species Ibycter americanus. The sequence goes on from JAVJGI010000040.1 coordinate 2,647,092, forward strand.
GTGGGATCAGGAATGAGCCATTTAGTTGTGGGTCATAAGCTGACTTATCATTTTGCAATACATACTAGATAGGTTACAAGAGGCTACTTAATAAGTTGGCTGGTATTGTAGCAGCATAACTGGCACCCGTCTCAGTCAGTCCACCCAAACAGCTAATGATAGTGTGTCTTGGGATAACATGAAATGACAAGACTATACATGCAGTTCTCTGCTGGCAGTCTGGAATTCAAAAGCCTTTTGTAGATGAAATATTAGCACACTATGAATTTCTTTGCACTAGTCTCATTTCAGCTTCTTACATGGCTAAACATTAGGCTGATGTAGAATGACAATTTTATGTTCCTAGTTTATCTGGGATTGTGGTGGGTTGACCATGGGTGGCTGCCAGGTGCCCATCAAGCCACTCTCTCACTCCCTTTCCTCAGTGGGACAAGGGGAGAAAGTAAAATGGACAATCTTGTGGGCTGAGGTAAAAGCAGTTTAATAAAGAAAAGCAAAGGCTGTGCATGGAAACAAAGGAAACCAAAAAGATTTATTCTCTACCTCCCATCAGCAGACAATATGCAGCTACTTCCTGGAAGCTGGGCCTTAGTACACATAGCGGTCACTTCAGAAGACAAATGCCTTAATAATGAATGCTGCTGCTGCTCCTTCTCCTCCTTTCTCTCAGATTTCATTGCTGAGCACAATGTCACATGGTATAGAATATCCCTTTGGTCAGTTTGGGTCAGCTGTCCTGGCTATGCCCCCTCCCAACCTCTTGCTCACACTCAGCCTGCGGGTCTTTGGGTGGGGATTGAGGTTGGAGATGTTTGTGGCTTGGTGCTGTGTGAGCACTGCTCAGCAGTAGCCAAAACATTGGTGTGTTATCAACACCTTTCCAGGTACAAATACAAAGCACAGCACTATGAGGGCTGCTATGGGGAAAGTTAACTCCATCCCCATTAGACCCAATACAGTGACTGATCATTAACTAATTATTACTGCTTTTTTTTGAGCTAAAATATGAATGGATGTGTCATTCAAGTCAGTATCAATGCACTTGTTCACACACAAACATGTCCCAAGGAATGTTAGATGTGTGTCCCAATTACTCATATTGATATAGTTTTCCCCTAGTCCCTGAGAAAGGAAAAAATTACTTTCAAAGTATTTGCAAGTTCACACTTTTAAAAGTCCCCTAAAGGATTTTGAAGTTTTTATTTAGATTTATATAATCAGCAAATCCTAGCTAGAAAACTGAAAAAGAAAAACTTTTTCACTGTATTCCTAGGATATCTTGCTCCTAGATGAAAGAAAAAAGAATTAGCAAAAACACTTGCTGTGTGTTCAATAAAGTCTAGTGGCCAGAAAAAAGAGAGCCATGCTATATTTTTTTCATGATTTGTTGAAGTTATTAAAACAAGGATGAAACTTGAAAAAATACATGGATTGGAAGTGAGAACATCTGAGGGGTGTATAGCAAAGAGGACACAGAGTCAGATAAGTTCCTGCTCTACCCTGTTGACATTTCTGCTCTTCCATTGACTTTCTGTGTCCCCAGACAAGTCACCTAGTGCCTGCCTACCTTCAGGGCTTACCTGTACTCTTGCTGGATGCTCTTAACTCTTCTATAGGCTCCATGGATCCGATGATCCTTGTAACTTAGGTTCACTGACACAGTTATGAGCTAAAGCACAATTTTTGCTTCCATTCAAGTTTTGTTACTGAGAAAACAGATTAAAATGTTCAGACAGTGACAGTCCTCCAGGGCATTGCCAGCCACTCAGAAGGTCTGATGTTGTTTCATCTCACGTTTCTGTGATGGAGTCCCAGGTGACTCAGTGAAGAATGGAAAACTGGCAGAAAATCCTAGCAGTGTTTGTGGGGGACTGTGTGGTGCAAGGTATTCAGGCACAGATACAGATCTCCCTAACTAACTCCGTAACGAAGTCAAGCCTTTGGGTTTTTTTCTTAGCTCCCTGTCTCTGAAATATTCCTCCAAGTAGTATTAAAACATTAATCTTGAAGGATGATCAGGTACTGAACTAATGGGCAAGTATGCACATAATAAAGGTAACTTTTTTTCTTACAGCTTTCTCGCAGTTTGGAATCTTTTACTTTGTCAGACTGTTCTGGAATTTATTTTTAATATAAATTCTACATGTTCCTTTCTAGAAGATAAAAGTCAATGTAGGGAGTTACACTCTTAAATAGGATCCATGGAGTATAAAGAAGCAGTGTCTTGCTTTTATGACATGAAAAATGTTGTCTAGCAACATCAAAATCAAGCACAACCATTTATCTTCACATCTCTCCTATGCAATAATCCAAGGATACAGAATTATGTGTAATGACATAGGATTGATTAACTCTCTGTGGTTTGTGCTTCTCCAAATTACATTAATAGTAACACACAACACAAAGTGAACTGCTTTTTTCACCTTGGGATTATGGCAGTAATTTGAAGATGGTCTTTTTACAGATGATTCTTTTACCAGAGTGGAAAAGGAAGAAAAGCAACAGGGAAAATCATAGCCCAAACTGGCTTTAATGATTTTGTTACTTTGTAAAGCAATAAATGCTAGACACCTTTTCTAGAGGGTCAGAAATGAGACACTAAACAAATTATTCATCTGGGATAGTTAAAAGCAGATCTCATTCTTCTAGGGTGAATTACTTTCTTCCCTCATTGTTATAGTTTTTCATTACCAGCGTAAATAATTGTCAATAAAAGAGGAGAGGGAGGGAAGGAAGAGCTAATATCAAGGTACTGAAATAAGGAATGTTCCATGCACACAAAAAAAAATATTAAAAAGGTGCCAGTGGAAGGAACACATCCTAAAAAACATGGCACAGTGATTGCTTTGTGTTGGTGGAAGAGAAAGAATGAGAAATGAAAAAAACCCCCACATATAAAAAGACAGAAGGTGATTTCTGTGATTTCCATAATAGTTCTTGCAACTGGCAATAATCTATATTGTTCTGTTTGTGTCTTCATTCCATCATGGGGGAAAAAAGCTACTCATGAGCAAAAATTTTCAGTCAGTAGTAAGTCCAACATCTCTTCATCCCTGAGCACACTTGGGAGAGCTGAAACTATGCTAAATTCAAGCCGTGGGGGGCATGGTGGGGAAGGCATTGTAGTTGTGTGTGAATTCAAGGGAGGAAATATCTGGAAAACCTGAATATTTAGTTCTGGTATTTTCAAAAGTATTGACTTGTTTCAATGCAGTGCATGTTTTCAATTCAAAATTAGCTTGAATGTAAACATTAAAAAGGATTAAACCATGCCAAAATTAGAGACAGGTATTTCTGTTCATACCCTCAGATAAACAGGAATTTTATTACATTTGTCCAGCGAACAAAAACATCTCCTTCTTTCCCTCCCCCAGTCTTGGTGCCAGCATCTCAAGAGTGCATGCATTGTATGGCTCCTGCTGCTAACAAAGCTAATAGCTGTCTTGCAGGAAGGCAAAACAAGAAGACAAGCCACCTCACCCCTTCACGCTTCTTTATTTCATGCTAGACAAAAGGATCACTTTGTTCAACTACTTAAATCTTGCATTGAATAGACAAGTCACTGTGGGGAAGTGGAGTCTGCAGTATGCTGTCTGAGCCTAATACTCTAAATCCCTTACATTAAGTACACCCGTAGCAACTAAACAAATATCCACACAGATGTCATGCCATTCTACTGAGCAGTTTTATTCCATTTATAAAATGAAAGAGCAATCCCTTGACTGCTTGTCGTGGCAGGTGTCTGCGTATTTAAATGCTGGTCAGTTTTAAATGAAACACGTGTATTTAACTTTCCCAGCATGTCTAAAGCTTTTAAAGCCCATCACACTGATGCTAAAATAATAAGGGCCCAGCAGCCTGGTGATATGATTGCTTTTTTATTGCTCAGTTTGTGCTGAGAACTCATTTTAATTCCAAAGGTTATGGCTTTTAAAGCAGCACTACACCCATTTCCCTCCCCCAAACTGAAGCTGAATCAAGAAGGGACATAAATGAGAGCTGAAAATGTATGCTAACATGGCAATCCATTCTCTGATCCTTTTTATATTTGGTGTGCTTTCTAACCACTCTTCCGAGCAAAGATTGAGAGTGTGTCTGACTTAAGCAGAAGACGTCAGCTATTATGAAATTGGCAAGTGGATGATTAAGATTCTTCAAGGTAAAAATATGAATAAAATGCAGGCAAAAAGAGAGAAAGCATGCAATTTCTGATCACTGTTGCTGTCTCCTTCCTTCTGAATTTCAATGTCAGAGGAAGGGGGTTGTCTACCAATTGCTTGTTGTTAGTTATGGCAATTATAATACAAGAATACTAAAGCAGAGGCAAATGAATAGACATAGTGTAAAACTAATGCTGGAGCAATAGCTAAATAGTTTAATGGAGTGATTATGTTCTGTGATAGGAACATATTGCATCTGTTTCCACCAAGGTTAGTCTTGCATGATATTCAGAGAGGTAGGCATTAAACACAAGGTTTTTAAGAACTCATCCCAGGTCCTCTGAAGGAATCATACAAGGAGGCAGCAAAACAGATGTATGATGTAGCCAAGAGGCATGGGGGTCCAGACTGAGTGTAGGTTTTTTTTACAAAGGACTGTAGTATATCATGCATGCATATGTTATTAGAGGGGACATGTCTATGAAATAAGCTTAATGAAGATAACACAGTGTTAAACATCTCTTAGGAGGAATCTTCATACTGAAGTAAATTATGAAAATGATATTTAGAAGAAAGAGTAATTTTCCTAGTTATATTACTAATTATTTTTTTTTTCACTTTTGTTGCATGTGAAAGGTCATGTCTTTAAAATTCTTTCTGTTTGAAGGGGTGTTCTTTCAATGAACTCAGTCTAAATTACTTGAAACCCCCAACAGCAAACTGGCATTTTAAAAGCCATGCTTTTATGTCTACTTTGCATTTTTTCATCTTTCTTATCAAATTCAGAATAAGTCTTTCAACTTATATTGTAGGGTAACAGTTATGATTAAAGTCATAAACATGAGTTGACTCCTTCATTTTGTAATAGACTAGACAACAAATTCTGAAGCAGGGCCCATCTGCACCATATTCTATGTTGGTAGGACAACAAGGCTTCAAACAGTTGGGACACTGTATTCAACAACTCTGTCTAAGAGAAATCTGGACATCACAGAAGTATGAAAAATAGCTGAGGAGCTGAAGGATAGCAAAAGACATATAAAAATATTTTTCAATGCCCGAAGCCAAAGCAGCTAGTCGATTATCAGACAAGAAAGAGATGTCTAGGTGGATTTCAAAGGATGGGTTTTCCACCAAGGACACTGAACAAGTTCTAGGGTGGTCTGAAAAAGGAAACTAGTTCATTGATTTTCTTAATTTGTTTGACAGATTCAAGAGGAGCAGAGGAGTTCTGGTTCTTGTGCTAAGTGTAAATCAAGGAACTCCTGCAACTGTTCAACTGTTTTCTTTACTCTTTCCTGTAGCCAGATAAGTGAATCCTTGTCTGAAAGCTCATCTGAAAGTACCTTCTGATGGAAGCATGGGCAGCTCTTGAACTATTTTCAAGGTCTACAAGAGCAGAGTCCCACAGGAGAGGAACTGGGAAAGCCATCTGTGCTCAGATGTGTTTATGGGAGCCTGAGCCTCAGGAGGAAGAGATCAGATCCTGCACAGACCCAGCTAACTGGGAAATCTGTGAACCACCAAGTGAGTGTTCTGTACTCCAAACTGGATCACCTATTAGGAAACATGGAATCAGTTTCTAAAGAAATACCTATCTTTCAGTTTATTGCTAGTAAGTGAATTGTGTATTTGAAAAGAGTAGGATAGAAGTGGCAGAGATATGTGTGGTTATTTTATTGCAAAGAATATAATGAAACTGTAAAAAAAAGATATAGAGAAAGATAACACATGATCAGAGCTGCAGGATGATTTCCATGCCAGGAGAGGTTAAGGAGACTGAGAGTCTGCAGCTGGAAGAAGAGATAACTGACATATAATAATATGAAAGGAATAAAGAAAATGCAGCAAGAAGAATTGTTTCTTGTAACAGACAGAGGGCATAAAGTGAGAGTGAAAAAATAATAGAAAATAAGCGCGAGAAGGATCTTTTTGTGACTTATATTGTGACATCCTTTGTCCCAAGAAATTACAGGAACTAGGGGCACGTTTTACATTGCGAATATGACCCTGGCAAAACCTGATTTCCGTCTTCTGCTAAGCACAGTCTACTCGCAGCCATTTCTATTTTCCTTGATATAAAATAGCAATGCCTGTTAGAAGTAGGCAGGAGTAGCCTGTGGTGAAACTTCTCATATTTTGTATTCCAGGAAGTGTTCAATTTATGCATAAGTCAAGATTAAGTAGTTCTGAGGAAATCTGTATGGGCACTGTATGTTTCTGTAGAAGGTGAGATGTTTATACCCTCAGGCTTTGTTATGAAAACACTTTTTTTCCCCCCAAATAGCCCAGTTTTGTTGAGATAGAATGTAATTTTTTTTGCCTGCTACTAATTATTTATAATGCCAGAACTAGCACAATTCAAAAGGAGAAAGCTTTATTTTGTAATTCAGAAGACCTGCCTGCTAAAGATTATGAGCTCTGTGATTATGAGCATCACAAACTCTAGGGTTCATTTAACTACCCATGGATTTCTTCAATATAGAGACATCTGACCAAATTACTCTGAGTTTCTTTTTTGAGCTGGTGGAAGATTAGTCAATAAACTCAACAGAATTGAGGTCTGAGAAGTTTATCTCACCCTAAAGTAAACACATTTGTCCAAATTAATCACATTAAACTCTATTGACTGTATTGATTAGACTACATTGACCATAGTGGAAGCCTAAACAGCCAGCTCAGCTGTAGATAGATACATTTTATATCCGACAAACAGATGAAATGAATCCCACCCCCAAACTCCCTGTTCCAGTCAGCCACCACAGAGTGAGATTTCCAATAGTTCTGTTTAACAGCAGAAATTGATTGTTTATTAACATGGATTTCAAGTACTTTGCATAGCTAAGCCTCAAGACAAGCTGGGGCTTAGGATCATACAAAGGATATTAACAAATTCTGCCCAGGAATAGCCAATTCCTGCATAAAGCTAATTCTCGTTCTTTGCTATATACCTTCATACTCTTTTTTTTTTTTTTTTTATGACCTACTGAAATAGAAAATGTGACATGATTTAGCAATGAAACTCTAAATGACCTTTGTTAAAAAAAAAACCAAATAAACACACACACACACAAAATAATTTTCCAACAAAACCCCCTTAGGACTATGTATAGAATTCACTTAACAAAATATTGCAGTGAATAATTGATTGATTTTCATTATAGCCATGAAGGAACTGAACAGCAATTTTCTGGAGTCATCAGAAAACTGCAAGTGAGCAGAACCACTTACTGGCTTAGGGTCTCAACTGTCCCTTCCACAGAGCTCCTGTGCTCGCCCTTCCTCTCAGCACTAGAGGTGAGAAAGAGTCAATTTGTTTATCAGCTGCCAGCAGCACCCAGCAGTGAGTTAGAGCCACAGCAAGCCAATTTTCCGTTCACTGACTGTGGCTGTTGTTTGTAATACATAGATGCATTTTACTGGTTTTCATTGAATTGCAATTTCCTAAGTCGAATTTCTAAGGAAAGTGTGTGTGTGTGTGTGTTTGTGTATGTGCAAGTGTGTGTGTGTGCAGCATTGCCTAACACTCCCCAAAATATTGCTCTTGTCCAGCTGCCGTTCCTCTGAAAAAAGTTGATCTGCAGAAACTGCCTTCCTATACCAAAGCAAACTCCCAGCGTGTTTTTAAGATTATGATGATTAAAAAAAACCCCATGGCAGGCACTGTTTAATTATTCTGATATTTTATAGTTGTCTTTTGTAAAATGTGGTTCAGTTTCTCCTGTCACTTGAACCTATGCTGAGTAAGAGAGAATATTATGTGCTTTCATAGGAAAGCACAGGAAAGAGATCTCATTATTTACAGTATATTATAATATTTACAATACATAGTTTTGTCACTATGTGTTTAAATGAATGTTATTTCTGCTAGTAAATAGGTCATCCAAATGTACACAATCCAGCAGCTACTATAAGACAAATTCTAACCCTACATTAACTTCCTTATATGTGTGGGGTTATTCTTCTTATAAGAATCTCGCCTCCCTTTGGCAAGAAGGTGAAACTTGGTCCTGTTATGGCATAATTCGCTGGATTCAAAAGTTCCACCAAAAATAAACCTGGTTTCTAGGACTTTCGTTTATTCTCTTTGTAATAAATCCCATTTTTCTCAGTATCAAGAGCAGGACACAAGCTTTATACAGAAGACCTAATCTAGACCCTCAAGCCCCAGAAGTGACTGTTTCTCATTTTCTGTTTCATTGAAAAATCACACATAACACCTTTTGATTGCCCAGCTCTCCTAAGCATTTGAAATCTCAGGATACTGGTTAACCACTTGTTATCCTTCTTGACAATGTTTGCACTCTGGCTGGTGCAGGAAACTCCTAGAATAAATTCTGAAAGCTAGGTTTTTCCTCTGTGCCTAGTGGCTAAACCTTAATGTGTCCCACTGCTGGAAAGAACATGACTCTGCCACATTCACTCGTGATAAGGTAATTCAGAGTATTTCATCCAAAGTCCCTGATGACTATATCTTAATGCTTCTTGCTGCACAACATGTTCCTCAGATCTACAATTCGTGAGTTTTTTTTGCCACAATACTAATTGCTGAGACCCACGAATGGAAAGACAACTCTTTATTATAGGTATTCATTTTTCTAGAAGTTATCACTTCTGAGTTCCTTTCCTAAATTTTTATTGCTCACATTCTAAAAATATTTGTTTATATGACTAGGAGAACTGTTCTGTCTAACAGAAAATTTGACAAAGAAATGATTTTTAAGATTACCTGAAAGCACTATGAAGCCCTGGAGTACGCATTACACATCACGTGGAAAGAAACTAAGGTAACTTTTTTTTTTCATTAATAAACTAAAAGCATTTGTGTGAGTACTGTCCTAATCTCAGCATGTACCTTAGTATTGTTCTGCTGTGAGAGGAAGCATCATAAATTATTCAAACTGCAAATAGTCAAGAATACCCATAACACTTTTTTTTTTCTTTTTGCATGACCCATCCCTCCCCTATATATCAGTCATATAATCTCATACATCTCCTATGGCTATTCATTCTTCTTCAATGACCGAGCAATCTAGGAGATTTTAGAGTCAATAGCTGGTTATTAAGGACTATAATTTAATGCTAAAAAACAGTATCAGTGGGAAGTTCATAAACTTCTCAAGGGGACTGTATAGCAAGTCCCATGGGATATTTATCACAAAGGTATTTCAGGGTGAATATATTATACAACTATTTGATTTTGCTGTTGACATAAATATAATGAAACTTAGAGTTTTGAGAAGGTCTTGAATTCATAGGGAATCATGACTTGATGGCAATAAATGCAGAGACTGTTCTATACATAACAATTAATAAATGCACAGAGATATAGATTAGTGGAATGCTAGAGTGAAATTAAGGATACCTAACTTCTCATTTCTATTTGATTTGTATAATATCACAAATTAAATCTTTTCTATCTTTCCTATCACAAATATTTTCCATTAAATTTGTGATTTTGAGCAAATTGCTTGACTTCTGGACCTTTCTTCATCTACCACCCTGTCTAAATATTATCTTCCGATATGCCTCTGTGTAGAGAATCCAACAAATTCACTACCTTATCATGTGGCTGAGATTCATAGTTACAACTGTAACAGAGCTATTAGGATTTTTTTTTCCACTTTAATCTTCTACAATAATTTAGTCTACTCAAACCATTTATGACATTTGCTTTCTCATATACCCTTCCATTTCTACCATTCCATGGTAATTCCAAGAACTGACAACAGTTCCTGTCCAGTCTTAACAGCATCATCCTGGCAGAGATGATGTTAAATTGACATTGTACCTACTTGTCTTGTAAATATCTTGGCAGAAGCTAAAGATCACATTTTGACACACTCGGGGCGGGGTGGGGGTGGGGGGGAAGAAACAGAAAGGATAATTCTGATGTCTTTCTGAATGTAACAAAAATGGAAACCAATAGCTGTGTCTATGTGAACTACTAATAAGTGAAAAGTTACCATTGCATTTTCACTCACAGCTATCGTATTATCTTTACCTAACATGTGGCTTTACAAAGTCATGTGTGAAACATGGAATATGGAAAGAAATATGGGTAAAAAAACCTCCACTACTTACATTAATATTCATGACCAATCTACCTTCCAGTGCAGTACATTCTCTACTCAAAGACATTCCACTTCCCCTCTCTCTAATTTTCAAAGGCAGTCTTTATCTGTCGATCTGCAATGCATTTCTGCTCCATTAAGTTATTATAATATACAACCATAAAAGTAATGCAACGGTAAATTATTGCATTAACATTCTAGTCATCAACACAAACTCAGACTGAACAAAAGACAGAAGCTATTTTACCTGGGAATGTGTCACTTCAGAAGCAGAATATTCTCTTTCAAAATCATTGAAAAGCACTTAATATGACAATTAATACTGTTCAGAAATACTATCCTGACATGTTTTGCTTTTGTATTGGTTCACATGTATCTCAACATTCAATCTGGAGGGGGAAAATTAGAATAGCATAGCATAGCGTAGAATAACGTAGAATAGTGTAGAACAGCATAGAATAGCATAGAATAGTGTAGAATAGAACAGAATAGAATAGAATAGTTTAGTTTGGTGTGAAGGAACCTGAAACAATTGTTTAGTCCAACTGCCTGACCACTTCAGGGCTGGCCAAAAGTTAACACATGTTATTAAGGGCATTGTCCAAGTGCCTCTTATACACTAACGGGTATGAGGTATCAATCACTTCTCTAGGCAACCTGTCCCAGTGTTTGACCAGACCTCTCAGTAAAGAATGGTTTCCTTTTATGAAATCTGAACCTCTCCTGGTGCAGCTTTTAATAATTCCCATGCAAAATTAGGGTAAATACTTTTTAAAATTCTATTTAAAACCATAGAAATTGAAAGAAGGGTGCCATGAAGCATATGGTGCAGTGGGGGGAGAGGAATAATTATCATTTGAATTCATAATAATGGTAAGGTTCTATCACCATTCCAAATAGTAAAAAGTTTTTAAAATTTTCAACAAGTTAAATGATTGATCAGTCTAGATTAGATGTTTCTCCTTCATCAGTCATCAGTAGCTGATGCTTCAGGAAAAGTCACAAGCAGTGTGAGCTTTCACTAGACATATTATCCCCAGTTCCCGTAATTATCAGCTTAGAGGTGTCTTGAACCAGAAATGACCTCTAAATGACTTTTTGAAAAAAAGGACTTAACATGGTCCTAATTGAACAAGCCATGCATGCCTTGTCATTTTGTCTAAATATATGGAAGTACTGTAATCTCAGAAGATTTTGGGTGTAAGTTCTACAGGAAATTTTGAGCAGAAGCCAATAGAGGCATTTTCAGATGACTAAAACTAAGTCCAAATGCTGCCAGCAGAAATGGTACACATGCTCATACAAGAATCAGAACATCTTGCTTCTTTGAGAGTACACCTTGCAAATGCAAAATTAAAGGTTGTTGAGTGGTTTTTTTGTTTTTGTTCAGTAAAAATTGGTGGGTATGTTCCCTGAGGTTTTTCACAAAAATTACTTCAGTCTCCTCCTCGCTGGTTTTAGGAATGAAACTGGTCTACCAACAGAATCAGCCAGAAACCCTCTGAAATAAGAAACCTAGATTTCTTTTAAATAAATAATTTTTAAGGTACTTTCTATTTTGGAAATGTAAATAAATTAGGCTTTTAGTTTAAGCTTCTTTTTTTTTTCTGAACTAAATACTTTCATGGCAGACTTGCAGGAGGAAAAATGAACATGCAAACAAAAAACATATGACAAGAGGAAAAGACATAATCTTTCTATTTGGTGGTGTTTCTCATCACTTCACAGTGCGGGAAGTTCTTAACTGATAGGCATATTTACTGTGCAGACTGTGTCCCGGAGACATGGTTCAAACCTTACCTAGTCAGGTTATCAGATATGTGGCATGGTACCTCCAAAGTCCAGGCAGGGATTGGCACTGTGCACCTTTCTTCCCAAATGAAGCATGCAAAAAGCAAGCTAATTCTTTAATAAGCCCCACTTCATTCTCTTTTTTGACAGGTTTCAGGTCACTATAGTTACAAGCCATTTATTTAATCTCTTGGAGAGAGAAATCAGAAGGCCTAGCAAACAGAACATTCTTTATTTTTCACAGAACATTAGGGTAAGAATAATCAAGCCAACATTTATACCATCTTTCCTTTATATGAATGAATGACCTGTCACATCATTGCCTCTTTGAGATATGGCAGTGTTAACAACCTTCTTTCTACAGTAGAGGAAAAAGATGTGCAAATAAGTGATGTAACTGGTCAGCCAGAAAGCCATACACTGCATTCAGAATTCTTGGATTCTGATTCCCACAGTGATCAGCAAGAGTTGAGTTAGTTAAAACTTTTGGCTGATGGCCAAAAAACCCCACCAATCTTCTTATGCAAAAGGCAACCAGCACACTATCAATGAAGACTTACGGCAGTATAAAACTGCAATGTAAATGAGAAGTTTTAATGACATCAATGGCTTAATCCTAAGCTGCTTTAATCACATACTTTTCTTTTATGTAGATAACACACTAATGTACATTAGTAACCACCCACCAGAGAGCTTAGGAAGTAAATCCTTCTAACAGCAACAGGGTTCTTACCAGCTGGCAGGAGCTGTGACTGAGAGGAACGCTTCCAGAGTCCAAGAAAAAAAATATGTGTCTATAACACTTCAAAATAAATAAACAAACAAAAAAAATCTGAGACCTTTTCTAGCATCAGTGCCAAGACCCTGCAAGTTGCAGCAACAAAATGATGATAAGCATTTATATTCCTTATTAAATACTCTATGTGTCTAGAATCCAAATGTCCTTCCCTGCAAGCATCTTCATCATCCAGAATCCACAACAATGGAACCTCTCTTCTCCTATCATTTTTTTTCTCTCTTCCCCCCCACCCCACATGAAGCAGAAAAATCTTTTTTTAATACCCATTCACAAACTGGTACACTCTCAATGATATGTGGAAGACTGGAGGGACTTGTATCCAGAAGTTCTGTGGTAGGTTGTGAACGTTACTGTGTGATAAAACCTAATAAGTGGTCAAATATTGAAGCATCTGCTTATGATGCTACAGGTTGAATTTAATCTGTTTATTTTCACATAAAAGAATGTCTCTTCCTGTAATGAAATCACAGGTGGGAGGTCAGAACGTGTTACCACGAAGGAGCTGTCATTCAGTGACTGTTCATCTCACCAGGCATGGTAGAAAAGAAAGGACATTTGCTTCTAAGCTGATTCATTTTAAACTGGAGTAAAACTGTGATGTTGTTATATTTTTATTTATAGATAATTAAGCTTCAACATGTTGTACTGAGCATTTTGCAAGAAATAAAGAAATATGCAATGTGCTTGTACTTATGTCAGGAGACCTTAAGTTGAAATCAGTGCAACTAGCACCATTCATCCCATGAACTTGATCTTTCAATCTGTTTACTCAGTCTTTTTCTTAAGGTAGTAATTTTGAGTTATAGCAGATAGTGATCATCCATATTTAATCTTGAAACTAGCTGTTATACTTCCACCTCCTCTAATAAATATTTCCCCTTATTCTCATGTCAGTTCCTTTAAAAAATCTGGCATAATTAGTGGTTTTGACTGACCAGATGTTGATATTTTAAGGAGGATCATTTCTAATTAATATTGAAAGTCTCTGAACTACTTTGATTCTAGAAGGAGGCAAGCAATTTTCAAACAAAAATCTTTCTACCCTTATTTCTAAGTCTTTGGTCCAGGAGGGTCCTTCTGATAGTGGGATGTCTCATTAAAAAAAAAAAAAAAATTACGAAAAGAAGAAGAAACAAAAAACCAAAAATCTATTGAGAACAAAAATAAACAGAGGAAGACAGGGAGTGCAGGGGACTTAAGGAAACAAAGAGGTGGTGTTGGTAACTGTCACAGGTAGTGTTCTCAGTTTCTCAGGCACCGCAACATGAAGTCATTGGGTTATTTTTATAAGTGTCAGAGTACAACACTGTTTGGAAGAGGAGTTTAAAAAGGACAAGGATAACTCTTGTTTCCAGAACTCTGGCTGTACTACTGATGAACCTGCCTGATGAACATGTATTTATATGCTCAAGTTCACGTTGCACACCGTTGTCACCGCAGGTTTGCATTGCAGAACCAAATGCAGTGTCAATAATAAGAAATGCTTTGGAAGAGTATGTTCCCCATAACATGAAAGTGAAGACAGCAACGTTACGGTAACATGCAGTCATTCTTTTGCTTTCACAGAGTAGCTGCTCATAAACCAAAATCTAGCTTTGAGCTGTACTAGGAAACTTTTCCTTTTTTCTTTATACACTTTTATTTTCCAATGTTTCTTCCTTTTAGATTTCATTATTCAGGTACAGATGCATACAATCAGTGCTTCAATACTTCAGGACAACAGTCACTCTCTAGTTGTTTCATGTCTGATGAGCATTTCAGTGACGGATGACCTGCCTTACTCTACAGAATTTTGCAGCTGAAAAATAGATTCAGGTTTAAGAAAAAGTACTCCACAGCCTAATATACATCATCTATTAAGACCCTAAGACTTTTGCTTTATCTTTCTGTCCTGTTTATTTTTTGTGTTTTATATACTTTACAAAGCTAGTGATGAACTCTATTTTCATCTACTTTCCAGGATAAGTGTAACTCCTCTGCCTTTTTTTGAAATATAGTGGTTTTATGGGAAAGTCAGTTTCAATGTTTTTCACCTACTTGATTCTAGGAAAGAGCAGATTTAAATCTTGGAAGGGTGCGAATCCGTGTTTTTCTTCTTGCGAGCTAGAATTTCCAGTTGAATAAAATTCAGAGTGACAAAATCCTGGTAATATAAATTTAAAAAATAATAAAAAAAGAAAATATCTTAACATTTTGACTGGATTTGTCTCTCTGAAAATGAAGTGAGTTACTCGGATGGTCCAGTAAAAACTGATGGAATAACACTGTCTTAGTAAAGAGCTACCAATGGCCGTTAGGAAAAGTCAGTCCTTGGAGGTTTATAAAAAGCTACAGTAGTTTTAAAGGATTTAGCACATTTTCCTGTTGTGCTGGTTTCAGCTGGGATAGAGTTAATTTTCTTCACAGTAGCTAGAATGTGCTATTTTTTGGATTTGTGCTGGAAATAGTGTTGATAACACAAGGATGTTTCGTTATTGCTGAGCAGTGCTGACAGAGCCAAGGGCTTTTCTGCCCCTCACCCCACCCCACCAGCGAGCAGGCTGGGGGTGCACAAGACGTTGGGAGAGGGCACAGCTGGGACAGCTGACCCCAACTGACCCAAGGGATATCCCAGACCATATGAAGTCATGCTCAGCATGGAAAGTTGGAGGGAGAAGAAGGATGTGGGGGACGTTTGGAGTGATGGCATTTCTCTTTCCAGGTAACCGTTACGCGTGATGGAGCCCTGCTTTTCTGGAGATGGCTGAACACCTGCCTGCCCATGGAAAGTGGTGAATGAATTCTTTTTTTTGCTTTGCTTGCGTGCACGGCTTTTGCCTTACCTGTTAAACTGTCTTTATCTCAGCCCACGTGTTTTCTCACTTTTACCCTTCCGATTCTCTACCCCGTCCCACTGAGGGGTGAGTGAGTGGCTGTGTGGGGCTTGGTTGCTGGCTGGGGTTAAACCATGACACCTGTTCATCCTCTTTTATCTTATTCTGAAATCTTATCTGATTTTACTTTACTTTGCAATCTAAGCTGTACCATGTTGGAAGCTCACATGCAGAAGTTGCCGATTAGTGCCAAATTTCTATAATAGAAATATCTTAATCATCTGAAATAAATGTGCTTTGGTAATAAATATCACTTTGGTATGTACAGTGGAATTCCATTCCTATTTCTTTTCCTTTTGATATCTCCTGCTAAATTTGAGGCAATATGGTAGTCCACTCCCCACCCCTGCAAAAAACCCCAAACCCCAAGCTTTTACTTTCAAGATCTTTTACAAATCTTTATCAACCTTTACTTCATAAAGCTTACTCTTGTCTTCAAGAACCTGCTTCAAACATAGTCACAGAAAATCCACTGATGTGTTAACAGCACTGCTTTCTTCTCTTTCAAAAGAAGCTACTACCTACCTACAAACTACTGACCTGTCCCAAGCCTTCGACTTGACTCTTAGGACTGTGTGTTACTATTTGTCATGCCAATTATTATTGTATTGCTGGTGCTATCACAGCAGGATAAATTGTCATTTTCTGGGCTTGATTATGACAGGAAAATATTTTCCTTTGTAACAGTGCTGAAAAAGAGCTTGATGGACCTTTCAGAGGCCAACACTTATTACATAAGAACTGGTATCAAGTTACTATTTGTGACTGATCACAACCATTTGATCAACCTGTTTAGAGGCTACAATAAAGACAGATGATCAGCCATCTCCTTGAGGACCTAGAGCCCTGGCAATCAGTTATGGTATCCAGTTTCACTTCCTTAGTCTCCTAGATTACACCTGGAGCTTTAAACCGGTGCATTTTCTAGCATCCTACCACCTTATTTTCCCATCTGGGCATCTGACAGACTTTATGAAACACCATTTCTCCTACCTCCAACTAAGTGACCGGGGTTTTTTTCTGTAGCAACTAGGGAGCAGGAAGGGGTGATACACATTCAGCATTTGTGTCTGCTGGCTGGATAGAGGAACCTAGGAGCATCCTTGTGACCAGTCACACAGATGTATACCCACTGAGATGGTTTATAGCCTTATAAATCTCATCTCTTTTTTGATCTTGCTTTTGTTTCTTCCACCATTTGTATGATAACTTATAGGCACAAGGATTAAAACTATCACCAGGCACAAGATAACCTTAATTTTAGTAGAAGCCAGTAGAACTTCAAAGTGCAAAATCCTGCAAGAACTCTGGCACACGGGAAGCTAACAAAACATATGCTAAATTTCATTTTGTATTCGTTAATGAACAAAGTTTTATAGAATTAACACAAAGTACTCCAGATTTATTTAAAAATAATATGATAATTGAGTTTTTGGTGAAGGAAAAATGTGCAAGAATAGTGATGAGGCAATTAAGAAAAAAAGATATGTTAAAGCATCTTGAACACTGACACCCTGCATTTTTTTAACATGCAAAATAACTTGTCCAAAAAATGCAAGACATTTTTGATTTCTGACTGCATAAACTTTAGGGAAGGAGCAGGGCTAGAAATTAATTGCTTAGTTTACAGAGTATGCAGCATGATAACAAAAATTTACCTGTCTCCTTGTTAGCTAAGGTTGTTGGACCATTTATGTTTGACAAGTTTTTAAAGTGTAGAAGAATAAATAAATAAAAAAAAATCAAAATTTCAGAAATAGAAAAATCTCCTAATCCTATTAGTATGTTAATTTCTATTGGGACACAAAATAATCAAAAAGACAACAAACATCAACTGCCAATCTGGAAGAAAATATAATAAATAGCCACTAATAAAATTCAGGGTCTTTGGTCTATGCAACAAACAGGCTTATTATGTTATAAAGTAATTAAAACAATAAACAGGAAGGGCTAGCATAATCAGAAAAGTGTCAGGAATCTGAGATTCTAAGATAGTTCTGATGGAATAAGTATATCAGTGGTATAAGGGAAGCTTTTAAATTGTTGACATACTCTTTAAATGTCAGGATGGTGAGTGCATGACAGTTTTATCTTAACAGCCTAGTCTCCACTCTTTTTATTATTCATATGTGGTTTACAAGTCAGCAGAGTATTTTCTGAATTTCTAGAAACTCAGACACCGATTAATGACCCAATAGTATATTCCTAATGCACTCTTTCAAGCCAATTAGTTCTCATATTTATTGCAATTCTATATTATAATGTGAAAAGTTGATTTTGTTGGAATTAGGAGGTCTAGAGATTAAGTATGTCATCTGTAAAATATCTACTAGCAGTAAGAAAGTTGATTGCTTTGGTAAATAAAAGCGAAGCCACAGAAAATAAGTTTTATTGCAACTTTGCTCAACCTCAAAACTTCAAGCCTCATTTTACTGTTTTTTCCATGTGTCTGTGGGAAAACCAAAGGAGAATGAAATACCACATGAAAATTATGGAAAGGAAATGGAAATTCATACAATTATCCTTATCTTCAGAAGTATTCCTAAACAATGGCACCTGACAATAACATTATTTGCAAAGACAAAACAAAACTGCTATTATTATAATTACACATTGCACATTGTTACATAATAGACTCTAAATCTGCAAAGAACTCAGCATGAGGTTTAGCTTACAAACCAGGGAGCCTAATATACTTAAAGATCTTTCTTATGGTTATAGTAATACAAAAGGAGCCTGAAATTGGCAGGAGTAGCTCTGAGCATTGTTGCAAGTAGAAATGCAAATGTCAAGTTAATTTTGGCATCAAAGAACAGGGTCTAGGGCTAACCAACTTCCCAGAAAGGACTGCCATTGAGTTTTAAACACCCAAAGTTCCCTAAAACCTATTGTAGAGTCTGAAATTATTTTTTCAGTTCCAATTTCTGGGCTCTGTTGGCACTTTTGAAAGCAAAGTATTCCATGAAAAGAGCTTTAATCAAAAGGCACTGTATTGCCATTGTACAGAAGAATTCCTCTGATTTTCATAAGCCATTTTTTAAATGGAGGTACTGAAGTATACACAACGTTTGTTTGCAGATGAGGACTCAGATACCTCCTACCAGGCACTAGACGTTGACTTATGTGGAGTATACTCTTGTGTTAGTATCTCTTCACAATCAGTGCAGAAGAACAGGCATCTCCAGAGACAACTTTTCCACTACAATGTGATTTTAGCTCTGCAATTTCTGTCTTTTTCCATTGATAAAATTGACCAGAGTCCCAAAATAGGCATTCAGGTCAATCCTTACAGTAAGGTGTGATGAATTTGGTCCTTTATGTGTAAAATGAAACTTAAATCTTTATAGAATCTGAGGTCTCATGACTACTTACTATTTAGAGCCTGAGTATCAACCATTTAATATGACAACACCAATACCGTTTTTGTGTTCCTACCAGGAGTAGAAGGAATGAAGTTTCAAAGAGTGGAAGACTAAATGATCAATCTATGAACAATTTTTTTTCTCTGATTAATATTTTTAAATTACTCTATCAAAATGGGTCCTTTCACCGGCTTTGAAACGCTTCAATAAAAAGTAAGAGATCTAGGTTGCTTCAGCTATGATCAGAATTTCTGAAGAATGGACCTGGGGGGAAGGATTTTAAAACAGATTTGTATCTGCAGACAGACATAATTACAAGATAAATCCTTCTCTTATCAATGCACTTATGGAAGAGATAGTAAAACTGTTCTCCCTTGGTTTCAAAATAAGAGAGTCTGAGCCTCCAGTTCAGAAAAACTTGGTTCAATGACAGCATCAATAAACTCTTCTAGGTCTGCACCAAACCACTACCTGAATCCTAAATTCTGACTGCTAAAACTGCCCCCAGGTGGTTAGTGCAGGTATTACAGCATTCGCATGCACGTTTCCTCACACAGAAAAAAGAACAAAAATTCCTTATTTTCTACATCTGCACGGAAGGAAAACTGTATTTTCCTGGGAAACTCATATCAGAGTCTTTACTTGTTTTAGTATTAAAAGGATGTTTAATTTGCCACAAGTGAACATACCAAGATTTCCTTGCCATAATTATCATAAGTTCAGGAAGATATTCATGTGGACAAAGCTGAATGCATGCTTTTATTTAGAGAAAGGATACAACAAGGTGCTGAAATACTTGCAAAGCCATGTTGTGTAGAGCCAAATAAATATCCGTAATTTTAGTGAAAGTGAAGAAATAAAAGAAGAGAATTCAGGTAGGTGGAATATAATTACCTGAATTGGAATTTAGCCAGGACACCCCTACTGATTCCATATTTCTGCAATCAGTTACTTTAACAACCGTGTATTTGCATATTTCTCAAATGAAATCTGAGGCAGAACAGTTAGAGGTGAGTGTTGTTGCTGCCACTATAATGCAGTGAACCAATATTATTTTTGCTGCTTATGTGTGCTCTTGATTGCTGTGCAGTCTTACAATGGAGTATGGAAATTAATTTCTCAGACATAGGAACAGTGGTTGGTATTTATCAAGTTTAGATTTATATCTTCTAGTCAACCCAGGTGGAAAATTGGGTGAAATGCAAGACTTCATTGAGCAACCAGATGTTGCATCTCTGTTGAGCTGTCCTAGGTCAATAAATTACACAAAAACCCCCTATTTTGTTAGCAACAGCAAATGGCATAATCTTTTAGCAAATCACAAAGCAAGCAATGACTTTTTTTTTAATAAGAATAGGAATAATTTGGGGCCTGCATATTTTAACATTTTATTCTAGCCAGAAAAAAATTAACAAACTTTGAAATACCAGAGTGTTGCTCTACTTCAATTGTTAGGCAGAAATAAGTTTTCTTCCTAAATTTTTGCCTTCCTAAGTCATGTCTTCTGTTGGTCAGTGTTAACCAAGATGAAGGTTACATTGATCCTATGTATCCTGTAAATCATTCTATCAGATAAACTCTAATATTGAAACATGAGCTCAAAAAGAAATATATATATCTATATCTCCTGTGGATGTAAAGTTATTTCTCTACCTTATCCAATGCTTCTATTTGTGTATTATTTATATTCAAACAATGCTAGAGGCCAGGATTAACCTTGTGTTTTGTGGTGCTCAGTGCACAGGCATTGTCAGAGGTTGTCACTTGTCTGAAGAGATTGTAGTGTAAAAAAAGACTACAGAGAATGGGATGGAAAGTCAACAGAGGCACTGCCATGTATTCTGGTTGACAGAACAGCTTGGTGATCACAAGCAGGTACTCCTGGATTGACCACTCTGACAGTTCACGGGAATTTATGTGAAGCTCCTGGCACAATGTTGGTTTAATCACCTTCACATATAAGATCAACAGTCCATTCAAAGGGCAAAACTTAACTCTTTCAGTCATCATTCCTTATACCTTCTTTATTCAAGTAGTTTCTGTTTCCAGTTGTTTGTTTGAGGAAGGTTTAGCATTACTCTGTTTATATGGCTACATTGCTTAAGTATTAATACAACTAAAAGTGAAAGTTCAGCTGAGGTGCCAAAGAGGGATAGCTCTGCACATTTGCACATGGAAATGTGAAATTTAGGTTTGCATTCTTCTAAATACCAAGCCCTCTCTGCTGGTTTGGTGTGATACATGCCAAACAAGAAGTACACCTAAGGGAAAGTGCTTTGGTTTTAAACATTAATGAAAGAAAGCAATTGTTTTAATTCCCGAGAAATTTTATGTAAAAGAAGGACATTCTGTGAGATTTGTGTGTAGATTCAGAGCCTCAGAACTGACCAACCATTATCCAGGTTTCATTATAAATAGTAGGGCTTTTTGCAAAAATATCTTCCAACAGGACTACTTTGAGAGATGGCAAAAAGACAGCTTGGCTCCCAGAGGCAGACATTTTCAGAGACCTCAATGGCCTGGAGCATCCCTCAAAAAAGGAAGAGGGGCACGGGTATGTGACACAACAAACTGATCCATCACCTTCCCAACCATTCTCAACCAGCATTGTTACAGAGCTCATAAGAGTCCTGGGGAAGGGGATGGCAATGGCTTTCCCAGTTTTGAAATCTGAGCAGAGACAATAGCAAGTTATGCTTTCTGGGAATTCGAAGTTCACCTTTTCTGCTTAATTTTTTCTTTTTTTTTTATGGCTAGTAGGGAAAGATGAAAGCATTCCAGCCATAAGCACACAGATAAGCCAATAAGTAAACTTTCCGAGAGAATATCTTGGGATTTATTTTCTACACCAAAAAAATGCTCTTATAGTAAAATGCAATCTTCTCATAGACATGTAGAAAACAAGATTTCAGGTTTCTTACGAAAAAAAGAGTGAAACAGTTTCAGCAGTTTGAAACAATCTGAGATAATTTTATTGGAAAGTTAGGGTTTTTTTCAGTTTGGTGTGGGATTATCCCCAACCTTCTCTTCATTAATGTATGTATCTGCATACAAAATCAAGCATAAATTAAAAGAAAAGTTAAATTAAACTTTAAATGGCATGGTTTAAGCAGCACTGATCCTCCTGGGTGCAGGGGAAGATCCTATTCCTTGCAATTGGCTACATTAATAGTCAATATCTCTTTCAGACTTATTTTCCATAACATTTTTTTTTAAATCACATCAAATTTCCTTGTATTTTTGTTTATTTTTCATCCCTTTCTGATCAAAAGCAAATGTCAAATATCATGACTGTAAAAAATGATTGTTTCAGATTTTTTACCACTTCCATGAACATCCTCTCAGGTAATGAATTTCAGTTTGTTCCCAGTTAATTATCATTGTCACTAATAACCTGTATTAAAATGAATAGTTCAGGCATATATTAGCAGCCTGAAGCAAATCAGTAATATTTATTTAAAGAATATGACCATAATGTTGGATCTTTATCACAATGATAGTTAGTTACAGAAGAGATTAAATCTAAAATGTATTCTTGAAAATGTAAAATAAAAATATTTTGGAAATAAAAAGAAGGAAGTTTATTAGGTGAGAACTTACAGTTTCATTCTCCATGATTTTGAAGTGAAATGCAACTATCCAGGGATCAGAGGCTCCATTGCACAGACTAACTGCCTGATTTGTGCATCATTAAAAATCAAACTGTATCTTTACAATTGCATAAATCTATTATTATTATTTCTAATAAGGCTCATCAATTAAAATACAATTGCCTCACTAGAACCTGTTTGCAGTAGTATAAAACAAGCCAAAATTAGAGCTCAAGTGGCTCTTTAAATCCCAGGTCCAGAACAAAGCTGGATGTTTTTAAGCCTGAATAGTGATTACCAATAAGAGTATATTGCTAGCAAGATCTCTGTCACAAGAAAACACTGTGGCAAATAGCACTCATTGATATCCCAGATAGATGTGTGAGCAGAAGGGCCAAGGATTGACCAGGCATGGATATGTTAAAATTTCTACCCTGTGAAGTTCAGGCAGCTGTAATTTATGAAAATAGGGAGTTGATGGCACCAAAGTGCAGTAACACAGAATAGTATTGTTATCTGAAAACAGCAAAATGCCATCACATTTCCAAAGGAGAGGGATTCCCTAACACAGATCTGTTATCCTGATTGAATAACGATTTATCCTACAGGCCTTTTAACTCACATGACTTTATATAGCATAAAATGAAAATAAAAGTGTGGAAGTGCATCAGCATTTTATCACAAGGAATCCTACCAAATGATATTTATGAGGACCATTTCCTCCAGAACAATTAAAGTAAATGCATGGCTGCCAACCTGAGTAAGCACTGCACGATCTAAACCCCAAATTGGGAAGAATTTATACTAAATCTTTCATAGTTAAGCCACTAAGTAACCCAAATAAATGTCCACTTCACTAAATCTGCTTTTAATCTTTGTCATTGCCCCAGTGATTAATTCTTCAATGGCTGGTAGGTACATATCTTCGTTCAGTGTTTTATCTTCTTGCATTTAAATTGAGGAAGGCATTACACAAATGCACCATGCTGGTGTTTGAACATTACATGGCTATCCATCAGGAATCAGTTGAGATTTCCTCATGCCGAAGGACCAGGAAATGCATGTTAAACCTGCAGCAAGTCTGCCTGGAGAGCAGAGCAGATATATACCTTTGCTTTCTCCAAGCCTAGATCTCTAGCATGCAGATCAAGCCTCATGGTTGATCCACGGACACGTGGGCAACCTTCCCAACACACCCATTTATACACACATGACAGAGAGCAAGTTAGTCCCTATTAGCTCAGTTGTAGCCTCTATACCTCATGTACCACCAAACAAGGAAGATGGTGTAAAACAAGAATTTCACTGTGTAATTTCCCTTCCAGTCCCATCTCCTGCACAGCAGAAGAGGTTTCATAGGGTGAGGGAGGCCTTTCATGGCTGAAGGAGTTGGCATTGGTGATCCTGGCTGCAAAAATAGACTGGCAGTCTTACCAGTCAGCACATACTTGATGCAGCTGTTTATCAGGTAATTTCTAGTTATATGAAAGTTTAAATGAATTTAACTCTTTACGAGATAGTCTCATCTGAGTGAGAAGACACTCACTGCGTGTCTCAATCCTGATGCCAAAAGACCTCTTTTGTGTATAAATCCATAATCTGATTTCTATTAAGGTAAGGTATCCAAGTGTTAACTGCTGTAAGTAATGGGGATGATTATATAACAAACATATTTAATTAAAGCAAAAATCCTTTCTTGTTGCCCACAGTATGGTGGCATTAACTATTCATCATGTTCAGTTCATCCCTATTCAGCCACTCACCTTCCTTCAAATGGTACCTAAGTCCAGCTTTACCATGAGTGGCCACACTTTTACTTTTCAATTCACTATGAGTTATGGTGTATAACATTGTCATTAGGCGATATCTACAAATAAATTAATACCAGCTAACTAACTTTTGAGGGCTCTCAACCACCATTCAATCATTTGTGGAAATTATGGAGAAAACCTGGGTATGAATGGATGTCTCTGAATTTCTCAATCCCAGTATGAATTCCCCAACAACCCCACTTTCATTCCTCATAATGGTCAGGGATGGTATAATCAACTGATTTCAACACCAATATTGTCTCCAGGCATTTAAAACCAGGGAAACACCAGCAACTAAATGCTGAGAAAGTAATTTTAGAAGCCCTTTACAGAGACTGGTAAACTGGGGTTTGAGTAAATTGCTTAAATGATCTATTTTAGCTTTAAACCAGCATAAATCTATGCTGTTCTTCCAAGAATCTCATCCCAGATGCCCATGCCAGGCTTGTTAATGAGAAACAGGACCTACAATAGGTGCATGTTTTTCTAGCCAACAAATGGGTACCATGTGTGATAATCCAGGTTACCCTAAGGGGTACAATGTAACAGTCAATTAACTGTGTCCCCGGTTAATGCAGCCAATGAAGACTGGGGAACAATTCATAATATGCTGAAATACTTGCTAACAGGTGGTCAAAATAATTTCAGTCTAAACTCAATTTGCTTTAATGAGTGATTTGACAGCTCAGCAGTGGAAGTTATACTGCAAGTACTTGAAATCAGATGACATGAAACCTGTTTTAATGGGTAGTAATACAGAAATCTGCCCCCATGGTTGTCAGCTGGAACAAGGAAATCAGTTTAAACCAGAAAAGACCTCTTTTAAGTCTTTTCTCAATTAAGGATATTCAGCCAGGTTTTATTTTTTATTTTCAAGTAGAAAGTGATATGTAACAACAAAGCTCATACTTTCCTCAGAAGTAGGAAAGAAGTCTGCAGAAATCCAGTTTTAAGGTACTGGCCTTTCATAATAATTTGAGATTAAACCTGATTAATTCTTAAATTTGCAGTCTGTTAAAAGCCTGTATAGTTTTATGTTTATATATAAATATGGTTGTCTGCATGGACATTTATACACACATCTTTTCTATTTATACAAAAATATTTTCTATTTTCTTAAAATATTTCTATTTTTCTTTTGGTTTTGTTCTTCCAGGCAAACCTTGTTCAGCAAGCTAAGCGTAAATTTGTTTCAAGTACATGATCTTAATAAAATTTGAATTTGTTGTTTATAAAACATGTCCATTTTCCTTCCCCCGCCCCGAGAAGTTTTGATAACACACTTTTAGCTCTCCATTGTCAAAGCATTTTGTTGCAACCTAAATCATTTAGGTTCTTACAAGTTAATTGGGCCAGTGGCTTTTGTTCCAGCAGATTTTGTTTTTCTTTTAAATCTCTGAACAGTGTAAGTAGCTATAAATTCCAAACCAATGGTAAGTGTCTGAAACCTATTTGTTTTTCTCTCAAGTGATATCTGAGCAAGAATCAATAAATCCCAAGGAAAATTCACAGCACAAAGTGTTTTTCACTCTGATTGAACAAATTCATAAGTGGCTTATCTTTTTAAAAATATATATCTCATTGAGAAAGATGATTACGATTTCCTTGGAGTCAAGTTTTAGATGAAATTGGACTATACCGTACAAGAATCAAGGAATGAGACTGCAATCAAAAAAGAAAATAGAAATGACATGATCTGTCTTTATGAGGCAGTCTAAAAGCTACTTAATTAAGCATGGAGCATGATATCCTGGCAGCAGACTGTCTACCTAATTTGCTACACTATTTGTAAATTGAGTACAATGAGGGGAATACTACATATAACAGGTTCTGTAGTTTGACATCAGAAACATCTCAAGCAGTTCTAGCCACTTACAGGCATGAATCTAGATGACTGGTTGGGTGAGACCCAGAACCACAGTAGCCACATATTCATAAGGAAAAATAGTAGATATACTCAACCTAGTGTAAGTTTCACTTTATCAGATGCTTCTACAAGTTAGTTATGTAGGCAGCCATTACAGGTGATGGAAGGAAATAAACCCTTCCAGGGCCTGATATGACTCAGCCTAAATGGGTCAGCTGTACCGTCCTCTGTGATTCCTCTCTATTGACTGTAAAGAACAGTGTACTAGTTCTGGCTGGAATATAGTTAGTTTTCTTCATTGTAGCTCATATGATGCTGGGTTCTGGATGTGTTACCAAGGCATCGTTCGTAACACAGGAATGCTTTAATTACTGCTGAGCAGTGCTGACACAGAGACAAGGTCTTTTCTGCTTCTCACCCCACCCCACCAGCAAGGACGCTGGGGGTGCAGAAGTTGGGAGGGGACACAACTGGGACAGCTGACCCCAGCTGACCAAAAGGATATCCCCGACCGTATGATGTGCTCAACATATAAAGCTGAGGAGAAGGAAGAAGTGAAGGGGGACACGTTTGGAGTTATGGTGTTTTTCTTCCCAAGTCACCATTACGCGTGGTGGAGCCCTGCTTTCCTGGGGATGGCTGAACACCTGCCTGCCGATGAGAAGTAGCGAATGAATTCCTTGCTTTGCTTCGCTTGTGTTCATGACTTTTGCTTTACCTGTTAAACTGTCTTTATTTCAGCCCATGAGTTTTCTCACTTTTACCCTTCTGATTCTCTCCCCCATCCCACTGGGAGGGAGTAAGCGAGCAGCTGTGTGGGATTTGGTTGCCAGCTGGGGTCTGCCCACAACAGATGATCAGTTCACATACAAATATCTATACAGTAGGCCTTAGAAATTGAACCATTTGCCCACACATAGGCATCTAGTGATGCACAGAACATATTAGCATATCAGAGATTAACTATTTCAACATGGAGCCTGTTCATGACATGCTGTAGCTTATCTCCAGAAGTGCCAGGGTCTATCCTTAGGCAGCTAAGTCATTTCCCAGACTCCAAAACTGTACTGAACAGCTATCCATTGGCGTTTGCTTAGGTGTAAGTTACAACACTACTAACAGCTCTACTTGGATGGGTCTCAGTACAGCTAACAAACATGAGGACAATCAAAAGGAAACAAGAAATTTGACAGTTTTAAGCTGAGCAGCTAGTCTCTGGTATACCACAGCTCATGAGGGGCTAAGCTCAATTGTCAAATAAAGGCATCAAGAACCATCTCGCATGTCCTAGGACAGCTGAACTGGTACATATGAACTGGTATGTACAAAATATGTAGATATCAAGTTTGACTTACAGAAGAACCATGTACTACCAGAGCAAGAGCTAAAGACCAAATGGTATGTATACTCTAGGACATGTCAAATGTCAGCAGACATAAGGTAGGGGAATGCAGTCATTAATACTAAAAGAAAGCTTCTAAACAAATAAGGTCACACATTTCAATTTTAGGTAGATTATTGATGCCCTCTTCCCATGCATCATCGGGCTGTCATTCTCATATAAATCACATATTCCATTTACGGGTATTTTTCTGTGTTTATCAGTTACGTTGTGTTTATTTCTTTACACTTTAGCAAAAGGGATACTGATGACACTGTAACAGATGTCATAGGTTGCCTCAAATAATTGATGTTATTATTATTAGTTCGAGAAGTGTAAAAGTGAGGCGCTTTTTTTTTGCCTTTTGTTTTTGTTGTTTTTTTTTTAATAGAGCAACACAGACTTTGGTTAATTCCTACCACTAAATTTAAAAGGGATAGAGCTTCCCTGTTATGCACAAGGTATCGGTCACAAACACTGCATTGGTAGGAGAATGAAAATAATAGCACACACAAAGCACCCTTTATACTTATGTGTGTGTATTTATATAAACAATTTTAAAACTCAATTAGAAGGTGCTACTTGTGTGTCTATGGCTGTAGCAGCTCCTTTTTTATGTTATCTTGTAGGATTCAAGGAAACATGCGTGATCCTAGAACTGAATCTTAAAATAAATTCATTAAAAAACAATGCTACTGGGCAGTGGAACAGCCAGAACTCTGTAACAGATATTTTTCTTACAGTGATAAAATCAACTAACACGCAACTGAAGAGTCACTGCCATGAAAAACTCAAGGTCCTAGGGACAGAAAAGAGAGGACTGCAGAGTGCCTTGCTCAGCTTGCATGATAGATAGCTGTTGGCGATGAGAAAACGTTTGCCTCTTCACTCTGCAAGTTGGGATGGGATTCAACATCCAGCACAGATATCAAGCCTTAGCTACTCACAGAGACCTTCTACAGCCAGTGAAGAGAGACAGGCACTGGAAGAGGGCAATTTATCCAACCTGCCTTTGACAACTTCCCTGATGGAATAGATCTGTCTTTGCAAATGCTTCTTTTCCCATAGCTTACATGAGGCATGCACAAGTCTAGTTTTAGAACTAAATCATTTCCATGCAAAATTGTTATTGCAAAATGCATTGTTTATATATCTTTTCTTTTATATGAGTGGCACAGCAAATCTTCAGATATGCAAGAGGAATACTGGAAGACACAAGATCCATGTTAGCTAGGAATTTTGCCTTGTCTCACAGTCTTTAAAGAAAACAGCATGCTGAGATTTTCAGCACTCAGATGAAAAAGACATTCAAGGACCAAAGGGTGATTATGCCTAAGATAATGATGTGGAGGACGAGGACATTAGCTAAATTCACATTCATGCTTTAATAATTGCTTAGATTATCCAGTTCACAAGTGACTTGAAGTTAATAACAGCCAGGTCAGCTGATTAATAGCAGTGCTTTTAATTTTACCAATGTTGTTCTTTGCCAACCCATTTTTATTCAAAGCAGAGTCACCCAAGTGACATTGCTCTTCTATTCTTTATAGTCATTTCTAAAATTTTATACAGATGAGTAAATATTACAAAGGAAAGAAACTAGCTACAAAGCCATTAACAAGAAAAACAGTTTCTTTCTCCAAGAAATAAAAAATTTAAAAAGTGAAAAGTAGGGATTTCTATACAGAAAGGGGATAGGTCTTGAAAAATCTATGGTGGTTTTGTGGTTTGGGTTTGAGTTTTTGGGGGGCGTTTGTGGTTTTTTTCCTGAAGCTACATGTTTGCAGTTTGCAATGTCCCCAATGCAGTATGTATTTTTATGCATTCAATTCCATGTCTTTTCCCTGTGGCCCACAAGCTCCTACCAAGCGGCACAGAAAGACAACAGGTTTTCCAGCAGCATCTACTTTTCAACTGATCTCTTAAAGAAATGGAGTGTCCATGGACAAAAAAAAAAAAAAAAAAGAACCTACAATCCCACATGCATCACCAGTTGCATGTCCTGTAGTGCATGTGGGTGGAATTGAATGCCAGACTACACAGGGTAGGGTGTTACACCAGTTCCCCAGGCTCTACCTGTAGAGCTTTAAGACTGCCTGAAGGACTGCAGTTTTCCATTCCAGGTGGAAAATGGGCCAATGGATCATATCCTGCATAATAAAAACCAAAGAATATTAACACAAATGAACAAAAATAGACCTTTATTTAATGCTTTTTGTTTTAGAGAAAAGTGGAAAAGGAAGAGAAAGGTAGGGACTTCTGCACTGGAAACACCTGATGACACTGCTTAATTAACTTCTAGAAAAGACCCCAGTACTATAGTGATGATATGCTATGAAGAACAGAGTAGAATTAGAACAAGAATAAGGGCTTTTGCTGGCCCTGGGAGCTGGAGTAACTTGTGTGTTCTCTATCTATGGAGTAGAAAGCATAATAACAAAAACATATTTTATACATTAGAAAGGTGGAGAAAATATATTTAAAAGTATGAAATAATTTATATAACTTTTTACTACTCCTGACATTCTGATTATAGAGGTTTTTTAATAGAATAACTTATTTTGAAACAGTTATTCAAACACCACAAATTGATGTATAAATTGACTTTTGTCAGGAAAGTATAATTACATGGCAGCAAATCTTGTATAATTATATTATTCAGTCTGGTTCAGTACATAGTTTTACAAGAGACGTAATGTGAGCACAATCAGAATTACATCTGCTATTCTCTGTTCTAAACTAATTATAACATTTTTTAGTTCTTAATAACAGCATAATGTGGTAATGCTGCTAGATGACAATTCATACAAGCAAAAGACTAATACAGTAGGACAGTAAGAATTATGGGAAAGGACAAGTCTGTGAATGAATAAAACTTTGCATGAAACTAAAAATAACAGAACAAATGGTAGCTGCTTCTGGATTCTTATAACTGTATGTTGGATTTTTCATGAGGAATAACAAGGCTGTCATTGCCTCAAGTGACTGGACACAGTATGAGTGTGTGTGTGATGAACTCTACTTCTGTGCCTTCTGTTGACAGGGACCATACTGTCTAGCACTGTTTCCTGACTGGAGCAAAGACCCTTTTTTGTTTCCTCCTATGCAATGTGAATCCAAATTAAAAACATACCACTGATTTGTGGATATGTATAGCAACGGACCAGTGAAGAGTGATGGGAGCAGGAGTAGGAGAAAGAAAGAAAAAAGTGGAGAAAAGTAAAACCTTTTCACCCTCTCTGATGTGGCCCATGCTTTCCTTCCTCATGAGTACCACCTGCCTCCCCATGCAATGTGGCAGAGAAGAATCTGGGCCCTTTACAGCTCTCTGCCACCATCATCCCAGTGTCCACATCTTGTATTTTCTCCATCTTCCCATCATTACTAAAGAAGTGGAGGCATGACACTCTGAGTCCTCCCCTAGTATGAAGCTTGTTGGACTCACCCTTATTCAGGAATGGAGACGTTTCCACATCTCTGGTAGGGATCTTACCTGGTGGGATATGGAAGGTGGCTGGGTGGTGCAACTGGGTGTTTCCTGAGCACTTAGGAACACACAAAATGCTATAAACAGTAAAAGTAAAGATTTGTGTACTACAGTCAGATGCTTAATGGAAAGCATAAGGACGAGGTATTTTGTATGTAATCCTTCAGACTTCTAGCAATTCAGAATTGAATATACTTACAATTCAACCTTCAAACTGTTGTGGGTCGTTTATTTCATATGCAAATAAATGCATCTTTTTTTCTGTTCTTTTTGAGGTGTCTAATTTTTCTGAGTATTTAATAATAAAATTTACCAAAGCAAAAGTTATTTTCCTCATAGTAATGACCAATACTGAAAGTGGTAAAAGTCCAAGACACCAACAGCTGAATTTCTTCATCATCCTTTCCTACCTCTTCAGTTCTTCTGAAGGGAGAGGGCCCTTACTGTGCAAACCCTTATTCCAAATTAACTGCTTGTATTGGATCTGGTTTTTACCAATAACAGAAAAGTCACACAAAAGCATGCACACAAATAACTAATATTGTATCTTTCTGTATAAGATGAAACTGTAGTATATTGTAAACAGGGAGTATAAAGAGTGATTTCCCCCCATTCAGCTTTCCCCACATCTCCACTGCTTTTTCCTTCCTGGTAATCCTTTAAGATGGATATGACTATGATTCACAGTCTTTAATTGGATGAGCAATTAGAAGTTTGGACAGTCATTGTTATTTATCTGCACTCTGCAAAACTGGCCTGGGATTTGCTGGAGAACTGGATATCTTGGGAAATCTCCTGTCATCACTTGGGCATGCGTATTACCAATGCATGGGTGTCTCCTGAGGGGTTTTATTTGAGAGTCTGATGCTTGGATTTATTCATATTTGGAAAAGGAATCATTTTATAGTTAGCCTTGAATTCTTGGGAATTAGAAATGAAATTAAAAAGGAGGATAATAGGCCAGCATGAGGTTTTAATTAATCTTTGTCTTACCCTGGGACGTGAAAAATGTCAATTTGCGCTAGTTCCATGAAGGATTAAGACCAGTAATATGTACAGCCCATTTAGCTTTGCAATAAAGCATAAAGAAAATAAAAATGAGAACTTTTGATTCAATGTGACACTGAAGGGGAAGAGAATTAAACAGCTATTAGATGGAGCTGGCTCAATTACCACCATTGGAGGTGACCCTAACAAAATACAGCTGGTTTTACCAGACACCATTTATATTCCCAAGCCACATTCATAGCAAAGTGAGATTTCAAACAAATGTTTGGAAATCTTCTGTGGACTGCTGTGCCATCCAGAACATCCCATTTGTTCCACTGACACACCAAAAAAGATTGGGTATGAAGCCAAACAAGTTAACTGAGGAGATTCTGGCTTTGTGTCATACATATGTCATAACTTGTACCCCTCAGTGTAGACCCAGCTGTAAACAGGATGAGGAGGAAACTGGGACTGGATGTACAAGTTCTATAGAGTATGAGGACCTAGCAGTAATTTGGGTTCAGACAGTGGACAGGGAGCTACCATGTGAAGTGAGTCTCATGCCCCAGGTCCATAAAAATATTTATCTTAGCCAAATGTTCCTTATTCCATCAGTTTATTCATTACAGAAATTTGATCATCTCTAAAGGATTAATAAAGTTGTTGAAGGGATTAAGACATTAGGCAGAAACATTATTACTATTAATAATAAAAAACCCTAACATATAGGGAAAAGAAAACTGAAACAGGATTTAAGTCATCAGCACATGTGGATTTGGTCTGTTCATGGTCCTTCAGACTTAAGTCCAAGCCTTCTTTTTGAATCCTCTACTGATTCTAAGTATTGCAACCCTTTACTTTTTCAGTAAGTTACTTCCATTCCTGTTTTCAGGAATCTGGGCTTTAAATGTTTCCCTCCCTTCGTGAAACAGGGAACTGAGGGCAAACTCTTTCTAAGAATAAGTGCCAACTTTTCCCTCCACCTCTGAACTACTAACCATCCACACAAATGATACAGACCTAGTCTCATGCACTTCGGACCCTCCCAACCCATATCTAAACCGCCAGCGGACTCATTCTTACACCCAACAGACGTTAGACTAAATGACAATGCAGAAAAAAAACATTTTGGAATTAAATAACAGAAAATTTTAGAGGATGTTTGGTGGCATCATGAAATATCCTGCTTTGGAAGAATGAAATTTGAAAAGTTCCCTCCTCCCTCCTTCCCTTCTGTTTGAACAGTACTTTCTGCCCTTCCAAGATTACCCACAGGCATCCTCTTAACTTTAAGGCAAATTTCTGACCACAGAAATGACAGTGACAAAAGATTTACAGGACTTAATAGAATCAATTTCACAAATATGGTTTTGCTGTCAATTTCTTCAGGTATGTTAACATCCTCTTTTTTCCTGTTTTTTTGAAAGTGAAATCCACTCTTTAGGGGTTATTCAAATGGTCAAAAAGTCTTGGGCAGCTTTTGTATACATTTTCCCTTTAACATCTCTAGTAATGAGAACATTTTTTTTCTAAATATCATCTTCATTCGCTAATTAAGTAATTAGAAATGCCTAGTAACAAAGAGGGTAAAAGGGGAAACTAAAGGAATCAAAATGTGTTACACCATATAAAAGACTGATTATAAATATGAAAAATATAAGAATAAAATGGATTGGGGAGTGTGAAAAGAATCTCTTGACGATTTTGTAAGTAGTAGAGAAACTGAGCAATGGAATGCGACGATGACTAGATAAGGGTGGCAAGGGCTGTTCACAGGGATGTGCAGAAGGCAGTACATCTCACATTTATCTGATAGGCCTGCTTTAGGGAAACAGGAATAATTGGAACTAACAGGACTAAAAACTGCATTCTTACTGATTTCTTGCAGAATCTGAAAGAAGCTGTTTGACTGCAGACTACAAACAAGAAATCCGTCAGAACAATGAAGCAGCAAGGTATCTACGCTTACTCAGGAAGTTCTTCAGCAGCAAACCACGGCAGGCCAGGAGAGTGCTCAAAGAAAGTATCATATAGGATGGATGATCTTTCTGTATTCAAGGTACCACATTACATCTACTTTTTTGTCCTAAAAGGTCTTCAAATCTTAATTTGAAGGCTATTTTTAAATATGCATACTTAGGTTATAACATGATACCTGCAGGAAGTCAGGTGGTATTTTAACCTCAATGTAAGTCTGCTGATATCAGTAGAGACATTTAAATAGTTACTACTCAGCATGAGCAAGAACAATCTGGTACGAAGAAGTTATTTATATAATGGAAAACAAGGTGCCTTATTTGAAATTGGAGATGTACAGGTGGGCAGGAATTTGGAAAGCAGTTTTATTGTTCTTAGCGAGGCTTCAGGGCAGAAATTTCTCTCTCACTTCTGCTTCTGACTCCAATTTCAGTAAAACAAAAAACATCCTAATTTATTTCAAGCTTGGGAGCCATTTAGATCATGGTCCAACCTTAAATCTCTTCTCTAATGCATTAACATAAGTAACTTGATCCTGTACTACAATTTGACTCCACATGAAAGCCACTCCACAAACCCAGCACTGAATCTTCAATTCAGTTTTTCACATTGCACTGGAAAGCTTGTCCTGCTGTTGTGAAGGAGACGACCAACTATATCTTCCTACTCTTGCAGCCATTTGTTTTAAAAAAAAAATGCTTTCATTATATATCTCTATATAAATGTATCAATAGATATTTTTTTTTTTTTAAAAAAATCACATTACCAAGTATTATAACAAATCTCTGCGCTTGAAACGTGTTTCAATTCTATGCCATGTCAGGACAACTTCACTCTTTGTGAGTAA
This sequence comes from Ibycter americanus, assembly GCA_035590275.1. NCBI lineage: Eukaryota > Metazoa > Chordata > Aves > Falconiformes > Falconidae > Ibycter > Ibycter americanus. The sequence goes on from JAVJGI010000040.1 coordinate 2,682,101, forward strand.
GGCTGATTGAGTTAATATATGCCAAACATCTAATTGACAGTGTTTCCTAAATGCTGATTGCATGTAATGACTAAGGTAAAGTAAACAGAAGTAAAGCAGCCTTTTTTGGTTAAGCTGCCCAAACTGAAGCAATCTACCATCCTGTATCTGTATGTTGAAGTCTACATTTAGATTCTTTCTATTTCCAAGCTTTGAAAGCTGCCCAGGATATACACCTTTATTGCTCATACAATAAAAATATATGATTTCTTCTTCAAAAATACAAGTGTTATGACCCTTCAGAATGAATTAGACAATATATTAAACAAAAAAATTAAGATAATTTTAAATCTGAAATCAAGGTAGTATCTGCTCTTTTATTCCATGTTCAAGGGCTACCTCAATTTGTTGCACAGTCTCTTTCTACAAAATTTTATTTTAAAACTAGTTGCTCAAGAAGTGCATAATGACATCTAACTCACAAATAAAAATAATGCATTGCAAAATAGTCTCATCTTTACATGAAAAACTGCCAAGTACACATCTATTCTACTATGTGAGAGCAACTTCTTGTATTTTAGAATTCTGAAGAGATTATATTTGGTTTCTTAGCAGAAACAGGGTACAATTTCCTAATAATCAGTTGCTTTTTAATCCAGAACATATATACCCTGTTGTCTTCCTTGTTATCTCCTCATTTTGAAGGAATATTGCTATGGCTGTTTTGGAAGGAACTTCTGCTTTCATCATGGGAGTCAGTACTTGCTGTTCAGCTGTCCTAAATTGTCATTGTTGGTCTGTCAGCTTCTCTGCTTCATTTCTCATTATTCAATCTGCCTTCACCTTTCTTTCCTTCCCTGTGAGTGGCTTACATAGTTCTCTGCTCTCATTTATGGGTTTAATATCACCTACTTTGCACCTTGCCTCTCCCTGAGGTCCACCCTTCCCAGAAACTTGACCAAATGTTTGCTGAATTCAGAGGCAGTGTGTACCTTTCATTAGGAGGTAGTTAAGTGGAGCTGGGCAAGCATTACCAGAATAGAGTTTCATAGATTCCTGAGGGATTCAGGCACTACCTTTTCTTGAATCATAACATATCCATGCCTCTAACGTTGTGTCTGTGCCTCAGTAGAGAGCAAAGCTTGGCGTAACTGGATCTACAAGGTAACCACATCCTAACCACATGTTTGCATAAAAGCTGAGTGCATAGACCCAGATGTGTTTCACAACACACTAAGATCTTAAGCAACCAGTTAAGTCACTATCATTGCCTTCCATGTATGTTGTAAAGTGATCCTGGATCATGCCAGGCATCAGTCTTAGGACCAAATTCTTTACCCAGAATTGAGTCTTGTCTTCTGAGCAAACTTGCAGATATAGGCATATCCTAAATATGAAATACGTTTAGTCAACTGTAAGGAAAACCTGCATGAAATGCCTTTGTTACATGCTTTGTATTTACCTAAGAAAAGAGGTCATTAATGAGTATTGGATGCTAATTATGAAAGGAAAATTTTGGATCCGAAAACAGAAGTCAGAAATGTGGTTCTAAAAATGACATTTGCATGCAGTAAGAGCAGAAAAAAAAGGTTTCTACATAAGTTATTTTTGTTGTTTATCTGTGTTACCATATGAAAAGAGGCTGAAAGAGCTGCAACTGTTCAGCCTGGAGAAGAGAAGGCTCAGGTGGATCTTATCCCTGTGTAAAAATACCTGATGAGAAGACAAGGAACCAGACTCTTCCCAGTAGTGTCCACTGATAGAATAAGAGGCAAAGAGCACGAATTAAGACACATTAAGTTCTATTTGAACACAAAACCTCCTCTTTTGGACTGTGAGGTTGCTCAGACTCTGGAAGAGGTTGTGATGAGGGGCTGTGCAGTCTCTCCTTGGAGATTTTAAAAATGTGACTTGACACAGTCCTGGACAGCCTGCTCTAGTTCATCTTCTAGATGAACTAGACCAGAAAATCTCAAAATGTCCCTTCAAAACTGTTGTGGTTTAAGTCTGGACAGCAGCTAAGCACCACAGAGCTGCCCACTCATTTCCCCCTCAGTGGGATGGGGGAACGAATCAGAAGGGTAAAAGTAGGAAAGTTCACAGCTGGAAATAAAATTGTTGAATAGGTAAAGCAAAAGCTGTGTGCACAAGCAAAGCAAACTATGGAATTCATTAACTATGTCTTATTGGCAGGTGGGTGTTTAACCATTTCCAGAAAAGCAAGGCTCCATCAAGTGTAACAGTTACTCGGGAAGACAAATACCATAACTTCAGATGTCCCTCCCTTCACTCAGCTTTTATTGCTGAGCACAATGTCACTTGGTATGGAATATCCTTTTGGGCAGTTGGGGTCAGCCATCCAGCTGTGTCTCTACTCAACCTCTTGCTCCCCTCCAGTCTATTCACTGGGGAGTCAGGGTGAGAAACAGAATGTCCCAATGCTGTACAAACACTGTTCAGCAAAAGCTAGAACATTACTGTGTTTTCTGTTTTGTTTCGGTCACAAAACCAAAATAGAGCACCATATGAGCTGCTATGAGGGGTATTAACTCTATCCCAGCCAAAACCAGTACACAACCTCAATGGTTCTGTGACTACCATATCGTATACCCTCCCCCCTCTACTTATAGCAAGGTTTTCTTTGTAGTACACATTATAAAAACATGTAATAAGGTCTTTACTGGAAGACTTCTTATGCTACAGATTAACACCAGCAAGAGGCTCAGGTCAGTTAATCTAGGCAGTTAAACACACGGCTAACAACAAACCTCAGATCAATTTTTCAAAGCACAATCACATTTTAAAAATCAAGATAAATTTCTAGGCTGAAAATAATCAATATGAATGAGAGTAAATACATTCATTACTTTTAAACTTCTCTGACTGCAGAGCTCAGTTTTCAAGTAGGTATGTCTAAATATGCACACATATTCAACCCCCCTGCATAATCTGAAGGAGGAGATTTTACTGCAGAAGAGTCAGAATAGGAAATGGACAACCCAGTTACGTATATTTTTCTCCATACTTTCTCTAATGATTTATATTCCCTTACTAGAGGAGATACACTTACCAAAAGCTACCACATTGAACAATGCATGGACTCCTTTTATAACAACTGAAGAGGGTGAACAGGTCAGTCATTAGAGTAAGACCCTCATTGATTTTAATTGAATCCTATTGATTTGTATAGAAGATAATCAGTTTAAATTGACTTTTATTGATTTTTGCCTAACTGGACTCAATTAAAACCTGGTGATTTGCATTGAACAAACCAAATTGCACTGACTAATTGGACTGAACTGAAAGTCACTGAAGTGAAGAGCGTTCAGCGAAATGAGCAAAAAGCTCCCTATTGCTTGTAATAAGACTCCCATGCTGCTGCTGAGTGCCTGCTGAAATCTGAGGGAAACCAGAAAAATATCGTTATTAAAGACCATCTCTGAAAAAGAGTGCTGTTTGCACATGACATCTTCAGCTGTTGGTTTATTTCCTTTTTTTTTTTTTTTATTCCTGCTTAAGGGCGTTGCCTTAGTGCCAACAAGCAGAAATTCAATTTTATGACTTTGAAGAGTGTTTTAACAGAACCAGAGGATAGTAAGAGACACAGCCTTTGATAAATCCATCTTGCAGATGTAACCCACTCCACAGGTATCCTTAGGAATGAGTCTAACCAAAGAGAGGTATTATTAAATAATCCAGACAGGACCTGTAGATCCCTATCTTGCTTTCTCCATTTTGCAGATGGCTCACTATATTCACACTAATAGTGCCCTCAGTGCCTTGCAGCACAGAGCAGGGTAAGAGCTTTGGTACCCCTGTCCCGATGACAGGTTATCAGATGCAGCCGGAGCATAATGAAACCTATAAGCAGTGTGATGGGTTTGTTAAATTCATTGACTACATCTTCAATTAGGATCACCAACACAGAGTGAGGGTAGCAGCCTCGACCAGAAATCAGTGATTTCTTTGCTTATTGATACTTTAGAATATATAATGTTGTCAGTCAAGGCTATGCAGGCTGTGGTTGCAGTGCTGGATTCATCTTGAAATATGGTCCTCTTCAGCTTTTGCATGATTCTGAACCCACCCTATTTTGCTCAGTACGCAAATGCAGGAGCCACTGCTGTACTAGACATCACCAAGCAATCACAGTTGCTTCAGCAAGGTGCCTCAAAACAGAGAGTTATTCAAATGGTGAAAAACCCTGTGGGCCAATGTTTTAGGCTGGAATTAACAAGCTACAGTAGTGGTCGTAGTCTTCACTATACTCCTCAATCTAGTAGAAGAACAGACAATCCAACAGCTAAAAGACTGTCATTCTCTTAACATTTTGAAAGAGAAACATTGCATATTTGAAAGGAAGGGACTTCCTGGGCCAAAACCAGTGCTTTTCTGTCGAAGGTATACATCTTATGATCCTTCTTATAAATCTAATTGCTTCAGCATAAAACTCTAGCTTTTTTACCCATATTGCTCTTACCCAAATATTTTTTTAAGTCTCATTTCTTCCATGGGAATCAGCTTCTAGCTTTCAGTATCTGTCTATTCATAGCCACTTTACAGTAGCTATGTAAAAACATTGTCCTTTATCAGCACTTGTCTCTCATGAATGTTTACTCCCCTGGCATATTTATAGATCACAATTATATTCCTTGACAGTCTTTGTTTTATTATGCTAAATAAGCCAAACTGTTTCAGTATCTCTCATGAGGTATGTTTTTTGAGTCCCTGTGTACAATTGCTTGTCTCAATACCTATTCTAGCTTGATTTGATATTTTTTTTTTACTTACACATGAATGATCAGAACTGTGTTACAGAGACTGTTGAAAAAAAGAAAGAAAGAAAGAAGGCAAGAAAGAAGGCAAGAAAGAAAGAAAGAAGGCGAGAAAGAAAGAAAGAAAGAAAGAAAGAAAGAAAGAAAGAAAAAGAAAGAAGGAAGAAAAGAAAGAAGGAAAGAAGGAAGGAAAGAAAGAAAGAAAGAAAGAAAAAGAAAGAAAGAAAGAAAGAAAGAAAGAAAAGAGAGAAAGAAAGAAAGAAAGAGAGAAAGAAAAAGAAAGAAAGAAGGAAAGAAAGAAGGGAGGGAGGGAGGGAGGAAGGGAGGGAGGAGGATGTTGGGATTCTGGCAGATAATGACGCTGTGATAATTTAATTTTCCCAAATAGAATGGTCGGTTGCTGTCTGATGGTGATGAGAATCTGTGTTGCAAGGGTGCTTGCATCAGTATCTTCACCTGAATTAAGAAAGATGTCCCAAACCACTGCCTCACTCAATTCGTGCAATCCAGATGGCCAGACTCCGACATGACCACCCCAGTACATACATAACTCTTGACCTTAAATACATACAAACGATGTCTAGAATGTCTTAACTGCATACAAAAGACTGTCCTACACAACCAGTTCTGCAATAAAACATTTCTATTGTCTATTTACAATTGTATTATCTCTGCACGACACTCCTGCAGCAGGAATGACATACACAAATGTTCGGGATAGTTCAACTGGGAGTTTACTCAGCCCACCTAGACATCCAAATTGGACCTGATGCAGCAGGGGTTGACTCAGGTGGAATTTATAGAATTGTTTGAAATTCCCCTCTGAACAGCTCCTGTGACAATCACCTAGTTTTGACTTTTCATATTGTCTCAAGGCAGTCCATTATCCCATCTATGCAGGTGCCTGTCCAGAAATCTCTTGAACCATGGCATTAAGACTGTAAGTGCACTGGGTGTGCACACAGGCACAGCTCTGACACACAGCTACATCACTGTTATAACTAAAGAATAAACTTGATTTTCATAATTACAGCTCACAACTAGAGTCCCATAATTCCTGCCACAACTGCACAGAATATTTCAATAGAGGTTTTACTGGAAAATGGCATAAAAAGTTTGGTATTTCTACAGGAATTTCATCCTCTGATAAAAGGAAGGACCATTTTTCCACAATTACTTCACATTGACCTGTCCATATTCATCCTTTGATGAGCAGCATTTTTCTCAATCATATACAGCTAATGAATTAAATAGAAGGAATGTTGCTTTTGGAATTCATGTTCAAGAAGCATTTCTGTTAGGAAATACAAGTTTACAAGAGATATCTTTGTCTCCTGTATCTTGAATATTTCTTGAAAAAAAATGACTGAATTTTCATAAAAGTTTATGTGCATTTTTTAAAAAATAAAAGTATTAATTCCTTTGTTCCAAGTGACTTTTTGTTTGAAAATATAGGGTAATTATTTATAGAGTCTATGACATTGGATCAAAGCAACAATTGTCTGTGCTGAACTTTGTAAGACTGGCAACCTTTGAAACTAATTCAAGAATGGAAAACCAAGTTACTATTTTAGAAAACAAGCCAATGATCTAAAGACCTTTTTGATCTAAAGATCATAATGGTCTATTGAGGCTATAATACTGATGAGAAAAGAAGGGACTTACAAGTATTTTTTCTATTTTCCAGAGTAGATGTGCTCGTGTGACACAGAAAATATGACAGTGGTGAGTGGACTAGCTGTTATTAACTTTAGTATTCATCACTGATAGTATTTAATCAACTGCAAAGTGTTTTTTTATCATAGTTTTCAAGTCCTATTAGTTCTATATTTTCATCTACCACTGAATATATTTCTAAATGTATTTGGGCTTTCACTTTATCCCAACACACCTTACCCCATAAAGCAGACTTAAGTAGCTAATACAAAGGATTCATAATAGTAATTTCTTTAATATGTGTTAATAATGTATGCACTGATCCAGAGGTCTATTAATTAGAAACTACACAGATGAGAGTACATAAGGGTTATCACAAACTTACAGACCTCTTGGACAGTCTCTGGAATTGATTAACCACTTACTAAATCTTCACAAACTATGAGCATTTCTTTCATAACACAAACATATTTCTAGCATTGCTTTTCTTCTAGATTTGGTTTAATGAATATTGCTTTGTCATCAATTAATAATTTCAAATATAATCTATTTCTGCTGTAATATGGCAGTGATTATTTTTATCCAGCTTTTAGCGTCATCTTTTGCATCACTGCCATTGATCTTCACTATCAGCATCTATGTGGTTATCAGTGTCCTTTATCACACTGATGTAATTGCATACATATTTGCTCATAACTAGAAAAGTGCTTTTCTTGAGACAATTTTGCATTTAAATTGACCATTATATATTTCATTCTAATTTATTAATTTCATGGCTAGCTTTTTCCTATGATTTAAAATTGCAGATTATTATTATTATTATTGTTGCTGTTATTATTATTATTTATTTGGCATGCACCTTCCTGTGCTTCACTGAATTTCTTTGATTTGCTTTCCAAGTGGAGCGCAAGTGGGGAGAGAAATCTTTATGTTAACCCAATTTTAGTTCAGAAATGCAACAGAGGAGTCATTTTCATCTAGAATTATTCCTGTATATAGGATTTATGTCTAATCTTCTGGAGTGCTGATTCTCTGTATTGAAAGAAAGCAATTGCAGGCACCTGACCACACACATTAAAGACTGCTGTGCCTAAGAATGACAGAAGAAAGCTTGTGATTTCAAATGCATAAAAGCATTCAATGTGGGCACACTTGAGAAAGCCACAGAAGTTTTGCCAGGAGGGTATCATTAGTTCTGTTTAGGCTAGTAGATAAAGGCATAATTACAAAACAAAATAAAACCAGAAGAACCGAACTCATTTCCTGAAACTTCATTGTCTGGCTATTGATGATTCAAGAGCAGAGTCTTGCAAAACCATACAGAAGAGATCTGGGAGAAAAGATCTGCCCTTTGCCTTCTGGAAGGTGATGTCTTGTTGCTCACTTTCCAGGAATACCAAGCAATGCAGGGAAGGGTGGTCCTGAAAAATCATCTTTGTGCTTAGCAAGCACCATGGAAAACAATCAGGAGTTTTGTTGTCAGTGGTTACCCTTGTCAGCACATCATCGAAGCCCACTGCAGGGAGCCATTACAGGCAGAAGCAATACTACAATTCACCTGTGGACACTTTGCTGCAGACAGAGTGTGGTGAAAGTACTTTTTTTTTTTGTCTCAGGCATAAAAAGAACTTTATAAAATTAGGGTATGTTTCATTTGGTAAACCGAATTGCTACTCAATAATAAATGCTCACCATCCTTTTCAAAAAAGTTATCATCAGATATCTCAACAGATAGAGTCCATTGAACCCTAATCAAAAGCCCTTTGACACCAATACTGCTGTAGATTTTGATGGGTTTCTCTGCAGACCTAACATTAATCTCTGTAAACACAGATTCTTTTTGCTAAAATTATTGCTGCCTGTTTACAGTTTCTTTTGCTCATTACACCTTCTAAGGGGAAAAAAAAACCTGCTGTATCCCACAGCCCTTCCCTTCTTCCATCCATTTTCTAGACTCTTTTTTACCTTCCTAGCCCGTGATTTTAATCTCTTTCTATAAATCTATAAAGATTCTGACACATCTGTTGCCATGTTTATATGAGCATTAAAAACACAGACTAAATATCTTGCATGCCCACAGTTCTCTAATTCCTTTCCTCTCTCTTGCCCACTTTCTCATCTTGCTCATCTATCATATTTCACCATAAATTTATTTTTTTTCCTTCTGATGCACTCTGACCTCTCTGTTTCCTGGAAAATTCTCTCAATGACCAGCTTTAACTTCGCCTCCCTTGTCTTTTCATAACTTCTGTTTTCTCCAAATTTTTAGGATCTTATATGCTCCTAAGACATCCCTCATATGCCCTGTACCCTTTGCTCCTCTCAGTCCTTGAAAAATCCTTCCTCCAAATCAGAGTAGAAAATAGGAGAAACCTAAAGCAGTTGTTTCTGCCTCTTCTTCACTCCCCTGAAGTGCAGGAGACTGAAAGAGAATGAATAAAAGAGAGGTCTGCACATAAGACAAGCAGATCACCTTAGAAGGAGCAGCCTGGAAGGCCAGAGGTCTTTTTTTGAGCTTTCAGATGGGGAGAAAAGAAGACTGAAAGTAGGCAACAACTTTTATTGCCTCCTAATGGGGAAGAGAATAGACATCACCTGTCATCATGGCTCATCAGCCCTGCTTTAGCTCTTAGAATGCCACTACAATCCAAATAAATAAAAGTTGTTACACATTCTAACTTACACTGATCAAGAGGAATGATCTTTCATAGCACGTACATGTTAGTCCCTGGAGCACTTAACACATTTAATTTCAGACTATGCTATACTCAGGCACAATTATCTTTTATGTGAAAGAAAAATTCGCAAGCTATGTCTATATTATCAATTATTAAACTCAGACAATTAGAAACACATTTAGCAGATCCTGCATGCATCCATTTCAGAGTCCCTGTATACCTGCTTCTACCCAGGGAGAATAAGAGATCTGAATTGGAACCTCCATTAAAAGGACAACATGCCTTTAGCATTTTCTTAACCTCTAATTGCAATGTCATCCAATATAACCTCTCAATATAAATTTTTAAAGCATATTTCCTTCCCTTTCTTATTACATTTCAGGACACTTGGGAGAGTAAAGATTTCTGTATGTCTCTTCAAAAGAAAAGCATAATGGCTTGAAATTGAATAATGGAAAATTTGAGCTAGATAAAAAAGTCCTGAAGATGACGTTGAACTTATGTGTTGCCTTTTTGGTTGGGGGGGGATCTTCCTCACCTCAGCTAATAGATGAAAAAGAAATCAAGAAGAAAGTATCTCTGTCTATAATACTGTTGGCCTATGGAAAGGTCTATGGCTTCTCAAAGGAAGGCACAAGATCCTGGGACACTTAAACTAGCAAAGAAAAGAAAAATTGAGAAAATATATTGCACAGAGAAACTTTTCAGGTTAGTGAGTCTAATGTGATTTATAAGTTACCTGTTGTATTTGAATGGTGATGAATGATACAAGGCCAAAAATGACTGATGCCAAAGAAAATGAAATAATTACTAGGAGAAGAAATTCTGCACAACCTGATTGCTAGATCAGCTAAGATAACACTGATTTCTAGATACCTCTTGTCTTGATATGTTTTCTTTTCCTAAGGTCATGCTTGCAATCAAAGGAAACCCAAAATCACCAAGGTCTTGGAATGATAACAGTTCTTCAATAAAACTAGATGAATATAGCAAGTAAAAAAGATCTAGTTACCATGGGAAAGACAAGGAGATGCTGATGCTCAGAGGAGATGGTGAGCCTTCTTTCTTCTAGAGAACTTTACAAGTTCTTTGAAGGGAAGTGCCAACAAGTTGTAAGCAATGCCCCAACTTTCAGCCCTTCTATTAGTTTTGCACTTTGCTTCAAATGCTTTGATTCCTTTAAAGAGTTAATAGACAATACTTTCTTTAGAAGGTAATACGTTGTTTCTGCATCACTGAAAGCATGCTATCACAATTTCCTAAAAGAAAACTGCTGTTGGGTCCGATTACCCCCGCTGGGCCTGCTGAAGTGGCCATCTCTTACGCAACTTTAGAGCAGCTAAAGGACACCAGTTACAAAAAGTAAAGACTGAAGACAGGATGCACATCATAGTACATCCACTAAGACCTTGAGGAAGGTTGGAAGGGCAACTAGTTAGTAAATGAGATTATATGCATGCATATATATAATTTTTTTAATACATATTATAAATGTGAAGGTGATTGCAAAAGAAGGAAAGGATCAGAAAATATAGCAGCTAGTTTCTAGTGCCCCCTTATGCTACTGGTGATGTTCCTATTTTCTAAAGCGTAATTATGCCTATTGTGCACCTGAATTTGTTTTCACGGCAGATCTGAATGTAATTTGGCTGGATTGTAATACAGCACATTAAGTCTGTTTGAAGATGAACAAGACTTAAATTGCTGAAACCTACACCTCAGTTTTTCGTGGGCTTTTTTTTGTTGTTTGTTTTCTTGTTTTGTTTGTCCAATTCCAATTTTGTTTTTAAGATGATACTCACATGCAGAATGCTACCAAATCTTAATGATGAGTGGCTTGTGCTCAACCAGGTGCTTTACGATGTTTAAAGCAATAGCTTTACTTTTGCAGCTCTGCAACAAACCTCACCTTTAACACAAAAAATGAATTCAAGTACTTTGGGAAAGGAGCAAATGTTTAACCAATAGCTTCATACTTCAGACAATCTTTTTGGAAAGTATTGGCTCACAGCCAAACAATACTTATCCCTGAGCTAAGTCAAATATTTCAATTTCCCTGTTCACTGCTATGGGTATGTACAAAGAATATTTGGTGGGCATAGGCTCCAGATAGTCTAGATAAGTGAACGCTTAGATAAAATGAATTCTCAGAGAACCCTTCAACTCAGCTGCTCCACCATAACAGGCATGTAAAAATCCTTCCCAACTCTTGGGAAAAATGTGTGTGCAGTTGTAAAGCACTTGCACATTACAACCTTAGGATTATGTGAGAAAACTTTTTTTCTTTTCAAGGAAACATAAAACCTGTTTCCACTTTAATTAAAGATGCAGCTTTTCTTTGTTGCTTTTACTATAGACCTAGGATGGAGTTTAGCTCCAGTTAAAGACCTTTAAGTGAAGATATCTACCTGTAAGTGTCTGAACAGTACATAGAAATTGGCTCTGCCCTGTATTAGATAGCAAGGCTTGATCAAGTTTCATGAAGATAGGGTATGACTCCTGGTTGCAAATCTCCCAGCAGACCTATTCATACCTAACAGCTAGGTGGATGCCTTGGATGCACTGTGATATCTCAAATGACACTAAATGCCTATGGTTAGGGAAGGAAAAGGAAAAAGGAAAAAAAATCCAGTCCATCCTGGTTAATCAACAAACTAGATCTTTGCACACTGTAATGGGAATTTAGACATCTCACTCATATGTAGACCCCTATATACAGGATCCTACATGGAAGGACCTTATTCTTGAGCTAAATCTCATACTGACTGGGCTGAATGGGTAATGCTTGTAGGAGGGAGCCTCAGAAAGAACCATTATACAAATATCACCAATTACATGACAATAATTAAAACCCAAAAGAAACAAACAACAATACCACCACCACCACCAAACATCATATATATCAGCTGGAAAATTCAGTATGTTACTTATAGTGAATCTAAAAAAAATAAAATTGGCTACTACTGTCAGTATTACATTGTTAGTATAAGTACAGGCATTTGAAGTTTGACTAATGCAGTTAAGAGGACTGTACTGTTTGCACAATCTGGGACAGTTGAGTGAAGCAAGAGGGCTGGCATACACTGCTATAGGTGTTTGTAATTCACAGTAATTGCACTACTGAGTTGCAGGCAACCTCTGAAGTGATGCACTATGGAAGATGCTTTTTGGTGAATCAGTAGGACTCTCAAGAATCAGTTCATGCATTAAAAGAGACAGTTCTAATCCTTTACAAAAAACCTTCTGGAAATATATTTTTTCTGAACTGGAAGGACATGGGCCTGATGATCCAACAGAGTAACTGCATCTTTCATTTAGAATGCCCGTTTATCTGGACCACAGTGTTTTATTCATGGAGAACTTGAATACAAAAGGCCCTGTACTCATCACTGAAGCCCACTGACCTTCATTAACTCGGCAGAACCATTTGAGGACACACATTTAGGTAAATGCTCCAGACAGAAGTCTGGGGTTTGTAAATAAATGCTTAGACTTTTACTAAAGGTAACAGGAACAACAAAAGTCCTTTATTTCTCTCTTTAGTCTCATCTCCCGTAGCACAGGAAATCTGGATATAAATTACCTTGGTCACGATAGATTATAATGCATGGTACCCCCAGGCTGTGCCTTTGTTGCCTGTTCATGCTAAATATACTGCAGCAGAATTAATTTAGCTAGTTTGTTTGCTTTTGCTTTTTTTTTTGCTTTTTTTTTTTTTTTCCTCCTGAGAGAAGGCATTCTTACAAATTATTGTTGACCAGTTATAAATTATTTCATGTCTCAAGACCCTCTGCTTCCAACATTCGAGGAACATGGCGATTTATACCCAGGGAACTTAAACGAAACTGAAAACTACAATGTTAAATCTGCTGACAGGGAGGAACTGCTTCCATATTTTTATCAAGTAAGTTATCATGAAGGCCTCGAAATTTTCAACAGGATGTGCTTTCTGATTGAGCAGGTTAGCAAAAGAAAGACTGACTCTAATGAATCAATCTCAGTGTTGCTTCCTTGCATGGCAACCAGTATAGATTTCTCTGTTGTGTTCACTTAGCTGCCTGAGCTGATTGCATTTGGGGTTGATGAACTGGATCTTTCAAAACTTTTAAATTGGAGGGGTAATGAGGAAGTTAGAGGAAGATATTCATGCAACTCATAGCATGGTGAGAATGTAGGTAGATGAAATAAAGGCTCCAGCAAATTTGCTAGCAAAATTCTCACTCTCTTCTTTGTTTCTGCAAGTGTAGTTGATACTCTCCAAGACTGGCGGTATCCAGGGGTAAATTCATCCTCAGGAGGCCTCACTGATTAAAACTAGAGCTCATTCCACATTAGTGGGAGTAGAAGGTCCTTCCCCATTACCATCAGTAGTACTTGTATGTTTGCAACTAGGAACATCTTGGAAATGAGACTCCCAGATATGAAATCAGTGGCATAAATAATCACTCTGATAAAGAGAAAAGCAGTTTTAATGTGCTCTTTGACCAAGGCTTCTGATCTACCAGTGTAATCAACTCCTTCCCATTTTCAAGGGGGCTTTCCAGGACAAATGTAAGGATGAAAAGGGCACCTTAAATGTTGCAGTCCTGTAATTTCCACACATAGAGCTACTCTCTCTGGTGTAAGTTAGAGGAACTTGGGAACCATTCAGACTCTACCAAGAGCATTTTGATCTACCTAGCAGTCCTTAGGTTTCAGAGCTATGAGGAGAGTAACTGCTTTTTGTTCCCTCTTCTTCTTGTGTGTCATTTTAAAATCATGCTATTCACAATCTGTATTCTGAGTAGCAGAATAAAACAGTTTATAACTAGCTGAACACAGGACTGCTGTATGGTATAGGGTCATTGGCAACCATGTAGTAGATGTTTGATAGAAACTCCTCACAAAAACCTTCATTCCACACATAGTAAGAGTAGCATCCTTATGCCATTAGGGCAAAAGTCCAGAAGTCTATAAAAAGTATCCTATACTGTTGAAAGAGACAAAAACAAAATTCCAGGATACTATCACTGTTTCAAGTCCCTTAAAAATTTGAAGGAAAAATTCTTCCTTGTCCCAAATGTATGTAAATCTTTAGTGTATGAGAAAGCCATACAAGCTATGTGCCCAAGAACTTCCAATAAGACTAGGAGCTACAGTTTATCCAGCACAAATCTATCTCTATCAGGGGCCAATACTTTTCAAAGAAAGAGACTGAAATTTAAGCGCCTTCCAAACCTCTCAGCTAGATTAAAAAAAGAGGGCAGGGGAGAAGTTTAATGCTTTCATGACCCTTTTAAAGGTCAAAAGTGTGGGATAAATACTGTGTCAATACAGTGTCTTAGATATAATGATCCAGTAGTTCATTCACCTTTTCTTCAAGATAGTAACAAATCAAATACTCAAAAGCAGGAAAAGAACAGTTTGAGGGACTGTGCTGGTTTAACCCCGGCCGGCAACCAAGCACCACGCAGCCACCCGCTCACTCCCCTCACCCAGAAAGATGGG
>JAVJGI010000040.1:2698736-2709262 GCA_035590275.1 Ibycter americanus
AAAAATGGCTGTAATAGAAAAGTCACATCAATTTTCCAGAGAAAGGTGAAAAAAGAGGGAGTCATACAACCAAAAACTACAAAATCCCTGCACCCTGTGACAGTCACAATCATGCACAATCATGTTGTTTTCTCTTTTGGAAAGATTTTGTATATTTTTTGTTGGTAAGGCCAACTTGTGTAAAGTGGGTTTTGTGCTTAAGGCTTTTGAATAGCAAGTAGAAGATCAGGAATCAAGTTTTAAGTCTGTGAAGGATTCAAAATGTGACTGAATAAACTAGGACAGAGTTTTATTGTGTACTGCATGACAAGGTCTAATTTGAATCCAGGAATTATTGAAATACCTTAGCATGATGTCAATGTGCTAAACATCAGCCAATAAACCTTAGTACACAAACAACTTCAAAGGATCTTTAGGACACAGGAAAAGGCATGTGTCAGAGGTAATTTGCTTTCTGTGGCCATGACTACTTGGCTACATGGCTTTTGGTTGGCTCAGACTGTTGGCAAAGTGACACTAAATATGCTTGGTGAAATGGGCATTAGAATATGCATAACATAATATTTGCTATTAGAAATGGGCATTTACAAAACAGGTAAAATAAATGTTATTCATTTTCGGGAGCCATTTCATTGAGAAAAAAATACCTCTTTTTCTTTCTTTTTTACAAGTTTTTTTCTTGAAAACATATTCCACCCCCTTATAAAAAAGGAAACAATGCGAGACCTAGATGCACAGAAGTGAATGGAAACTTGATATTCCCTGAAGGTTTTTTATTTTGATTAAGAACAACACAAACAAACATGACAAGGATATTAAGGAAGTCACTCTGACCAGCTGTAGTATTTTGCCTGATCTGAAATACCATGCATGTGCATTTGTTAATCTAAGGGTGCCAGTTATAATTCCTCAAAAAAATCAAAGAAGAAACGCAAGCCCTGCAGATTTATTTCAATGTACATTTTAATTCTACTGTTTTATCAGTGAAGACTTGTGAAAACATACTCTTCATCTAATCCTTAATACTAAATAAAGTTCTACTGTGAATACTAAACAACTATTTGTTCAGAAGTGATCCATTTTCTTTACAAGAAGGTTATTTCTTCGGTTCAGCAAAACAAGACATACATCTATTGTTAGAGAAAAACGTATCACACCCAAATTCTGCCTCTTCTCCTTGACCTTCCAAGCCAGTGGAAAGAAATGCCTCATTCAGTCTGACTTATCTCTCAGGTGCAAGTGCTGCCACTCTGCTGTAGTCAGCTACGTTTTTTATCACAGGCTTATCAAATAGGTCATTCTAATTTTGCATGTGAAATGATTTCACCTTCATGAATAGTGATGAGTCAAACATGTCTAAAAAGACTCTGAACAGTTTGATTAAGAACGCTTCAACTGATGGATCAAAGATAAATTCGTCCAGCAGCGGAAACTGCCATTCTCAAGTCTGCTTGATCTTGGAACTTGTCCAGTTGTAACTCTTGCTGTTGTCACAGTGGGTTTTCTTGTTTAAAAAAGAAGAAAAAATAATTACAACAAATTAATTTCAATTTACCTGTTTTTACTGCTAAGATCTGGTTTTGCTAACCTTCCTAATGACTATAGAGGGGAAATCTATGGCTCATACAGCATCTTGCGCTATGGAATAAATCCCTTGATTGAAGTCTTGAAGTTCAACCATAATGTGAGAATTCCTAAGTTATTAAATGTACAATTCAACCAGTCTACTGATACCAGTATATTGCTTGATAATAAGAACTGCAACAGCAAAAAAGTGGATTGCATCAGTAATACACAAATTATTTTAGAAAAGATAGCATGTATTAAAAAATCTTTTAAAAGACATCGAAAGATGGAAATTTAGAGATCTGGAGAAATGAAACAATGCTTCCAAAGTTAGTATGAGACTGTGGCTTATCCCAAAAAGCAAGTAGGGGTATGGAGTGCTGGCATATCTGCACTGCTCTGTCAAAAGCATCTCTGTAGCAGCACACCCCAAACCAAGCTGTAGTCGTGACACCTGTAAGGGGTTACAAGCCCAGAAACACACCGTCATTGAGTGCACAGTGGAGATGGATCCGCTGCTTCCTGAGTCACAGACTTACACAGTGAATTAGTGAGCGTTCTTTAAGAAACAGTTATGGGGGTTAGAGAGGACTGCATTTAATTCCCCTCAACCCTTGTATTTCCCCTCTGAGCTCTTCTTGGAAAGCAGATTTTAGGAAGGATTTGATTAAGCTTTTTGTACTCCTTGCTGTGATCCTTTGATACAAAACAACTAAACAGAAGGCAAAGTGGTTTATTTCCATTTTTCATGTAGGGCCTGATTTGTAAAGGTACATATGAATAGTTTTTAATTTTAGTCGGTTTCAACTGTAACTGGGCAGTTAAAAATGCCTTTGACAATATTCCCCACCCCAAACTCATGAAAGTGAATTTAATTTGAGGCTCAAACATAATTAGTCCCTGTGGTTCATTTTTTAACCTGTGAATAACACTGTGTTAATAACAACTTTTCCTGCTTTCTGCCACTGGACATAGGACTTCAGTTCTGTTTGTAAGCCATATATTTCCTGATGAAATAAATAATGCCAAAGGATTTCCCTAAGAACAGTGCAGCTCCCTGGCATAGCCTGTGCACAGGCCATCTGGTATATTCCTGCACAATTCCCATGCATTGTGCAAGATGTAGCACAGCTTTGGGCCCATTCCTAACTTGTTTTGTGTGTGGTCACCTTTCCACGGGGGAAAGAAACATAATGCTATGGATGTAAGCCATTCTCTACTGTTAGGTCTTACTGCTGTGAAACTCCTAGGCACACATGCTTTACTGAAGCCACTGTAAACGTCAGTCTGCAGAAATACTAGTCCTGTACGCTGCAGAATGAGCCCTACACTGTTATGGATAAGCCAGGTCAGCATTAGTTAATACAAAAGGAACATGTGAAGATGCAGTCCCTGTCTACTTCGCATCTAAAATAACCATCTCTTTGTGTGGTGCTTGTTTGCTATGAAGTGTGCCCATCAGTTTTCAGTATAATCAGCTAAGGCAAGGAAAGCCTACAGAAACCAAACCTAGCAGTGCCTGCACTCCTCTGCGTGTGCTCCTTTGTTAGCAGCAAAATCTCTGTCCTGGCAACGTCTTATTCATAGGACAATCCCAGCAGCGCAAGGAGCCATCTGCTTGTTGCTTTTTACAGAGACCATGATCCAGTCGTGCCTTACTGCTGTGAGGCCCTTCTGTCCTGGTAGCTTGATGCTTTCTTTACAACCAACCTCACCTGTCTGTAGTACCTTCTGTTGTGTCTAATATGAACACAAACTACTTTCATTTCAGACCCCACTGCAAGGAACCAGCAATGTGCTGAAGACCTCAAAATTTCTTTATTGCTGGCAGCTGGTTCTTAGATAACATGCAGGGTGGTTTAATAAGCAACTGGTGATTTATGAGGGTAGCCAGAATATCCAGAATTGTCACGGTGACAGTAATGAAGAAATAATTAACAGATATCTTAGCTAAGGCTCACTGAATATTGAGTGAATATTCATATCTTGCCCAGCAATTGAAAGAATTATTTTGCTTTTTCTCCATCAAGAATGTTTGTACCCATATGCCCCATCTTCTGGGAAAAGCCTTAACCATCTTGGTGTAGGTCGTTGCACACAGGTTGGAGGCATCACTCCCACCCATCCCTTGGCAGATCTGCCACCGTACACAAAACCATTCAAGATTTTTACCATGGTCTAGTGCCCTAGGCATCAAAGTCTGATCCTGGTTACCAAGGCTGCTCATGTACTGTAGACAACTATTTTCCCATCATAAAATAAGAGAGAATAAACAAAAGCATCAACCAGGACCAACAAAAGCATCAACCCAGTCCCTGGCCTACAAAGCTCTATATTGTCCTAACTTCTCCCTCCCTGCCCTTTGTCCAGGAATAAGTCATCATTTCCCACTTGCAAAATTTCAAAAGAGGAACTACAGAGAAACCTTCCTTTTCCTGCAACCCTGTCCTGAAGAAGTTGTGGGGTATCCACAACTTCTCTGGGCAACCTGTTCCAGTGCCTCACCACCCTCATAGTGAATCATTTCTTCCATCAATTCAGGTGCCTTAAGTCCAAGTAAAAGAATTTTCTATATTAGTCCTTTTGGATTCAGGTGCCTTCACTCTACTCAGGTCCCACCTTAAAAGCCCATATCCTTTCTCAGAGCTAGCTTCAAACAATTACCTGGAATGAACAGGATGAAGCAAAGTCTTTGAATTCTGGTTCACTGAGCAAATGCTCATTCCTCGCTCCCTGGGCAGAAAAACATTTTATTGAAGCATTTTGTCTTTGTGAAGCAAGTGATACATGCTTTGTGGCAACATATCCTCTCCAGACTGTGAAATACTAATTAACACTGATTCCCCAAAAAAATATTTTGTCTCCTCTTATTTAACTAATAATTCAGATATAATATTGAGAGGGAAATGAAAGGTGGTTTATTTCTTCTCTTTTTCTATAGCAACATTCTAATTTATACAAATGAAGGCACAATTAAGCAGCCTGAAATTTAATTACAATCTGCATTTCATGTAAGCAAACATATTAAAACCGAGAATGCTAATCCTGAATGCAAAAATTGCCATAATGCAACAGAAAAAAACCCAAATGCAAGCAACACAAAGTATGCTTTTCCCACTGTTTTTTTTTTGCACAAGGTGGTGTTGCTCACATGGCTCTGCAGAACTGTGACATGGGCAGACACTGTTTCTCATGATGCTTGTTAGCATAGGATGTGAACAGAACAATATGGGCCATATTCTCAGCTGGTTTAAATCATCACAACTCTGTTTAGGATTACTCAGTTTACACCAACAACATGTGTTTCCTGAGGGCTAACCAGCATGCTTCAACGAAGCTATGCTTACTCACACTGACTGTGAATCAGATTTTATACAATGAGAATCCAACGGAGTTTCTTTGCCAAGTTAAAAAAAACTGCAGTAGTCTTTTTAAAATTCTAGATTTCTTAGTAAAGCTTGCTACAAGAGCTCCAAATTCCTCTTTGCAATTAAGATCTGCACTGCAAATAATCTTCATACTGATCTGCTACTGATCAAGCAAATGAGATGGATAGGGGAGGTATTAGTTCTAATAATTCGTATTACTATGCTCATTATAAGTTATTATTCCACCATCATCAGTCTAATATTTGGATGCCTGCCAGCAGTACATCAAATAAGGTGACTAACATTGGTCATGTGCAATTCATTCTCTCTCATCTTCTCTCCAGGGAGAAAACTGGTTTTTTTTGCCTGTGTTTCATGTGCACACAGCTTTGTGTTACTATTAAAAACAAAGGTTTTAAAAAATAATTGAAAAGCCCAGACTGAAGTTGAGGAATCAGCCATAAAGGTTTGCAATGATCCCTTGCTCTGTGAGAATTCTGGAGAGATTCATTCAGATCTGAGAGAGAGAAAACCCTACGGATTTTTTTTTTAAAACTCTTGAGTTAAAGAATTTCACATTTCTGAGGGTACAAATTGTCAGCTAGCATACTCAGGCCAGTGATTTTGATGACCTCCTTAATGTCCAGGCAGCACTAGTGCTAAATGTCTTGGGAATGCAGGACAGTCCTCACTTTAATTACCTTATTGATACAAGTTAAGACTGCAAAGTACAAAGAGAGGTCACATACACAAGGCAAACCTTGAGGTCCATGGCAAAACTGAGAGGAGACTCCTTGGCTACCTCTTCACTGCAAGTATCTTCCAGGCCAAAATGTCCACTCAATGTGTACCTTGATTCTTAGAGATCTTTGAAAAGACCCCAGTGAGCATTTCCGGAACAGGAACCCTTGGCTAAACCCTTGGCTTAGAAGTGCCTTCGGAGCACATTCAGCTGCCAGGCAGGTCACGGCACTGTATGACAGCTCCAGTTATGCCATTTAGATCATGACATCATGCAAATATAATTGAAGAACTCAAAAAGGCTGGAATCAGGATTTGTCCAGGCTAGTCTCAGCCTGAGCTGATTTTAGCCTATTTTACCTGTAATAACAGTTGCCTAGCTGTCAGGTGACTATTGACCAAATTGTTTTAGCTTAAATCATTTTAGCTTAGCTCTGTGAATGCCCTGTGAATGTGTATGGAAAAGTCTAGCAAACCTGGGTAGCTGTTGTGTGAAAAAACATCGTGTCTTTATGCTAATTGAAGACGTGATGGTGTCACTTCAGACTTTAGCTGGGAACCAACGTAAAAAGCAGACTGTGTTAAGAAAACATCAAAATATAACATCATGTGAAGATGGGTGAAGAACCTGGGTCATTGGTAACTCATCATAATCCCTTCCTCCCTGGGAAAAACAGGCAACATTGACCTTAGCAGCCACAGAGACACTGCAAGGCTGAGTGCAACAACAAGAAAGGGGACAAATACTAGAGTTTGTCTAAATCCGTCTTAAGTACATTATTAATGGTAATCGTACAGCGGTATGCCTGGCCTAATAAGAACTGTAGTATTTCTGCTTAGAAAGTTAATACGTTAATTATACTAAAATGAAATTCTTAGCTCTGCCACTCAGATGCCCATAACAAGATTTTTCTTGTAAAAACAGATGGGATTTGTAAGCTGCTTGATCTCAGGCAGAATGAAGACCATGTACTATGGACTTGTAGAGATCAAGGGAAGGATTCAGTTACCTAAACACAGGCATTTAATGCCCTTTGAGACATCCTGCCTGGCTTCCAGCTGCTGTGGTTTATGGATTTCCCATAAATTCTGTGTCATATCTGCCAGCTCATATCCAAATGATCCCCTGACTACACAGACCACAGGTTTGATTGCAGAAAGATCTAAGCATCCAAAGCAAGCAAGGCTAGTTTTACACATCTTAGGATAGAGCCTTGCACTGTTCCATATGCTGACTTCTTAGGTACAGAAGGAAATCCATCATAACCACCTTTTTGCCAAATAATATTGCTTTGGTTGACTTGACTGGGAATCATGTTTTTATTTGTACACCTCCTTTGTGTCTGACAGAATTAAAAGCGTTCTGGGGACTTGAAGTGCAGAAGGTGTCAGTTTATCGAAAGGCTTTTATCTTCATATTTTGGAGTTGGTAATTACCTCTCATGAGTGAAACAAAAGGCTAGTGTCTGCTCTGGCTGCCTTTCATTTCCCTTCAAACTAAATGTGACTCCAGACTGCTATGCTTTCTTGGCAATGATTTTACTAATATAGCAGGTTGTTACAAACCAATGTTATTTGCATGATACAAAATTAATTAGAAAAGTCTGCTGTAATTTATAAATATGCAATTACAGTTAAACAAATAAAAAGTTGAGACTTTGCAAGTTTCTCAGTGGGTTGTTATTTGCACGATTCTAGTGCATCCAGAGGAAAGAGTCACTGATTTGTTCTCTCATGTAAAAAAGCAATTTGCCTTATTCAGTTGAGAACTGAAAATGTATTAAAACATATTTCTGGAATTTGTTCAAATTAATTATTAAAAAAAAATGAATGTGTGGAATAGCTGTTGCAAAAATCCACAACCACCAAAATACCCTAATTACTTCCAAAGACCAAAGAAGCTTTTTCCAAATAAGCAAAAGAAGGGTGTAAGCTTCCTAGCGCTTTATGTGATACCCCAGATATTAAATTCAAAAAGATCAAAGCTCAGAGAAAGTAAATAAGGCCTCTTGCTCTATGTCCCAATCTGCTCCTCACTGAAAGCTTTTATTTCCCTTCCTTATTTCACAGGCTTTTCTATGATTCTCTGATCTGTCAGTCTGACTTCCTGAGTACTAAGGGTCACAGAATTTCCCTCCATGCCTCTGATATTGAACTTAATTCAGCTTGCCTTCTTTCTCCAAGCTGCCTGTCCTTGTCCCTTTATGTGTGTGTGTGATATATTTTTTTTTGTAAATAAAACCCCATTATCCCAAACT
The DNA here is from genome assembly GCA_035590275.1 of Ibycter americanus. Taxonomy (NCBI): domain Eukaryota; kingdom Metazoa; phylum Chordata; class Aves; order Falconiformes; family Falconidae; genus Ibycter; species Ibycter americanus. The sequence continues at coordinate 2,706,670 of JAVJGI010000040.1, forward strand.
TATCTCTGCTCTTGTCCAGGTCCTTTCCCCCCCCCCCCCTGTATAATGACAACAAGCTGTCAAAGAACTCAAAAGGAAGAGATTGCCTCCAGTATAACAGCAATGCAGGTTATTATTTGGCCATTGCCTCTAAGTGTTGGTTTGCATCTACATACAATGTTCCTTCATACAACAATATTGCTGTAATCAAGTTTGTTAGATTAGTTCATAAGGGACAGAAATGTAGGCAACACAATTTAACAACTCCTATCATGCACATCCTATAGGCTAAATATAGCAAAGACTAAATACAGTCCTCAACTGCCTTCTCATAGTTTCTTTGAGATGCCCAGACAAGAATTTCTCCTACCAGACTTCATAAAACAGCTTGTACCGAAAACTGATGCAGAGTTAAGAATGCACTTGAGTAAACGAACCAACAGCAAGGGTAAAAGTACATTATTGTGGCCTTCCTCACTCATATTAGACTAACTTGATAGTCTTCTCGTCTTCCCACAAGACTGTCTAGGGAGAAAAAAAAATCAATTTTCAGTTGATTCCACATTAAAGACATACCTATTACATTTATGAATGACAACTGCTCTGCTTGATGGGATGACAATTTCCCATTGACTTCAATGGGATTAAAATTTCATTCTGCATGTCTGTAGGTTTAATTAGCCCTAGTCATCTCAGTTCACTGGTGTAAGTCTGGAGTAGTTCCAGAGACCTGAATAGAGTTGAAGAAGCCTCAAACCATCAAATAATATTTGTTTGATTTGGAAAATGGGAGAAATTAATAGAAAGAAAAGCAGATTTGTAACTGCAGGACTGATTGTAAGCTGTTGTAAGCTTGCACTGTTCTGTTCTTTGAGCTGCTTTCATGGAAATAGTCTCTAAGAACTTCAGATGCACAGTAAGACGCATAGTAAAAAAGCACAGTCATTCTAGCGTCCCTGAATGCACATACCTGGACCGTGCCTGAAGAAGACAAAACAGCCCAACAAAGATCTGAATTACTCTGGATGTTTGTTAGTTGAGTGGGAATGCACAGTGATTCCACTCTGATGGCCACTTCTCATTTAAGCATCTGAAATTATGTGAAGTTAACCTGGGTCTTAAAATCGTTTAATCATGTAAGTTGCTTATTGGATCTATTTTACCTACCCCATTTCTTAGCTTAGCCTTAACAAAGAAAAGAACATAAAAAACCTGTGGGTGAGTGAATCCCAACAGGACTAACAACAAGCTCTGATTCTGAACGCATCAACAAGAGTTTGCTTCTCACTCAAAAGGCAGTGGTTTCCATTGTAAGCAGCAGCCAATTCGGAGCCTTAACAGAATCCAAATCATGCGTCTGAGGTCTGAGGTATGCAAGCACCTCTGGCAGCTGGGAGTGATCATGTTTAGTGGCTTGATTCACATTCCTGCCTCCCCTTCGCACAAGACTGTCTAGGAAAAAAAAAAAAGAACAAACAAACAAATAAAACACAAGAAAAAAATGAGTCTTAGGAAGAAGGGGAAGTTCTGAATTCTTTCAAGTGTACGTTGCCAAGGAAACCCCTCTTTGCTATCCTTTTCATCCTGGTTGTCTGACTCTCTCTTTGGAAAGAAGTGACCTTGAGGATCTGCTATTGTATAGAAGATTTGAGCCAGTTATTTTTACGCGCACACACACATATATATATATATTTCAATTCCAAGTGTCACTTTTTTTTTCTTTTTTTTTTTTTAGATTGTGACAAGGTTTAAGGTCATCACAAGGGGAAGAGTTTAAAAAGGAAATTAATACAACTATTGACAAGTCTTATGTCAGTGGAGAGGAAGAATGTGAATTTGTTGTTTATAAACATTTAGAGCTTCAGTTCTTGAAACAAATGAGAGGTTTTCTTGTTATTATGACTTTTGTTAATTCTGTGCTGTTGTACCAACCCCACACGGTGCACGTATAATGTGAGAAAAAACTGGGAAAATGTATTATTTGATACTAGTCTGTGTTTTAAACACACTGTGAAGCACATTCCTTCCTACTGGTCAGTAACCATGCAGCAAAGGTTGGTGAATTAAAAGCACCATAAGGTAAAAGTGTGCTGTTTCCCTATTTTAAGGTACAGAGAAATGACAAACAGAGGTGAAAGCTCAACAATTCATTTACTTGCATAAAATTAACAGTCTTGATTTCCATTTATGTGACTAAGGGATGCTCGTAGGTCCCAGTGAAACCTGTCTAGAATCACTGTATAGAGTGGGACAAGTCAGTCTCCCCCAAGGGCCCCAAGACCATGGGAGCTGGTGAGCACCATAAGGATGACAAAGACAAAAAAGTTTATTTAGATCTTTTCTACTGCTGGTTGTGGAGGCATGGTTAGTTGAGAAAGGGCATGGATTGGTTCCCCTGAGCAATCCAGGCTTGTAATGTAGGGGAAGGCCTATAGTGGGCGTGATATGAGGAACAAAGAATGCTGCAACATGGCCAAGATGGACGGCACCTGTGGAATGTGGAAACGGAAGGCAGGGACACCCCTTCATGTAAACAACCTGTGTGTACCAATTATGTTAAGGCTTGGGTATATGGGCAGCGAGTAGAACCAATTGTTAAACGTGGTAAACATCT
>JAVJGI010000040.1:2711420-2721562 GCA_035590275.1 Ibycter americanus
CAGTCTCCTTCTCCGGAGACATTCAAAACCCGCCTGGACATGACTCTGTGCAGCCTGCTCTAAGAGAACCTGCTTTAGCAGGGGGTTGGACTAAATCATCTCCAGAAGGCCCTTCCAACCCTGACCATTCTGAGAAAGAGATATTAGAAAATGAAGTGATATGGTCATTAACTGTCTGTAGAAGCCAAAAGTAATTCTAGGCAAGCTAAAAGCAACATGAAGGCAGCCAAATGCAATTTGGACAGAAGTAGTGTAATGTAAGAAAGAAGAGACGTGCATTCCTACATTTCACACCAGACCTGCACTCAATAAATCAACACAGGGGTTTAATTGCTGTGACAAATGGATATAGTGAGGGTAGTCAAATTCTGCTGGGTAATGCAGTCATCCAGCAAAACCCTGGTCGGCAGAGATATGTAGGTCAGTCATTATGGACCAGTGAGCAGAGGAAGTCCCTAGTGTGAAAGCCTGGATGGAAATCTCACAGTGTAATCTCTGTCTAATAAAATATCAGCCTGAAAGTGTGTCTGGCTTCAACATCCTTCTTAATAACGTTTAGAAGAAGAGGAAGGTATTAAATAAAGTGGCAATTAATAAGACTGACAGAGCAAGAGAGTGGGATTTATTGCTGGGTTTTTCAGTTTGCTTGATTATTTGGTTGGGTTTTAGCTGTAATTCTACTTCTTGTTTTAAAGCAAGCTTCAAAAAGTAAAGTATTGAGCAACTGAGATTTTAAAGTTAGGAAAAAGGAGGTAAGAGCTCGATAAAACTAATATACCAAATAAAATAGGTATGGTGCAGTTGCAGCCTACATTTCCCATTACTTCTGTCATAGTCTATCATGTGTAGAGGTGAGCACTCAAAAGGAGTGATAAGGCAAACATGATCTGGGGGATGCAGTATTGTGGAATGGTGCCCACTCCTATGCAGAACTCTTTACAGTGCTGAAATCCTCCTTCAGCTCAGTACTTTATGGTAGAAGTGATACTTATACACGAGACTGAATTTCTGTAAATTACAGCTAGAAAAAGCAAACTCTTATCCTCCTAATATTTACTTGCCTGAGCAAAACTGATGCCAATTCCTGCTCTGAGGAAGGACAGCAGGTATTTTACCACAGTGACTGATCATGTTACCCACTCCCTGCTCTACCATGTGTCTGATATCAGTGCAAGTGATGGGGATGGCATGAGACAACCTTTCTACATCCCACTGATTAAATTCCTCTGACTGGACACTTTCTCCAAGCCTCAAGTCCTCCTCCATCAGGATGTCCTGGTGGAAGAACACAACTAGGCATGAAGCTAAGGTGTCTCTTCTGCTGCTGAAACCAGCTAAGCACATTGTAATTGATAAACTTTGTAAATAAATACAGTAATATCAGTTATAATACTGAATCTGATAGGAATGCCACTGCCTCTAGGAGATCTTGGACTAATTTTCTGTTTTCATCATAGCTGGAGGAATGGCACCACCCAAAAAAAAAAAAAATACAGCACATAATAAACTCATATGAAATATGTTTACATAACACAAAACTAGAAAGACGGCTTGGTATCTTCCTAGCTGCATTGTCAGGAGTTTCTACTACTCATGTCCTGCAATCACATCACAACATTTCCCCAAGAAAACCCAAAACACTTTATAGGAAATTCTATAAGTTCAAATATGAATATGGAATGCTCACTGGTTGAAATTAAGCCATCTTGCTTTATAATTCTGTAATATCTTTTCTCTGATTCCATAATCACTAAAGCAGGGATGATCATTAGAGCAGATAGGATTACAAAACAGCAGTGTAGTCAGCTCCATTCTCTGCACATTCATCTATAGGTGCCTCTGTGGGTAATTAATGGATCCTTTATATTAGTCTTCAGGGATCAGAATATTGAGTGAACATATTTTCCTTCATGAAATATATCTAGGTCAAATTCACCTTTTCAAGCAAGTTATTAGTTTTATGGATTTGCCCATGGTGTTATTATCTGTGTGGGTTTTTTTCTTTAACCTTGTGACTTACTTACCCACAAAGTGCTTTTGCTTTTCCCTCCTTTCCCACTTCTTTTTCTTCTCTCCTCCAATAGCATGTTTTCAGTTACACAGAAAAACCCACCCAGCAAAACCAGATATTTATTTTATGCTCTTATTTCAAATTCTTTTTCAGTCAGGGATCCTGTTGTCAGTGCTTTGGCAGATATTAGCAATGCAAGTCGTTACAGAGACAAAAGGCCTAAAATAATCAGAAGGGACTCAAGCTAACTGTAAAGTGCAAAAAAACAAAACCTACTTCTCCAGAATGTAAGAGGTGCAATCTTAAGTATGTATTACAGCCACAGAAAAAGGGCAGTTTGTTGTTTTTCTTCATGGAGGTGCCTAAATTACTTATAGTGGCAAGGTCTGAGCTTTCTAGATTCATTTGGCTTATACCTGAGCTTGGTTTCTTTTGGCTTAAATATTCCGAACCATTATCAAAACAGAATGTGTGATGTGTTACTAACAGGAGGATGTCCTCTTGCCACTTAAACTCTCTCAACCATATTTTATAACTATGTAAGCATAATCTAGAGAGACAGGCTACTCTCTGTTGAATTTATGGCAATTTCCAAACAGAGGGAAAATAATCTCTTTCAGAAAGAGAACTTTCTTTACCAAATGTATCCAGTAGGTAGACTGCTGTTATTTACTACCTTCCAGCAAGTGCTTCATTGCCAGAAACAGTTTTCTTCCCTTTAGTTAGTCAGTTACATTACAAAACTTATCTCTGATGATTCATTCAGGCCTCATGAGGTTTAAAATAAGTTAATTCAGTTAGCACAGGAAAGGAAGACAAGAAGAGATAAAAATAAACCTGAGTCTGGGACACAAGAGGCAGGTAAGTATTCTGTATCAAAATTTGTCAGATACAGACACATCATCATTTGCAAATGAGAACACTAATCAGTAGTCTTGAGTCTGAGCTGAATCTCAAAGTTCTATTAGGTAAACTATGATTTATATTCTAAGGTTGTTATATGTTTGAAGTTGGATTGAAAGTGGTATTGGGAAATGTTGTATGAGACAAGTTTATTAAAATAAAATCTGCACTGAAAATATACTCTCTGGAGGAAATAAATTATGTTGCATTGTCTGGTAAATTCATTTAGTGTTCTTTTCTTGTAATATAGTCCCCTTGGGGCTAACATCTGCATCTTTTGGTTATACTCATCTGGAAAGGCCGAGGCTATATTACCCAACACACAAGTGTTATGTACAACAAAGCATGGTACAGTGACTTGACCAATTAATAAGAACAGAATTAATGTTTTTATGCTGCATTTTGATTTCATGTTCAGGGAAGAAAAGAAGTTCCTTTCACAGTATTATTTTCAGAGAAACGGAACTCATAAAATTTAGAAAGAAAAAGTATGATGTGAAAAAAACACTCATGCTTGTAAAAGAGGTATTAGACATACGTGTCCAAAGTCATTGGGTCACCTTGAGAGAACATTAAGAGTTAATCTCTTACTTTTCCATCCATGTAAATCAGAACTTACTTAAAGGAAAACAGAGCATAATCAGACCCATTTTTCAATGTAGCACCGTACAAAGGCACATATATAATGATCAGTATTAGCCTGATCAAATCACAGATAGATAGATAGATAGATAGATAGATAGATAGATAGATATATGCCTACACTTTCTAGATGGGTCGCTGGGCTTTTGTTTTGTTCTGTTTGGGTTTTTTCCCTCAAAAGTGGCCAACCACAAGGGCTCCTGGTCATCTCACAGTCCTTGGTGTGTTTACCCTGCTGACTTTATCAACAATTACTATAGCTTGTTATTACAGACAGAGTTCTGAGAAGCAGAATTTATTTGACTACAATGAAGCAACTACTGCTGTTTTCAGTTGGAAGCAGGGCTTAACTCAAAAATGCTTCAAGGTGGTAGTGGAGCTTTCCATATAGGTATACAAACCCACATTTCCCTCAGCCAGCCCTATCCCCTTCATTCTTCAACTCTAACTTCTGTTCGGGTTGCCTCTACTTTACAGGATATTTGTGTCATGCAAAGCAGAACTGCTGTAGCAGTAGGGATCGAGGGAGCCTTACACAAAATATGCTAGCTTGGTGATTAGATGATCCATACAAGAGATATGTTTTCAAATCCACTCAGGAAAAGAAGGAAAGATGGAAAGAAGAAAAGAAAACAAGAAAAGAAGGAAAGGAGAAAAGAAGGAAAGAAGAACAACAAACTGGTAAAGCAGTAAAAATGGAGAGGCACTACCTTGTATTTCCTTAGATATAGGTGGTACAGAACCTAAACAAGCAGGTGCATCCCATGATGCCTGACTATGGGCTCTGCTGATAAGTTAGCATAATATCTAAGTTCTCAACACACTTAGACTCTGTCTGTCCCTCTAAAATGACAGGACCACAGGCAATTCTTACCCTGCCTGGTACTGATGTACTTTTAGGCTGTATTGGAGAAATCTGAAATGCCAGCAGTCTTTCAGAAGTAACTAAGTAGGGGTCTTTGAGAATCTAAATGCTGGGTTTAGGAGCATCCAGATGGATTTAACAGCCTAAACTGGTCTGTTAAAAATCAAGTCTTAGTTATTTTTGAGGAACAGGATATTAGATATTAAAGGAAAATTTTCCTAAATTCCAGCCCAACCTCCTCATCAGGAAAATTAGCATATACTAGCTATGGAGTTCGTCAAGAATAATTAGCTGCTCAGTTAGCTACTCTCTCTTTTTTCTTCCTGTTTGCTAGTTTATGTAAGGTTTGATTTACAGAGGTGACACACTGTTATTGTGTGGGCTACATTATTTGCAAGTTATTTCAGATGTTAGTAGAAACACAGAAAGGAAAAATCACCTATCTCTGATACAAATATCAATGGTCTTTATCAGGTTTACAGTGACAGTGAGTTCCAATTAAATCTATGATAGAAGCTTTCCTATCATATAAATTGCAGCAAGTTCCCTTTTGCTGTTCCCCAGTTCAGGCTTTTCCACAAATTACTCTTTATCTGCATAATCCCCTGGGAAACCTGTGCACAGACATCACTTATTTACCTAAGAGATAAATGCTGTTTACTTCATACTATGAGTACAGGAGTGAAGTGTTCAAGATTGCGGGAGGAGGGGAAATAGACTGTTGAGACTTAATTTCTGCAGGTCTGAAAACTGAGATGGCTATAAAATTCCATTGAATTTAGTACCTAATGGGGTTGTAGTTTTTCAATAATTCTTGTGCACTTGTTACAGAAATTTGTCAAAATGGTCCATATATTGTATTGCATGTCATAATTACAGTAATTTACGGTGCATTGCTGTCTTGCAATCTAGTGCATGGTACTAAATTTGGGAACAGAACTTTTTTGTCAGTTTGGAAGCATAATCGGTGGTAACATATCTTCAAGATCCCTTTCCCTTCTTCTCCCACTCTGCAAAATGACTAATACTTCTATTAATGGAGAGAAAGGGCAAAATAATAAGTCAGACCATGAAAAGCAAAAGACAAAGATGGATTTGTGCCAGGAGGTACAAATTATATGAAGGAGACTTAGATGACTTGGATCATTGGATGGTCACATGCAGAGGGTAGTGGTCAATAGCTTAATGTCCAGATGGAGATCCGTGACAAACAGTGCCCCTCAGGGGTCCATATTGGGATCAGGACTGTTTAATATCTTCATCAATGACATAGTGGGATCAAGTGCACCCTCAGCGAGTTTACAGATGACACCAAGCTGAGTGGTGAGGTTGACATGCCTGAGGGATGGGATGCCATCCAGAGGGATCTGGACAAGGTTAAGAAGTGGGCCCATGCGAACCTCATAAGGTTCAACAGGCCAAGTGCAGGTTCCTGCATGTGGGTTGGGGCAACCCCCAGTATAAGTACGTGCTGAGGGATGAAGGGATTCAGAGCAGCTCTGTGGAGAAGGACTTGGGGGTGTTGGTGGATGAAAAGCTGGACATGAGCCAGCAATGTGCTTTCACAGTCCACAAAGCCAGCTGTATTAGGGCTGCTTTAAAGGAAGAGTGGCCAGCAGGTTGAGGGAGATGGTTCTGCCCCTCTAGTCTGCTCTCATGAGACCCCAGCTGGAGTCCTGCTTCCAGCTCTGGAGCCCCCAACATAAGAAGGACATGGGCCTTTTGAAGCAAGTCCAGGGGAGGGCCATGAAGATGATCAGAGGAATGGATCTGCTGTGAGGAAAGGCTGAGAGAGTCAGAGTTTTTCAGCCTGGAGAAGAGAAGGCTCCGGGAAACCTTGTTGCAGCCTTTCAATACTTAAAGGAGGCTTATAAGAAAGATGGGGAAGGGCATTTTAGCAGGGCTTGTTGCAACAGGACATGGAATAATGATTTTAAACTAAAAGAGGGTAGATTTAGACCATGTATAAGGAAGATATTTTTTACAATGAGGGTGGTGAAACACTGGAACAGGTTGGCCGGAGAGATAGTAGACGCCCCATCCCTGAAAACCTTCAAGGTCAGGTCGGATGGGGCTCTGAGCAACCTGATCTAGTTGAAGATGTCCCTGTTCGTTGTTGAGGGGTTGGACTAGATGACCTTTGAAGATCCCCTCTGACCCAAACTATTCTATGATTCTATGATCCTATGACTTAAGGGAGTGGCAATTCAGTCTAGAGTTTCACTTTCAGAGGATGTGCCTGGTTGGAAGCTAACTCATATTGGTGATATTGTCACCACTTAGGCTACAGGTTAAATTGTTTTGAAGAGTGCTTTCCCTTTTAAGAACAGATATATCTGCATCACAGAAACAATCCAAATAATCTCCCAGGAAAATTTAGGAGTAAAAGCTCAAGCAGCAAAAGCTTCAGGTATTTCCATCCTCCTTTTTAACTTAGTATTTGTAAGGGTCTTGGCAGAGTTTCTCTACCCAGCCTGGGAATTCAAGACTGGCATAGCCCACTTAATGAAAGACAAACAATGGTAATGACACTCCATGAACAGCTGAGCAGAATCTGTCACACAGCCTGACTGCCCAGCCTCTTCCCTAAATAAAAAAGAATCTTCATGAATTACATGGATAAAGAGAAACAGTTCAATAATGCACCAAATGTCAATATTTTCATTTTAACTGACAAGCTTGTTCTCTGTGCAGGAAATCATTCCTGCATGAAATAGTGTTCGGTGGTGGTGGTGGTGGTGGTGGTGGTGGTGGTGGGTTCATTTTAAAAAAACAGACATGAGGGGGGAAATTCTTCTCCTGACTATTAAATAAAGAAAGTAGGCCAAGTCTCTTGTTTCAATTCCAAATTCTTCAAAATAATTCATAATTTCCTTTCATTTTCTTTTCCTTCTTCCCTTACCATAGTTTCTGATTTATAACTTTTTTTTTTTTTTTTTAAGGAAGTGAAATTTGTCCCAAATATTGTAAAAAGTCAATGGTGATATATTTATGGTCATTCGGCAAAGATTCATATAACTGAACAAAGGTACAAACAATAAGAATCTGACAAATTGTCGGTGACAATTTGCCTTTATTAGGGAACAGGGGTGGGATTAATCTCATCTACCTTTAGAGGTCTTCAGTGTAGATGCCTCCAGCTGCGTTAGTCACCCTAGGTCTCTTTGTAGTCAGCTGAGAGAACAGGCATGAATGAATAAGTACAATTCCCATGACCTACTTTAGAAGTCTAAATTCAGACCCTACAAGGATTTATATCTCTTCACAGACTAGAAGGAGGTCCTAGATGAAAATGTCACAATTTATTCAGATGAACTACACTGTAGATGACATGAGGAAGTGATATAGTGGGACATGAAAACAGGCATTGTGAGATGCAATGTGGTACAATTTGCAAGGCCCTACTCAGGAAATAAATTTCTACTAAACTTACTTAGAGTCTAGTCCGAAGGGACGTAGTCAAATCAGGGTAGAAGAAAGATATTGTACAGGAAACTAAAAGGAAAATTTAAAACACAGGAAAAAAAAAGACAACCAAAATATTTCTATTTATAATGCTGAGAATCTCATTGCCCTGAAAGAATAAGTGTTAAATGAATTTTAACTAATGTATCCTTTAATTTCCTAGTCTTCAGTAATCTCTGCATAGGAAAGAAAAATCTGCAAATTCAAGGTGAATCTTTTCCAAACTTAAAATGTTTTATTTCTAATTTCAGTAAGGCCCCATGCAAACACATCAGTTTTCAAATGTTTGCATAGGAAATTAAAAAATACTGATTTTGGTGCTTCTAATTATGTCTTTTGGGTACAGTGACAATGCTGAGAGTCACCTTTCAAGAATCAGCTGCAGGTTAGCGGCTGAAGACTCATACCAGATTCAGTTGTTGGGGGTTCAGTATCACTAATTTTAATGGGGCATAGGGTTCTTCCACCAGTAGTGTCACCTGCAAGGCTTAGGTCAAAATCTGTAATGAAAGCTGGGTTAAAAATGACAGCCAGCCTCTATACTATGTTCGGCCATGCATTATCCCCTCTTGTTATGGATAATGGTAAATAAAATCTTATCCTGGCTCAAATCCACTAGCTTCCCTTTCCAGATGATGACCCTGCCTATGCACTGAGTGGTGATGCTCAGGAACTCCAATCCCTTCATTTTTGACACCTCTTTGGTTTCAAATTAGCCTGTTGCACTTGCTGACAGAGCTTGCTGGCATTGCTCTGTTCACATCTCTGTTGTCTCTCCTCAGATCGAGGTAGGGGAAAGCATTGCGTTCAGCAAATGTTGCTATATCTCTGTCTGCTATAAAATGCCATGAAGATGTTCCTACTCAAAAAATGGGGTCAAATTATGGTCTCATGATAGAAGAGTGCTCTCTTTTCATGTGAGTGGGTGGGTCATGCACTCGTCCAATTTATTGCATAAAGCCACAGACATATGGAGTTTAATAGGGGTGATACTCTGAAAACTGTGGGGTTTCTTACAGTATAGCTGCAAGAAAGAAGTTGAAGACTGAAAATCCATTTCAGTAGGTATCTATGAAGGGGATAATCTTGGCTGAGAGTTAAACTAATGAGTTTTGTTGTCCATATAATTATTAATGATGTGTAATTTTTTCCATTTTCATTATTCACCAATGTAATGCATGGATCTTTGGTGCCACAAACAAATGGATTACAGAATACAAATGGTGTTCAGATTCTGGTTATGTCTAAAAGTATATAATGATGACTTTTGAAATTGTCAGTGATCCATAACACCATGCATATGTTATTTCCAGAATGAAATTATAAAGTATACTAATGTTTTATTAATCTGAAAAATCAGCAAGATAACTATTCTGAGAGCTACTGGAACAGGGGAAAGAGACAAGTTACCCACTGACAAGTGGGACCTGAGTAAAGAAGTTGACAAAGCTTTACTGATAGCAGTTTGAGTCTCCCACCACAGCCCAGAAGAAAAACATAAACAGTTTGCTAAAGCCACTTTTCACAGAAGTAGCTACTGATTTCTCATATATCCCCACCTGCAACAAGAGCAGCAAAGACCTGACAAGCAGGAGATGACAAACAACTCTAAAAATATTCATTGTTCTAGTAGCTGATCTCCACCTCTCAAGGGGCAAAGCTGGGTTTTTTTGCTGTCCTTACTAGTTCATTGTACTATGTAACAAATTACTACTTGTCCAGTGTCCAAGCCAATCCTATCTTGACACCTGCACAAAACATGAAACAAGCCACACATTCTAAGTAATTTTCATATAAGATAGAATCAAAAGAATAATTAAAAATCTAAGTTTGATCCTTTCAGGGATACTTGGGAAAAAGTAGTTTGAAAACCTCCTAGGCTTAATCTAGCAGCTCTGTCTTAACATAAGACCACCAAAGAAAGCTGAGCTGCAGCTGTGGCAGCCCAGGTATGGGAAATAAATGAATGCTCTGTGTGTAAACTGCCACTGACTGCAGAAGCTGGGTGCCAATGAGCATACAGAAATCCAGCTCTTGTTCAGACCAACATACAGCCTACATAAAACAGGCAAAAGATCTCACAGAAACTCTTTCACTCAGATTTATGACTGTCTTGTGCTTCTGAGGAACCCTCACAGTTTTTTACAGCAATGTCTCTGATAATGTTCAACCCTCCTGCTAAAGCAGGTTCTCTTAGAGCAGGCTGCACAGAGTCATGTCCAGGCAGGTTTTGAATGTCTCCGGAGAAGGCGACTC
>JAVJGI010000040.1:2721662-2744575 GCA_035590275.1 Ibycter americanus
AGCTTACCTATGAGGATGTTGTGGGAGACAGTGTCAAAAGCCTTGCTGAGGTCAAGGTAGACAACATCCACCACTCTCATCTACCCAGCCAGTCATTCCATCACAGAAGGCTATCAGGTTGGTCAGGCATGATTTCTCCTTGGTGAATCCATGCTGACTACTCCTGATGATCTTCTTTTACTCCACATGCTTCATGATGCCCTCCAAGAGGAGCTGTTCCACCACCTTTCCAGGGATGAAGGTGAGGCTGACAGGCCTGTCATTTCCTGGGTCCTTCTTGCCCTTTTTGAAAACTGGAGCGACACTGGCTTTCCTCCAGTGCTCAGACGCCTCTCCTGTCCTCCATAACCTTTCAAAGATGATGGAGACTGTCTCAGTAGCAACATCTGCCAACTTCCTCAGCACTCGGGGGTGCATCCCATCAGGGCCCGTGGAATTGTGGGTGTCAGATTCGCTTAAGTGATCTCTAATGTGATCCTCCTCAACCAAGGGAAAGTCCTCCTTTCTTCAAACTTCCTCTCTTGCCTTCCAGAGGGCTGGCCTTGGCAGTGAAGACTGAAGCAAACAAGGCATTCAGTAACTGCCTTCTCTGTGTCCTTCATCACCAGGATATCCACAGCATTCAGCATCAGGTCCACATTTTCCCTAGTCCTTTTCCTGCTGATGTACTTGAAGAAGCCCTTCTTGTTGTCATTGACCTCCCTTACCAAATCTAATTCTAAATGGACCTTAGCCTTCCTCATCGCCTCCCTGCATGTTCTGACAACATCCCTATATCCCTCCCAAGTGGCCTGTCCCTTTTTCCACATCCCGTAAACTTCCTTCTTCTGTTTGAGTTTTGCCAGAAGCTCCTTACTCATCCATGCAGGCCTCCTGCCCCTTTTGCTTGATTTCTTACTTATGGGGATGCACCTATCTTGAGCTTGGAGGAAGTGAAGGGTAAATATTAGCCAGGTCTCTTGGAGCTCCCTACCTTCTAGAGCCCTAACCCAATGGATTCCTACAAGCAGGTCCTTGAAGAGGCCAAAGTTAGCTCTCTTGAAGTCCCAGGTTGCAGCCCTACTTATTGCACTGCTTTATCCACACAGGATCCTGGTCACTGCAGCCAAGGCTGCCCCCAACCTTCCCAACTCCACCCAGTCCTTCTTTGTGAGTACAAAGTCCAGGAGCATACCTCTCCCTGTTGGCTCCTCCACCAAGTGCGTCGAAAAGTTACCAGCAATGCTCTGCAGGAACCTCCTGGACAGTGTGTGCCACATTTTTTTTTGCTTCATTATCAGGGATAATCTGAATACAATAACTACCCAGTCTCATCTAATAGTCAGTTCTATGAAACTAGAAGAAAGTTAGCCTTTGTTTCTACCTAAAGTGAAGGAAAGATTCAACTTATCCAAAATCTCTAAAAGAAATCTATTACATTTGCTCACTAGATGACTGTATTCACATAACAATAGTCCCTTACCTCTGTAACTCTGGGCAGTAACTGATGCATTATCATAGTTGAAGAAAAAGATGTACCAAACAGCTGTAGCTATTTTAAAGAATAAAATCTCAGAGGAGTTACTATACAAGCACATTTGATACAGACATACAAACTGGCACAGACTGTCTCCTAGCATAAATCATCGTAGGGTCATTATGAATCTGGAGCAGGTTTTAGACCCACAGAAGAGCCAACCTCTTGCTCTTGCAGCGGACAGCTAGGAAAGCCAGTTACAGTAATTGCATCCTTAACCATGCGTGTGTTGGGCTAAAGCCCGCTTCCCTGATCAGCTTGTGGGAGCTGAGACACACAGTTCATATAAAGGTGGAAAGACAGCATAAGTTATATACCCTGTGAAGGAGCTGCCAAGGTCACTGAACCAGTGGTTTTTGTGTCATTACAGAAAATGAAATTTTGTGGGAGAGACAAATTTCCACGAGGAAGGAAAAAGAGCAAGCGAGTGTTTTGCAAATGACTCTGGGAAAAAGCAGTACAGAAATATTGTTCCCATTATGAGTACTAGCACATGAGATAATTGTGTTTGAGGTTGGTAATTACCATATTTGCATGTTTAGGTTGTATCTCTTCCTTCCGTGTTATTAAGTGACTGCAGCATTATTTCATCGGAATGGCACACTGTCATCACAGGGGCTGAAATATCTTCTGTGTGTCAAAGCACACAGCTGTAAAAAAACATTGTATAGCCTCTCATTGTTATTCTTCATCAAACTTGCAAAAAGCAAACTCATTCCAGGAAAAGAGCAGCAAAGCTAATGGAGCTACAGCAAGGGGAGGTGGCTTTGGAAGTTTAGGGCTCTGTAATTTATAGTACCTGTGCTAAGCATCTCTACAGATACACCCACACACAGTGAGATACAGGATTAAAAATTATTGTATTTTGTTCTGTACACCTTTAGTTTGAGTAGTGCAGAATGCTTTATGGATATTAATTAATCAAACTTAAAAAAGCCACACTCAGGGCACTTAATTTACTGCTACTTATGGCAGGCTTCAATTTATCCGTAAACCTCATAAAAGTCTTGAAAGGTAGGTAACTCTGATCAAACCTGAAGTTGTACCCTGATCATTTGCTTAAGCCATTTATAAGTTGCCTACTGAGAGATTTCTGAAATTTTCTGGGCAATCAACATCAAATATATAAGAATATAACTTCCTTAAAGACAGATCTAAGAAGAAATAAAGGAAACAACCGAAAACTACTGGAAGACATTGAGACAAATGGGATAATCCATTCATAGAGAAACTGCCCATCTCTCTTCTCATGTCTTTTCTAACATCTTCATTCCATTCAGCAATGGAGGGTCATTGCCAAATCTGATGAATTAACCGCTGAAAGTAAGGAAAATTAAAAAAGGTGCATTGTTTGGAACCAGATTTTCAATACTAGCCTTCAGTTCTTGGGTATTATTGTTGGTTAAAAATAAGTAAAATAAGCAGAATTACATGCGTATGGTTAGACATGAATACCCAGGTGAGAAATCTAATGTCAAATTAGATCAAATCATTTTCTGAGGTCCTAAAATTTGCAGTCCTACCCTCCAATCAAGTCAATTACTGAGTATTGCAATGAAACAAATGACCAACTGGTCATCTTCAAAAAATTACCTTATTTCAGACATTATTCCTTCCCTTTCAAATGCATTTACAGAGGTCTAAAACTAAGAACTTAATGCAGAGGTAATGGAAATTATAAACCATTTTGGGAAACCAGAGTTATCATTCTATTTGTCTTGAGAGCAGTGAAACATCCAAATGATTTATTTCACTGAAAGTTAAGCTCCTATGCATATCTGCTATGACTGTTTGACAGTGACCTTGTATTTTTTTTCTTTTTTCACTGAGAAATGAGGAGTGAAACACATGGTGGAAAATTAAGAAGACCATTGTTACAGTAGAAGACAAGACAAAGTTCAAAGGAAAGCGAAGAGTCCTTGAAATGAAATGGAGCGCTGAAAGTGAAAAGTACAGAAGAAAGACTCAGTAGAACAATAAAGATTAAAGTTCAGGTTAGAAGGATAAAAATGGTCCAAAGTGACTAGGAACTGGACACAACACTTTCTCCTTGTTATAGCCTAATCAGTTGTTGATTTCATATTCAGTATAGAATTTAGAAATGGCAAGTGGGAAAACTAAAACCAGGAGATGCCTCTGGAGGCAGAACAAATCACTTCTCATGTATCATTTTGTATAATGTTGGATGATGTGTTTTAAATAGAAGGAAAGGCATTATAGGAGAGCACATTTAACAATAGAGTGGGAAGAGGCAGTTACTGATTTATTGATGTTCTCTTTTCATTGTGACACAGAACTTTAGAGTCTGTACAGACCACCCGCTTCAACTATTTTTTGTTAACTTTTAAATATAACTTGTAGCTGTTCCTGCTTAGTCCTTGGGCCTGCAGAGCCCTTCACCATACATTCAGGCTATTCTAGCAGAGATCTAGTCACTGTGCATTTCAGATGAACTAAAGACTAATTTACTCTGGATGCATCTTTTGTCCACAGATATTTCCTCTCATGTGAAAGTAGCTCACTTTGCTACAGATGATAAAAATCTAAAACAAAATGAAAGTGGTATTATCAGCTGGTATCACAATTGTTCCTCTTTGTAATATCTTTTCAGAGTTTGAGCAAACTTATGAAAACTTTTTCTGAGTTATTGTTAGTTTGTTTTTACGAGATTGTCTGTCTTATCCTCCAATCAACACAATTATTGAATTGCATAATTGCAACCTAGACACAGAAATTGAGCATTTAATTAAGGTTTGTTAAAAACCCTTTCCCAAGCTGAATTCTTTAAGTCAAGAGAGTTTGTATTTAGTATTGCTTATGCCATGATCCATGAAAGGCTTGTCTGTAAGGCTCTGAATGTCAGTAGCTGCTGTATGAGGACCAACGCTTGCATGAGAAGGATGTTAACTTCTAGAGATTGTGCAACAGTAACAGAAGTTTAGAATTACTCTTGGAATGATAAATTTGGTTTTATATTTTGATCCAAATATTGAAGCCCAGAATGTTATAGCAGAGTCTTCGGGTGTAAAAATCAAGAGAGCGTGCTGGGCCCTAGGGTTTCCCAGGGTGTATCTGCCTTCCTGGAGCACATTTGTCATCATATGCTTTTCAGACCATTAACAGTTATGTTACTCCTTCCTTAAACTTCTGTTCAGCATTCTGATTTACGTGACCAAGAGGAAAGGCTGAAGCTCTCAATATAGTGAAAGATGTGAAAATACCACTTTTTCCTACTGAGTCAAAAGAGAAGACAGCTTATTTCATCTTAATAGTTCTCAGTAATGTAGAAGGAGGGGGACCCCTCCCTGGATGTTAAGTTTAGCATGTCACCTATCATCCTGTCCTGGTTTCAGCTGGGACACAGTTAATTTTCTTCTTGGGTTTTGGATTTGGTGTGGGAACAGTGGGGTCAGGGACTTACTGGTTTCTTAAGCCTTGACAGCGAGATGGCTGAAGGGGCACAGGAAACTAGGAGGTGACACAGCCAAATCAGCTGACCTGACCTAGCCAAAGGGATATTCCATACCATGGGACGGCATGCTCGGTATATAAACGGGGGGGTGGGGGGGCAGGGAAGGGGCTTGGCCAGGGCTGCGGATCCTTGCTTGTGGACTGGCTGGGCATCGGTCAGTGGGTGGTGAGCAGTTGCATTGTGTGTTACTAATTTTCTTTTCTCCCTTCCCTTTGGAATTCATTCCTCTCCCCCTCTCCCTCCTTTTCATTATAATTGTTACTGGTATTATTATTGGTTTTTTGGTTTTATTTCAATTATTAAATTGTTCTTATCTCAACCCTCGAGTTTTACATTCCTTCCCAATTCTCCCCATCCCTGTGGGTGAGGGGGGAGTGTGCAAGCAGCTGCGTGACACTTTACCGGTTGGGGTTAAACCATGGCACATCCCTAAGAGCTTTTATCTGACAGTCCACTTTTGCCTCCAGGCTGCCAGATTTTCACCTCTGCAGCTGCTCTTCATCCATTTGCTTCTGCCCTGGAGGCACAATGTCATCCATCACAGCTGTCAAGGCAGTTCAAGGCAGATGTTTACAAGGATCATGATGTTGGGTGTCAGGAGCAGCCTGGTGACAGTGATTCCCGAGGCATCTTACAACCTCCCTGAGAGATTGTCTGTCTTCCTTAAAGAAGAGGAGAGACGTTTGTCAGACCTTACATCTGGACACAAAATGGAGATGGCAACCATTACTTTTATGACTTCTTGTGGTCAATGGGATAGGAAAACCAATGCTGGTGGAATTCACCTCTGTGTCCTCCCTACATTTTGGAGTTGTGACAGACATATCTTGGCCTGACAGATTTAGAGGCTAACTGGCCCAACAAACAACATACTTAGAAATGTTAGTTGTTTATTCACGGTTCTGAGCAGGTTATCCAGCACTTTCGATCTCCGCACTATGTTTGCCTTGTCTTTTGATTATTAATGAATCTGAACTGTTTGATGAAGGCATTTCTTTTGTAGCTAATGCTGCAGTTTTCACACTAAATTTTTATTTTCTGAATATTCTTTACTGAATATTTTCAGTAAAGAATACTCCCTTGAGAATCGTCTTGGTGATTTCCTCTGCTGGTAGGTCAGTAGGCTGCTTGTCTCTAAAGGAGACATAAAGACTTCAGTTAGTAATGGGCCACTTTTTCTTTGCTCCTTTTTTGACTTCTGTGAGATAAAGAAATCTGACTTGCACACATTGCTCTTTACATCATGCTTGACCTGCAAGGTTTTGTGAGAGGACAGACTTCTGTGCAGTTAAGAAGGCTTCCACATATTTGCCAAATATGGTCCAGATATTCTTGCAGTGAAGATGGTGTGACATCTCCTCAGAAAGTGATTCTTGAAAGCATGTACAAAGTTATAGCATTGATGTGTCTTATGATATTGATAAGGAAAAATGCTTTTATATTTAATCACTCAGAGCTTACATTGCATCAGGGATTTTTGAACAAATGTATTTCTAATTTACTTTAAGACTTACTGACTTTTCAGCTTGGTTTTCAAAAATGTTTACAGTAAACTTCTCTCTTATTAAAGGAATAGAAAGCACAATATGCTCATTTCTTGAAAAGGCTTAATCAAACAAATGATTTTTGAAATTCCAGGCACTTCCTAAATCTTTAATTAGACACTTTCTACTTCAAATATATGAAATACTTTTGAAAAGACCTGTGCAGGCATTTCTAGAAATTGCAGAGATATATGTGTTTTATTCTAGCATGCAGTATTTGCCTGGATCAGTAACCTTCCAACACTTTAATTGTATTCTCCAGGCTCTATTGGTGCAACATAGTTAAAAATTGGTAGCATACTGTAACTAATCTGCAGCAGTGCAAGTCAACATGATTCATACTTCCATTAAATTTTCTCAGTCTGGTAAGCTTTCCTATTTTCAAATTTATATGGAAAGAAAGCATGTCTATCTGTCTATGAGACTATGAATGAGGTGATTCAGGGCCACCTTCAGCAGAACACATCAAGATTTTTCATAATTGCTAATTATACCAGAAGACTCATTTTGGTGCCTAACCCAACACACTTTTCTGAATCCGTACTACTAGGACACCCTGGGTGTGAATATGATGAAAAAGCAGGTCTGAAGCAGCGAAAATCATTGACTGCCTTGCGAGGGTCTTTCAGAGGGGTCAGTTCATGCTCTATTGTTGTAGAGCAATGTCATGAACTGCAAACCTCCTGTTATGGGATGTACACCTGCGAACCCCAGGTGCTACGTCATCAGACAGACAGAGGAATACACTGCTGCTCATGTATGTTCAGTACCAGCTAACAAGACTGCATTAATACTGTAGTCATGTGTGCCTTGTATTCACCCAGGCATTCTGCGTCCTTTCTTGTTTTCCTATCATTTTGTGCTATCTAATTAACATGTCAACTCATGTTTTTCCTGTGTTTTAAGAGTCTTGCTTTTACTCCCTTTATTTCACCTTGTTTTCCTTTTTGTAATACCTTTTTTCATAATTTATCATTCATTTACATTTCAGTTAACGCTAGCTGTTTGTAAAATCTACCCTGATGGGAAGTATGAAATAAATTATTGAAGTTGGTATAATCTGCACTTCCCATTACCACCTCATTTACCTTAATGGCTCTAAAAAGACTGTCGCCCTCAATACAGTTCATGCTTCTAATAGGAATTCCCTCAGGAGCCAATCTCATACGAAGTACTTATTTGCATATAGTATAGGTTGTGTTAGGTGATTATAGGCTGAGCTTCAGAGTACTATTCTTTAAGGATGATGGCTAAACAGAAAGGTACCTTTCCAGAGACAAAAAATGACGCTGCTTGATTCAAACAGCTAATATCTCTAAGAGGAGTCCCCATAAATATTATCTATTGGACACTGACACACTGCCAATTTTAAAAAAAAAACAACAAACAACACAACAAAACAAACAAACAAACAAAAAACCCTACATCATTTATTATTAAATGTGGGCAGAGGACAGATTTGTCATTTTGCACAAAAGACTTTTTTTTCCCAAGAACAAATAAGAAAAAAAATCTCTCAGATTAAATTCCTTGTGAACGAAGGAGTCCTTTTGTTTGGGTAAACTGAAACTTGATTATTTTTTTTATTATTATTTCTGTAGCTTCCTCTTGTTTCAATCTGAAATGTTTAAAAAATGTTAAGAATTACATTTCAAAATATTTTTAGTTTAAATCAGCGCCTTCCAGCTAAAGCTGCTGTCATTGAATCAGTGTTTTGTCCCTTCTCTCAGAAGGCTGTCAACAAGCACTCTTTATTTATCTTTTCAATAAGACAACACCCAGGCACTAACTAGGACTCAGAAGTAGATGCAATAGAGCTATGCTGTAAGAAACAGTCCCAGTCCCAAAGGTTTTCTTACAATATAAATAGGTAAGATGGTAAAAAATAATAATATGGGAGGGAGGGAAAAGAGACATGTATGGTGACTTATTCACTAGATAAGCAAATTTATCAGGATAATCTGATTACTAAATTATCCAGTTTTTCTTGCTTTGAGCTTCAAGAAAAGGTGTGTAGTTACATAGTACCCTGCAATGTGCAACATCATTTTCAAGAAACTCGAACATCAGGATCTCTTAGCTAACATAATTCAAAATAACTAGGTATAAAACTGAGCAAACTGAGTCTTGTTGAACAGATTTTGCTTGTTCATTGCTCAGATATGAGGAGAGATGTGGTCTAACTTTCTTAATGTCTGCCAGGAGCCCATCTGTATGGCTACATCTATAGTTTGAAACAGCATCCTATTTCATGAACTAGGTGTTGGTACCACTTAAAAGTTGGTGCTGGGCTACCCCTCATTTCTATGAGGCATCTTTTGGCCTTGAGATATTCTTATTGCTGTTTGTGTCTGTGACTTCCCCTCTCTTCCTTGCAGGTGAAATTGTGTTGAAGCCCAGCACAGTGCTGTTCTTATAACAAAAAGCTGATTGCACACTCCAGGATACAATGTCACTACATACTAAACCGAGAATGAAAGCCTGCTGAGCTAGTTTGGAGGACTACATAGGATGGAAGGAGATTAACATGAGCTGAAGTTCTCCATACTGCCTGATGGGAACTGCCGTAACCTTTAAACCATGCCCAGGTATTACCAGGAGAGTGGTTGGTTGCATAGGCCACAAACAAATGCAAGAGTACACTAGTAATAACCAGTTTAGGAAATCATGGTTGAAAGATTGAGCTTAATCCTTGGTTTTGTGTTATTTAACATTATGGATGTACTACATGCAATGACACTGAAGGAGGGCAGCAAACGTTCCAACAGGGCATAGAAGTGGCAACACAGTGCTGCTGTCTTTTCTAGCCCAAGACTTTTCATACTAAAATGGTTCTTACATCTTTTAACTGTGACTGCATCGAGTTTCAACTTCATTTTGTGGCATTGTTTCAGGAAAGAGACCTTTAGCTGATGCAACAACAGAACCCATTCCTTGAACAGTTTGCTGTCTTTTAAAGTTGCTTCAACCACTCCCCAGCCACATCTAACATGTGGGATCACATTCCCAGGTTCTTTGAAAACATTGTTCCTGTTTCCTCAGTTTAATCCCAGTAATTTCAGCTGCAGTGTAAGGATATTGTTTTTCTAAATCCAAGGTGGAATAGAAGTATATAAAGTAATGAGTGGCATAAGGAAGATAAAAAAGGTGAAAATTATTCACTATCACAATTGAAAAATTAAGGGCCACTGAGGGAATTTATTAGACAACAGGATTAAAATAGAGAAGATAATATTTCACATCATATATAATTGCATTGGGCAGCTCACTGCTGCAAAACGTTACTGAGGACACACATAGGAACAAGTTATAAAAGAATTAGCAAAACCACGGAGGACAGTCCACTTGCAGCTTTTAAATAAGATTATCTAGATGTAACCATCTTCTTAGGGATTCCTGATCTGATTATGACTCAGAGGGTATGTTGAGGACCACACTACATTTGCTCAGTTTTTGATTCCATAAACATTCACTAGTGACCAGGTGATGTCAGGATACTGGACTGTAAAGACTTTTTTTCTCTAAGCAGTTACATTTAGAGAAAAACTGCAGTAACAACAAAATTATTAATAAACTTCATCTGCCCAATTTCACATCCATTACCTCGCTTTTATTCAAGTTTCTTCCTCTTCAGCTTTTATGATATTCTATTTCTTTCACACTAGACTTCTTCTGACCTACTAAAGCACATGGTCTCCTTTGTTTGTATGACTATAAAGGAAAGGAACATGGAAGAAATCTTTACATATTTTCTCCCCCTAGGAATGAAAAAAATATTCCTTCATAAATAACTCAGTTTTTATGGGACAGGTACCTGCTCCACACCATTCAAGTCCATCATGTAAAGTCAAAACAGTTCTAGGCTTAGTTCAAGGTGAAAAATTTACAGTTAGAATTTTGTCATTTACTGTAATACAAATATCCCTGAAAAGCTGTTTCACTTCCTGAAGTCACTCCAGGTAAACAAGGTTGTAAATGAGGAAAGAAATCCTAACCCTGTGTGTAAGAAGTGGAGAAGGAAAAGGGTGTGTGTGTGTGTGTGTGTGTATATAAAAAAAGAGAGAAAGAAATTGCAAACTAAGGCACGCAAGTCTTTACAAAGTACAGGAAGCCAAAAGTTAATGATCCAGCAGAGCTGACAACCTATGTGTCTAGTCAGCCTGATCTCCCTTTTTCAAATGAAAGATGTGGCAGTATAGTCAATGGTGATTTCCCCTTCAGCCAAATGCTTTCAACTCAAGCCAGCTTTGTACTGCAAGCTTTTCTTAATGGTGGCTAATGTCGTCCCACACAGTGCCATGCTACACTGTGAGGGTGGTGAGGCACTGGAACAGGTTGCCCAGAGAAGCTGTGGCTGCCCCACCCCTGGAAGTGTTCAAGGCCAGGTTGGATGGGGCTTTGAGCAACCTGGTCTAGTGGAAGGTGTCCCTGCCCATGGCAGCAGGGGTGGAACTAGATGATCTTTAAGGTCCTTTCCAACCGAAACCACTCTATGATTCTATAATTACCCTCCTTGACTCTTTACATCCACAGTCAGGTTGAAGAAGGCAACCACTCATTGTTCAGTCTCTTACTGCTTCTGAAACAAAGTGCAGCAACTCAGTGCCAAGAGCTTTCTGGAACAGGGAGTTTGTTTCTACTTTTCTGAGACTGTTCCTTCTGCAGTACACATGTACTATCTCACATTGAAGCTGGGACCAACACACCAGTCAAAACAATTCAGTGACTAATTTTAAACAAAAAGCCTGTTTACATGAATAATCATTACTGCATATGCCTAAATATGAAAAGACTTCTCACAATAGCCTCCTATTGTTAGAAGGCAATGCATTATGCATTGTTTGAATTAAATCAGGATCTATATTGCAGTGTATTAATCTAGCTGGTGTCTTGTACATTTTTTTCCCTTCATTTTTTTGCAACCCATCTGCCAACTACAATAGGTTGTAATTTTGTTGAGCTTTTTATGCTGAAAAGTTATTAATACCAGATGTTCATTTCTTGGAGTACTCTAAGCACAAAACACTCCATAATGAAAAACAAAATCTTAACAATAACATGTCCAAACGTGGTGGATTAAAGATCCTATTAAAATTCTGGGGTATGTCCTATGTTTAACACATTAACTCTTTTTTGCATCAAGGGAGATCTGAGGTAGGCTAGGTTTTGTTTTGCTCGAGGGAAAAAGGAAATGTATTCACATCTCTAACGTTGTTCTTACACTGTTTTGTCAAAAATATCGTTAATAAAATGGAGTTGTGGGGAGGACAATGAAAATACACAGGTCAGGGGTTTTTAGCTGGGGTTCTGGAGATAAGGATTGATGTGCAGGGACATTCAATGAATTTTCAGCTGAGGTCAGCTCTGATTCCAATGAACAAATAGCCCATTGATGGAAAAATAGAAATGATAATAAAAAAGAGGAAAACTCTATTCTTAAAAAAAGAGAGAGCTTTATCAGGGAAGAAGATAAGCAAAAACCTGGATCTTCAGCTGTTATAAATTGGTGCAGCTGCATTATTAATTTGAGAGAGATGTCTCTTTTCATAGCTTATCTCCATCCATTAGTTTTACTGAAAGCCATTGTTAATTTTCTGTGGCCTGGCTTTGGGGGAGTATAACCTGGTTTGTTAATCTCCAGTGAGATGCTCCTGTCCACACTATTTAAGATGCTATAGATATTCCCAATGGATTTATAAGGCCAAGAACAGGAAGGAAAGTAATCATTGCAGACTGGGCAAGACAGAAATGCTCCCCAATTTGCATCTCATGCCAATAAACTGGTGGGGGTTTTATATTCCTTTTTCTATGTTTTACAAGTCCCTGCATTACAGCTCTCTACCTGAAGTGCTCTCAAAGTCCAGCTCTGCTCCACAAGTCAAGAAGTGAGAGGACAAAGCAAGAAGTAATGGAGCTTTGAGAGAGCCAAGAGAGGGGGCTGGGTTTGCTCTTCTTACCTGGAGCCTCGCAGGGTTGCAAGGCCCAGGACTGGCAGAGAATCCAGTCAATTTTCCTGGCAGGGGTATTTCAAACATACCAGTTTTCATGTTATCTTGTAAACATATGCTGGTGAGAAGTCTATTTTGGTATTGTATAAACAAGAAATGGACCAATTAAATGCTATGAAGTCTAGAATACACTGCTGGAATAGATAGTGTTATTCTGGCTTGCTAAGAGTGAAATGAAATCAAGAGGAAAAAGTAGTTTTAACTTCTGCACTTCAAAGAAGTATATAAATCATGTAAAAATTTTTTGGTGATTAAAAATGCTTTCTGTCTTTTAGATCTTGCAAGCACATGTCCATGGAATTGTCTTGGAAACTGAACTCTACGCTGAAAGCGAGAGGTTACTTTCAGTTTGTAATTTAACTAATTTATTTTTATATGGTAATATTGCTATTTTGAAAAGCAAACTACCTGACATACCACAAGAACAAATCTTCTGGCACTGTTGTGTCTTCCAGTTCATATGTTGTTAGCTTTTCTTTGATGTGGATATCTGTTGGATAATCTCCTCTCGTTCGGTGCACAGAGTTCCCATTAACATCAGTGAAAATTTCTTGCTTGGAACAAGTACAGAATTAGTGATAGGTGCACTTCAATAGCTTCTCTTCACTTTGGATAAATTCTGTAAAGGTCAGATGTTTATCTGAAGCTTATCTGACTCACCCAAGCCTCTGGAGGTTATTAAACGTAAGAAACTGAACATTTCTTTAAAAACTGATGGAACTTCCTAATCTGAACCTGACCAGAAATACCACAGGTAAAGGTTTTTCAGCAGGATTTTTTCTTTTTTCCCAGGTTCAAAAACACATGATAATGAAGCTTGCAGTTACTTCATACCCACAGAAAATTCTTTATGAATTTTGGTTGTAAGCACGTGTAAAGAAGTTGGAGGGGTAAAGGGAAATCTAAAAGTTTTCTCTACCTGAACTAATTTAGCTGTCTTTGTACTAGGCATGGACAGAAATATGTAATAAGACTAGAGGGCTTTTTCCAGTGTGATATCTGTTAGTTCTTTGTCTAATTGATATAAGTTCTCTTCCTTAAATGGTGTATTCCTGCTCTTTACCCTCTGCTTCCTTCAGTCTATGTATGTGTATCTATCTATACACACACACACACATATATATATGTATAATCATTGTTCTGAATAAACCATTTTTTTTCCACTGTAAGATGTATAGGCAGCAGTTCACTAGGTCTTGCAAATTTGCAGGCAGGTTGTGGGAAAATATTTGCCTCGAGCAAGTTTATGTCTTATAGTTCATAATTCTGTCTCTTACTGAAATAGCATTCTTTCTTTTCCAACAAATGAAAAAGAATAAAATAAAGATTAAGATTGAAATGATGCAACTTACAAAATTAAATAAAAAGAGGTGGTAATTCGGTGTGTACTTGCAGAGCTGCTTTTCCAAGGTGGAAGGAAAAATCAAAAAAATCCTCTCCTTGAATTTTTCTTTCATCCGCAATTCTATCAAACTGCTGTTTTCTCTGTATCCAATCCATTTATGTGTCTCGCTGTAAACACACTTACTTATGCATCCCTTCCCTCCCATGTTCTTCTTTTTTCATCTTAAATTCTTCACTCTTGTTTCAGAGTACCACGCAACACAGAAGGCTAATCAAATTCCTTTCAGTAGTGGTGGGGTTTTTTTGTTGGGTGGGGTTTTTTTTGGTTTTTGTTTTGCTCATTTTTTGTACAGTTGTTTGACTTCTTGTTATGTATCAGTTTTGGGTAGACAAAATGACTGTCATACCGCACCCATATGGCAAGAGGAATAAAGGCCACCTGGCTTACCAGGTCCAGCCATTGCCAGCCCTGCTTTTCTTTGCCCTTTAAGCCTGAAGGTGATTCTCCACCCAGTGCCACAAATTTCAGAGAACACTCAACACCCACATTAACCTTCCTAGACTGAAGGCTAGGATCTTCATGTCATCCAGGAATTGGTTTTGCTAAAATTTGAAGATACCTTAGAAGCACAGCCACAAAGTATGAATGGAAAGGAAACCAAAGCTAGGTAACGCTTGAATGTTCATATATACATATGTTCCTGCAACCTTTTGGAAGCTGAAAGAAATGGTGGCCCATCCTGCAGCTGTAAATGGCTGTTTGCCTGGTTTCTGCCTAATTCACACAACACGGGTGCTTGGTCTCCATGAGGCTGGATCTGCAGTCCTGGCTGTAAGGCTTCTTCATTCTAAAATATTTCAGTTCAGTCTTTGAGGTGAGCTGACAGCCCTCAGGGTCTGCAGATGGTTTGGCAGAGCTGTCTCAGACCCATGTGTGAATATTTTGGACTTTATTTTAGCATGACAAGGTACCTACGCTATACAGTTTGCCATGGATATATGTAACCTAATGGCCTAATGAGTACTTAATGGCAGACAAAGGTGATCTTTCATAACTTTGCAGAGAAAGTAATTGATTGGATTTCTTTTTGTTTGTCCCCGTTTACAGAGACATTAAATGCCCATTTGTAATTTGTAACCATCTAAAATGTATTAATGTATCCCATTTTCTCTTGAGAGTTTAATGTCTATTTTTAAAGTATTGTGATCAAGAAATCTTGTAAAACAGGAACAGAAGTCATATTTGAGAGTGCTAATCCATAGCTGGAATTTTGCTTTTAGGAAGAGATTATTAAAAAAACATACTCAATGCCAATACCATTTAACAATTTACTGACAAGCTTATCCACACTGAGGTGGAATAACAATGTTCTAGTTTATTTTTACAGGACTGTAGCTAGTACTTCAGAGATATTAAGATGTAGCCATGTAAATAAATGTTCTGGCTTCCCCCACCCCCCCCCACCCCCCCCAATAAAATATTATAAAATGTATCTGAGAAGCTGATACCTGAGAAGTGTTCAGAGAACCCAGATTTCTTGGAGATGCGTGTTGTTTTGCCATGATACCAATTTATGAAATGTTATGTTAAACCTCTAATATTTTTCAGAAGGTTCTCTTTTTTGTTGGGTTTTTTTTTGCTACTACAATGACGTTCCTGCAGCATACTACAGTTGTCTATAGTTCTCTTAATGGAAAATCTGTATCATAGTTCTTGCCTGTAATACTGCTATGCATAAGTCAGAAGGAAAATTTTTAAAGAGATCAGCATTTCTTATATTAAGATTATCCATTACTTTCCCGGCCAAGATCCTTACCCTACGTGGCTGTGACAAATGTATATTTACCATGTAGAACTGGCACTCTAGGATTAGCTAAATAAGTTTTGCTTCAGAGTTTTTAACTAAATAATCTTTGCTTCTTAGCAGGATTAGCATTATAGAAGACATGTTGTCATGATGCACTCAGTACACAAGTGAGGCAGACACTGTAAACGAAATTATTACCTCATATTAGACCAAACTGCATTTAGTTGACTAAACTCAAACATAGAAAGGCAGTACCCAACAGGAAGAAGTCAGGCCAGGTGATCCAGAAGGAATACAGAGAGACTATACGAATCTATCTGCAAACATTAAAAAACCCCATCCTTACTGAGAGGGTTCAAATAGGTTGCCCAGTGGGACTGTATAGTTTCGGTCCTTGGAGATATTAAAAATCCAACCGGACACACACCTGAACAACCTGCTACAGCTAACCCTGATGTGAGTAGGGTGGGACAAGACAATCTACAGAGGTCCTGCTCAACTCGCTGATTTTTTGATTCTGTATCATTAACAAAACAAATGTATGGGCTCAGACATTTGAAAGGACTAAAAAAGATCTCCAGTGCCTGAAAAACTGGCTTTTTTCCAAGTAGGTGATCTAACAAAAAGCTATTCTTTGTCCAGAGTTGCAGCTCATATCTGAATAATTCTACTTCAGCAGGTCTCTCACTTATTACTGATGACCGTGGGCTTTCTTATTCAGACTAACACAGTGAAAGCACCAGTTCCTAGTAGCTTTCTTTGAGCGTGCCACCAAAAAGGCTTAATAGGAGCTACTTGAGTGTGATGTGAAGAATTGTCTCCAGCATTTCCTTCCTTAGCATAGCTACCAATGAATTAGAAAGCACGGGTTAGTCCCTGCAGTATACAAAGGACATCGATAAGCTATTGAAAAAACTCTGAAGCACAACTGAAATGATAAAGGGATTACAGAATATCGTGTGTGAGGAACTATTACAGAATCTGAAAATATAGACTTTTAAGAAGAGAGAGAAAAATGAGGAGAGAGCACTTTCTGGTCTCTGCGTTAATGCATGATAAATAGAAAGTGTGTGTACAATGATATCACATTATAAGAATTTTTCATTCTTTCTGCACAAGATGCCAGGCACTGAAAAATCTAGCTTGTGTTAATTGTTTGTACTCTGGTGGGAAAGTGCTTTAGGATTTAATTGTGACTTAATCAATAAGGTTCTCTAGAAATTACTCTAAAAATCTAAGACAATAGAGAAAAAGTTTGTTCTCTGTAGAACATCTGTCATCCTATGGAATTTGATAGCAGGGATCTAAATCTGTATTAAACACCAGATGACTGTTTCAAGTAAACGACAAACTACTGAATACTTGAAATTTTCTGTTAAGTTCTACACAGTTTTCCCTCAAGCAAATGTTTTAAAGCATGAAGCAAGAAGGCAGAACAATTTAAAATTAGTTTAAAAGATGTTATCAATGTATTTTGACTAATATTTTCTAAAACTAGAATGTAGAAAAGACAGTGTTGTTTTGCAAAAAGTTAAATTGGTTAAATTGAAATTTATAGTCACTTCAGTAAAATTATGTTAATCTAAATTATATTGTTATTTATTTTCATAATCTAGAAAAAATTGAAGGACTGGAAAGTTAATATTGCCTGTTCTATTTTTTATTTTTGTTGCTTTTGAGGAGGGTTTGATTTTTCTTTTCTGCTTTTGAGGTTTTTTACACAAGATCGAGCTCTGAGTTTTCCTCTTCTTTTATAATCCTAATCCTATAATTGCTTTTTAAAAGTAGTTCTAGATTTTTTTTAATTTATTTTAATTCTTTCAACTGTTTCATTTCCATCTTTATTTGCAAATTGGCTAGCCACAGGAATGGTAACCAGTCCAAGCATAAGAACAGCATGTAGATGTGATTGTTTAGCACAAATCTTTCTCTGAAATGGTCTGCTACTTAAGCAAAACTGGATTCTACCCTTCTACAAGCAAAAATATTTAGAGCTGTGATTTCAGACTTCCTTACGGAAGATTTGTTGTTCAGATATGCATCCAGATATTGTCTGTTTGAATGAGGGACAGGGCACTATCCCCACAATTAACAATACCAATGAATTAATTTTTAGTACGTTCCCAGCACAGATTTGTCCTGTATTAGACAGCATTCTCCCAAATCATTCCTAGACATTGCCAGGCATTGGGGCTTGGATGGGACAGGGATTGTTCACAAAAGCAGTTGGGATGAAACCAACCTGTTCTGGAAGGCAAGAGATACTAACATATAGATGTAAACTAAGCTCTAGGGGTTGCCTGTGCGATCAGTTAACAATACCTGGCACTATTTTTCTATTTTTCCCCTTTTTCTTTTTTTTTTTTTTTTTTTAATGTAACCTGATTGTAAAGGTGTTTATTTGTGTGACAAAGCTACCAACACTAACTAGGAAAAAAGAAGATAGTTGCCTAGAGGTGTATCTACAGGCCTGCTCTTCCTACAACCATAGAGCGCATGTGTTCAAAGGGTAAAGGCAGCACCTTGGATCAAAGCAAATGAAGGAATGAAACAACTAAACTGGGCCATCTCTTCCACACTGTCTTCTCCTTCTTGACTTCCAGAAAAGCTGCTGCTTGCGTTTCCTAACCTACCGGCAAAAAGACAAGACAAAATCTAGGGACATATTGTTCATACAGGATCAGTTTGAACCTTTGTGTAAGGACCCAATGAAGTACATGGGTCCCAGCCTGGAGTCTGGAATAAAGGACCCCATATTGCAGAAGTGGAAAGGGGAAAGGGTCCCAGAGGGGTAGGGATCACATTATCACACTGCTGGGGGATCTCCCACAGCGCTTGTTCATGCTGCATGGAAAAGCCCCTAAGCCACTTCTTCCATGCCATTGAGCCAGGCCTGTACAGCACATATGCTACAGAGTGATTTTACCAAGGAACCGGTACCACCCCTGGCAAAATTAGATCACCCTTTGAGGAGATTGCAGGGATCAGGAAAGAGGAAGAAAGAAAGAAAGTACAACTGAATTCTCTTCATAGTTCCCAAATTCCTCCCAGCCCCCAATTTCCACCAAAAGACTGGAAACAGGATAAGGTTCTGGAGTACTACTGAGTTGCTGTCACACATTGAGCTGTATAAACCAATGGAAAGCCCAGGGCCAACCCCAACTTCAGCAACAACTGTATTGAACCTACTCCATGTAGTATGTGCCAAAATACAGTCCTTCATATTTGTTAGTTTTGCACATGTAGAAACAGATGCCTCCTCTCTGTGTCTTTCTCATGATATGCAGGATGAGTTGCTACTGAATTACAGTAAAATCCTGTGACAACAGTTTGCTTTGGGATCTTCTCTAATGAACCTGTTTCTTTTCTTTCTCATGCAGTGAGACACTTTTGCAGCCAATGTTTGACTTCCAGAAGTATACTTAAGTCTGTAACAATGAAACACAACCATTCCCTGCCTGATTATTTTTTATTTTTGAGCAATTTAAATTCTTAGACTAAATCACATTACAGAGTCATTGTGAGTGGCTTTCAGAGTACAAAATTTTCACTCCTGTTCTTGATCTCACACACTTCTCTCTCCACAAGATATGTCCTGTTGAGTAGAGGTTTGCAACCATATAGTGAGATGTACACACTAACTTAATTTACTGTACTGAGCGCCTCAGAGCCATGGCTGCAGTAAAATAAACAACATCAATTAAATTATTTCCTCTTATGTCACACTGTAAACTTCATAAACATGTAAATTCAAAAATCTCCATAAACACTTCAGTATTATGAATCACTGCAGGGTATCACAGCTGGTTACCTGCAGAAATTGTGTCTGGAACCTAGTTCATCATTTACAGGCAGGCAGCAGATGTTAAAGGGAAAGCGTTTCATATAATCATCCTGAACACAAAATAAAGCAAGAGAAGCAGCAAGATACATAGCCGCACTAGACCTTTTTTGCATCTATTTGATACAATATCAGGTATGTGAATTTTGTTAGCTAATCTACACGCATGGTTGGGAGAGTTCATTCTGAAACGTTTTTGTTCAGATCAGCATTGCTTTTAGGCTGGGTTCTGACTGTGACACAGAAATGAGAATTTCACATGTACCACAATGATGAAAAAGCTGCTACTTACACTCTTGCCTAGAACTAGCAATGAGTTAAATTAATATTCTGTGGTCATGACTATCGTATGTGTCCATAGGATTATCACAGGAGCCTAATGACAGCTGGGTGCCTAAATCCCACTGTGAAGCAGTTGTATTTTCCAGTTTCCTAGGCTCCATTTAGCATCCAGCTCCTATGCTTAAAAGAACCCCTGTATAAGATGATTTATAGTGTTATTTGACAAACACCTGAATCTTTGACCCAGCAATGGCGAGACTTGCGTCCTGCTATGATAGATTGTGATCCGGCTATTTGCTCACTCAGACCAGGTTGGAGCATTTTATATAACAGTCCTGTTACCCAGGGCTCAGTCTGTGGAAACTGTGACCTGTCAAACAGTGCCTCACATGCAATTTATATTTACTCAGATGGAGGTGGTGTAAGGGTTTCTTTAACTGTGTGGCTCAACTACAGTGCTCCCTCTAAAAGAAAAACCCTTGGAGACTGTCTGAAGACCTTCATGGTCTTCAGCAGTGAGGTACCATTGACTCCAGGGTAACAAGGGAATTCACTTACTTGATTTAGGGACCTGCTTCTATTTGCTATTTCCGTCTGTATTTCCCTTCCTCCCACAAGTTCCTACTAGGCAGAAAATCCATTTCTTAGATACTTTTTAACAACTGAAGTGATGGTTTTCCTTCAGTAAGAAAAATCCTGAAAAACGAATTTATTGATAAAGATGTTTCATGGAGCAGCTGTAAAAACATACATGAGACAATTGTAGATTTGATGTACTAAAATCTTATTCTGTGGATTAGTTTTATTGCACAGTGCTTAGGCATTCTGTGATAGGTACCCCCTACACACACACACACACAAAAAGAAGTGTCAAATAACATGAAAATATAGCTGTCCAGTCATTTTAAAAGAGAGATTTTAGCAAAAGACCGTATGACCATATCTAGTAGAAGCAAATGGATACCAACAGCAACAAGGGACTCAGAAATATGAAAGCTTCATGTAAATGCTCTGTATCAGTAAAAATGTCAGATGCAACAATTGCATTTGAACCTGACCTACTTTTTACTACTATTAGCCAGAGGGGACTAATAATAATAATAATAATAATAATAATTAGGTCAGGTATTTATTACATTAAACAGTAAGCTATGTAAGAGGGGGGAAATATCCACTCATTTTAAAATAAAAAGTTCTGATTATATTCTTCATTAAAAATATATTATATATTATGATAAATAAACCATGCTTAGAGACTCTGATGAATAGCAGGGCATTTATTGATTCTAATATTCGCTGATTTTGGCTGATGAAGTCCCAGGCCAAATGTTTACAGAGTGAAATTTTCCACTTACCAGCTAGCAGTTTACCTTGGCATTTCTCCAATATGCCAGCAGCGACATTTTCGTCCACTCGGTCGATGTGTTAAGATTTGCCCACAAGAGAGATGGTTTTCACTTGCTTATTCCCATAACTAGGAATTTGCAATTCCAAGACAAAATAACAGCAGCAGTACCATGTAAACAATGCTAAGGGCTGCAACTTCAGCTCTGGCACAATGGAAAATCTCAGTTAAGGACCACTGTGCATGGTGCTCCGATGAGTCTTTGGAGACTAATTCACAGAACTGGAGGCTGATTGGCAACTCCTCCATAGGTAGGGAAGGCTGAAAAAATCTGAGTGTAGCCCTGAAAACCACATTACCCACAGGTTATAGGGCAGGCCTTCAGCATCTGTAGATCACGACTGTTCCACTGAAGATGGACTGTGTTGATTATGCCTGCCTGTAGCTTTTTTTCCTGATCTTATCTAACCCATTCGTTTCTGATGTACCTGCCTCATACATCTCTGTGTGTATATATATGTAAAAAAGGTATAATATGAATATGATTTTTGGCCATTGGTATCTGTTATGTTCTCCTAGGTGGCTCTTTTTTGTTGGGTTCCTTTTCTCCCATTACTATTTACAGAATGAAAAGAGGAAAAAGGAGAGGAGAGGAGAGGGAAAAGGAACAGGAATAAGAAAAGGAAAAGGAAAAGGAAAAGGAAAAAGAAAAGGAAAAGGAAAAGGAAAGGAGAAGGAGAAGGAGAAGGAGAAGAAGGAGAAGGAAAAGGAGAAGGAAAAGGAAAAGGAAAAGGAAAAGGAAAAGGAAAAGGAAAAGGAAAAAGAAAAGGAAAAAGAAAAGGAAAAGGAAAAGGAAAAGGAAAAAATATATCTCATAGACTAATCATGTGAAGCCTGCTCTGACACCGTTTCACCTCTTATTTTTAATTAAAGGAATTAGATGTCTTTGTTTTCTAATCACCTAATAATTTCTGTCTTGAGAAAATGAAAACCATGATTTCTACTGAATATATCCATCATGATTAGACCAAGGGACAAACAAGGCCTTCCTCTCTCACAAATGGCAGAGGAAAAGTCGTTGAGATAATGAATTACAGAAATTACTCCCATTTCTTTGCATCATGAAGAAAAGAGATTGAGAGGAGCATCCTTTTCTTCTAAATTAAACACAAGTATAATTCCCCATCCAGTGCCTTCACAGCCCTGACCAGTGACAGCTCGGCTGTTGTCTTTTGATATCATGAAGTCAGGTTTCCCTTGATCACCCTATAAGGCCAGCTATCCTATGTTTTGTTTTAAAGCAAAAAATTTGATCCTTTCAGTGATGTATAGGAGGAACTCCCCCCACCAGGATCTACAGAACTTGCTTTCCTTCAGATCTCTTCTTAAAATCACAATTTCTCACAATGCCTATAAAATAATTGGTATTCCTTAAATTTTTTCAATTTTTTCCCAACATATGTAAGTTGACATAATAGAACATATTAATTTTCCTTTGCTAGCCATGTCATATTTACAAAATTACAGTGCTTGACTTGCTGCTATATGTCACTACATGCTATCATGTTGATTTGAACTAAAGAATTTTATATCATTTGTTGTACTTGCCCACTTTTGGATCTGCTACCTTTCTCTGTCTCTTGGCATGTCATTGCACAAATGTCTTTCTAAAGGGGCCACCTTTTTGCTCTATGTAGAAAGCCGTACTGGTGTCATGATTCATAAATGGATATTATATGTTACAAGGGGAATA
>JAVJGI010000040.1:2751135-2807739 GCA_035590275.1 Ibycter americanus
CGTGGTGCTCAGCACAGGGACTGGCAAACACCATTGTGTTTGTGCCCCCGGGGGCTAAGTTGTACAACTGGGTTTTGCGGGCTAAAATGAATTTTCCTATATATCAGTGTACCTATTGTAATCTTTTTTTATTAAATTGTAGTTCTGACTTCTAAACTCTTTTGGGTTGGGTTCATTTCTCCTGCTGGTTTACTTTTAAACCAGCACAGATGAACACAGTACTCCAGGTGGGGTCTTACCAGAGCAGAGTAGAGGAGGCAGAATCCCCTCCCTTGACCTGCTGGCCACACTTGTTTTAATGCAGCCCAGGGTATGGTTGGCTTTCTGGGCTGTAAGTGCACATTGTTGGGCCATGTTGAGCTTCTCATCTACCAGCATCCCCAAGTCCTTCTCCTTGGGGCTGCTGTTTATCCATTTTCTGCCCAGCCTTTATTTATGCTTGGTATTGCCCTGACCCATGTGCAGGATGTCACACTTGGCCCTGTTGAACTTCATGAGCTTAACAGGGGCTGACATCTCAAACCTGTCAAGGTCCCTCTGGATGCCATCCCTTCCCTCCAGGGTCTCAACCACATAACACACCTTGGTGGTGTTGGGAAACCTGCTGAGGATTCACTCAATCCCACTGCCCATGTTGCTGACAAAGATGTTGAACAGCATCGGACCCAATACAGACCCCTGAGGAATGCCTCTCACCACCAGTCTCCACTTGGACATTGAGCCACAACTACTTGAAAGTGGCCATCTAGCCAATTCCTTATCTACTGAGTGGTCAAACCATTAAATCTATGTCTTTCCAGTTCAGAGACAAGGATGTCATTCAGGACAGTGTCAAATGCTTTGTAGAAGTTCAAGTAGATGACATCAGTTGCTCTTTCCTCATCCGTCAATGCTGTAACCCCATCATAGGAGGCCACCAGACTGGTCAAGCATGATTTTAACTTGCTGGCAGTCACAAATCACCTCCTTATTCTCCATGTGCCTTAGCATATCTTCCAGGAGGATCTGCTCTGTAATCTTGCCAGGCACAGAGGTGAGACTGACCAGCCTGTACTTTCCTGGGTCTTCCTTATTTCCCTTTTTAAAAGTGGGGGTTATGTTTCCCTTTTTCCAGTCTGTAGGAACTTCTCTAGACTGCCATTATTATGAATAGTGGTTTAGCCACTTTTCTCAGGACCCGCAAATGCATCTCATTAGGTCCCATGGACCTGTGTCCCTTCCAGTTCCTTAGATGGTCTCGAACCTGATTTTGTTGTATAGTGGGTGGCTCTTCTCCCAAGTAACAAGCTATAGAACAAAAGGAAATAGCCTCAAGTTGCACCAGAAGAGGTTTAGATTGCCTAGTAGGAATTTTTTTCTTTCTCTGAATGTGTTTCAATCACTGGAACAGGCTGCCCAGTGAAGCGGTGAATCCATCCCTGGAGGTATTTAAGAGATGTGTAGTTATGGCACTTAGGAACATGGTTTAGTGGTGGACTTGGCAGTGCTAGGTTAAGTGTTGGTCTTGATAGTCTTAAAGGTCTTTACCAATCTAAATGATTCTATGATTCTATATATACATCATATGCATGTAAATATGTATGTAAGAAGAATATGTCTGTGTATGTGGTTTTGTGTTTGTATTTGTGTACACCCCTGCGGTTGTAGTAAGGACTTGTAAACTGGTGACCATTAATCTCCATAGAGCACAAAAATACTTAAAATAGCAGTAGAAATTTAAAAGACTTGGAAAACAGTAAAACCTGAGATAATATCAGATTTTCTATTGCATGCACACAAATGATGGAAAGGCACGTGGCATAGATTCTACTATTCTCTCCAGAGGGTAGCATCCCTGGTTTGCAATACTATTAGTTTTCTGAAATGATTCTTCAAGAAGACAGGGGTAAGTCAAGGGCTGACAAGCCATTGCTCATGAGTTGCTAGAGAATGGTACAAAACATGGTGGGTTTGTACCACTTTCAGAATAGCTTCCTCTTCTATTCTTAATTTTTAATGGAGAGAGGTTGTATTTGAGTCCTTGATCGTACTTGCAGTTGGTGCCCTCCCTCTAACTCCATTGCATTGTAAATGGCACTCTGAAAAACCACAGATTATAAATTAATTCCTAAATTCCTGCACCACTACCTAGAGTTAATGGAGATTACATAATTTTATATGTACTACATAGGTATATGTGTATATATTTATATCTGTATTTATATATAGATATATAAATGTATGAAGGTATCTTGAAATCAGTAACCATCTAAATGAAAATTTGAAGTCCATCCCAGTTATCACAGAAGAGCTGTACAGTACATGCAGCAAATCCACATGTCTGTCTGTCATGAGTTATTTGTCCAAGTGAGGTAAATGCAAACCATGTTTTTGTAGAAACAAGAAATTGTTTGCTTGGACTACCACTGGCTGCCATGTTTCATGGGGCTGAGTTGCAATGCTTTTGTCATCCATCAAAGACTTGGTCCCAACATACAGAAGAATTTTATAAAGGGGAGGCAAGTCAGTCGGAATTTCTTTTTTGCCATGTTCAGAGTCTATCCTTTCCTGAGCTTCCCATCCCTGATTACCTTTGCTGTTGGCAGAGTGTGTAGCAACGCTGGAAACTAGGGGGCTGAAGTGGCTGGACAGAAATGCAGCTTAGTCCAAAACAAGCATTTGTGTGTGGCTGGTTGAACTGAGATCCTGCTGTCTGAGTTGGCTAAATTGGTATGGACTGTAATGGTATTTTAGACACTGACTGAAATTTTGAGCATCTATATACTCTGAAATTGAGGTTTGTTGCTTATGGAACCCATTTTGACTTCCAGTATAAACCAAGGATTCAGTTACCTGCTTTCAGAGACAGAGCTAGGAAGTATATTTTTATTACTATTTATATAAACATTATTTAATCTTAAGAAATTGCAGAGAACAATAAGTTCCTAGTATTTTCTTTAATACCATTTTATTACAGAAACTCAGTGACAGATAACCACCTTTCACATTTGCAAGCACATGACAAGTGCTACCCATCATTATTAAAAACCGTATAGTAATTAAAAGAAGAATGATAGCATTACCCACAAGGTGAAAGTGCTAAATAAATATTTATTTTACACAGTGCAGGTAATCTCATAGAAGCAAGAAGATTTAGCATAATTACATGGACCCAATCAGCATCAAAATGAATGAGAGTCTCCTTCTGCCTTCGTGTCTGGGCTACTTAAAGGCCTTTTTCATTCTGCCATAACTTTCCAGTTATTGACTTTATATTCACTTTGATGACAGTGACCGCGATCCTAAACACACAGCATTCAGGAGTCTGAGTCACCTGCAAAGGGAAACTTTCCTTAACAAATGCAGGTACAGAAATGATGATACCGAGTGCCTTTATCTTGGCAACATACTGGTTTAGCACTTATCTTTTACTTCAGACTGCTTAGAAACAGGAAAGCAGAAGGAGACACACAGACCTTCATCCCTAAAGATGTTCCATTTGCTAGATTAATTATTACTATGCCTAATCTTCTTATCCTGTTCTAAAGGAAAGGAGAGATACATCTCCTTTGCATGATATGATAAAGACACACATAAAATTTCATCTGTAGGTCCTTCCTGATCTCACTACCACCTTTTCCTGGTACCTAGCCAGTTGGTTTGAAGTACTTTCCTCCTGTCTTGGTAAAGCTGTTCTCTAGATATTCAAAAAGACAAAATCTGAGGGCTAAGAAAGAAGGCGAACAGAATGAATTCTGAACTTACAACATGTTGGTGAGGCCATTCAGCTAAGAAGGAAAAGAACTAGGTGTTGTTTAATTAGATAATAACTGGATAAACAGTACAGAAGAAATAATTTGGAGAATAACAACAACATTTCCAGTGGACTCCTAACTATGGCACAAAGGTCTGCACTTTGAAAGGAAAATCTGGATGTGATTTCCTAGAGGTATATGAGCTCACAGTGAGGACAGATGTCTTCGGAATTTCTTCTGTTGGAGAACTGATGTTTTTTTGGGCTGGTATGAATGACAAAGCAGGAGCCTTAACTCTTCCCTCTGCATCGGGTTAACACATACACTTAACCCATCATTATGAATCCCTGCCCTCCACCTTGGCACTTCCATCTCACACTATGCGTCACTAAGTACCACAATGCCTAGGTCTTTCTGGTGAAGGCTTGCCATCAGTCCTCTTTCATCTCCTGATTCTCTTTGGCAGATAAACAATTGTGTGCCTGAATTGCTTTGTGGATCTCCATCCTTGTCCTATGTCCCTACATTCTTATTTGAGTGAGAATCTCACTTGGAATATCAGATTTTCTAACTGAGTATCATATCTTGATTACCTAGACTAATTTTCCCTAATTTTAGAAATCTAAGTCAGAAGCTAGAAGTTAGTTAGAATTTAGAAAATCAGTTTATAGGTTTGTCACAAAACCATGGAGACAGCCAGGAGAGACAGACATTAATACTTAGGTTAGTTGACGACTAATTGTCAGCCATTCCAATGAGAAATAAGCTAGTTTTTTAAGAAAAATCCATTGGAATGGATGATTTTTCTGCCAGGAAAGTACACCCTCTTAAGTTCTAGTATTAGGAAAGAATCCCAACTACCAACGCTTTTTGTCTGTAAGACAAGTTTGGTTCTGTTAGTATATTATCTTACATTCACATAATCTGTTATTTTAATTGTGCAGCATCCCCCGGGTCTCACCAAGGGTAGGCACTTTATCAATAAAATGATAATTATAGAAACTTAATGAGGCCAGCCAGGAAACACAAAGAATCCTCATCCACTCATCAGAAAAGCACAGATAATTTAGTGCAGCTCAGTCTGTTTCTAGACTGCAATCTGATAACTCCACATTCCATAAATCACCTTATGGCAGCTCAGAGACTTCACTTCTAACCACTGACATCCTGACTTCTACTTCAGAGTCTTCTTCACTGCACACTTCTACTGCAGGGTGAAAGAGAATTCCATCACTCCTTACATCATTCTTTGTCCTTCCCTTCTCTTCCCTTGAAAATAACAATCTTAGTTTCTGCCACTAGAGCATTCCCACTTGTATCTAAATCCTGCCAGATGTTAAGAATCTGTTTCATTTGAAATGCAAAGCCATAGTGATGAAAGTACATGCTTCCATCTCTGTATAGGCTGCTCAGTGAACAATCTGAGCTCTCAGAGTGTCTCATTTATTACCCTCACTGCAACACTGCATGACAGTAATGCACCTAAATCCCAATATTATAAGGTATGCTTGTGCGTAGGGACTCACCTCTGGGGCTAGATGAGGAATCTGTGAGAAATGGAGGTCCTCTATGGTTCACGCTAGTACCGCAGTCTCTGAATCTTAGTATGAATCTCACAAAGCACATGGATAAAGCACTGAGAACAGCAGATGCTGCATTGCTCTATGGCCACCTTCATTTCCTACCTAACAGCCAGAGCAAGCTGAGGCTCAAAATTCAGCCCATCTTCTCAGACATGTCACTTCTGCAGCCAGACATGACCTCTTTTAATAGTACACACTCAATAGCAATGACACAGGCCTGATCTCTCTCACTGGTACAAAGGACAATGCTTGAAGGTTCACCTTACAGAGGTTTTCTTGCACATACAGGCTCCCTTCACCTCACTGCATGGTAATACAGAAACCTCAAGCTCTTTGTTGTATAATACATGATGCTTCAAGAGTGAAAGTGAGCATCAGAAAGGAGCAGGGCTGGTGAAGGGGTTCAGAGCACAAGAAGGAGTATAAAGGGCACTGCAAAACACCCTTGATGAAGGACTCTGTCAAATTCATTGCAAAGATATCAGCTTCAGCAGCTCTTCATCACAGGGAGGCAACTTGTGAGAAGAGCGCACAAGATGTTCTGTTCTCTTGCTTGTGCCCTTCCTAGGTATCACACTACTGCTATTAAAGGGAGAGAAGAAAAAAACAATTTAAGCAGCCTTAGCACAAATTTTCACACACCTCTTAATGGCATCTTCAGCAATTATGTTTTACTGAAAGCAATAGATAAGCTGACACAATTTCCAATATGCCCCTTCATTTTCTTTTTCCCTTGTGCTGGCAAGTTTTGACAAGTCACAGCTGTTGGTCGAGGATACTGAAAAGGGAGAAGGAGATAATATGCAAATTTACACAGTGAAATGAAGCACATTTCATTTACATTTTAAAACAAAGTATGTTTTTAGGAGCCAGTTACATTTATGTAGGTTTGTTTGTTTCCTTTCTCTGGTCTTGAGCTTTTCTAATACAGGGTATTTTGCCATGGTTGCTGTTCGGTATATTCATCCCATACCTCTTAAGGTATAAAACAGTTAAATCTTGACTTCTGGATCTCTCCTCCTAAATACAAAGTATATTTTAGCATGTAAAACTTGCCATTTGGAAATTTACAATTACAATTGTGAGCTCACTGCCGACCTCCAGGGAAGGATTTATACTGAATATGAAATAGCTGTGATGGGTTTTTTTTCCTAAACAGTTTGAATACGGAAGCACATTTCTGAAATAACTCAGACTTAAAGAGACATTGTTCCACCAAGTCTGGTATCCCTAGGACAGAAGAACTGCCTCCAAAATCAATACTTTTTTTTCCCTATATAATTTTAACATTTTTACTTCATAAATTAAAGAAAAACTTTTTAATACTCAAGCTCCCACTTAAAGGAAGGCAAGAAGGTCACTGTCCTAATTACATATTCATTACATAATTTTGTTGACTTCTGTAAAATAAGCCAGTAAAGAAATCAGTTCATGTCTCTGATCCCAGCTCTGAGAACCAACTCATCAATGTCTTAACATTAAAAATATCCATAAAAATTACTGCTTTCAAAATACTATTAAAGTCATCATTCATTCTGGCAGGTTTCTTCAGAAGACCCATGTGGAAATAGGAATAGCGATAGTCAACCAGTGACCGATGATTTTCTAAAATGCAAGAACTGTGCCAAATTTCATGGAATGTATATCACTTATTCTAAGGTTTACTTGAATAACATTTGAAGAAGATAATCACCTTTGTCTTCCTTTATCATGGTTACAACAGATATTTGTTGTTTGCCTATCTGCAATATTTTTAAAGTGTTGTAAATTAAAATCGATTGTTTAATACATAATGAGTTCATAACTTTTGAAGTAACTATTTTAAATAAATGGACAGATAACTAACAATAGTGGCCAGTAATTTCAAAGGCATTTAAACTTGCACTATTGAGTGATCTCAGTCACCTGCTGACATTTCTCAATAAAAAAGATTTTATACCGTGGTATAGAAAAGCACACAAAGAAGCAGACCACATTTTGAATCTGTCACACTTTGGGCTTTTATTTTGGTTTTTTAGTTTGTTTGTTTTACTATCTTATTTATGCTTTGTTTCAAAGTTAACAAGTATAAGCTTTGAAAAATAGTTTAATGCAACCCATGGTTTCAAGAGTGACAGTACTCAAGAAACAGAAAAAGAAAAAAGTATGTGAGTCATAGAGCTGAGAACTCCAACATCCATTTAACTGGAAAAAATAACTAT
Source organism: Ibycter americanus (assembly GCA_035590275.1). Lineage (NCBI taxonomy): Eukaryota > Metazoa > Chordata > Aves > Falconiformes > Falconidae > Ibycter > Ibycter americanus. The sequence continues at coordinate 2,758,654 of JAVJGI010000040.1, forward strand.
TTCTTAATAAGGAATGGTATCTTGTGTGAAATGGATTTCTAACTTACAGGACAAAAGGCTGAGATTATAAAGCAAAATCCAAAACACATACAAAAATACTTTTTTCTTCCTATATATCTCTATGTACTTATTTAGTTATATTTATATAGAGAGAAACATATAATTTCTTTTTCTACCCTTGTAGTCCAGGCTAGTTTGTGACTAAACTGAATATAACTGATCTTCTGAACTTCTTAATTCCTTTTTAACATATAAATTTGTGTATCTTTCATTTTTCTTTGTTCAATATTTTACTTCTCTACCTTTTAAATAATCCCTTCTGTTTCTGATAATATACCATTTAATATGTTTTCCTTCACCAGAAAGCAGATTGTTTGCATTACAATTAAGCTGTAACAGAATGCTAGGAACTGGATACTAATGAGGAAACACACTCTTCATCAGTGGGAGACAAAAATTCTTTTTGTGATATACAGTATTAAAATCAGAGCACGTTTCTCAAGAGACAACAGCCAAGGTCCTTCCCATCCTTTTTTATATGCATCAAAATATTATTGTTGCAAATCACCACATTATCTCCATGCATGTCCTTTATAGCACTTCTCATAGCAGGAAAAGGTAAGTAACATGTTCTTAGTCTGAGAAAAAAAAATATTTTGAAAATACTTTCCTGAAGCTGTCTGATATTTCTAAAAATATTTTATGTCTTAAAAAAAAGTAAAGACAATTCACAGAACTGCCCAGAAGAGGTATTTGAAAAAAAGAAAAACAAACGCCACAGAACTGAGATGCATATTCAAACCTTATTTCTGAAAGACTTTGAACCCATATTAACCAATTCCCCTGTGTGTTTTATAATCTTATGTGACATTCTCAGTATCTCCTTCTGATTTTATTCCATATTCAACTCTATTAAATATTCACTAGATCAAGTACTGCAACACAAATACGCCCTTTGGGTGTACTGCTGGCCAGGATACAGCGTCATTCCTTCTATTACTGACTTTTGACTACCTGTCTCATATGTTGGCTACACACTAACCACTACATATAAACGAAGATATTTTGGCATCCACCATTTCGGGCTTAGAGTTGGAATTTTTTGGCATGTATCTATATCAGGACTGTCAATATCCTTCAAAAATTTCTAACAATTGTTTTCAGCATTTCAAAAAATATTGTCTTTTCTACTTACCAGAATTCTTCAGTGAATTTTAATTCAGGCATCTGTCAAATTACATTCTTTACTATGTATTAAATTAATCTAGCCACTGATTTTCCCTTCACGGTTTTCACTTCATTTCACGTATGAGTTAGCTATTAGTGGGTTTTGGTTACACATTTTAAAAAAAGTTGGAAATCAAACTGAATAGCTTTAAATGTTAAAAAAGGTTAAAAAAAAATAAACTTGAAGTGGTTTACAGACAAACTGGTTAACAGAGAAAATTATGTAATAAAATCCCAAAAGGAGATTAAGATTTTATAGACCATATCCTTAGATAAATAATATTCCTCATTCCATCACAAGCAACAAATAAATTCAGCTCATTTTTAGCACACTGCTTATTGTCAACTTGTGGCAGAATAAATGTCATTCTATAAACACGAAACAGCTCAGTGTGTGATAATATATACTAATCTGAAAGGATCTTATTTCTTTATATTTTTTTAAAAAATGATGATATTATTTTATCTTAGATACATGACCGTGTAGAGTAGAACAGATGAGAAATCCTAATTTTTGTAATTGGTAACTCTAAGTGAGAAAAATAAAGCATTAAAATGGTTTAATCAGAGTCAAACAATTTATATGGAAACAGCTGACAAGTTCCTCATTTGTCTGTAACTCATTTGCTGTGTTCCCCTCTGTCAGGTTCTATCTATGGACTTCAGTCTCCCCCTCTGCATCAGTTTCTGACCATAGTTCATGATGGGACATGTGCTCTGCTTGGAAACCAGCCAAATAAACTCACAGACCCATTAGGTGCTTAAAGTATAACACTAGGTGATGCTACCTGTACAGTATAGGCCAAGTAGCAGCAATTTTAAGGTTTTGATTATAGGGTTTTTTTTTAAAAAAGAAAAATTTACAGAAAGCAGATTCTACCTGAAATTATTTTACCTGATTTGTTTTAGTCAAAAGTCAGACACTGTTCTAATGGCTTATCTGTGACAAACCTCCAGTAACTGTTTAAGAGATTTTCAGTGTCCTGTGATAAAGGAAGATGCTGGGCCACACCCTCATTAGTGCAAAGCAAACACAGCACCACACAGGGCAAGCCCCAGAGTCAGGTGGTTAATTAACCTGACAAACCTATTTCACCAGATTTACAGCAATATCCCAACCAACTTTTATAATGCAACTCCCCTGTCCTGCTCTGGGGGAAGAGAATTCTGGAGCAAGGGGGAGAAAGGTGTTGCTTTAATGTTTGTCTTTGTTTCTCACTACCCAAATCTACTTTTAATTGGCAATAAATTAAATTACTTTTCCCCAAGTTGAGCCTGGTTTGCCCGTGACAGTAACTGATAAGTAATCTCCCTGTCCTTGTCCCAATCCTCAAACTTTTCCTACCTGTCCAGTTGAGTAAGAGGAGTGAGAGAGCAGCTGGGTGGGCATTTGGCCTTTAGCCAAGGTTAACCCACCATAACTCTTCTTCATGACCTATTAACACTGCTCCATCTGTATATCTAATCTCACTGCTGATGTCAATAACTATTCAGGCATCAGACCATATGCCAAACCACATACAAAAAGTTTTCTTGCTCCTGTGTAGGTGGAAACAAAAAAATAAATAAAACTTCCTGTCTTCTGCATAACAGATTTTTTATGTGCTTAGATGGTATAGTAGGAAGTACCTAAAAACAGTAAGTTTATTGGTTTATACCATAAAGCCATTTTAAGACCTCCTGCTGAAAGATACCTTGGAAACCAACAATTTAAATTATTTCTAACCTGTGGATGTTACTGTCATGGTACACAAAGGTTCTGCTGAAATTTAGATCCCTTTAAAATTCTAACTGCCTCTTGCATTTGGAATGGCTCATTCAGTACTTCAGAGAACTGTAACACTGTACAAATGAGAACTTAGATCTGTATTTTTCAGTTGCAGCGCTAACCAGATTTGCCACAGCCCAAAAGTTACTTTCATTAACTGTCTCCTGTTGGCATATATACTTAGTCTGAGAGTGCCAGCCCCGTAGAAAGACACACAATAATTTTCATCCTGCTTGGTAGTATTAAAACCAATCTTAAGCACGGTTGAACAAAGCTAAAACATTAATATGACCAATGAATTTCTTTTCTCTTAGCAGAGATGATACCTGTTGAGATGAAGACACAAGTAGGATAGCTTTCAGAATGCATCCAGATTTGTTAATGGGATAAACCATGTCTCTCAGAGGCACTAATGTAATATCAAATTGCGTAAAAATAAAGAATATTAACTTTGAAAGGCTCCTATTTACTGCATACAACACCAACAGAATGGCTGATGTCAACACAAAGAGAGCCTGAATGGCTGTTGTAAAGCTGCCTTTAGGCTGTAGAAATTGCATTAGTCAGACAGCAGTCCAGGGGGGATCCATGCAAGTCAGACCACAGACCCTAAAATATGGTATGAAATGTGTCATAGCTCTGAAAAGGACTTTCTGAATTGCGTGAAAGCTGTGGAAGTAGGAGACAAAACGTGCTGACTACAGAACGAGGGTTATGGTGAGGAGCAGCTGTCAGTCTCAGTGGAAGACATAAAATTGCCCGAAGCTGTACAAAACAATGTGATGAGTAATGAGCCATGGCTTCACGCAGGTATACACAGCACAGATGCCAGGAGTATTGTTTAGTGAGGGTAACTCACTTTAACAGCAGCTCGATTTTTCATCAAATATTACACAGATCCCTTATGAGCAGTACTCGCACTTCAGAGTGCCCCAGTACGGCCTCAGTAAAACATGATGGGTGGTTTGTACCATCAGGTCTTGAAAAGAAAACCAAAGATACGTCACAGAGACAATCTGAGGGCTTCTATGTTCATAGGGGGACCTATCTGTGCAAAGCTGACTGCTGAGACAGCCAGCTCTTCAGCGGTGAGAGAAGAAGGTGAAGTGATTTAGAAAATCACATCATTCTGAAAAGCACAATGAACTGGGAAGGGCAGGTGTGCCTTGCTATAGAAGTACTAATTTACAGAACTTCTTGAAATTAAAATGGTTGGGGAAAACAAGAGCAAAAGGAATAAGGGGGTATACTCGGAGGTTTTCACCTTTCATTTAGTCTCAGCTTGTTGGAAAAAAATATCAGTGGAACGTGTACCTTTTGAACACTTGTTTCCTATTCCAGATTCGAGGTTTTGGAACAATCACAGAAGCTGAATGTGATTCTATATAAGAAAAATTATCATATTGGTGGTGTTTTGATTTTGAGACCAGAGTACAATACAGTTCTGCCTTATATTTCTTTCATTTCTAACTTCTTTCTCCTTCATTTTCTGTGTAAACACAGTCACAGTAACTTAGCTCTGGCACAAGCTGTTGCAGTAGACATTTTAAACATACAGTTCCCAATTTATTCCATTTCTGGGATAAAGAAAACCTCCAAGGGACCACTAGGTCAGCCCAGCAGTTTAGCTGAATTGTTAGTAGGGAGACAGTCTGACACCACAGGCCTTGATCACAGAGTGCTTGGCCTGGCAGAGTAGCTTGCTTTGCTTCTGAGCTGTGCGCAGGGAGGGAAATAGTGTCTTCATTAAAAGGTCCCTTTGCACTCAGATTATGGAAGCATTGATCCAGTGCCACACAATCATATCCAGTGTGACTGAAGATAGCTGGAAGAGCTAGCACCAGTTAATCTGCTCTTAAGAAAAGGAGGAAAAATGCAAAAGGTGGTAAAGAGGTATTAGCTAATCAGCACATATGAGTTGGTTTGCTGGAAAAAATCTCAAGTGAGTGTAAACCTAAGAGTTGTGTAATTACTTGCATACCCCAGCCTAAGGTATTTGCATGACAGACAAGTTATAGGTGATTCATATGTAAAAGGAAAATGATCCAGCTATTAAGTGGTGTATTTGCAGAAGCTACATCCTTAACAAGACTAAGTCTACAAGGAAAGATAGATTGGATTGACTCAGGATGTCCTGACTTCTTGGACTGGTTTAGTTACTCTCTGGCTGCTTCTGAGGTATGGACAAGGCATAACGGGGCAGGCAACAGTGTGCCTAACGAAGCACAGTGCAGCAGGAAATCTGTGAAGTTCAGCCTAGGTCAATGAAATATCCTCTGGCCTTCATTTCTAGGAAAATGTAGCTCGTATGCCCACTGTTTAATCTCCTAAAATGCCCTGTATGCTGTACAACCACACTCAAGGTCAAACAAACTGACTACATTGCTCACCCTCAGAGTTCTGCTCATAACCAATCCCATAGCCTTGGAGGAGGCACATTCAGGCTAAGAAGAATGTCTAGCACTACCCAGTGCTCTAGGGCATGCGAGGGTGCACCTTTCTGCAACATCAGTGAGCTACAGAATTTTTCCTCTGACACACCTACTGTCAGGTAACACACCCAGGTTATTTGCTAATGGCATTCCAGTTGGCTCAAATATATTTCTGGTATAACTAGAAATGCTTCCCTTAGACCTTTGAAATACATATTTATATAAGGTTGAATTTTAAGGTTTATTCTACCTTAAGTGGAGTTTTCCTCCTTTTTTGTTTGTGTTTTGTTGTTGCTGCTGCTGCTGTTGTTGCTTGAAACTTTTGTTTGTCTAGGGTTTTTTTGTGGTTTTCTGTGTTGGGGTTTTTTCCCCAAACATTTTATTATTCTTGCCCTGCTTTCCTGAAAATATAGTTTATGATGTGAATTATCCATCTTTCTGCTTGTCAGTTCTATTTGACCTAACAACTTGGGGATTCACTGGCTACTTTCAAGAACATTGATGAGATGAGCATAAACAACAAAAACGCTAAGATAAAGTTTTTTAAAATTAGTGGCTTAGTAAGGCAGAGATCCTATTGTAGACCCCACTGAGAAAACTACGGAGACAATTCAGCCCTTATTCAGTTTCTTATTCTGCCCAAGAGATAAGAGAGCTGCCAAGTATTCACATATAGTCACTAAATATATGGATAGCTCTGAACTGCTCACAGTCTTGCTACCAGTTAGACAGCTGGCAGATCAAAAAGACATATATAATGAGTGTGCAAGCAATTGACAGACTTCCTCCAGACATCAAAATCTTTGGCTTTCAGCAAGCGATTTCCAGCAACCAGTTGGGATAATGAATTTGTGACACACTTGAGGAACTCCATTAATTTCTTATGTGACTTTAGCAGAAATATTTCAGTTCTTAATGGTCTGGACCAGCTTTGAACTTGCAGAGAATGGCTTCATAAATGTCCCATCCACCAGGCATTTAAACTCCCATGATTTGTTGTTTTGAAATGTATCACAATTATCTGGAAGAATACAGAAAACAAAACAATAACAAAGCAAGCATCAGAAAGTCTCAGGAGGCTGGAGAATGTTAGATAACCCTTACACTATTTTCTTTGTTTTATTAAGATTTGCATGAACTGTGGATTTAATCAGCAGCCAGCACTAATGAGTCATTTGCACAGGTTCTGTGTCTTACTAGTGGTTTTTCATGCAATCACATATAATGAGGCAACACAACCAGAAGTGTTCTGAATGTTTCATGTGTTATCATTAAACTGATGTCACATCAAATTCAGTTCCACACATCTGTGAAGTAGCTGTATTCATAACATTTTATGAACAATAGACTCCCTTAAAATAAGGCATGCAGACTGATGCCAGGTTGCCAACTGATCTTACATCTGTTTCCTAGGAAATGAAAGCGCAGGAGGAAAAAGTCATATCTTGCACAGTTCTTTTTATTATTCCCCAGCTTTTCAAAAGCTCTGTTGCTTGAGCCATCATTAGATCTCACAGACAAGCTCAGGAGTAAAGAAACTTAGCCTTCCTACATAAAGTTTGTTATTTCACTGCAAACACAACTGTGCACCAAGGAAAGCTCATCAGAGTGACATAAGACTTTGGTACCTTCTTATTTTCTTCAGTTGAGTAAAGGGAAATTGGTCTTTTTTTTTTTTTTTTTAAATGAGTAGTAGTGTTAAACATCATTTTTATGCCACAACCAAGGTCAGAGCCCTGTTGTAGTAGCCCAGGCCCACCTTGTGCAAGGTAATGAAACAACAAATGAGAAGGAATAGTCTTCATCACAAAACATTTGCATCAACTTGACAAGACTGAAAAGAAACATCAGGAAAAATACATCCCCCATCTCTCTCCCAGTTGTTTGCTAGTGGAATGCAGGCTTAAATGCTAAGGCAAGAATGTCATCAGGAACTGGGTATCTATCATCGATACCAGATTTTTCAGAAAAGCTCACCTGTTGCAACAGGGGTCATATTTTAAGCGTCATAGCTTACTTTGTTAGACAATTGTTACGGGGGCATCTTTTGAAAGATGAGTCTGGACACATAGGTCATTTATGCATGGTCCAATAGCTCTTTCCTTAGTACCATGAGTACATAAGTGCTAAGCTGGTGTTCTGCCTAAGCTAAGTCAATGTGCTTCCCAAACGTGCAGTCTTGCCCAGCCACAGACCTGCATTAATGTATCTGTGGGCATGATTTTATTTATACTTGACTAAGGGCATGAAAATCTGATTCCCTAAGCTAAAGAAGCATTTTGTGAGGGATTCATTTCCCACAAGTCCACAGGGTCACGATGTCAAAATCTAGTCTGAGAAAGCACCCCAAGCTCCTACTGTACCTAATAGGGAGCTAATAAACAGAGTGAATGCAGCTCCATCTGATCTCTGGGTGCTTACATCAAATTTCATTGACGATATTGACCAGGCTTCCATGGACATTAAGGGAGAAAAAAGCCTATGACCATCTTAAATGTAGACGTCTACACTACAGACCTATACATTCAGTCAGGAAGTTCTTAGCCGCATTTGATGCCTGAAGTTGTATTCACAGATGATGCTTTATGCATTCAATTACAGGTTACATACATATAATAAAGCCATTTTTATTACTGCAAATCACCTACAAATACCTGCAGCATCAACTTAGCATACTGTTCAGTAACTGCTGTTTTCTAACCTCTATCACCATCCCAATGAAAGAGCAAGTGTACACTGACTTTGACAAAGTTCAAAGGATCATTCTTTACAGAAGAAGCCTTCTTTAGAGGAAGGGGTGACAGGAGGCAAAGACCTTGCACAAATATTATTAGCTATCATTAAGTTTTTAAGCATATTCTGGGACTGGCTCATTATTGTTATTTTTCTGTTGATCAATATTTAAGAACTTGTAAGGACTTTGGTTAAATGCTTTTTTTTTTGTATGTCTGTAGTCACTTGGCAATCCATGAAGTAATAAGTGAATACTGGGAAGATTAAAATGTTGCCCAAAATTAATGTGGAGGAAATGGTAAAAATCTCAAAACACCTACTGGAACTGAAAATGAGAGTACTGGAAAAAGGACAGTTTAAGGTTAACCTATTGGTATTGTATGGGGTTTTTTTCCAATCAGACTGATGCACTGCTGACCCTCCCAGGAAGAAAGGAAGTTTTTGAACCAAGACTCAGAAAAGAAAAAGTTTGATTTCAGTAGTTTATCTAAAAATGCTTTAGAGATTAAAAATTAAGTTCAAATTACATGATTGCTATGTAAACAGTTTTGACCCACACGTATATGGGGATCCACAGCAGCTATACTAGTACAAGGAAGAAAACTGGCACCAGGACATCAGCAGGATGGATCCAGGCTCCTTTTACCAGTTCTTTCTTCTTATTTGTGAGTTTCAAATGTAAATGTGTATTCTCTTATTTTCCTTCTGCTGTTTTCTGTAGGATATCTTGAAAGTGATTAGAAAGGTCTTAATGCTTTTCTGTGAGATGTAGAGTTGTTATCTTGTTATATTCTTCCTGGTATTTAGGCAAAACAGAACAAAATAATGTGTTCTTAACATCTTGTTCACCATCATTCAATACCTGTTGAGAAGGGCAGGAACATCTCATGAGTTGCTGGAAAAAACTGCCCATGTTTTTGAACCTGGGAGTCAGTCCCCTTTTTCCCCAAGGTCCTCCAGAGGCACAGCTTGCTCTGAAGGGCTAAATGCATCAGCAGCATTGCTTTTCTTTTAGGCAGAATGCCTTGAAAGCAGAATTGTCATTAACATGAAATTGCTTCAGCCAGCACTTAAGCTCAATAGGGCAATATTTAAAACATTAACTACAGACTTCCAGCTGAGCTCTTCAGCTCTTCTTTTCTGTCACATTACACAATACAACTGCTTTATGCTGACTATCTGCCCTTTCTTCTTCTTTGTAGGCTTATCTCAATAAGGCCTGTCTCAGAGTCACTGAAAGGAAGAAAGAGAAGCTGAATATATCTGACAGCTATTTCTATCAGATAAACTAAAGTTCAAATGAGTGGAACTCTTTTGCCTTTCAAAGGCCTTCAGTCCCCTGATAATTTCTCATGCAATGTAGCCCTTTCTGAAAACCAGGGATTGCTGTCACATTCTTTGTGTAGTGATGTGGGACTGATCCACCTTTGATTTGCCAGCTTTGCTGAAGCATAAACATTTCTGCTGTGGGCAAGGGAAGTATGGCATTACTCAAAGGAAAGTGTAATGTTATTGACTTATTTTCTAACCACCCATCAAAATAAGTTTTAAGGTTATTTAGAGATATCACCCTCCATTCCTTTCTAGGCCAGGTTGTTCTCTGTTCTCACAGTGCCAAATAAATGGCCACACTGACGATTTCTGTTTGACAAGTTTCTCCTCAATGATCTTTCAGATTAAGATGACTATATTGATTAGAGCTGGTTTGGGATAAAAATTCCCTCCTGTAATAGAAACCTTTTCTAGGCTATTCAGCCAACAAGAAAGCATACAGAACAAGGCAATGTGGTATTTTCATCAATAATTGGCTTGGCTGTTGCAAACAGGGAAGGTCTTGGAACTGACCTCCAGGAAATCCATGATGTCTCAGACCAAGAGATGCATTCTGGATATGTTGAAATCTCTTCCTTTCCCTGGAGATGAAGTTTTTCTTGTTTAACCTGTTGGTTAAATTGACCAACAGGATCTTTTAGCCCTAGCTTCACTGTTTCTGTTGTTTAAGAAGCAATGGCCCTGAGTCTTTTGCTGTTAAACTCCATTACAGCAGAGCTCTGCCCTGTTAAAGATTAATTGTACTTTGAATACAATTTGGTGCAACCCTAAGAACAAAAGTTATAGTTTTGTTAAATGACTCTGGCTACTAAAGTGAATAGTTATAAACTTTATTAGTATGATTATGACCTATTAAAGTCACATTAACTTTTTAATGTGCCAGAGGTTGCCACTATAGTGTCTGATAGATCAAGCTGAAGGCTCATTCACTGCTCTTTATGCTTCACCAATAGATTTTTACAAAACAATTTATATCTGCTCTGTAATTAGTGAACTCCATAATGGAGGCAATATCAACATTGCCAACAGGCAAGGATATACTCCTGTTTTACAGCTTCTCTACCTGTCCTAAAAGATCCTGTCTTCCTTTTGTCTTTTGATTTGTAGCTCATGATCTGGGGTGTCGTTTTGGGGTAAGATGGAGGCTGCTCAGCAAGATGACTTACTGGGTGAAGAGGCAAACCTTTCAAGAGATCAAAGCTTAAGTGCTGGTACAGAATAGGCTCAGAATCAGAAAACTCCACACTGTAGTCATACATTTACTTCATGCTCCAGTGATAATACTGTTTTCAGCAGCAAACTTGCACACCATTGGTGAGAACTCTTTGAAAACCCTATGTTTATTAGAAAAAGGCATTTAGCTGTAGTTACAGTAGTGTTGTCCACTGTGAAGAGGTACGGGAGATACCTTATACAACCTGCAAATTACCACAAAGACCCTCTCTTCCATGGACACAATCACAACACGTCATTGAATTTTTCTTTAGATAAAGGACTGGACTTTCTAATAAAAGGAGCCTCAAAGCCATCTTCTGGCCAGGTATTTACCAGCTCTTACTAGGAGACACCTGACCATTTTACATGTATTAGTGTTACTCTAAATTTTAAAAGTAAACAATAACATGTTTTTGAACATTCGAAAATGATCTGAACAGATCTGTTCAGAAACATAAGTGTTTAAACACCATACCTAGTTAAATCACAGTCATCAATAGAAGCACTGATCTATTTTTTATCAGATATTTTAATTATAAATTGCCAGTGTGATAAGCAAAACAGTTTACATGAAATGGTCGTTTTAAACGTTACCCCTATTAAGGACAATTTTACAATGGTTGAACTGTAATTTTTAAAACAAAAGGTTCTGTTTTTCAGTGTGACTTTTTTTTTTTAATTACATTTTATTTTGTTAGTAGAAAAAGAAAATGAAATAAAACTCTGTGAAATGATAAGTATCAAATTATAAGGTTACCTCAGTACAAAGCCTCTGATTTTCATATTTTAGACAACAATATGGGTTGGGTTATTTTAGCTTTGGTATGTGTAGGATTCTTTTATTTGTACTTTAGCCACGCCTTTTTCATAGGTCACACAGCTATTTCTACAGTCCTTTTCATACACCTTCAAGAGGTAGAAAATATTGCCATTTCCTAGCATGGATTTGACAAATTCTGTCAGTAGAAACAAAGTTGATTTCCTCTGAAAGTAAATAAGAAATGCTGGCCAGCTTGAAATCTGGCTTGTTCTTCATCAGAAAACTATATTATTATTTGTAGACTTCTGCAATTTCATGAAATAGCAGTCATATTTTAAAATCTATCTACTACCTATTAACACTTTCTTTTTCTTCTTTTTCTTCTTTTTCTTCTTCCCCCCTGCCCCGAAAGATCTTAGCAGGGAACAGATTAATTTTTAACTAGGTCAAGTTTATCAGTGCATGGTAGCCTTATTCTGAGAAATGGGTTTTTGTAAAAGCTTTTGGTCAAGAACAAAAAGCTACAAGTTTAAGGCCTGCACTACCCTATTTGATTAAAAACAAAACAAAGCAAATTTTATCTGTTTTTCTCTAAAAACTGATAGGATTTTTTGGTAAGAGCTACATTCCATAATTCAATGATCAAAAATAATTTATGGTGACTGCATTCATTATTTTGAATCTTATCTTCTTATTTTTAAACTCAAGTAGAATAAGGTGGTTGAAAGCAAAATAAAATCTCTAATTTATGGTCCCTGTCAGATTCATCTATGGCATCTGAAGAGGTCATCTTCCAAGGTGTCTGCCAAGCTATTCCAACTGTGCTTGCCACCCCAGAACAGTAAATGTGTAGATACCAGGTGTAGGGATTAAAATTTGCAAACTGGGAAAGAACAGAAATGTTCTGACTTTTGTTTGCATTGTTTTTTGGTGGAAAGGACAATCAGAAGTCCAAGAGATTTCATTTTATTTCCTTTCATTTCATTCTTCTTCATCGTCCTCGGCTTCATTTTATTTCTTTTGTTCTTCTCAAAGGAAATCACAGATCCCATTAAAAAACAGATTTAGCTATGTAGAAAAATGCAGAATGTTCATTCTGGCAAATTACACCATTTCTCTGCTGTTCAGCTACTTTAGTTGCTGTTAGATTTCATTGTCCCACATCAGATCCTGCTACAGAATTACAGAAATATGTTAAATATATTGAAAGAACCCATTAGCATTTCAATTTTTGCATGGTTTCTTGTATGGATCTGTCTTGGTTTAAATATGACAGGATCAACAATCAACTATTTTCTGATTCAACTGAATGGGTTTGGGGATTGCCAGGCAATCAGATAAGGAGTTTATGGGGAAAAGGACCAATTCTGCATCTGCATATATATCAGAATCAGGAAGCCAGTTACAAACCTATTAGCCTGGTGCAGGGTGCCCAGTAGGATCTTCTTCTGAGTAACAGTTTCAAATAAATTTAGGAAAAAAGGAGAAGAAGAAAATAAACATAAGTCCTAACATGGAACTAGTTTATTAAAATCAAAGGAATAATTATTTTAAAACAATGAATGAAAGAAATCTGGAGGAATATCAATATGAGGTAAAAATATTTTTGAATAACATGTTTTTCAATGAAAAAAGATCTTCATCATTGTGTAGGTTCTTCCTTTTTATATTTTACAGGGGAAACTAGATGCCCCAGAATCTATTTCCTTCTTTTTCTTTTAGTATCCAAAGCTATAAAACAATGAGCCAACGAACTGACAAATATTTCTTGGGAAAATGATGTAACTTTGAAAAAAGCAAAACCAAAACCAAATGGAGCCAAATGAACAATCAAAAGATAAAAGCTCTGAAGCACCCAGAGCATTAACATGCTTATGTCTACCTGCAATTCTTACACTTTGACAATACCTGTGCAGTTTTAATTCCCATCACATTTTCTCCCACTGTTATGACATTGGGTCAGACATGAAGGATGCTCTGAATAATGTCATATTGTGCAGCAGGAAAGAGGAACCTTGCAATGCACACTTCTAAGTGGAAGCCTTGTGCCATCACATTGCCTAGAACATTTGAGGAATTCAGTCGAGGGTGTCCACCCTGACTCTGCTGTGCTCCACCCCACTCACCTGATACAGCAGAAAGCCATTACGGTGCCCAGTGCTTCTTTCTAAACCATGCATAGATGGACTCAACAGGCCAACAAATACATCATATCCTTTTGCACAGGAACTTCCTCCAGGGCAAGCAGGCACCCTGTTTTCTTAAAGAGAAGGATTAAAGGAAGAAAGGAGATTTATACTGCTGAGAACAATAGAAAATCCTAATCACAGAGCTCAAAAAACCCCCTTTTTATTTAGCATATCTTGAATCTTAGCATTATGTTGTGAGCAGAAACAGCAGACAAATATGCTGTAACCAGGTCAACTGCTTCATCAACTGAGCCAGCATCAGCTTTTAATGCAAAATCTGAGTGTATAGTCCGGGTTTGAATTACAACCTTTCTTAGGTGAGCAGGCCTTTTTTTGCCTATCTCACATTGAAGATAATGTAGTTTGCTTTTCTTAGGATTCAGATCTCAGTAAAAGATTTTGTTCCAATCTATGTTTTTTATCATAATTATAATAATAATTATTCATTATGATTGAAAAATAAATTAATAAATAAGTAAGGTTTGTGTGGTGTTTTAAATAACCTTATTTATCTTTTTTTTCCCTTTTATTAGTTCTTGCAGATTGGCATAGAGAATTTTTAAATCTTAAGTGCTTAGATATAGTTAAATAAAACCCTATGTGTTATGCTGAGATTTTTGAAAAATAATTTTAATTGTTTTCATCTTTGTTTCAGTTCCTCTTCAGCATTCTGTAGGTGTGAGGTAGGCACTGCTGTTTGATTGTTTTTTTCTTTCGAACTCCTGCATCTCTCCTTCTCCAAAATTTATTTCTGTTTACTTCCTTGAATATTTAAGAGGAGGTTGGTATTTTCCATTCCTAAAGCATACCTCTGGCTTGGTTCAGAGACAAATCCCTGATGGGTTGCATAATGTACGTGGCCATTTTGAGCAGACTGGGCTGTTGCTGAACCTAGCAGGAGAGAGCAAGCAGATCAAGACAGGAAACAGTAGCTGTTTAGTAAAGACATGCGGAAATTAGTCTTGGAAAAGAAAGCCTAACGCAATAGCATGGGCCTTCCTGATAACACATCAGAGGGTTGTTACACTAATCTTTGGGCCTTCCTGATAACACATTAGAGGGTTGTTACACTAATCTTTCTCTCATTAGTTCGTTCTCTGTAGTTTGACACTTTACAACTTAAGGCCTCACGAGTTAAACAGGCTAAAGAAATGGTGGAGTCCTGCCATGTACAGTTATTTCCCTCTGCATGGAGCAATTAGAAAACTAATGAGCATCCCATGAGGATCCCCTAAAGAGCTTCACTGCTGAGTATCATATGAACAGCAGCAAAGAACAGTGGGAAATAATGCTTGGAAATATTTATAAACTTGGTCATGCCTTGCTGCCAGTTTAACCTATAACTGCAGTGCAGTAAGTGCTGCCAGCTTCTGATTTCCCTGAAGAAGCAAGACCCAGCATAAATCTGGATAAAAAAAGAAAGCTTGAACAAACTATTAAGCCTCATCCTACTTGTGGTAGTAACAATAAAGCGAAAGGAATTGCAATCAGGGATTTAGACTGTAATCTATTCAATTTTGTACACGTTAGTAAAATTAAGGCTGAGATCCAAGACTATAAACTGAGAGGTATGAAAAATTGAAGTTGATGGACAGATGACTGAGGGTAGGGCAGCGTGGGATTGGTGGGCAGTGGAAGAAAAGACACGGCGGAGGTTAATTACACTGCCTGACTTTAGACTTCTAGTTTGCGTCCTAAGTAAAGAACCTCTCAGGGGTGATTCAGAGCTTGCTTTTCTACACTGGCTATATTAAAAGCTTAGCATCCAAACTTAGATACAAAACCTATCTGCATAAAATAATACCCACTTCCTTCATGCTGTTCTGTCTTCATGATTAGAATAACTAGCAATTGAAATAACCATAAAGATTTTTCTTCTATCATATATATCTCTAAGGTACAATTATCCTTTTTTTTTTTTTTTTTCAACTGATGGACTCTACGACTAAAAGATATTTGCATTTCTGCAAAGCAGATTTCTTTGAGAAACTATATATGCATAGATATATATGCTTTGTATCTCTATGCATAAATCTAGGTATTTACATTGAATAGCACTCTCTCACCACAAAATACTGAACCACCATTAGCATAAAGATAATGTGTATTGTAACATAATTTCAGGACAAATTTTACTCACCTGACAATTTTTAAAATGTTAACATTGCTTTGGTTAAAGAATATATGAAATTATAAGCAACAGCTTGTGACTGTGATTTGTGAAGTGAAAAAGAGCTACAAAATCTAACAATTCTTTGTAAGCACCTAGGAAATAACAAGGATTAACTGCTAGTCAAGATTTATCACAAACAAAGCATGACAAACCAATATTTTCTTCTTATTCTTCTTCTTCTATAAAATGATTTTTGGATTGAGCAGAAGATGGTAATATTATATTTTGACTTTGATAAGACTTCTGACACAGGCTGAGAGGTTATTTTCCCAAATAACTCTGAGAAATCCAGTCTAAATGAAACTACCACAGAGTAGTTGCAAAGACAACTAGAAAGTTCTACTCAGGGATTATTTGTCAGTGGTTCATAGTCAAAACAGACGGAAGTGCTGGGCAGGATCCAACAGACGTCTGCCTTCATTTTAGAGCTATTCAATACTTTTGTTAATGATCCAGATGATGGAATGGGAAGTGTACTTATTAAATCTGCAGGTGACAACCAGCTTCAAGAAGCTCAACAACAAGTCTGGAATTCAAAATTATGCTAAGACACAGGAGATACAGTTGGAAAAAATATGATGAAATTCATTAGGGACTCATGCAAAATATAACACTTCACAAGCATAATCAGCTGTAAAAATTCAGAATGGGGACCAGCTGCTTGAACAGCCTTTATACAGAAAAGTATTTAGAAGTTATAGTGGGTCACAAGTGAACACTACCATCCTCCTCCAACCCCCTCCCTCCATCATGACTGTAAAACCAGTAGTATAACCTTCAAAACCATATGCCATTTTCCTTCCAATTTATTCAGCACTGAAGAGGCCTCTTCTAGAACAACATATCCAAGAGCTAAGGACAAAAGCCAGAGGACAGGAGTGAGATGGATCACATATCTGAAAAGTGGGATATTTTAGGAAAGATTGGAAAAAATTAAGCCTTTCAGCCAAAAAAGAAAAAGACTGGAATCATACCTGGTAATAGTCTTCAAGTAGATAATATGCTGCTTAAAACAGGAAAGAAATATCTGTGGAAGATAGGATAAGAAATACCAACAAAAATTTTATCAAAATTAAGGTTTTATTTCAGTCCAAAACTTCTGGGAGCAGCGGAATGGATTCCACAGCCATAGAAATATTGACTTGAAAGGACCTCTGGTAGTTCATTTAGTATAACCTCTTGCTCACTAAGTGTTGCCACCATTAACTTCTCTGGAGTAGGTGTGAAGTCTTTTTGACATAAGGAGCTTTAGAGGAAAAAGAAACCACAGAGATGTACTTAGCCAAGGAATAGACATCTAAGTATTTCAGTTAGCTAAAACTGTATAATAAACTGAAAGTTATCAGTGAAATATATGAGATCAGCAGGAAGTTCTGGATAGAATTAATGCCATAATGAACTGTCTTATGAAAGGGAACATTTGGATGGTTAGTCATTCATGCAAAGGTTAGGGGCCTCCATGGGCTCGAGGTCCACGAAAAACATCGCTGATGAACTCTACACACTGAGGTAAAAATGAGTATACTTGGGAATTACTAGTTCCAAGGTTCTAAAGAAGGCTACAGGTATAACTGGGCTGGGAAATGTAATTTCAGCGAGATTTGTAAGACTTTTATTCTTAATACAAAAAGAAGAGACATTTAGATGTAATTTCAGTAGCAAGTTCCATGAGCGGAGGCAATGGAAATATCCTACTTCTTCCAAGATTTATCTGGAAGTGTTCTTTATACTTCCTGAATCAGAAGAGTTGAAGTTAGAAGGTGCCGCTGGAAATTGTATCATCCAGACCTCTGCTCAAAGTAGAGTCAGCTGGAACAGGTTGTCCAGGGCCGCATACCATCAGGTTTTGAATATAGAGACTCCATGAGCTCTCTCAGCAACCTGTGGCAGTGTTTGACCATCCTCCCAGAAATTTGTATCCTCCCTTGGAATCTCAGTCAAGGTCTCTGATGTACCAGTATAGTTGTTCCAGTGGATGCCAGAGCCCATGCCCCATTGCATACCACCACCACTGCTAAGTGCACAGAGTGACCAAAGCAGACATTTTGGCTTTTTCTGTAGCCCTTTCTGTACCAGCTGCTGCATCTGAAAGCTGTACTCTAAGGCCAGAAGCTATACAGGTCTTTTTCTAGTACTTGTTGAAAAGGTGTTTGACACACCCTAACCAAGCATCAGCTGTGGAAAAAATGTTCAAAGCACCCTCAGATCAAGAATAATTGGCAGAGATCATTAGAAGTTACTAGAGCTTATTGGAAATCAGGTCCTCCTGTAGCTATCCTTTTCCAGCTTCAGCTGGCACCCTGGACTTCAAAGAGCTCTCAGGACTCCTCAGACAACCCCAGAAGTTCTCAGGAGATCTCAAAGCAAAGCACAGAAATTTTCATGCAAACTGTTGGTCTGCCAGCTGCCTTTGTTACCTGCTTGGAAAGGGAAATGCTAAACTTCACAGTAAATGTTAATTTTGAGAACTTACTTTTAAAGGAACCTTCTTTACAATTTAAAAGTCACAATTTAACTTGCATTTTTTTGATTTTGTAGCTGCTGCTGGTTTTTATTTGGAAGTCTTGGTAATCTAGCTCCTTCAGTAGGTTTGGGAATCTGGTTATGACTTGGTCACTTTCAGGTGTGCGATAACATCAGACATAGCTTTGTGGTTTGAGTAAAGCACAGAACCAGCTCCTTCACTACTGGGAATCAAAAGAGTGTGAGCAAAAGTGGTTTTAACAACTACCAGAATCTATTGCTACAAACCATTATGTTAGACAGTATTCCTGTTAAATCATCTGTATACATGGCCATTGTCTGCTCAGAATACCATTTCTGTGAAAGGAGATCACACTTGGATATTTTGCATCAGAGTGAAAAAGAAGTGAATATTCTGTGCTTTATCCTGTAACAGTTTTTACATGCAATAGTATTGTTGAAGGAGTAAATTAGTTCTCCAGGGGGTCCTAATCACTAGGCTACAGACTTATGCTCCCACTTGTGCTCTGCTGGGTTTCATGAATCTCAAATTATTTTGCTATCTAGTAGATTACTTTCCTCAGGAGGGAGTATAGAATGACAAATATGCACAAATTCCCTCATTCTCCCACCCTGCTCCACATCTAGACAGTTAATGTTGCTTACTCAGAAAATGAGAAAAGCAGGACTGAATCTCTACAGGTAGAGGTGGCTATCAGCCTGCACTCTCCCACCTCATGTAAGAGTCATTATGGAAGAAAAGCTTATGGCAAAGAGAAGAAATCAGTGATGTCCCAAAATTTTGTCTTGTGTGAGGTTTTCTGTGGGAATCTTAAATGAACCACACTCTTCCAGGAAGAATCCTGATGAAGCAGAAAGAGCTGAGTATCAAATATCACAAGGCATACCGGGACAGAAATACTTTGTGGTGTTGAAAAGGAACTCAAAGCAACTACAGAAATTTTGGCTAAATGAGTAAATAAAGTTCCTGTGGCATTTAGATGTCTCTGTATTTAGGGTAAAACCTCTTGAGGTAAAATTCAACTTTACATTGTGTGAAGAATCACCGCCTCTTGTTTGCTTTGAATGTGACAATTGTTACCTTTGGTGATGTGTAGGTTTTTTGTTGAGAAGAAAGAGAGGATAATCATTTCTTATTCATCTTCCCCAGTCTACCCATGACTTTGCAGACCTATGTTACTCCCACAGTACTTATCCACAGTCACCAAAGCCAGGCACAGCTTTGTGTGTGAGCACTGCAGGTGTTAGACACAGGCACCAACATTCATTTCACTGAAATCTTGTTACTTGACAAGGCTAAATTACTGGTATGATTACTGCACACTTTGTAGTCAGTGCAGTGAATAAGGCTTTACAGAGGTCAGTTTAGATCGTCTGTGGTCTGAATGCCTTTCTGAGATTTCATCATCCTCCTTTCTTGATGACTGAATGAATTGTGGTCAGAGAAGTAGGGAAACTTGGCCTTGTGTGTCTTGGATGTATGTGGTGAGCTCCAGTACTCCACCTACCACACTCAATCACACAGCATCCAAAGGCTCACAAAGCTTTAAAGATTGTTAAAGTGTTTGTTTTGTCATTCAGTGCTAAGAGTGATTCTTTCTAAACTCAAACAGATGTGAAACTCTATCTGATTAATATGAAGAGGCAATTAATTTGTCTACTAATGGAACCAAATATCCTGCTATTTTTGTGTATGTGGTTTAACTTTGCTCAAAAGAAAGCAAACCATTTCTAATGATGTTGTCTACTTCTTCATGTCTAGAAACTTTAACTTCTTTTGGATCACAACTCATAATGTAGTTTTATCCACCTGTCCTTCAACTACAAAAATTTATTCTACTAACTAATTATCCTTTTTTTCATGCAGTGGGTGATTTTATAGTTACTGGCACTTGTAAAAAAGAAAAAAGCAAACTCCAAAACATTTTACCTGGTAAAACTAACGATTCCTATGGTTGCTATTAATTAGGGACAATAATTACAATTGTTGATCAGCATAGCTTGGCAAGATATTTGATTAGAGCCAGTATAAATGCTTCAGTAAAATAGGATACCAAAGCACTGCACAGAAAGTTCAGCAAATCCAAAATAACCCTATCCTGCCGGCAGAAAGATTGCCCCTTCTTATCCTTGATATTTCCAAGGTACACCTCAGGGACCGTAAGTCAAACATAAAGCCCTAAGTTATATGTGATAGTGCAGGGGACTTCAGCTAAATAAATAACTTTAACTTCAAGTGCTAGCATCATGAACTGGTGACCTTAATATTTTAGAGACCAAACACAGAAGCCTTCATCATGCTAGTCTTCCTTATGAGATGTTAGTTCTACTCCATTCATATCATCTAACGAGCATACCAGCTTAGACTTTCTAAGAATTACTGAAAGAAGAAAAGGGGGCAATTTCTGCAAAATGGTGATGCATTTTCTTTGGAGGATCAGAGAGAAATATGCAAGTAAGACTGTGTACTGCTTTGAGAATTTGACCCCCATTGCAAATCAAACACAGGGAAAAAATGGCATCACAAACTGAACGTCAGTAATTTGTATAGGCAACACTAAGGAAATCTAAGCTAAAATTTTCACAGCAATAATAGTTATGCTACATTGCCCATTATGACAACACAAAAATGGAAGTAGTTTTAATAAATTAAAATCACTATGCCCATGTTGTGTAAATCTTGTCGCTATATTTTTTGTTGCTTTTGTGGATTAAAAAAAAAAGAATAAGGAATTAAAGTTTTACAGTTTTCTTATATGGATTAATTTGATTGAGGAATCCCAATTAGCATTAAAAATGAACTCTTCAAGAAGGGAAGACTCTCCTGTTGTTCTGTGCAGACACAGCAGCTACAGTAGTGGGGACATCGTCTGCAATCCAGATTCTGAACCACTAATGAAGCATATAAAGTAAAAGATAAATTCCAGCTCATTCCTTCTGGATTTTCCAACTGAAATGGTCTTTGAACACAAGTTAATCAGTTTCCATGTAATGTGCATTCACTCCCCACTCCAAAGATCAATTCTCATACATTTAGGAGCAAGTATTTTTTAAAGGATTTGAAGCAGCAGATGCAATTTCTCAGTGAATATAGATAACATGGTGCAACTGATTCCTTTAGGAGATGTGAGTCTACAGCTGAAACTGAAGTCTAGACAACAGCTACATCACTGACATTTTAGAAGTACTGTATTACAGCCTCAGCTGGCATAAAATGGTATGCACAGTAGAGCTAGAGTGATTTACACCTGCAGAAAATCTGGCTAGCTTTAAAGATTTGTTTATGAAGGTAAAAAACAAGTAAAAACAAAAATCACTTTTCCGTCTGTTTTCCTTTTTTTTTTTTTTCTTTACTTATTTTTATGACCTGTCAAAAGCCATGGAAGAAAAGTGAGAGCAAACTGCTGTGACTGAAACAAAGCCTGAGCCTGGGATAGCAAACAATTACTAGAAAACAGTATAAGCAGATTAAAATGGAAAGGAAATGCCACAGACTACTATCATGCTGCATTCTTTGGAGAATCAACTTGCAATGGATTAGTGCAAATGTGCCTTGATCCATCATCATGTTCTCCAGTTCAGCAAGCGCAAACTGATACTTTGGAATGGAGGTAGCATGAAGTAAATGCTCTAATTTGTGACTGTGTGACAGCAAATGAAACTCGGCAAGTGGGCCAAGCTATCTGAAGCAAAGCAGTAAGAGCTTGGTAAGCGTATTAGGCAACCCCGGAGGAGAGGAGATGAAAGATTCAGGCAGTAAGGAGAATGTATGCATTTTAGATGTTAGGCAACCCTATTCTCAAGGCATTACAAGCAACAAGAACATCTGAAAAGTGCATCTGGGTTGGGCAGAAACATATTCACTCCTGGTAAACACATTTTCCAATAATACCTTAGTGAGAAGAAATGAAAAATATTTTTAAAAAGAAAAAAACAAACCCGGATTATGACCCTGGATCACCCTGGCTAGTAGATTCTTTTCAGATGGCATCTGGCTAGAGGTAAATTGCATTATGAGACCTTTGTCTAGTTTTTATGATTCATGGGTTCAGTTTCATCAGATCTAGGATATGGTGTTTATTGGGTACTACACACTCTGAGAATTTATGTTGCATAGCTAAACATTCATGTCTGTATATCTTTTCTCAGTAATCTCTGATAATACCCAAATGGGCTTTTTATTTTAAACATCTGGACAGCCGTATGGTTCGTGAGAATTAAGGTGCTAAGTGAAGAAAACAGCACAACCATAAAACCTTTCGAATAAACAAAGCTTTCTTTGGAACATTAACTTCTTTACAGAGAAATCTTCTCTGTTCCTAAAAATGCACTTAGTACTTTATGTCTTAATCTCAAGGTAATACTTTTCTCTTACAAATAATCTCAAGGCATTTAATGGTACCATTACTGTAGAAAACTATGAGATATTTGCATAAAAGGCACATCACCAAAAGAGAAATACAAAAAAGCTCTATTTTTTTTTCTGCTAGCTTTTCCCTTTGTTTCATACTAAAAGCAGAAAAATACTGTTCAGCAGGGTGTTCTCTTCTATTCAGTAATAACACTGTCAGCATCGTCATAAAAATGGCTAAAGGTGTAATTTAGGGAAATTTGTCTGCATGCTAATAATTGAGTTTCTATTTGTTGACATTGAAACCCAAAAGAGAGGGAGGGATAATAAACTTTATTCGGTTCTTTGGTGGAGTCTGTCTTTATGTGTGCACATGTCTATGGTCGTGCATGTCTGCATGCGTATAGCTCAAAATCATATGTAAAACTATTCTCCCATGTGTAAATAATAAAAAAAAAATGTTGAGAATCACTATTCACAAGTCATAAAAGAAATAAAAATCATTGCACATTACTTTCCTTCCAAAGTATTTTAAAGAGTTACCAAGATACTTCCATTTTATATTTTATAAATATGCATATACATATATATATACACACACATATATGAGACAATCTCCTTCAGCAACATGAGAAATCAAAATCTGTAGAACTGAATATTCTGGTAGCCTCTTTTTTTTTTTTTTTTTTTTGCAACTGACTTGTCTTCATGAATGTTTCTATTTCTGTTAAAAAATAATATTTAATTTTACTGAGGAATTAATTCCAATCTTAACTGAAGCTTCAGTATCACAACCTGTATTCTAGTACTGACTCATTCTCATGCATTTAAGTCTATTAAATGCAGTGGAACAGGATAGATAAGTAAAGCTTGTTTGGATAACCGAGATTTTCAAGACTAGACCCTGGGTGAAAAAGTTAGCTAGGTCATACTTGACCTGTCTTGCATCATCTGTTGTGAGGGGGCTTCCTTTGCATTTCTATAGAGGCAGTTAGAAAATTCTTGTGCAGATGTTGAGATTTTTCCTAATTATTCATCCTTCACATTCTGAATACTGACTGTTTGGTTGTACAGCTATACATATGGTAAAAATTAGACTAGATATGCATAGGAGATTTATGCAAAAGTCAGTGCTTAGCATTGTCTAGCTCAGTTGCATTTTCAAGACCTTGTTAAAGCAGGTTCTCTAGTTTTTCGTTGGATTTGATTTTGTTTTTAGCATGAATCATTTGGGAAATTTTAAGGCATCATTTTGGTGGAGGATAAACTAGATGGTCTTGGCAAGATTGACCTAGTGTGAGTCTATAAAGCAGTGATTTTCACAGAATTTGATCACTACTGGGCCACGGCTTAGAAATGGAAGAATCTGTGCAGTGACAAATCCTAGCTTCCCTGTGTACCACTGAACTTGCCTATGTACATGGGAGTTGCTGAATAGTGCCGATAGCTTTGGAGCAATCTCATGCTACTAATTATCATTACTTTTGTGAACAAGCCAGTGACAGTCCAGTGGAGGGCCACTAAGATGATCAGGGTCTACAGGTCATAATGTATAAAGACTGAAGGAAATTGAGTTATTCAGCCTAGAGAATTGAGTTATTCAACCTTTACCCTTGTAAAAGTGGCTGTAAGGGCTCCCATCATTACAGAAAAGAAGCTTTTAAAAGAAGACAGATCCAAGCTATCAGAGGTATTAGGGAGGATTAGAGGCAGGGGTCGCAAACTTCAAGAAAGGAAATTCTGACTGGAAATTAGGAAAACATTTGCCCCCAGGCGAATGATGAAGTATGGAAAGGGTTGCCCTGAGAGGCTGTGGTATCTCTGCCTTTGGAGATCTTTGGAACCAGACTGGACAAGACTGTCTGCAACCAAACTTAACTTCGAAGTTAGCCTTGCTTTGTTGGAGGAGTTGGGCTAGAGACCTCCAGAGGTTCCTTTCAATCTACCTTTTATTAATTTTTACTTAACTGAAGAACTTAAGTGGAAAGTCTAGTACTCCAAGCTCCTTTCACAGTCAAAGGAAAGAATACCCTTCTGGAGGAATCAGTCTTTCACTGGTTACAGAAGGAGCTAAGGTCAGCTCATGTTCCAACTCAGGTTCTATTAGACATTCAAAGCTTTGTTGAAACAAGACGCCAGTCTGCTGGTCTGGACAAATATTCATTATAAGGTTTAGAGGATACCATGTGTAACGACTCAATCTTAATTGAGCATGACATGTTTTGCCACCCTGTTCATCTTCTGTGCAGTTCTTTTGCTTTGTTGCCCAGCTGCGAGAGAAGAGGGAAAGGTGTGCCTAGAAGAAAACAAAGCAGGCAGACACACAACGCCAGCAGTGCACTGTACTGACATGCAGTCTGTGACCCAGTTTGAGCCCTGCTAGTAATGAAGTAAATGCAAAGTAACATCAGTAAGTAGCCCAAACCCAGCCTTTAAGGCAAAGGCTCTTTTTCTCAAGCTCACACTCCATGTTTGCTTCTACAAATGCAAGAGGTGTATTTGTCCAAAGATTAAAAACTGTTCTAATACATATTGACAGACAATAAGTTTCTTTGTGTTTGAGGCTTTGAGATGGTCTCATTCCAAGTATTTATTAATGAAAAGGGGAGGAAAATGAAATGTCTGGATCGCTGATTTTTGTATAGATATTATCTATTTTTATGAGAAAGAAAGAGAGAGAGGGGTTTCAAACTCTGATTTTACTCAGCTTCTCACAGCAATCTAAATCTCCAGTCTGAAGACAGTTAATCTTTTTGTGAAAAGCTGATGCTGAAAACCACTTTCTAAGTTGCAAGAGCTAAGTATTTGCTAAGTGGTGCCAAGGAAAGCAAGAGACTACATGACTATATACACATTTTCAGCCCTGACCTTTAAATCCTTAGTACAGCTTTCCGTGTTTTCCCCAAAGAAGTGGTTAAGGCCATAACAAGCAAAAGAAATCTGGATGCATTTTCCTGTATTTTCTGTCACCTATTAGAGGTTTGTGCTGCCCACCATACATGCTTATAAGACATGACCTGTCTGAGCACAGCACCTCTTTCACTCCAAATAGCCCCACAATTAACTAAACTGATTGACTTTGCTGAGGTTTACCCCATCAGCTGATCCACCAGCCTGAGGTGGAGTATGGGGAAAGCACTGGATTGCTTCTCTGGAAAGCTAAGTGGAAAATAAAGGAGGCTGTACAGTATGAACTGCAAAATTCCTTACAGTACCACATGAATGACGTCATACAGATAAAGACACACTCTGAAGAGCTTTGAAGGTAAAGGCAGATGACTTAACGTGTGATGACAGCAAAAGTGGCAGCCAGTGGAAGGGGTACATGGATGTTAGACCTGTTCAAAGCAAGGGGCACAGGTTTTCAGCATCAGTTCTCAAAACTGTATGGGGTGTCCATGCCCAGTGCCCACTGGTGAATTGTGAGGTACTTGCTCTACACAAGTGGTGTCTTTGAATGTCAGGTAAAAGACATGCTTAGGGGGGAAAGCATGAGAAAGAAAAATCCAGCTAGAGGTGGCTGGGTGGAGGAGCCCTGCTCTGTAAGGAAGGACACCCACAAGGAAAACCAGAAGGATGAATCCTTCCCGTGAGTGTTTCTACTTGTTGCACCCTGATTACTCCTCTTCTTGCAGCGCCTGCCCTGGTCTCCCTCTAAACACCCCTGATGGTGCGTTGTTGCCTCTCAGCTTCCCCCTCCTGTCACACTTAAGAGCCTGTTTACAGCAAAACTGATACAGATACCAAGGGACACCAGTGTACGGGGTGTCCGTGCCCAGGGAAACAGGTTTCCGCAAGGGCCAAAGGCGGCCCAGGCAGAGGAGGAGGCAGCCGAGGGGGGAGCAGCAGCAGAGGCAGCCCCAGGCTGCAGGTGGAGGAAGAAACTGGGATTGTTTCTGTGCCTTCTAGCACAAATGAGAGACCTTTCTTAACATGACTGTGCTGCTGACTACCCATTGGCTGTTGCCTGTCAGACCTTGGCTTTTTCAGGAAGACTGGGAAAACATGGTCCCAAACACGCAGCTTTTGCACCCAGAAAATAGACACATACTGTTAATGAGGATGACTAACATTGGCCATGTCAGAATTTCTCTTTTTTGCTTTTCTTCTAGTTTCTATTGCAAATCAAAAATGTAAAATGTGGAGTGGGGTGAAAATCCCCTGTTTATTTTTGGGGGAGATTGTTTTGTTTTGTTTTGTGTGGTTTTGAGTGGCTTTTTTTTTTTCCTCAGGGGTAATTTTGGTAAGGGTTCAGTATGAAAGCTGTAAAGTTTGTTGAAGTGTAGCACAGAACTACCTCTATTTATCAAAGTTGTGTCTTTCATGGCATGAATCTAATATGACAGGAAGGATGCACCCTTTCCCTTTTGGGGCTTGGATTTTATTTATAATAGCGTGGTAACAGCAGTGTTATACTAAGAACCTCTTGTCTCAGAAACAAAAAAGTATTGTTGAGTCAAGATTTGGAGAGAAGAAACCAGTGCAGAGTTATCTCTGCTCCACCTCAAGTGTCTTCACAGCAGACGAGGCAGCTACAACCTTATCGTCAACTGTATAAAAGAAGAAAGCAAGCAGAGAAGAATTATCCCCTTATTTTCCTCTTCTATAGGTCTTGTATCCTAACAAATTAGCTCCTTCTCATTTGGAATAGCTCCAGTTCTCACTGTTGTTTGCACTCAGTATGTTGATAGCTAAAGGGAGTATTTCAGTAATTAGATAGGCATGTTGTAGCTTTTCACTTTCTTTTTGGTGTGGGTCTTTTGGGTCACGTACACTCTGGAGATTCCTGTCAGTGTCTAAAGAATATTTTCTGACTGCTTTTTAATGTTTTTAGAACAACATTTTTAATAAGAAATGTTATGAAATTGGTAACATTATATATAGTTACTATTTACGTGCAAAGCAGACACTTCATCTAATAGGAGGAGGAAATGGGCATATGCAGATAAGGGATGTGAGCAGAGAAGTTTATCAGACTTAGAGTCTTCCTTGATCTGTGAAGTTAATTTTCACAGAATCGCAGAACCACATAATGGTTGAGGTTGGAAGGAACATTTGGAAGTCACCTGGTCCAACTCCCTTGCTCAAGCAGGGCCACCTAGAGTCAGATGCCCAGGACTGTTTTCAGATGACTTTTGAATATTTCCAAAGAAGACAACTCCACAACCTCTCTGAGCAACTGTGCCAGCACTCAGTCACCCTCACAGTAAAAAAACAGTGTTTCCTGACGTTCAGAGGGAACCTTCTGTGTTTCAATTTGCACTTATTGCCTCTGGTCTGTCACTGGGTACCGCTAAAAAAAGCTTGGCTCTGTCCTCTTTAAATCCTTCCTTCAGGTATTTATGCACATTTACAAGATCCCCCCTGAGCCTTCTCTTCTCCAGGCTGAACAGTCCCAGCTCTCTCAGCCTTTCCTCACGTGTCAGGTGCTTCAGACTCTGAATCATCACCTGATGGTCCTTTGCTGGACTCTCCCCTCTGTGCCCATATGTCTCTTGTACTAAGGAGCCCAGAACTGGATGTAGTACTCCTCAGCAGCACTGAATTAAAAAAAAGGATAACCTCCCCCATCCTGCTGGCCACACTCCTCCTAATGGGTACTATTCATCTTTTTTGCAGCAAGCGCAAACTGCTGGTTCGTGTTCAACCTGGTGTCTACCATGACGTCCAGGTCCTTCTCTGCCAAGCTGCTTTCCAGCTGGGTGGAACCCAGCAGTAGAGTGGTGCATGGAGCTGACCTTCCCCAGGTGCAGGACTTTGCACTTCTTGTTGAACTGTGTAAGGTTCCTGCCAGACCATTTCTCGAACCTATCAAAGTTCCTCTGGATTGCAGTACAACCCTTTGGCCTATCAGGCACTCCTCCCAGTTTGGTGTCATCTGCAAACTTGCTGAGGGTACGTTCTGCCCCATCATCCATATCATTAATGGAGGGGTACTCAAACACAGTATAACCAGCTAGTTAAAAGAGGTGATTATCCTGCTGTATTCAGTCTTGGTGCAGCCTCCTTGAATACTCTGTGCAGTTCTGGGCCCCACAGTTTAAGACAGATGTGAATGTCCTTGAATGCATCCAGAGGAAGGGAACAAAGCTAGTGAAAGGGGGGGAAGGAATGTCTTATGAGGAGCAGCTAAGAACGTTGGACTTGTCTATTTTGGAGAAAAGGAGGCTGAGGGGTGACTTAATTGCTCTCTACAGCTTCCTGAGGAGGTGAAATGGAAAAGGAGTTGTTGATCTCTTCTCCCTGATATCCAGTGACAGGACACATGGGAATGGTTCAAAGCTATGCCAGAGGAGGTTTAAGCTAGACATTAGGAAACATTTCTTTACTGAGAGGGTGGACAAACATTGGAACAGGCTTTCTAGAGAAGTGGTCAATGCCCCAAGCCTGTCAATGTTTAAAAGCCATTTGGAAAATGCCCTTAATACCATGCTTTGACTTGGTCAGCCATGAAGTGGTCAGGCAGTTAGACTAGATGATTGTTGTAGGTGCCTTCCAACGGAAATAGTCTTTTCTGTTCTATACTATAAAATGCTTGCTGGTTCCACTTTATTTTTGAATGGTGAAAGAATTCCCACTCAATAAATAAATAAGTAAATAGGTAGTGAAATAAATAAATAATCATCTGTGCAATGTGATGTGTACACACAGGAGGAAGTTGCTTTCTGTGGAAGAAATTGCCAGCTGAAAGACTCGCTTCTACCCCACTACTCATCTTTGTGCAGAAGGCAGGACTCATCTGACCAAATGAAGATCTCTGCAATGCGGGTTTCTACATCTGGGTTGATTGCTTACATTTCTTCAAAGGTTAGTTAACAAAAACACAGAGTAAAAGTGGTTAGCATTAACTCCTGCATGAATCTCTAAACAAGAGCTCCTTTCCTCCTGCCATTGATAAAGGCAACTGAGATGGCATTTAAGATGTGATGGTGCTCACAAAAACAGTCTGAGTTATTCTACAGTAAGCTTAAGAGGGCAAATGTGCACCTAGGACAGGGATGAGCTTCTGAAAAAAGGACTACACTGTCATTTTGTGATGGATTGCCTGATAGATGAAATACCCAGTTAAATTTCTCCATGACTCCACTTTCCGTGACAAAATGAAATGACTAAACCTTTAATGTCTAAAGTTACACAATGAAAACTGCATTTAGACACCTAAACACATTATCTGAAATTCAGTAAATGCTGATTTCCTTCTGGACTTCTGATGCTATATGCAGTGGCTCAATTCAATAACTTAAACATGGATATTCAGTGTCATATTTGGGAGTCTTTGATACCCCATGGTGTCTCCAATGGCACTAATATATTTAGACAACTAAACTTACTTTTATTTTAAGTGCTTGGGGTTTAAAAATGTTCTCCACAAGTACTCCCATCTTAATGTGTTTGGGTTGGTGGGGTTTTTTATTATTATTATTATTAATTATTCAAAAGATATTATGTTGAAGCCTAGATGTTACAAGCTTAAGGTTTAAAATATTTTGGCTGTATATATAACTGATCGGCTCTTCCCATTTCAAGATGCTGTAGAAAGTGAATTACTCCCTTTGGATAGGGGTTAGAAAAGGAAACAGCCTTATTTATCCCAGGGTATTTTGAAGTGCTCTGTAGGAAGCACTTTGCAGAGACCTGCCCTGGTGTCCTTGTCCCAGAGCTCCCTCTCCAACTCTCATGCTGTTGCTGCCTGCTGCCTGTCACTCTCCATCCCAGAGGTGGCTGCATTAAATGGATGAGTGAAGCAATTCCTTCACAGGCACAGTTGACAATTGTCATGGGAATCCTCAGGAAAAAAATGCTACATATGGGGACAATATTTTGGTTTGAGATATTTAAAGAAAAGACAAAATCACCACTGTTTTCAGGGAACATTTTCTTTTAGCTCCTTTGCATGACACAAAACATCATGCTTTGTCCTGCCACAATACAGTGAGTGACATTGCTAATACAAAGTGACTGGACTAAAGCAAACCAATGGGATGCAGCCAGCACAGTTGTGTTGATGGCTCCAAAGTTGCTCCTGGGACTGTCAAGCAGTTAAGCTGCAAATGGGCTATTTGCTATGCTGTGCTCCTTGACATATAATGTTCTTTGCATTACTGGACAAAGAAGGAGGGCGGAGGTAACACTATTTGCCTTTTTACTGAGATTTCTTCCCTGCACAAAGGCATATGATTTAGGTTTTGTTTTTGTTTTGGTTCAAATTATTTTCCAAATAACACCATGACTCAAGAAACACAATAAATGGTGGGAGTAATGTACACCTCCAGAATGCTGTGCATGAGAACACATTATTTCGCATCCAACACATTAGCTTTACACTGGCCTTTGTTTTCCACCACATCATTCATGGTACAAGTTAATTACATACTTGCAATGTGCTGCTTTCTTTCTTACCACACAAGATAATACAATTCTGAACTCATTTAAGCAAACTAAGTGCTTTTCTCCTTTTTATGTATTGTGCCAAGCAGTAAATAATAGTAATTAATAAGAAAGCAGAGCAGAGTTTGGCAAAGTCACATTTTATTAATAAAGAAAAACAATATTCTGTTCAGCACAGTGCAGGATGTTCCTTTGCTGCTCCCAAAATACCACATTGGTCATAGCCAATCACTTCCTGAGACAGGCAGACGGTGACAATGAAGACTTTAATTTGCTTTCCTCGGCATACCCCAGAATTAGCTTTTCTATGGCATAACAAGTAAACTGCAAACACCTTCCTGGTACTTGCTGAAACAAAACAGGTATTATCAAAGTTTTATCCTGTGTATGAATATGCCAACAAAGTTGTTTTGATGTTCATCCTCTTCTGTCAATTTAGTCTGATTAACCAAACTGTAGTAGTCTTCAGGACTTCCCCTTTTTACCACGGTACTTATTCAAACATTTCTCCATCAGTTCCAGGCTCTACACACCAAGGTCCCTTTGCCTACATACTTACCTACATTTATCTACACTCCAGAGATTATGTATATCTTAGCACCTGGGCATTCCCAGACTGGGGTTTTGCTGCCTTCTGGAACACATCGTTGCCAATGGGGTTGTTAACATTCAAAGGAACATAAAAACGAAGAAATTTTTGTATTTTACTGCATTGCTTGGTCAGCAATGTCTGCTTCCTCTCAGTAGACTGTGCCATCAAGTAGGATGGGTTTATTTTGTTTGCTTTTGTAAGGAACGTTGTAGGTAGTACCTAGGTACCTGAAGAAGGTAGTAACCGCCAAATGTCATGTCATTTAGGAAAGAGAGCAGGCTGCAGTTCCAAAATCTTATTAGCAAATAGATGCTTCTAAGGCTTATGACCTGAAAGGAGTCAAGGAGAAGGGAAGGTAGGGAGAGGGAACTGTGAGTGGAGAAACTTTTCACACAGGCATGCTAGAGAAGAATAGGGATTACTACCTCTAGTTTGCTATAAAGTTACCCCTACATTAGATGTACATATTACAGACCTGTGGAGCACTGTTGTAATGAAGTTCACCACCATCAATGCCAAAATCACATTTCACTAACTTGTAGCTATACAGAAGACAGCGGGTCATAAAATTATTCTAAAATCGGGAAAAAAGCTAAAATGTAGACCTCTCCCAACACTTTGTGATGGTAGCAATTAATTACTTAGTCATTAGTGCTAATGTACTATACTTTGGGTTCTGTTTGCAAATAAGTGTTTTGTAGTCTAGGAAAGTAATTGTTTCATCATTCATTTTCAATCACAAAAGCCAAAGGTGCCTTTTATACAAACAAATTGACTCCAATCTGCTAGCATTTAAATGGTCAAGCTAGGCTTTAAAATTAGAAACATTTAGATGAATGACCAGGAATTTTCTCTTTGACTAGCACTAATTCTTTTTTTCTTTAGTCTGATTTCCACTAAGGAAATTAAACAGGTTAATGAGCAGCTGAAAGCTGTGTTTTGATTCTTAATGGAAGTTCTGGTTTGACAGAGGGCGGGGAGGGGGTTAGGGGGGAGATAAAAAGAAGAAAGACAGAAAAAAGCCCAACACTAAATCTGTAAAAGTCTGCAAAATCCTTAGATTTTACATGCTCAGAGATTTCTATTACTCATTAGAAACGAAAGACTGATGTCTAGGGCTGATTTTAAAAAGTATTTTGTGTACATGTTCCATGTGATATTAATTATCTATCAGATCAACACCTCACTAGGACCTAAGATCACTAGACTTACATCAATATCACTTTTATTATTGTACAGGTATAGATACTAACAGAGCTCACTGAGTTGAAAAGCCTAAGGAAAAAGTATAGATTCAGTGGTAGTCAGGATTCATCAATCGTTTCAATATGTTGGGGCAGGGGGGTGGGGGGGTGGAGGGGTGGAGGAGGAGAGGGAGTGGTGAGGGGGGTATTTTATAGATTCATGTTCTTTTCTTTTAGTTCTGTAACCTCCATATTGAACCTAACCCCCCCCCCCCTCGATATTCAGAGACATTATCACACCTAACAGAAGCTTTAAAACTAATAGATGCTGTATTACACATTGATATGCATCCTTTCAAATGCAAGTACATCTTGAATTAAATGCTAGCATTGATCTAGGCAAGGTAGTTTAAATCTGGATTATATAAATGAATTGCATGACATGAATTGAGGCTGGGTAGGGAGGCTGTATAGTATGCACTAGAAACCTATAAAAAGAACGGTTCTGGCCATTTCAGAGAGAAGCACCAGAAGTGATTGTGGAGTGGAAACAGAAAAGAATTATCTTGAACTTCCTTCTAACCAAATCTCAGTGAAAATGCTGAGAAAAATTGCATATACACAACTTGCTATTTTGCATGGATTAGTTTACCCCTTATTCTACCTAGAGTACAGTGTATCAACTTTAAGTTTGTATAAAAAAAAAATCTCAAACTTTTTATCTCTTTATGACAAATGCCATGTCTCCCTGAAACCATGATTATAAAGCAGAGTACCCTCTTGGGAAGAAAAGAGCAGTTCAGGAAATCCTAGATACAGAGATTTAAGACACCACCTTTAGGTGTGATTTGAATACCACCTCTGTTTTCTGAGAAGGCATACCAGAAATATTTTTTGCTCTAAGAAATAAGGTCAGAGGACAAGGAGTAGCAGTATTACTACTAGTAGTCTTAATAAGGAGTAGTAGTTAGCACGTTTCAATTGAGACAAAATTTAAAACAATAAAGCTCCATTGTTGGCGTTCAAATTTGCCATCTTCATAGCAAAGGCAGGCTTCTTCTCTCCACTTGGTGTGTGATACTGTTTACTCTCACAGAAAGTACACTGGATCCTTGCTCCATGGGTGTTCTTTGTTTTAAGCCACATGTTCTAGTTATATTGTTTATTGCTCATGTTATGCTGAAGTGGAAACATGTTATGCTTGAAGAAGTCTCTCATGGAAGCAGTTCAAAGACCCACAGTGGCTTCAGTGATTTCTGAAAGAAGTTGATTCATGTTGGAAGAACTACTGCTTATGCTTTTCTCTTGTTTCTCATTCTGTCACCTTGTGCCATTTATGTGACAGGCAAACTGCCTTAATACAACACTAGTTTGGTTTCCTCACAAAGAAACACAACACCCTACCCAATTCTGCATTCAGCACTTCATGCATTGCATTCAGCACTTCATGCATTCATATTTGTATTATTGTAATTCAGTTATTTATTTTTCTCTCTCTCTCCTTTAATGAACTTAGTAGACTTAACCGTGATTGCAGCAGTAATATTTTCATACTGGTTTTGAGTTTGCAATTTTTTAAAAAAAAACACCACCAACCAACACAGAAAATGGATATGGAGTTGTATGAAGAAGCATATAATACCTGCTGAATAATTTCCCTAAGTGGAACATTGATTTCTGCAGTACAGCTGCCAAACAAGAACAAAAATATTAATGTTCATATTTCAGTAAACAGGGAAGAGTGAATTGAAAAGAAACTTAAAAAGAAAATGTTATACCTGAAAACACTGCAGAAGACTTGTCCCTATTTTGATTTAATTGATTTTATATCCATGTAGACAAAGTATCTTGAACAAGTGCTCACTGAGTCCAAGACCATTGCTTATCTGTAGAGAAGCAACGTCACCTTCCAATGTGTTTGCAGTCCAATACCTTGCTCATCTAGGAAGAACCCAGAACACAACAGAACTTCTAGACACTGGTTGTAAATGGCCTATTTAATTTGTTCTCGAATTATTTGGTAGAGTGAATAGTGCATATAGTATATTTTATTAAAAAGGGAGTGCCTGGAAGGCGAACAGAATGTTTCTTAGGTCTCTGTTCTGCCTGCTGCAGAAACTGCTGGAAGGAGATGGTTTTCCCTTGGAGCACCTGGAGAAGAGCTGAGCAGAGGAGGAATGAAAGAGACCTAGGAGAGGTCTTCAACACAAATGCAGGAGGAGAATGGACTGTGCTAGGAAAACACTCCACAACAAAGAGCTTGACAAGGAGGAAGAACCCCTTGTGAGCGGTGTTGAATTTGTGCACCACTGAAGACTACTGGTTGGAAAGAATGAAGAAGGAGAAAAACACTTGGTTGGTTCACTTGATAAAGGAAGATAATTTTCTTATTCTTTTATTCAGTCTCAGGATGAAGCATTGCCTTGTTTTAATTTGGTGGATGCTCGTACAAACTTAGGGAATACCTCTTCTTAGTTTAGGAGCAAGGAGGCATTTCTAACTCAAACTTCTGAGTTAGAGTGAAGAGGAGGAGGAGGAAATGATAGTGCTACCTTCAGGACTACAGTCTGACTCTCAGTCTGACCAACCCAGCACAGACATAAAAGTCATCTCCTTACTGCTAATCACTGCTCTGGAATGTACATCCAAGAGCTGTATCAGTCTTCTTCCCCTGCAGCACTGCACTGGGAACTCACTACATGCTGTGCATTGCTGTTGCCTCTGCACCTTTTCAGACTCACTGCTCTTCCATTTTCTAAAAACTACACACATTTCTTGTTCCTCAGCACAGACTCAGTCTGGCTGTAGTGGTTTGACACTGGTTGAATGCCAGGTGCCCACCAAAACCACTCTATCACTCCCCTTCTCAACCAGACAGGGGAGAGGAAATATAACGAAAGGCTCATGGGTTGAGATAAGGACAGGGAGACCACTGAGCAATTACTGTCACAAGCAAAACAGACTCAACTTGAGGAAAATTAGTTTAATTTATTACCATTCAAATCAGAAAAAACCACCTTCCCACCACCCCTCCCTTCTTCCCGGGCTTAACTAAACCCCAATTTCTCAACCTTCCCCCCCCGCCTCCCCCAAGTGGTGCAGGGGAATGGGGACAGGGAGTTACAGTCAGCTGATCACACACTGTGTCTGCCACTCCTTCCTCATCACACTCTTCCCCTGCTCCAGTGCAGGGACTCTCCCACAGGAGACAGTTCTTCATGAACTTCTCCAATGAGTCCTTCCCATGGGCTGCAGTTCTGCAAGAACTGCTCCAGCGTGGGTTCCTTCCATGGAGTGCAGTCCTTCAGGAACGGACTGCTCCAGTGTGGGTCCCCTGTGGGGTCACAAGTTCTGCCAGCAAACCTGCTCCAGCGTGGGCTTCCCTTAGGTCACAGCCTCCTTCAGGCATCCACCTGCTCTGGCGTGGGTTTGTCCACAGGCTGCAGGTGGATATCTGCTCCACTGTTAACCTCCATGGGCCGAGGGGAACAGCCTGCCTCACCATGGTCTTCACCACGGGCTACAGGGGAATCTCTGTTCTGGCACCTGGAGCACCTCCCACCCCTCCTTCTGCACTGACCTTGACGTCTGCAGAGTTGTTGTTCTCACAGTCTCACTCCTCTCTCTCACTGGCACAGATTTTATTGGTTTTTTCCTCCTTAATATGCTGTCACAGAATTGCTACCACCATCACTGATGGGCTTGGCCTTAGCCAGCAGTAAGTCAGTCTTGCAGCCAGCTGGCATTGGCTCTATTGGACATGGGAGGAGCTTCTAGAATCTTCTCACAGAAGCCACCCCTGTAGCTCCCCTTGCCATGCAAACCCAGTACACTGACGTATTAAAACACATTTTGCTTGAATAAAACCTGCTTGCCAGGCAGTCAAGTGTTTTATAAATACCCCAACTGCTTTCTCATTACCATGACATCAATCTTCATAGCATCTACAGGATTAACAGCAGTATTTGTGTTCTCAGTCACTAACAGAAGTGTTCACAAATCTTCCCAGTGTAGATATCCATACCGTAGCCATCTAAATTTGCCTGAATCTTTGACTACATTCCATCTCAGTTATCTACAGGTTTCTTCTTCATGAGTTTACTCTCCAAGAAGCATTAGAAAGAACTTGTCTGTGCTTGGCAAGCACCTTCCACTTCCATAGGACTGAGCATACTGGTCTAGATCTGCCTAGACATGATTAATTATAATGCAAATCATATTCTTCAGAATTGTTTCTTTCTAGTATAGTACGAACTGCAGGGGAGTCCTTGTGGCAAGGACAGGCTTGCATATGAGCTACAAGAGACAATGTGCTCTGAAAGCATTAAAAAGCTAAAGATTGATTTGAACTACGTACAGATATGTGAGATTTTATTAGTAAGTAAGCTTCTCATCTCTCTCAATTTCTCAAGAGTTCACACACCCCCAGGCTGAAGAATAAAATCATTTGTTGAAAAATAATTGGACCATTACAAACCAGAGAATTTCAAAACAAATTCATAAGTTGAGGGCTGATGACCTGGGTAGCATGTAGCTGAAAAAGGCCTGTGGATACTACTGGACAGTAGTTAAACATCAGCTAGCAGCGCACCCTGGCACTGATAATGACTAGCAGCTTACTGGGCTATACCAACAGAAGCATTGCCAAGAGATCAAGGGAAGTGATTATTCTCCTTTATTTGGTGCTTATTAGATTGCACTTGGAATATGGTATCCAGTTTCAGGTGTCAGTACAAGAAAGAAACTGGAACAGATTTGGAGGAGGTCATTGAGCTGGTAAGGAACTGGAGCACTATGAGGAGAGGCTGATGGATCTAGGCTTGTTGATCTTGGAGAGGGATGGCTTCAGAGGGACCCAACAGCAGTCCCCAGGACCTGGAGGACCAGTTATGCAGAAGATAGACCATCTTTACTGAGGTGAGAACAGATATAGACATCATAAATCAAACCAGAGGAAGCTCGGAAGCTCAGACAGGATGCAAGGAAACTCTTAAATCCAAAGGATAGAGAAACACAGAGTTCAACTTCTCTGCTGATATAACTGCAAGTCATTGATGTACCACTTCTTTTCTCCTGCCATCAATTCTGGAGTACTGTATGTGTTTCTGCACATGTAGCTCTTCCTCAGCTAACTCTGCTGCTTGCATATTCCCTGCTGTTAGTATGAGGACAAGGTTGCTTGACAAAGAAGCCAGGAAGAGAGCCAAACTACAAGAGCAGCTGAAGGCAGGAGTACCAACAGCAGTTAATAGCTGTCACACATCTCCAAAACTCTCTTCTTAGATGCCATATTTCATGTTGCACAGTGTCTTGCATGTTTATTATCTAGCTGTGTTCAATGTAGTCATCTCCTCACATTTATCCAGTCCTATCCACCTCTGGAAATCCTGCTGCAGATTCCTGGCTTTCCTTTTGCCTTATTGACAAAGTTCCTCTTCCTCTTGAATTAAAAATGAAAATCCTTGCATCCTTTTTTCCTTGGAAACTCAGTCTCCTGTCATTGATTTCAGTGCCACCATGGAGAACTTCTTTCTTCTGATCACCTCAGGAAAGCATAGAAAGGGGTGGGGGTGGGGGATGGAGAGTGTCTTTATTATTGTATGTCACAGGAAAGATGATCGCTGAGGTTTTTATCATTTGTTTTCATGTTATCATGGTTTGGGGTTTATTTCCTTACTGTACACTCTCCAGTTCTGCTTTGTTGTTTCTCAATCAGAAGCCCACCTGACCAAGATTGCATTAAGTGCTTTGTGCTTTGGGAGGGAAGAAAGGAGAAAGTATTCTAAAATTGTTCTCGTGGTTGTAGTATATGACTTTGCTTCACACTGTGCTGTCAAAAAACAGTAGAGGCCTCTATGCCATCTTGGTGACATAGAAAAGAATATTCCTAGGCCACTGAGAAGCCCATCCATCTTGTCCATGAGGATGATTGATAAGCAGAGTAATGATTGCAGAAGAACCACTGAGAGACAGGTTAGAAGGAATGTGTAGGGAACACAATCTGCCTGAAAATGTAATGGTTTTCTTAGAGTTCCTCTTGAATAACACTCAAACCAGTACAGAAATGCTAAGGGTGGTATATATATGTACCAGTATTATCTGTTATTTCAATCTTTATCTGAGTATCCCATCTAATGACTGTTTTTTCTGAAGAAAAGGGGGGAAAAAACCAACAACACCCCCCCCCCCCCCGTATCCATCTCATGTTTTTAAGACACTCAACACTCAACTGAATTTTATGCAATTTTTCTTGCAGAAACAGAGCTTTGAGTTTTGATTCAGTTTTCCAAATGTAGATGTTAGTGCCATTTGAGATGCCTGCAAGTTGCCATTCCAGGAGGTCCTGTGTTTCCTGTAGGTTTCTTTGTCACATCTTCAGAAGCCCTGTGATATTCTGAAATAGCAACATAGGCACAGCCTGTTTACTTGAGGGCATTTCAAGTGGCAGTAAGAGCTCACCTGTAGCATGCTTTATATTTGCCTCTGGTAGCACTGTACAAGTGAGATTTCAGACACATCATCTGAAAGCGCAGCAGAATTACAGCAAGGATGACAGGAAAAGGAATTTAAATGTTGAATTGGTATATACAAAATGATAGGTGATTTCTGAGGATATGCTAAGAAAAATTGGCTCTAGGGGAACAACAGAAAGCTTTAGAGACATTTCATCTGTTTTAGCTGATTACTGTCTTTCTGCACCGTGACTTACATAGATTGCCATCTTTACTGTGCACAGCAGAATAGTATTCAGGTTTCAGCCAGCAGATCCCCCAAAGACTTCCCAATTTAACTGGAAAACCTCACTGTTGTCAGGCTTGTATTTGAGTTTTTGCATGAGTTGAAGCACTACTTACCTTTGCAGTGAAGTCATATCCCATCACCTCTGATAGATTTTTCTGAGAACCACTTGGAATAAGATTAGGAGAGTCTGTCCTCAAGAAAGAATAGGCTCTACTAGCACCTTATACAAAAAATTGCACAGATTTCGTACTGGAATTCCATCTCAGTATATTTTTCTGTGTATGAAAGAGTGTAGGGAAAGTGTAGGACTTACTCTCCAATGTTATCTGTGTACTCAGTAATGGAAGCAATACATGTCATTTCAAACAATGTAATAACCTGTTTCCCAGCTGGTGCTAAACAAAATGGAAGAATGGATGACTTGTGGTTTACAGAGCATACCAATTACTAGCAAGTTCCTGCTCAAAATCAAAGAGTTAGGACTAGTCCAATTCCAACTATTCCTCAGGAAAGGCAGAGAGACAGGAACCACAACTTACCAGAAATATAGACATTTCTTCAACAGAGAAAGCAATAACACAGAAAGAGCATTCACTTATAGAAATATCCAACCTGTGTTGGGTAGGTAAAGAAGTAGGTGGGCTCAAGAAGTAGAGTCAACTGAAAATGCAAAGCAGGTTCTGAGAAACAAGTCAGAGGTGGAGTTAGGGGTTGATAATTAAGTGCTGTAGTACAATAATCAGTTTTGGGGGGTCTTTTTTGATTTTTGGATTTTGGTTTGTTGGTGTGGGTTTTTTTAATCACCATTTAGAATACATACAATTCTGCAAATAATAACTCCGCAGTTCAATATTCTAGACTGTGGCTCAGCAAGAGCTATCATTGAAGCACCTTTGAAAATCAAGCAATTCTCCTGAAAGGCTAGAAATATATGTCAAACTGAATCTGCTAAAATTAATGAGATTGCTTGCATATTTCTTTCCTTTAACCTATATATCTCCCAGCATTTCAGATCACTTGCTGACTTGCTTTTCTTCCTTCTTCTTTTCTTCCCAAGAAGTTGGGTTCACCAGTTTGAATACACAAATGTTCTCTTGTTCTGTAAACACATCCCTTCACTTGTTAATAGATTCAAATGCTTGTGCTCCTGATGGTATTTTTTTGCTCTTGATTCAGTCACAGAAATCCCTGTGTAGCAAGGAGTCTGAAACAAGCATGCAGCTGCTTGCCAGGCAGAAAGATAAACTGACACAGCATAATTTTGTGCTTTTGGCATCCTCCTTTGATTCAACAGTCATGTTGATACCATGGCTTTATAAACAAGTACTTTAAGGGTTCTAAGTCCATTTCACTATTAACTTTCCTCCCCCCCCCCTTCTTTTTGTCTCTAGACATATTTGTGAACTTTGGAACAACCTAATGCTGTAGCAATCATATCACTTTCAATCTGCACAGGGTTTTTTTACTGTAAGACTTGGTAGTGGTTCTTCTTTATACCATGGCTGAAATGTGCTAGAAGCTTTATGAGCAAATAAACAAAATCTAGCCTTGGCTGTTAAACTGGAATCAGTCCCGTACATAATGACTCTAACTGAGCACATAAAAATAGCCCATATTTGCACTGTCTTGTTGGTAGGGTTTACATGACAGTAGACTGAATCCTGATTTGGTTACTCTAAGCCATGGTAGTATAACTAAGAGTAGAATTCTGCTTTTGAACCTAAGTGTTTAGAAATATGCTAATCCCCTGGTTTTTTCAGTAATTCCTATGGATTTATCTTAACAGAAAATAGTTTACAAATTGATTTTGTTGCAGCTGCGTGGCAAATATCTTGTATACAGAAAATAGTTTAAATGCTAGCTGACAACAAAAAAAGAAGTCACAAAGCTGTATTTGGCTGTATCAATATGGTCCCCAAAAGAAGCCCGTTTACACTTAGGGCTTGGATGAAAGAGGGCCCCGTACAAAACAGTCTTCACACTGTACATCAGTACTAAGCAAAGGAATAAACTGTATATGAAATTGTAGGTGCATCAGCATCACTTGGTCTTTGTGACCACAACTGTGTTCCTCTATTTGGTGATCCAAGGGTTATCAGTAAGGACTGGATCATGTCCTTGGCCTCTCTCCTTTTTGCAGTGCCCCTTTCACTTTGTAGGTAGTATCTCCCATACATATGATTCTGCGAGATTCTCAAGATACGGCCAAATTCCAGCATATAGGAGATCTGAATTCAGCAGTCCAAAGATCTATTGATTTCTTGAGTGGGATAACCTTGTATCATCCCGGCATACCATCACTGAACTCAAGAGGATGCAAATTTGAGCAAAAACCTAAAGACATGCACCACTTCCATGGTTAAACTCATAACTTGTGGGAGTCCATCCCAATGCCGTGTTATTTCTAGAAATCCTGGCAAGGGATACAATTAAAAAACAATAACAAGCAACATGGGCTGGCTTTTGTTGAGCTTTCCTTTGTGTCTTTTAGATTTATCCAAAGATGAAACCAGAATGAAGTCATGTTTCCTAACCAAATCAACAAAAGGGTTTTTCTTGAAGGAGTCTATCTGTTGATCTGTGTCTAACTGT
The DNA here is from genome assembly GCA_035590275.1 of Ibycter americanus. Classification (NCBI taxonomy): domain Eukaryota; kingdom Metazoa; phylum Chordata; class Aves; order Falconiformes; family Falconidae; genus Ibycter; species Ibycter americanus. The sequence goes on from JAVJGI010000040.1 coordinate 2,800,815, forward strand.
AACCACATCCTCAAATGGCAAGCACAAGAGGTACCAATTCTTTTTCTCAGCTTCCTTTCATGCAAATTTTCAGCATCAATAAGGGAGTAAATATTGTCTGTTAGTGTATAGTGTATCAGTCCCTCTATCTGCACTAAAGCACTATCAGAATAAATAATTACTGATGCAGTATGGTAACAGAGCTGTGCTGTGCCTCACACCGAGTAATTGTTTAAATATCTCCAAACAGTAAGAACTCTCTCCAGAAAGTGTCAACAAATTGTAGGCTCACTGTGAAAACTGATCACACAATTTTCTGTAATTTTATAAGCTTGTCAGTCCCAGCAGTAAATGAACATTGGCACCAAGTTGTCCCCAGTCTTTTAGGGTCATATTCTGACTCTAGATATTTCAGGTCCCCATTCCTCCTCACTTAGAGTTGTATGCTTGAACACTACAGAAATGACAGTGGCTAAAAGTAAGGCATCTGTACTACATGGCTAGAGAGGAAAAATGAAGATAGAGCTTTGAGGGTACTGTATCTCTGCTCATTTGGAAGAAGTATATTGTTGTTATTAGTTTGAAGGCACAGGGATGGCATCATTGTTCTGTCTGAAGTGGCTGCCTAACTTTTCAAGGAAATACACGATTTCAAAGAAACGCAGAAATACAAGTTCAATATGCTGTAGATTAAATTAATGCCTTAGAAATGCTGGGGCTTAGACTCCTTATATAATTGATGGAAAGAGTTGGACACCTCCACTGTATGACTCAGAGCACCCAATTTAGGAAAAGCCACACATACATTCAGGGCTCTCATGGTTCAGACAACTTTAAGGCTAAGACAACTTTGTCAAGTTCCTGAAGTTAAGCAGAGTAAATATCCCAACCCTCATCTTCCGCCCAAGCTCAAAACCTTCTTGCATCAGCTAAGCAATCACAGAAAGTTATTCCTGCAAATAAGGATTTACCTGACCTCTTCCAAAGCATGGATATCTACCTATTCTGATCGTGGTCATCCAACAATTTTTCACATGACTGAGAAGATATAAGTACAATTCCAAAAGCTGGACTTCCTTGAAATGCCAGTAAGCACCAAAAGGATGATAATTTATTCAGGACTGGATCTGCTTCAGTCAATCAAACAATTAAAACACACATTTGATGTCAGTAAGATGCTGTTGCAGAGTAAGGAACTGTACAGCCTTGAGTTAAAATGTTGTAACTGCTGGGTCTAGCTTAGAGCTCAACATGACTCTAGATTCAGCTAGTAATTGACTTCCTAGAGTAAAACGCATCAATTCATGCAACTGAAAAACAATTTAGGCTTGGGTGGAGCCTTGTATAAATGACCTCCTACACAGCAGCACAGGGCCGTGAGGAGTGCTCTAGCCACTGGCTTGGTTCCTTCAGGAATGCACATCGATGCATTTGGGAAAAAGGGAGATATCAAGTGATTATAGGATCAAACTCAGTTAATTAGCAAAATTTAAACTTGAAAAGTCCATCTCAGTCTTCATGGAAGTGGGAGAAAAGCACGTAAATATCATACATATGTCTGAGGCGTTGTACACCAGGGGTGGGGATGACCATGCCATGATTCAAAAGACTTGTGGGAATTATTTTGAGAATTGGTTGTTCCCATTGGGAAAGGAGAAAGCCCAAACACAGGGGAAAGCTCCCCAGTCATTGAGCTGTAACTGTCTGATTTTCCCAGGGAGCGTACAGGGCATGGAACATGACATTGCCCTGACTCTGCACATTGCATGCAATGGCACCACACAGTAACAAAACCTTGAGCCTAATGCTGCTCATTTGCTTTGTACAACTTTATACCATTAGTTCATTTTTTCTGTGTTCCTCTCAAGTATCTATGCTGGTTCATGAATATCTATATTTCAGCAATAGCTATAAATAACTAAATTTGCACAACAATGAACAGTTTATGGAGTGAATTTAGTCCCTGGGGATTATTCACATATACCATGAAAGGAGACAATGAGCTAGTTGGTTTTAAGCCCATTATATTAAGGATAACAGCAAATGTTTAGCTTTTAACATGCAGTTTCCAGAATTAAAGTTCACTCTGTCTGTTGCCAAGATGACATTAAAAGTGGCCATGTGTATCTGAAAGCTTTACCTCCAGATCAATTTAGATTACTTACTGTTGTTGTTGAAATGTAAGAATTTCTGAGATGGTTATACATTTTGTGTATCTGTCTTTGCATACCATATACACATCTGCCCGTATGAAATAAAGTTTGAATCAGCAGCCACACAACTTCCTCCAAACCTCCATTGTCATCATTCAGGAACACTGAAGCATCCTGTTTCTTGCTGATAATGGCTATTTTCTTTGTCTCTAAAGAGAATGTAGCTTTTATTTTCTCTTGGAGCAGTGTCATGTATCTACTAAACACAGATCCTATGTGCTTATTCTACAGAAAATGAAAAATGAACCATAGGATTGTTCTGGTAGTTTTTACTGTATTTGCCATATTCACTAAATAAATAAATAAGTACACAAAAGACAGAAAGTGTCATGATGAGACAGCCACTTGTACTACAAAATTAGCTCTTTTACTCCCAGTGAATAGCCTCTTTAGAAGAGTAGTTTATTTCAATCTCCTCATCTTCCTGAAATGAATCTGTATTGAAAAGCAATTATAGTGAATATTTGCCTATTCCCACTGTCTCTAAATGTACCTATATTAATTTGATGAAGTTATATTAGTTAATGTATTGAGTTTGTCCATATATTTTGTTGTATATATGTTTGTGTGTCTGGGAGTGTGTGTGTTTGTGCGCGAAAATTCCCCAGGCAGGGCCAGATTTGACTACCGGGATGGTTGCCATTGACAGCAACTGGGAAAGCAGCTGCAAAGACATCTAGTCCTGTCTCTGGGGCTGCAATGACTGCTTTCCCTGGAATTAGACTGGGAATACTGACATTTCCACTCTGGCCATCACAAAGCTATTCAGGAGATCAAGATATATCCTTTAAATCAACCTCATGGATCTGAGGATGCTGTTGTCTCAAGGTGTCCCTGAAGGGGGTCGGTTACTACAGCAGCTGCTGGAGGAAGAGATTTTACACAGTGGATGCAGACTGAGTTAAATTTAAGAATCCTCTAAGGATTTGCCAAAAGCAGCTTGATTGAAACTGCATGGAGGGAGAATTATGCATAAGTGCTTAAATTCTGACTCTCATCAGCAAGACCACTGAGTAAGATGTGGCATTAGGAAAGGAAAGATTTCACTCACAAGTGCTAAATGAACATCAAGGTAATGAAAATTTCCCCAACTTTCCTGAACATTTCATTTCAAATCTATGTGTGGTTTAAATGGAGGTTTTTAGGTGTACTACCAAAGCACCCAGGCTCATATGGCCCAACAGTAAAGGGTATGTTGTCTGAAGGGGTAGAGGATTCATGTATGACTGTAGTCCTACAGATCTTATAGGCAGCTGTGTATAAAATACGAAAATCTCTAAATGTCCCTATGGAAAGAAAAGGATTGGTCAGAGCTCATACCTCCTTGGTCAACAGAAAATGCAGGTGTGTAGGGGAAGCAATGTGTTAAATGATGTTGTATGAGGAAGCATTACTTTTGCATGAGCAAGGCTCATGTTGAGTGGAAAGGATGACGAAAAAAACAGGGGATGTGACCTCTCCTATCATTTACCTCATCAATATTTACAAAACGTACTAGAAAGGGGTTTTCTAAGCCCTATTAGAGTTCTAGAAATGTCAAAAAACAGTGTTACCCCAGGAATAGCACTGACAAGGATTTGCTTAGATTAGGAAATGCTGCCAGGGCTCAGTCACTTGAGTAGCCTATGTCCCTGCTCTGATCTTCAGAGCTTTTTTGCTCATCAATAGCATAAGACAATCTCACTCCTCTTCTTCACTTTCTCACTGGATTTGGGAAGTCCCTTCTCTGGAGGTAGGTTGGTTCATTCTCAGGGTATCCTCACCTCACTGTGTTCTGCAGATCAAGAGCAAAACTTTTCTGCAGTCAGGCAAATCTAACAAAGAAGCAGAGATCACAAACATAATTACTTTCCCACAAGTTTCACAAAACCAGCAATCTGAGTAGAAAAGGCAGTTCAAATGTTCATTACTCTGTTTCTAAAAACTTTCATGTGCTAACTTCTGTTATCAAACATGGCAGCCTGTATTTCATCATCAAACTCTACATTAAGAGATTGAGATATATGAGAAGAAACACTATAGTTAAATGGTCGATCAGCTGAGAAACACAAATCCATAGAAACCAGGCTTCATTAACTCTGCATTTCACAAACTACTGGAGTTCAGTTTGCTTGATTTTTCTTTGAAAGTGGCATTACTAGAGCATGATGTTTCTTCATTTTCTTCTTATCTTTTTTCTGGTGAATGCGATTAAAAAAAAAAAAAAAAAGGAAAAGGAAAGAAAAAAGATGTTAAGTATAAGGGAAAGGCATTTCTTTTGTCCTATGAGAAAAGCTGAGAACTGATGGCCATCTATTTCTGGTCATTTTTGGTTTTGTTGTTAAATATAGTGCTTTTTAAATCAGCTGTCATGGAGTGCACTCTGCCTCCATACAGCTGCCAAAAATATTCCTGTTTTATCTGCTTCTGTGTATTTTGGATGTTTGCTCTAACCCACCAATTTTCCATCATGGAGCTATGCATTGGCAGTATTCTGCAAAAACTCCTGAGGAAAAGAGAGGCATTTGAGACTGGATTTTTGTTGTTTATTTGTTTGAGGGTGAGGGGTGGGTGTTCAGGGATAGAGCAGGGAATTGCTCATTTCTTCTTAAGTACACTCTCTGTAATGACTGTCCTTTTCATATAAGGCAGCCACACATAGTGGGAAGTGATAGAAAGTGCAGAATTAATCCCACTGGAGTCCAGCCAAGAACTGGCTGTATAGTAGGTTCTGTACCTGTGAAATGCCAGATGTCTATACATTCAGGAGTGCAGAAATTACCATTGAAATTACGCGTTTGTCCAGCTAAACAGCTCAGAGGCAGAAGTGACAGTCACAGGAGGTTATTATTAAATGCATGGAGTGGTCCCAGCTCCAGCCAGGGGAACCCAAAGCATCTGTGCAAATCGGCTCTGTACAGACTGGTCCCTTTGTCCCTGACTCCAAAGGACTTACACACAGCCCAAATCTGTTGCAGTTTAGCTCTCCCTGTTTTTTTTTTTTGACCCACTTCTTTCTAAAAACTCAGCAGGTGTGATGGAGGGAAAAGCTGAAACTAACAGCACCATCTACTGGGTATAAGTCATTATTGCCTAATAGAGCTAATTTTGAGCATTAATGAATAGAGAAAACAAACAAGAACAACGGATCCTCAGGGGTGTAGAATGTTCCAAGTCTCTTTCCCATAGGCTGGGATTTTTTTCGAGGGAATCCGAAATATGAAAGGAAATGAATTTATCTCTGTTATTTCTCTGAGAATAACCTGGACTGCTCACTATTGCTGCATTCTGGACAATTATTCTCATTGGTGATAGTGATACAGCTCAAAATGACTTTTGAAAATGGCGAATCAACAGCTGGGTCAGGTTCATTCAAAGCTTTGCTTTCAAACTGTACTGGGTCTGGCTGAGCCCTGTAGCAGCCCTCCTAGTGTTGTGCTTGTATTGGTAGCTAGAAAGGTGGTGATAACACACCAGGGGTTTGGTTACTGCTGAGCAGGGCTCACACAGCATCCAGGCTGGCTCTCCAACATTCCCCCCCTCACCACTAGGCTGGGGGTGCAAGATCTTGGGAGGGGACACAGCCAGGACAGCTCACCCAAAGTGCCCAAGGGGATGTTCCATACCACATGATGTCTGCTTGGGTATAAAATCCAAGAGAAAGAAGGAGAAAGGGAGGCCATTCATTATTTACAGTGTTTGTGCTCCAGAGTAACCACTATGCATACTGAAGCCCTGCTTTTTGGGAAGTGGCCGAACATCACCTGCTGATGGGAAGTAGAGAGTAACATCTTTTGTTTTCCTTTCCATCTGCATGCACGCCTTTTGCTATTGCTTCATTAAACTGCCTTTATCTTGACTCAAAAGTGGTTTTTTTCATCTTATTTTCTTCTCTCTGCCCTGTTCTGCTGAGGAGAGGAGTGATAGCTTGGTGTGCACCAGGTGTTCAGCCAAGGTCAATCCACCTAGGTTGCTTCCAAAATAAAGCAAAGTAACTGAAAAATAGCAAAACCAATCAGAAGTTGCTTCTATCATATGCTTTTGATCTATTTCCATTAGAAAGATGAGGAAACTGAGAAAAAATGTAAGTTATTTGCAATGAAAAAACCTTGGAAGCACTGTACTTCATGCTCCTCTTACCTGGATTTGCAACATGAGGTTGGGAGGTTTCTTGAATGGGAAGCACAGACAGCTATTTTCAAGAGAGCTTTTTGTCTGCATTTTTTAGTCTTAGATGATAAGTATCTCTTAGCTAGAAGACCATGAGTAAGCATAAATGGAAGTAGTGGAGAAGGAGTGTTGATGGATTTTAAATACTCATTATCAGTTAGTTGACTTTCTCAAAAATGCAGTTTTGTGAACCTCTGTACAAGGGGCTTTGCAGATATCAGAATATTTTTCTCAGCGCAAATTCATACATGTAAAAGTTGTTGCTCCACTAAGCTTTGTTTTCAGTGGTCTATTTGTGTGGTAAAAGCCTGTCAACATCAAAGCATTTTGTTCCTCATTGGTGCCATCTGAGATGCAGACCTGTGTCACATGCCGGTCCGAGCCCAGAGCGTGGTTCTCTTTGTATTCTCGGGAACAGAATTAAGACTCAAAACGGAGTCAAGAGCCAAGGAAATTTATTTGCCCAACAATAAATCTGTGAATGCAAAGAGAGAGAGAGTGCGAGAAATAAAGAGAGGAAGGAAGGAAAGAAAGAAGGAAAACAAGGAAAGAGTGCACAGCAATAGCTACCACCCCGGAGCTGC
>JAVJGI010000040.1:2807839-2911564 GCA_035590275.1 Ibycter americanus
CTTCGGTGCCAGTGGTGTTATCTTCCTGCCTTAAATCTCGTCTGTGGCAGTGGTGTTATCTTCCTGCCTTAACAATGTACAGATAGATCATTTACTGTGGCAATGGCATGAGTTTCCTGACATAGCAATGTTGAGACAGCACATCTGCTGTGGTGATGGTGGATCTCACCGGCGCAGTCTCTCACAACCTGGTAATGCAGATTAACTTCTGCCATCTCAAACCATTTCACTGAAAGGCATGATTCTTCCCATCACACCCACCAAACTTAGTCTACCAGCAATTTTCTAGTTTTGTATCCCTACCACAATGAGATGAAACCAAATTTATTTTATAAGCCATTTCTAAATGTTAACAGTATTATGATACTTGAGATATAGTGGTGTAGCTGCAGAAAACAGCAAAACCCTGTAATGTGCATAACATGAAATTGCACAATCCAAATTAAACTCACATCTGCCTTTGGCTAGAGGCAAAACACCAGAGCAGAAAAATTAGATCTGAGGAAGCTATGATGCTCCACCAGCAGAGAAGAGCTTCCTCTGGAGGAGATGAGACATCTTCTGAATATATAGAAAAGAACTACTTTTCTGACAAAATGAGTGAGGATGCAGATCAGTTTGGTCTTGTTCAGGCTTCTGGAAAAATATATTTTATACCGGCTTATTTAGCTCTCCTTACCGCTGAAATGAAAACAATAAACTGTTAACTCTTTAGTACCAAAAACTCTTTCACGCTGTCTTCCTTTAGCAAGTTCTCTATTTCTCTATAAGAGCAACCAACCCTCTCTTGTTTGTGCACTTACAATTTAAAGAACAATCAGGTTGCCTTCCTCATTCCTAATTCAAAATCAGATAGCTGTCTCAACTACAACAAAGCATATTATAATTTAGGGAGGTTGCACTTTACCATTGCCCACCTGCCTGTGGGATGCAGACCTCCACAGTATGGATGACTGCAGGATTATTAACTTTTTCCTTTCAGGGCTATCTGATGACCCTTCTGAAGAGCCTCCCACCTGCACAGGGCCAGAGCCTGGGGCAAGTATAGAGGACACGGACACTGGCTATAGGACTTTTGAAATGGGACCCTAGGTTCAGTCAATCATACCCTAAGACAGCACTGACTTCCAAATTAAGATCAGGGTGGAGAACCAGAGTCACAGAGAGAGTGATCATTCAAGTAGCATCATGCTTGGTTTTTCTTTTTTGTTTTTGTTTTGCTGTTTCCATGGAAGTTACTGTCATTTGCTGTAATCAATTTAACTTTCCTCTTTCCTAGATTTCAAGGCAGGAAATTATACTAACATCCCTTGGAGAGGGTGATGTGATTTTCACTGTACAGTCCTCACTCTTTCTCCTAGATTCAACTTCTTTCACAAGGGAAATTGATACTGAAGTGGTGTTTTAGTGAGTTAAATAGTATCAGATGGGTTTTGCTGGAGAAAAAGAAACACAAGAAGCAATTTACCCTCTACAAGAACAAATCTGTTCTGTGTAAACAGTAGCTTATTTCAGGATTTTATATAAGCTGATGCCTGGTTAAAAGGATTTCCCAGGTGGCCGTAGTGAATGTAGCTCCTTCCATTAGCACTCCTGGTGTGGTGGGAGAGCTTTTCCTATGTGAGAGCAATATGTATTTCTTTGGATCACCTCTTCTCTATCCAACCTACCCTGACTTAGCTAACAAGTGTTAAAAGGAATTCATGTTTTCAAATATTGGTTGGAGTAGGTGTCTATAGCAAAATCTGTTACTGCACAAAAGCATAGAGCTTTCCTGAACACCAAAACCTCAGCAACAAGGTAAAATCAAGCTTCTACTTTGGAAAAGCTTTAAAAATCCTTGTGAGAAATGTTCTCATTCACAAAGCTCTAAGTGAAAGCTTCCCATCCTGCAGAGACTGTAAGGGCAACACGAAGCAGCTGTGCAGGTTGTTGACACATATGCTAGTTTGTAGCTCCTGAAGAATGACCCTGTACTTCTCCCAGTCCTCCCGCAATACCTGCTGATTTTGTATTTTCCAAGGAGCTGCTTGCTATCAATCCATTCATGAATCCAACAGGGCCTGTTTGGGCCAGAATTATAAAGCCAGAGTAACATTTCAGATCTTTGGTGATGGACTTGATCCCACCTAAAACTATTTCTTGTAGACAGTTAATTAACATTGATTATATACAGTTGTGGGGTTGCTTCAGGGACGGTGGGTTGGCTGATATGGATAGTGTACAGCTGTGGCTTGTTCAGGCTAAGTAGCTAAACAGCACTGAGGAAGCTGGAAGAGAAGGAGCACTGGTGGAAGAGGAGCATGGGGTGAAGAGAGAGGAGACCAGATGAAGAAGAGCCTAGGGATGTAGGAGAGACAAGGAGAGGCCCTGAGAGAAGAAGGGGGCCTGAATGAGGAGAGGCTGGCTGGAGGAGAAGCCAGGAACCAGAAGCAGCAGAGGCAAGAAGCAGGGTGGACTGGCCTGAAGAGGATGAAGGAACAGCATGGACAGTAGATGAACTTTTAGAACTTTGTGTGTGAAAGCCTTGTTGCAGCCAGCTAGTTTTGTAGTGCTGCAACAATTTCTATTTATTGGAAAGGATGAAACAACTCTAATGGCCAAAATCTGTGGTCCTGGAAAGCCCAGATGGTGTACTGAGCAGAGCACTCATCAAGAAACCATTTAACAGGAACATTATCACATTGTAAAAATGCCTGAGTTATACCCTTAACTCCTGGATTTTGAGGGGGATGAACTGGTCTCTGAACAAGATCTGTAGTTATGGTGGGTGAGTCCTAACACTCAGCTACAGCTGATTGTCCTTATGACCTTGAAGTTGCAATAAGACCCTGAAATTTACACATAGTTACCATCTCTGTTACAGTGATGGAAAGGGGAGTTACTATTGTAGTGTGCGAGGAAAACTGTGCTTGTCTGAGGCCAGAAATTTAAAAACAAGAAGAGTGAGATTCTCCTTATCCTTCTTCCTTTTCCAGCTTCAGCATCAATACTCATTCAGAAATGATCCCAGAATAAGGAAATGGAGAGAAGGACAAGGAGGAAGACTGCAGCCAAGCCAGGGTCTTATGCCTGCCTCCAAAAGCTCCTCAGCGATGCTAGGTGAGAAGAGAGGCAATTTCACTGGGGCTTCAAGGGTTCAAGCCTGACCTTAAAATCCTCTGTAAGCACTACAGGTAGAGCAATGCTTCACTGAGCACCTCATAGCCTCATTTGGTGCTTACATGACTGTGTGCGTCAGGTTCTTTGTTAATGCCATGGCCTTAATCCATCTATCAGACGTTGGATTTCAAGCCATCTGCTGGCGTGTGAATGTCTTCTGTGCCTCTGACATGGGCACCATCCTTTAAAAAAGGTATTCAGTTTTTAATTCTATTGTTAACCTGATTGGATTGATCATTTACTTGATCTAGTTCTCTTCTGGCCTTTGAAGTCTCTTTGCCTTTCAGGGTGCTATTGGTACCTCTGATTTGAATGTACGATTTAGATGCATTGCTCGAAGGGCTGGTGGTACCTGCCCTCAATATCCTACCATACTGTCTCTTATTAAATCTGCCATCACTTTCATTCTGCCATTTTCAGATGTTCATTTTCTTTCAGCTTTGTCCAAGTATTAGGTTCCCCCTGACATGGAGTTAGCCCATAGGATAAACATCAGCATCTTTCAGTCCTGATCTAGATGGTGGCTCAGAGATGCCTCCAAATCAAGGGAGATCTGTACGTATTTGGTGATGTGTTGCAGCTCCATTCCCATATTCCTGTACTTTGTAATCATTATTCTGATGGATGGGTGAAAAATAATCACAAATCACTGGGTTTTGTGGCAAAGCATAAGCAGTGTTACCTGAGAGCCATTACAGGACATCTGAGTCACAGCTACCCTGTTTTGTGACTCTCTCTGTTTGTCTTAAGCTAATCAGTCTGGTATACATAAACCCAGGAGCTCACTGTTTTCCCCCGTATGCATCAAAGGCAAAGTATGTGGAAACCTGTTCCCTTTTCCAACACCATTACAGTCTTAATAAGATGTTGAAGCAGGAGGTCAGAAAAGAAGAGTTAAGAATCAAGTTGGTCAGGGTTTACAAGCATGTTAGAGAAGTAGGGACAACATAAAGAAATCTGCAGTTTCAGTTAGGAAAATCTGGAATGTAGGGGTTGTCCAGTAAACCAAGTGCTGCAAGTAAATTTTGGATTGGTCCCAGTGGACTGGTGGAATTCAGGACATTTCTGGCAAGCACAGAGATGGGATTGCACTCTTTTCCCAGATGAATCGTGGCAATACAGGGTTGAGGTGATTGACAAGACAATCTGGGACATTCCTGGCTGGTGAATAAAACCACTACATCTGTTCCCTGCAATAATAATCCCCTAATCTCGCATTAGATATTTTATGCTGTATAAAAACCCAAATAAACAAAACCCCCAAACCTCACTCCCCCCCCAAACTCTCAAAATATAAGCAGTCATTTCATTTAGAAATAGAAAGAAATCTATTTTGTAATTTCTGTTCTTAAATACCCACTAGCCAACTGAAAAAAAACCCATCTGATACCTTGAAAAACCTTTGCATGTAAATGATTTAAATTGTAATTGTGGATGTTGCCTATCCTGAAGGTAAAAACTACACTTTGCATTGTAGCTTCATTCCACCTTCCTTCTCTCTCTCCTTATCCTTACCTTTCCCCTTCCTCATCCTCTGTCCACCATGCTATGGAAGTGGCCTCTGATTTATCTTGCCAAAAGAGCCACTGGAATGTGAGCATAATGCTGGGCCTTCCTTTCCTGTTAATCAATAATAACATAAGATAATGTGAAAATATGACTGAAGGCAGGTGAGCTTTGCTTTGGGTCTTCTCTCTCTCATGCTGACCAGGATTTAACTAGGAGGTTTCCAAAACCTGGTCTGAAGTACAGTCTATACCATGGCTCCCTCTGGGGAAATGCAGGAGTGATGGTGTCTTGCAGTGGCAGAGTTTTATGTGTGTCTATGACTTGAACATCGTAGAACCATGGAATAGTTTGGGTTGGAAGGGATCTTAAAGATCATCTAGTCCCAACCCCCCTGCCATAGGCAGGGACACCTTCCACTAGACCAGGTTGCTCAAAGCCCCGTCCAGCCTGGCCTTGAACTCTTCCAGGGATGGGGCATCCACAGCTTCCCTGACAACCTGTTCCAGTGCCTCACTGCCCATCATTACTCTGCACTAATAGACTGGTCTAGCAACAGCCATAACATCCCCGGAAGACTTCACATCATACCTGTAGTATGCCTGCTCCAAAGGAGTCTTAGATACCAGATTTCTGCCTAGAGTGGGAGTCCAGGCCAGAGTTCAAGACTGATCCCATTCCAACCTCTTTTTGCCTGGCCCTGCTTTGTCATGCATGTCCCAGAATTGCCACCGTTTTGGCTGAGCTGAGCATCCCTGAGCTGTTCCCAGCTCTGGAACTTGGATTAGTAAACTAGGCATCCCTGGCCAGATCCCCCCCCAAGGAATTTCTAGTTAATTTTAGGTCAAAGGTACCTTATATACACAAGGATGGCTTTCATGCATGCTCTCATCAGTACTTCCTATTAGCTGATTTAGTTCTTCCCTCACTGTAGAGCAATTTTAGGCCTCTGATGCCTAGTTCATGGATTCCCCTACATGGCGAGAAAGGTAAAAGTTAAGCGTTTACATGGCTCAGTGAACCTCACTCCTAGAACATTAAGCTTAGTGACTCTGAAAAGGTGGCTCTGATGCCTTCTTTTAACATAAAAACCAGAGCACATTAAACTTACATATTGCTCCAGCAGATTTTAGTGTTGTGGGTGGGAATAAAAGCTTTGCTACTAGCTTAAGCATGGTGAGAAACCCCCAGTGTTGTTGCACTGGATCCTCTGGACTCACTTTCTCTAGGGCTATTCCCTTTCCCTTTTCCACAGTCTATGCCAGCCCTGTCACCATAGCATCTGGATGCTTTCCAGTAAAGGATTAACAGCTGTCACACGGCTGCTTTCTATCTTGATCTTATGCCTGAGGAAAACCAGGGTGTCACCCTTGCACCAGTACCAGATGTGACTTAAATCATCATTTCCCAAAACAAGATCACTACTCTTGTATTTAAATTATTGTGCAGAAAATGATACTTACTAGATAAATCAGTCTTTCTTCCTTTCTCTTTCCCCTCCCTCCCTCCCTCCTTCTCTCCCTCCCTCCCTTCACTCCTTCCATCCTAGGTGTACAGGTATGAACTGTGTTGTCCGTTCTACCTGCAAAACCTGTTGTAAGCTATCAGCTGAGTTTCTATAGAAAGAAACAGCCACACAGTAATTGTATATTTAGTGACATCTGTGGCAAAGTATTTACACACAACCCTAAACACAGAGATTGCTAAACAGAGGTCTGCTAAAAGGTGCTGCAGAACTGGAATGGGAATCTGGACAAGTAACTGATTTTTTTCCTCTTTATCTCCCCGCCCCCCCTTCCCTGGCCCCGAGTCTTTCTTTGAAGACTGTGAGAAAATAAACTCATCCATTCACAGATGTAGCTGCTTTATTAAATCAATCTTCAATCAACCACAAAAGTGAAATGTAATTCACCTTCCTAAGATAGAACTGACAGTTCAAGAAAATGTTCAGGACTGGCAACTGACCCAGGGCATTAATGCATTCCACCTTCTGCAGTGCACTCTTTCTTCTTGGAAGTCGCCACCCCTGACCCGACCCAATTTGAAGAAAAACATACCCAAAAGTCAGCCTAATCTTGAAAGCAGGCATCGTGGCTGTGATAAAGGTGATGACTTCTCAGGGACAAAGGTAAAACAGGCTGATTTGTCCTGCCACATGAGCAGCAGCTGCACACTCCTAAAGCAAGTGACATTAGATGTGTGGAAAGGAAAAGCAGGATTTGTTCGCTGTCTCCCCTATCCTCGCAGGTGTCATGGCAATACAAACACGTCAGAAGACTTTGGCCACAACAACAGCAGAAAAAGAAGTGGGGAAAATCTGTCAAGGAATTTGAAATGGGAGGATAAGATATAATTATTTTTTTTCACCACAGTTTTTTGTATGTGTCTATGTGTGTCCCTTGTAGGGACAGAGAAGAAAAAAAAAAAAGACAGAAAAAGACACTTTCTTCTGCTTAAAGCTTTTCTTAAACATGTCCCTTGAAAGCCCACTGCTCCATCCACCTGGCATTTTGTAAGTTATTTTCTATCACAGTGAGATCTCAGAATTAGTGCTTACCAACACAGCGCTCATCATCAATCATGCATTGTCCATTGTTTATTGAGCTAGTGCCTTTGCCATGCCAATATTTTCACATTTTATTAAACCCTCTTGATTTTTTATTATTCATTCACTGACACACTCACTTCCTCACGGTTTGCTGTCGTTGTGGTCTGCAGCATTCAACAGAAACAGCACAAAACCTCCAGCACATCAGAATCAAAGAGCTACCTTTGAAGGGAAAAAAAAACCCACACCCAAAACACAGCAAATAAAGTCCTTCATATAATACCTTTTATAATTCCCTCATAAGAAATTCACTGTCACACAGTGCTCTTCACTCAGACATTATTGTAGTTTGGATGAGGAAGGACCAAGTATACTTCAATATGTCATCTCTAATCTCCTAAGATTAAGACTTAATCATCAGACAATGAAGTATCGTGAATGGAAGGGAGGGGGAGAGGGGAGAAGGACACAGGCAACTCAGTTGTTTCATTGAAATTCTTTCATTTTGTATTAAAATATTTACATAGTAATTGAATTTCCATTCCCTGTTTCACAAGGTGAGTCTTAACCGCATTGTAAAAGTCTTTCTCTCCATGAGAAGGCATAGCAGGACTTTGGTATTACTGGTATCCTGTATCTGCTAGACATGGAAAGGGGGGAAACTGAGCCTTCCTTGCAGTTTGGTAGAGGGTTTTGGACACTGAATTGCCAAAATAAGTGAATCCTGAGAAAAGATGGAAGTCTCTGCAAAGCCTGGAGCTAAATTTCCAAATCTTCGAAAGAATTTCAGCTGCCTTCCCAGCACTTGGCTTTTCCTACGCTCTTTTCAGGATAGTGTTTTTTGCAGGTCCCATTTCTATGTTTCTACATTTTCATCCTCACTGTGCAAGAATCCAAGCATCTCACTCAGGGTTGGGAATTAATTTAAGAGCTGGGGAACCTGAATCTCTTAGGTTCCCAATTAATTTCCTCGTGCTGAATCCTGGAAGAGTGGTTTCACCTTTGCTTTGCCCTCACCAGGAATACACACCAATTTAATCATCTTTAGGACTTCAGAGGGTACCAGAGGTATTTAGAGCAGAACAATACGTTAGCTTATTCATAATTTCTGACAGAATTTTTCTGTTTTGTGGCAGTGACAGGAAAAGAGAAGACATGTCTGATATTGGTGTCTGTCTAGAAGAGGGCAGTGAGCACTGGACTCAACCCAAAGCTTCTCAGAAATATAGATCAAACCTATGTTACCACCATCACCACCATTATAAAGTGGTACCAGCATTCAGCCTGACTTTTCTAGGCTCCAACAGGAAAGCAATGCTTTCTGTTGCTCCTAGCAGTCTGCTGCTGACTTTATATGTGCATGGAGCTGGTCATCTTCGCCCTGCACTTGTCAGCGCTGAGAAACTGCCATCCCAGGGACTAGGAGAGGACTCTCATACCTGTTTCACAGCTACACTGACTCCAGCGCCAGTCCAACACTACAGAGCAGTCATGGAGAGACTGGATATGCCCATAGATTTGGCTTACAAAGGCAGAAGGAGAGCAGAGTCAACCAGAGGGAGAGCAGCAGCACACAGAATTACATGAAAAAATTGATGCATCCCCTTGCTTTTTGACCCAAACTGGCAAGGATCCTGCAACAACCACCACATAATTTCTCCCACTAACTGACCATAAGAGGCAGATAAAATTAGCTCACTAAAGACAGGAAACTGCTGCTTCTTTCAGATCATATTTTAATTAACTGTGATTTTCCTAACAAGCACTTTTCTTTTTCATTACTCTAAAGAAAAGGACTCAGGGATGATCCCACAGGCTTCCAGGCTTTAAGGACAATAACAGTTTAATGAGACAACTTATGCTGTGTTTATCCTCCTGCCGCAGGCACAAACACTCTACGGGCTGGCGGGCAGGAGCTGAGGATGGAGCCAGCCCACCTAGGACTCAGGACGCAACTCAGACCTTTTCTGTGAGCAGCATCCAAACTGGAACCAAATCAGCCTGGGGCTTCTTCTGTTGTGGTTTTAACAGTTCTGGACCTTTTTCAGACATGTAACTGTTTAAATACCTGGCAAAATTATAAAAGTAGGTTATTTTGCCAATGGCCTCCATTCTGCCCCCCTTTCCTCTCCCCAGAGAGACCCTCTGCTATTTCTTTTCTGTGTCTGAGGCTCAGAGGGAAGCGCTCGGGAAGGTGTGCCGTGATTTTAAGTTAATAGTGCCATCTAGTGATGTAAGAGACACATGTGTCTCAGCCACCAGGCAGAGCTGCAATGCCAAGGGTCTTCTCCAGGAATTAACCATTCTGTATAATATTTAACAATGTCTCTGTGGCATCAGGGTGACCTGTCCCAGAGGCAGACAGAGTCCGCACACACTCCTGCTGGCTTCCCTGGAGCTGGGAGCAAAGGTGAGAAGAGGCAGTATCCAGCGTTTGGGAAAAGAGGAAACCCGTTGAGGTCTGTATGTGAGATTTTAGGATACTCTGCTTAGCAGCTGCAGGAGTGGGAAAAGTAATTAATCTGGTTCTGTGATGTCCTTGAATATTCTTGGTAATATATACACCTATATTCCACATACATATGTGGGTATTTGTAAATATATGCATCTGTATCTCCCCAGCAACATATGTAAAACATCTGTTGAATCCTCCAAATTTACCAACCTGATTCCCAGAGGCTGTATTTCATTAGACTATTTGCAAACAGAGCCAAAAGGTATGCGGACAGACACACACTGAGTAACCAATCCCAAATGGCAGCCACATATATATATATATATGCAAGATCATTTGAAGTATTTCACTATGGCAACATAACCAAATGCATGTAAAATCTCAGGGATTCTTTCATACACCCCAGAATTTGAATTTTCAAGAGTAGGTACAATGAAAGTTTATTCTTACTTGCATTGTGAAGCTCCTTTATACTCTCTCCATGTGCTGCTCAGAATTTGCCTTCGTGCCTGTCCCTTAAGATATGAATAACTGCCTGAGGACTTCTTTTTAAGCCTGGAGCATGCAACGACAACACTTTCTGTGATTTATTTTAATGAGAAGGCAAAGCAGTATTATGAAGCCTGATTCCAAGCAAATCATTCATTCCAGCTGCTAAAGGGGTATGCTGGATGACACATTTCTGTGCTGCCTTATAGCTGAGGGATTGAAATGGGGTACAAAGGTGTTCTCATTTCCCTGAATAAAAGATAGGAAAAGTGGGCATTGAAAGAAGGTCTGCAGGGATTTGTATGAGTATGCTTGTGTCAAAGGTCTGAAAAGAGACCTGGCTACTCTTCACTTGGCTTGTATTTATTCTGTACCTCATGTTTTGCAGTTTCCTCTAATGACTTCCAACAGCTAAGGCAACAATATTGGCCTCTTTTCGCTTCCCTGCTCACCATTTCTTTCTGTTTTTAATTACTGGTGGGGTTGGTTTGTTCGTTTGTTTCCCTCTGACACTTCAGAGTTTACCTAGGAGTGCAAGGTGGGATGTGCTGGTGACACGAATGATATGGAAATTCCTGCAGAATTTGGATGGCATTTCTTCAACACAGACTCAGGGTTGAAATGACTTTCAGGCTGCAGGCAGAAAGGAATTTGTGGGACAAAGCTCTGCAGACCTGCAAAGTGTGGTTCACTTCCAGAATCACACATTAATTTTTCCTAAATCATCGCTTGCTTTTGCAGTAGGTGGGTATAATGGCAAAGTCCAACATCTCTTGTATTTTTTAATTTTGCCACATCATATTTGGAGATTTTGGTCTTTCACTGTAAAATTTAAGTTTCTTGTAGGGTGTTTGAAAGTATTTTCTACCCCAGGGTTTGAAGTATATGTTCTGTGGACCAGCTGTTAATTACGTTGTTTCTTGTGAGTTTAAGGACTGGACTTTATAACCCTAAAAGTCACCTTTGACTCCTAATACTGTTTTCCTTTCCTATTATTTTTTGCAGCATTGGGGTTTTTTAAAATCTTAAAATAACTACAGCATCTAGCTTGAAATCAAGTTGAAAAACCAGGATATAATCAAAGAAAGTCTGGAGATATATATCCAGGGACTTGCTTTCTGTCTCTCTCTCCTCACCATTTGTTGCCCAGGACTGAGGAAATAAATGCACTCCTGGAAGACTCTGTCTGAAAGGCTCATCTAAGGAATAGCACATGGCTACAGTGAGAAGCTGCAGGGGCCAACTGTTCTTTGCATGATTCAGGCAGGGAAATTATGTATACATGTGACACACAAAGGCTAACCACCGTCCTGCAGCCTCTAAAGATCCTGTGGAAGAACGTTCATGCACCCCGATGTGCATAATTTATTACACAATGGGCTTGGGATTTAATGGCTATGTGTATCTAAAAAAAAATGACTCTCAATTATCCTGATCAGTGGGTCTCTTGGATGTAAAGATCAGTTTGAAAGCTCTGATGTTTTTTTCAGAAGCGGGAGAGAATTTCATACCATTCTGAGTGCCATTTGCCTGCAGGTAAAGTACATCACTGTACCAATTAGAGCCAATTATGAATTGACTGACCTGCCGCGACATGGAGACGTCAGGCAGGATTTAGTTTGCCTTTGCGGAACAGAGAGGGTAGAACTCACACTGGTGTTAAGGTAACTTGCATTTGCATATCTGGATTTTCTACAGCCTTTGGATATAGGGTGCCTGACTTTGTCTTTACAGAATCCTTATTTGGGCCAGGCAAAAATGTACTGGTGTGAGATCCTGCAGGGGATCATAAGGTGTTGTGGCGAAGGCCATACAGCCACAGAACGATTGCCTTCTCTTTTCCTTCGCGATATGCATCAGCACTGCATCGGTCCCCAGAGAATAGACGTATAGAGATAAATGTCTGCCTGTATTTCCTGCAGGTTTTTACAGTTGATTTCTATCTGAAGTCTAAATTGAGAACCAGATCCTGACCCCTGCCCCACACAATCTCCATTCCCATATTCCTATCTGCTTTGTCAAGATCAGTGGCAAATCCATATGTGAGGATTTGAGGGGAGGAGTTATTTAGATTATAAGGTCTTGGGACTTGGGGTTATCTAGGGGGTTTTAAAAGGGAAGCCAGCTTTTGTTTGCTCTTCAGAAGGACATCAGGCTAATAGGTTGGTAGGCAAATGCCTGTAAGCATGTCAGCTCTGTGACTGTGACACTTGTTCTTATCCCTGAGTGAATGCGTGTGCTCGGTAACGGTTCTCTGCCTTTCTCAAAGTACTCATGTCAGGTTTCAAAAGAGGAATGTGCTGTCATGGAACTGAGCAAGAAAACACTTGTGTTTGGAGCAGTGGGTATGAAACATGTCTACAGAGATGAAGTCACTTCTCTGAAATGCAGAGCACTTGATTCTTCTGTGCCTGTGATTTGGTTTGTTGCTTTGTATTAATCAAAAGACAAGGGACTGAATGTGGTCTCTGCACACTGCCGTGCATACAGCAATCCCCTATAGACTCTAGCTGAGGGGGCACTAAAACTGTGCAGTCAGAGCAAGCCACTAGCAGAGCAGCTTGACAGCCAAAACCCAGACCCAGACATTCCCACTCCTATCTTAGCCAGGGATTTGCCACTGCTGTTTTGCACCCTGCAGGTCTCTCTGAGCATAGGGCAGGCAGTGCCATGTCACAGGTTACCTTGTTCTCTTTTGGGAGAATCACACTTATCAGCATCCACAGGTCTCAACAAGGATTCTTTCTCATCCCCACAGTTGACTAGTGGCCATGGTAGCTTGCAAGTCAAGCTAACATGCCCTGATAAGAAGGAAGAATGTCTTTTTCAGAGGTCTGTTGGGTTTGAAGGGGTGACATTTTACCTACTGCCTCCACCAGCATGGATTAGAGATAGATATCCATCTAAGATCGTAATTTAAGATGGCAGTTCAACTGACATGTTTTCAACATCACTCTCAGGATGAGATGATTCATCCCCTGGAGGAACATCTTCCTGTCTCTCACAGAGTGCTGAGGAATTCTAGACACCTAGTTGGCATCTGCTGAATGAATGTTTGTGTCTACTGTGCTGGTATCTCCATATGACCCAGTCACACTATGCTCCCTGTATGGTCAAAAGAGTCAGTAAAGTTTGGAGACCTCCTAAACATTACTGATCATATTAAATTATCTTTGTTAACTATAATAGCAATGCAGATTCCTTGTGCAGATGGAGACATCTGCACCGTGAACATACAGCACTGGATGGGATGAACACTGCACTAGTTTACACTAAACCCGGCATCTTTAAATGGATAACACTAGGTGAGAAGAATCCCACTCTTCATGGTGATACAGCAACCATATGTAAGAGCCCACATATTTAAAGCAGAAGGCTCTAGGCAGGACAATGGTCTTGCACTTCACATTTCTACTACTCTGTGCAGCTCCCTCATATGCATTATGGAGAGGATGAGGTATACATAGCACATGTACAAAGATGTCAGAGTGCTATGACTCATATCCCTTCCCGCTGACTTCACTGGAAGCATGAATTACAAAAATAAATAAATAAATAAATAAATAAAAGTGAAACTGTAAATAAGTAAAAATTTGAGTAAATACAGATTCTGTTTCTATGACAGGAACAATAATGGTCCTTTCAATAATGCAGTATCTTTGGATCATCAAATCCATTTTTTGAAAAGAAATCCTCTTTGGAGCCATTTCAGATGAATGTTGTTAGTCTAATTAACAATGGATTTATCACATTCCCAGCTTATTCACAGGAGAATACATTCTAAAATACTTTGAGCTCATTAAGATTGTATGTGCCATTACAGTTACCAAACTTATAGTTTTGCTTATTCTTGGGGGAAAAAAAAAAGAAGACAATTACTTGGAATAATCTCTGACACATTCAGACTGCATAAATAAGTTCTTCTATATATTCATGCCGTCAGTACTTTGCCTCATTTATTCTATTCCTACCTACATTTATAGGAAATACCTTCAACCCAGAACTAACAAATACTATGAATATTACAGTTTCTTTACACTTTGATAGCTCATGAAAGAGAGCATTTACTAGCATAAGTCTTGCTTTTCATGATTCTTATCCTAATTTTCAGCTATGACGCCAGATGAATTGCAGCTGAGCATGGTTACAACTCTCCCTAATTCAAACTGTTTCCCAACAGGTTGAAAGCAGTTATACAGAACTTAATGGGAAGCAGCGGCATGAACTGATTGATATGGATCAAGAATGCAGCAAAAGACCTTAGGTTTTAGTCTCATTGCTTTTTTACCCTGTTTTTTTTTTTATGTACACATCTCTCCTAGAACACTGTGTTGGGATGGAAAAGAATACTATATTCCTTGAGTCCTAAGATAGTACAAAATGAAAGATGGAGAGGAAGAGAAGGAAAATGTGAGAAAAAGATCATCAAAAGCAAATGACTTCCTTAAAGAAAGCTGTTGATAAAGGGAAATTGAAACCAAAGCACATTTAACCAGGGGGTGGGGGGTGGGGGTGGGGGGGAAATCACAAGCATGACATGCTGCCTGCATTAAGTCCCAGGCAGAATTTATTTTCCATATCTTTGAGTGGAATTAGCATTTCAGACCATAGTCTGCAGATACTGAAATCACCTAGAAGTTTCATAGCAAATGGGAATATAATTAAACAAGGTAAGGCATCGTGAATTAACTAGGACCAATTCAGAGGACTCTACAAGGATGGACTTGCAAGCTCCTTTTAGAAGGAAGAGGTAGTAAGGTGACCAAACACAGAAAGGGTAGAGACCTGCATCTACAAAAAGGTGTGAGCAGTACTGAGATGATGGTAATACCCTTCAACACATCCCTTGCTGAGCTAAAATTCTGTAGATCGACTGGAAGCTTTTCAGAATTAGCACACCACTGTCAGAGAAGGGAGGAATTATAATTATTTAGCCAAGTGAGAGAGAGAGAGAGAGAGATTAATACATAAAGCTCAAGAAGAAAGGCATTTCAGAGAGCATTTTTTATTTAAAACTAAGGAAAGAGCATATTGCGAACAAAGAAAAGGACACCATTAATGCAATTACAGATTTAGACTCATGCTGTAGACAGAATTGGGCCAGTTGTTACCAGAAGACCCAGCATTCATTACAATTCATTTAGAAAGGAAAATCAAGCTGCTGAAAACTCAGCAAGCCCGTGGAAAGGAATTAGGACCCAATGAAGAATAGGAAAGGAAAGACAATCAAAGACCCAGACAGAGTTTCATGTCTTTTCTTTCCTTCCATGTCTTCAGACTCAGATCCCCAGGAAGAGATACCTTCTCTGATTAGTACCCTTGTTCCCATCTTGCAACCTGGGCAATATCCTTAGGTAAAAGATGCGTTGCCAGTGGGAGAGAGAAGAGAAAGCAGGCATAATGTCTGACAGTTCAAAGGAAAAGAATTAAAGATATCCATGGTAAGGAAATACTTATTAAGATTAAAGCATCCACCCATTTCATCCATCACACAAGGATGCACTCAAAGACTCCTCTTCACGACAAGCATAATGATGGCTTTAAAGTCAAGAGCATTTAATCCAGTGGGAACTGGATAAAACTAGCCATGTGTCACTTAGTCCATGGAATAACAAATCCCTACTACTGTTTTTTGGTCTGTGTTTAGTGTGAATAAATGGGAAGAAAGGTGAATGAGTCATGAAAAAGAAAGGTTGGCCAGATACTTTAGGGGGAAAACTCGTTAATTTTTGCTTTTGTTTGCCGAAAACATGACTTTCTTTTTAATAGTTTGCATTATCCATATGTTTACTACTCATTCATGCTACCACACTGAAATCAGATCAAATAGGAATTTCTCTGCATATAATTATAACAGGTGTTTGCCAGGTGTTAGTGGCAGCAAAGACAACAAATATTGGTGTCTCAGGGTGAGCATTTTATTTTCAAAATAAATATGAGAGATCAGGCCATTATATAGACAGATTCCCTTTTCTTTTCCAGGGAAATTGAAATTCCACTTTCTTGATAATGTCTATGAGTCTCTCCTTCTTCAGAGTCACTCATGCCCTTTGAAAACATGAAAAATAGTGATATTTTTTTCACTTGTGTTTTTTTTTTTGGCGGGGGCGGGGGATGCGGTGAGAAAAGCAGAAAAAATAGAGAATCCATGCAAATGGATTTAGGGGTGATTTCGGGCATGAGCACATCTGTTCTGTATCAATCAAAAGGCTTAACTTCCATAAGCAGAAGGCAGGAAGAACTCTTGTTAACATGAAATCTTTGTATGGCATTACGGGACATTATTTGTGATACAATCATCAGAAATTATTAGAATTTAACATATTTCAATCATCTATGCTCAGCTGAGCATAATAATTATTTCTCTTTTCACAGGTAAATGCTAATTTAGGTAAGTAAATTACTTTCCTTAAATTCTCCAGCCTATGTGTTTTCAGACAGCAACTGAAAGCTTTCTTTACTTTCAGATTGTTGTGTGCTGTGGGATCCTGTTTCGCTAGAAAGCGACCTCTGTCATCTGAAAAATAACTGAAAATGTTCCAGAAAAAGAGAATGGGCCCAAATTTTGTGGGAGCCTCCTTGTCTGTGACTATGGTCATGGCCCCTTCTAAAAATGACCAGAGGCTCCATGCAGCCTGACAGGTTTCAGCTTTAAGCACACCACTTTTCTCGTAACCTCTTCCTTTCTTGCATGTGCCTTGTACTCCACATTGCTCGCACGAGTGTGTATGTGCATATGAGTGTGTGGTTTAGTGCCTGTATGAATGGTTTGGCTAAATTTGGGCTCCAACATTAGGTCACAGAGTGCTGGTAGTACTTCTACTTACAGCTCCTCAAAGCCCTTCAGGAGGGTTCATTCCTCCTTCATTACTTTGCACAGTGTGTAACCTCATGCCAGCAGTACTGGCACCTTAGGGTGCTGGTATGGTCTAAATCCTAAACACTAAATACCTGGGGAAATCATAGCTTAACTTACCTGAAACAACATGAGAAAGTACTACAGCTTTTTCATCAATATTCACCTGACACATGGAATCTTGTGTAGTAGATGCTGGATATAGTTAGATGCAGTTATCTACATCAGCATACTCAGAGAGTTGGAGTCCTTAGCCTCCTTTTGTGCGAACTGTCTCATTAAGTAAATGTAGGTTGCTATGGGAACACAATACCTAGCACATGAATTGTGTTGGCAAGGGAAACAAAACACGCATTCCTTTAAAGTTCTTCAGGGTTGACCATTCCCTTAGGGAGGATCTGCTGTAGCAACAGCTCTGACTCATTTATTTATGTCATTGAAATCCCTACAGTAATCACAGGACTGGATGCTCTCCTTCGGAGCCTGCCTTGCCCCCCACTGAATGTTCATCCTTTCCCTGTTTTAGACTAAGAGTTGGTTCTGAGAATTGGATCTTCTTGCTAGACTCTTAGGATGTCAAAGTCATTGACTACAGCCATTGTTCCCTAAGACATATTTCTTTTTATAAACTTAACAAGTCCACAGCAATGCTTCTTTTCAAAGAAAATTGAGGCAGACACTTCCAAATTATTTTTTTTCCTCACAGTTATCAGACACAGTGTGGATGGAGTGAAAACACAGAACTTGCAAACACCACCCCTTCATTATCATATCCACATCTCAGAAGACACCCCTGCTTTTTTCTAGCAAGAAAAAGATTACCATACCTTCAGTCACCCATGCAGTATGCAAAATATGTTATGAGAGAGCACTTATCAAATCTGAACAGCAGTTGATGTAAAATTCTAGAGAAACAGCAACTGACTTCTTTTAGTGTAGCACAGAAATAGTACAGGCAGCACAATGCAAGCCTGGAATCCAGAAAGCTGCTGAGACATTAATGTAGAAGCACTGGCAACAAAAAGACTGTGCTAAAGTCTTCAAAACATTAGAAATTTACCTTAACACTTACACATTAGTAATGGATTAGAAAGTGAACTACTTCATTCTTCATTATGATAACGGTATTCATCATGTTTTATCAGTTGAGAGCAGACACTGAAATAACTTGTTTAAGAAGTTGTTTAAGAATATGCAACAAGACAGTGGCATAGCCAAGAGTGCAATTTGGTAAAAATACTGTACTACCAGACACTCAAGCCTGGGCTAGCAGCTGTGTAGAAACATAAGACGTGCTTTCTTCAAAGAGTTTGCACTGATATTGTTATCTGACTAAAGGCTAAGCAAATTAAACGTAAGAACTTGGCAAGGATCAAAGGAACAACGACAGGTGAAGGGACACTAGTAACCTCATCAATGAAAACCTAATCAGTGAAAGCCAGAGCATGGAACCAGCTGCTCCTCAGACCGTCAAAAGAGGACTAGACCATTGTCCTGGTGTGGAACCTACCATAAGGAGTCAGTCAAAGACAGTCCCTCCCCAGAAAGCCACGAAGACTAAAGGGGCTATTTCCTAAAGGGGTTATCACCTTGGGGAAATTCTGCTTTATCTGAGGTTTCCTGATAAAAGTGCTGAAAACCTGTTGTTTCCAAAATTTCTAATTGGCTTCATCAAATGGTTCCAGGTGACTGTAATGACATAAATGTAATGTATGATTGGATCATTCTTCACAGCAGGCAGCCAATACTGAAAATTTTTTATACCTAGCTTGGAGCTCAGTCAAATATGAAACCTTCCCCCCACCTTCCCTATTTTTATCTCTTGAGATTATCCATGGCAAATTTTGGAAATGGCTGGTGATTCTGAGTTTCCTGGTTTTCTGGAGAACCTGCCTTGCATCAGCAGACCCTCTTCAGTCTAGCAAACGACACCTACATTTCAGGCATTGAGTTAGCCACCTCTTATGAAAATCTGCTTCGAAGTTGTGCCTATGTAGTCACAAATGTACCCACACACAACTCAGGAAGACATTAAGTTCATTTTATATCAGCTGGGACTTCTGCATCCCTGTACTGCAGTGAACATGTCTATTTTAGATTGACATTGACTATGAAAGCATACATTTATGTACACTGAGCAAAATATTCATACTTTAAACCTCAATGGACATTCAGCATCTTCACTGTCCCCTGTAGCTACACTTGGCTCTCAGGGGATTGCCTCAGTTGCAAAGATGAGCATCTATTTTCATATCTGTTCTGGAGGCAGAAGTTGATGGACTAGAGCCTGAATTTGCATAGATGGTTTAGAGGAAAACCTAGGTTCCTGAGTCTTGTCCTTGATTTATTAATATACCCTATTTTTTGGCATACACGTACTCTCAAAAATAGAAGCAACAGCAATCATTTTCTTCATAATATATATGTAAAACATTATTTCAAAACCAAGATTTTCAGCTATTAAACTCAGTACTGCCTCTTCAAATAGTTCCTCAACAACTTCTTCCACAAAAGTTTATTCTTAAGAATTTAATTTCAGATTCTGAGGAGTAGCACAGTGTCATAATCACCTTTTAATTGATCTTCTAATCCTTCTGTTTGTCTGAGTGACAGTAAAGGGAATGTCAATTAAACAGCAGTTTTGATGTGATAATATTTAAAAGTTTTGTAAAAGAAAAAAAAAAGTCTTTGACATTTCACAGCACAGACACCTGAAAATACAATGTTTTATATTTTAGTGAAACATGGAGTGAAAATGCATTTTTACGCCATATACAATTCTCAGTTGAGTTGCAGGGTTTTTTGTCCTTTGAAAAGAAGATGCCAGGACCTAGTTGAACAGAGCAGGGTTTAAGTCATAGGCTTAGTGCATGTTATTTGTCAAATGCATGGGTCTATTTTGTTGTATAACTATGAGAAAACTTCTTCATTGCCTCTTTCTGCATGCTTTCCATGTGTAAAATGGAGAAAACATTGACCTGATGATGTAATCTAATGATACACGTTACAGAAAAGATAAATAATTTTTGGATGAGAGGATGGAAAGCAACCCTGCAGAAAGAGAAACCTGGGGGTTTGGGTTGATAAGAAGTTGAGGATGAGTCAGCCATGTGTCCTGGTAGCCAAAAGGGCCAACCGTGTCCTGAGGTACATCAAGCACAGCACAACGAGCTGGCCGAAGGAGGTGATTGTCTCACTCTGCACTGTGCTGGTGCAGCCCCACCTTGAGTACCGTGTGCAGTGTTGAACGCCTCAATAGGCAAAGACGGTGACTGACAACACACTTTGAACTGTAGGGCACATGGGGGCAAAGAAGGATGAAAGAAAGCAAAAGTGGAGAAAAGGAAGTGAAAGAAGATAGCTCCTACTTTTCCTTGAATATGTGCATCTCAACAGGATTACTCTGACCTATCCTTGAAGGTTCAGCTTGAGTTTCCCTAATTATCTAATTTACCATTGTTATTTCATTCTGTCCTTCTTCAGACATCAAGATTTCTCTTGACAGATCTTCACTTGAAGGTAAGAATTAAGGACAGAGAGAGCTTTCTAGGCTGCAGAAAAAGAAGGATGTCCATCAGGTCAAGGGAGGTGATTCTCCCCCACTACCCCACTCTTGTGAGACCCCACTTGGAGTACTGCATCTAGCCCTGGGGTCCTCCCAACAAGAATAAGATGGACCTGTTGGAGAGAATCCAGAGGAGGCCCACAAAAATGATCAGAGGACTGGAGCAGCTCTGCTATGAAGACAGGCTGAAAGAGTTGGGGTTATTCAGCCTGGAGAAGTGAAGGCTCCAGGCAGACCTTATAGCAGCCTGCCAGTACCTAAAGGGGGCTGACAAGACAGCTGGGGAGGGACTTTTTACAAGGGCATGTAGTGATAGGGCAAGGGGGCGGATGATTTTAAACTGAATGAAAGGTAGATTTAGATTGGACATAACGAAGAAAATTTTTACAGTGAAGGTAGTGAGACAGTGGAACAGGTTGTCCAGAGAAGTTGCGGATGACCCATTATTGGACATGTACAAGAGCAGGCTGGATGGGGGCTTTGACTAACTTGGCGTGGTGGAAGGTGTACCTGCCCATGGCAGGGAGGGTAGAACTAGATGACCTTTAAAGGTCCCTTCCAAACCAAGACTTTCTATGATTCTATGAAATCTGATTTCCAGAGCTGCTTCCTTTAAGTTTTTCAATACCAATTTTCTCTCTGCAATATTCACTCATTTATTTTTATTAGTGAGAATTCTGTAGCCCTCCACAACAAACAAGCAAGCAAGCAAAAAACTCCCAAACAACAAAGCAACAACCTGGTCAATGTCTTCCTTGCAACTATTTGTTTTTTAACAGATTTCCCCCAGTAACTCAGGAAATACAACTTCCACAGCACCAGCCCACCTACTGTATTGACATACTTCAAGTCTTCATTTCAGCTTTTTGACTGACTCGCTAAAAAAACAGTTTATCAGCGAGCTGAGTCTCCAATATAAGCACACACACACACTTTTGTTGTTTGTAAATTTAATACTAGTGTCTGTCAAAAGGAAGAAATTACCATCTAGTAGCCTTTTGTTTTGCTTTCTTTTTGTTTTGTTTTTTTTTTTCTTAAGGTATGTTCTGGTATGCGTATCTCAACTTTCAGGTACACCTCACATATTTATTTCTCATGTGCCTAGATGACAGACTTTCAGACACAGTGCACACTTCATTCAGTTTAACTGAGCTCTCATCCTAAAGTAGGTTATTTAGTAAATCTATCAAAGTCAGAAAAATAATAATGACAGATCATTGTCAGGGTGACTCTCATTTCTAAGACAAAACAGAAATCCAGGATGCCTCTTACTGGTCTTTACCAATGACAAATCAAATTCAGTGGTGATGCATCACTGTGTGTTTCACCATCCTTGTAGGAGGAATTTTCAGGAAAATAATAATTAATATCCTTTGCTGTATTTACAGTCTCTGAGGGTCCTGCTGTTGATTTTCTGAAGTTACTTATGATGGCATAAGTGCTTCTTACAGAGTTGCAAGTTATTATTTATCTTTAGATGTGACTTAGCAAATAGTACAGAACAGTTTCTACAAAAGATAGGCAGTTGCCTCAAAGCAGTATGTAGAAAAGCAAGACATCATCTTAAGACAGACTTCCAGGACAGGAACAATGTTAGGAGAAGGGCATACAGGACTGAGGAAGTAATGAAAGAAAAGTTCATTGTTCGGCTGCCTACCACGGTGATAAGCAGTGACCTGCTGTCTCTACTTTGCAAAGCAAAATCGTTGTCTTGGGTATAAGGGATGGGTATAAAGATAAGAGTGGTGAAAGGGTGTGCTCTGAGCTATAGCTCTCTGGGGTATGAGAAGCTCTGCACTACGTTTTCGGTTCCCTGACATTCACATATAGCTAGAGATGAGGTGCAAGGGGTAGGAGGGCAGGGGCAAGGATTTAGGAGTGTATTGATAGGGTGACATCAAGGATGGAAACTGATAGGGGATTTGGAAAAGGCTATTGAATTGATATTTGCAATATCATAAACCTATAAAGAGACTGGACTAGAGTTTCCTAAGAGCATTAAACATGAACATGTGAAGCTGTGTAAAAAGTTAATGCTTCACTTAATTTTGGGCTGTTTAGTGACTCCAGAAATTGCATAATACATTGAAATGGGTTATTGGTTGCTCAGTACTTTGGAAATTTGAAATGTTTTTCTTCCTGCTTATGAAAAAAATCTTGATCCAAGGTCCTTGCAAATTATAAAACGAAAACAAGCAGATAACTGTGTTCTTTTTTTTTTTTTTTTAAATAAAGATCATTGGCCAAAATGTGAAAATGAAGGATGTTCATATTTATGGTTTATATATCAACCTTTCATTTTATTTCTGAATGTAGACTGCTTTCAGGCAGCTAAAATGCTGTGCATTTAATTCTTCCCTTTTTAATTTGTATTTAAAAATTTTTATAGATATTACTAACAAAGGTGGTCTTATTTAACCAATACAAACTTATTTTTTAATTAGTCATCTTGACTAACCCTCTCTCTGGAATGAATAACAAGTCTAGTGCCATCAGTAGGACTGCAAATTTATGAGTGGACTGATCATGGGATGAATCTAATCTAGTGGCTTTTCCTTTCACATTTATTGCAAGCTATTTTTTCCTGTGTCTAAGCGTCCAGTGTCAAGATGGAACAGTAAAAGGTTCCTGATTTAAAAGATCAATTATTGTTAATGGTGTTTATACACAATTTTAATTGCTTTATAACTATTCTTTTTCAGTTAGCTTTTTTCATTGGGCTAGACCTTGAAATGCACTGGCATGACGCGTTTAAGATCTGTGGGCTTAGCAGCCATGCAGAGAATAAGTAGATGGGGTTTTATAGCAGGATGGGACATATATAATTAAGACTACATCATTCATACTGGACAGGATGAGAACAGCATGTTTGTTGTTGTTGGGTTTTGGGTTTGGGTGTTTTTTGTGTTTGTTTTTTTTTTTTTAAAGGAATGTTCAGGTAATGGGAAGCAAAAAAATGTACCTGTTGAATTGACTTCCAGAATGTCTTGGTAAAAATGAACAAGACAGTTTTCCTTTCTATTTCTTCTGCCTTTTCTATTACCCACTCCTTGAATCATACAGCAAATAAATAGTAACAATACCAATAATGAAATAAAAAAAAGGCAGCCCTCTATGAATATCATTCAAACTTCTCCCACACATTACTGCCTACTCCTCCCCTCCCCTCGCCCCAATAAACCATGTTGATCTTTTTATATAAGCAAAGCTTTGTATCTCAGGAAATAGCCTGGCTTCTAAAAATCAGCTGAGCTACTTACAGCAAAGTGGATTTGACTTTATCACTAAATCGTAAAAAAGCAGGATTAAGGATTGTTTCCTTTTCAATTTCTCAGGCTTGTGCTTCAAAGCATGTAAAAGCCTACAATAAAGCATGGCATCAGTGCTGAAAGCTAATCCCTTTCCTTCGTGCGGTGGTAGGGAATGTTTTTTGCGTCACTCTGAGATACTGCCCTGTATTTACCCATCTCCACTGCTGTCACTAAACAAGTTTTCTTCTGCCTTTCATCCTTCACCATGCTGACAGGAATCTTGTCCTCTGCTTGCTTCATTAGGCATTAGATAGCCCCGCTCAGGGTGGTTTCTTTCAGGGTAAAAGAAAAGAGGCCATCCCAGTGAAAGAAGTAAGGAAGCTGTAATTCTCTAGTTCTGTTCCTGAGCATGGATTTGAGGGATGCAGGGCAAACAGGGGAAGAGCAGCCATTAGGGCCATTCAGAGCATGTAGACATCAAAGTCTTTCTATGCACTCTGGAGCTCTCCCAGCCAGAGCATGCTGTTAGTTATCTCGGCTTCATGTATTATGCACACTATGGAGACTGCTCTTTGATCAGGGGGAAACTGAGAAGAAAAAGCACAGGAAACAGCCCAAGAGGGTTGCTTTGCAAGTGAATAGCTGCCTGCTTTTCTGCAGTTACCTTTGCTTTCAAGGCTCTCGCTTTTTGTCTTACCAAGTTTCAAAGGATGGAGGAGAGCAGCTTTGTGTTTGATTCCCAGGTAAGGCCTCCTGGGGACAAAGAAAACCCCAAAACCACAAGGAAAATCAGGAGGCTGAGGGTCTACTTCTGTGAGAGGGTTTGAGTTAGCTTCTTTGTTTATATGGAGTGTCCTAGTTTTAACAGCACGTGAAAACAGGCACAATACGGAGCAGAGGGGAGCAAAGCAGGGTTTCCTGCAAGAATCATTGTTCAATTATTTGTTGTTGCCCTACTTTGTCGCCTTGCCTGGCCAAATAGCAAAGTGTACATGGGCAGGGAACAAGATTCTTTTGAAGAATGAATCCCTCCCTGTCCTCCTGTCGTTCCAGCTCTGCATTTTCTACAACGTGGCTATTGCAAGGGGAGGACTCCATCTGCAAAGGAACATTCCTGTCTTTTGCTCAGCACTGGTCTGATAAACCATTTGAAGTCTAAGAACTGTTGAAATTTAGTCCATTTAAGAGCCACCTCCACTGAGGTGGGTGCATTTAGGGCAGGATAACTTCTGCTTGCCCCAAATACTTAGCAATTCTAAAGAGCTACAGCAGATAATCTGGCCACCAGTGGGTAAATATGCATCTGCTCTTCGGTCATTGGACTATGTCTGTAGTCTGCTTAGGCAATGACAGCAACCTGCTGTATTATACTGTTGATTTGTTAAAATAGTGTCTGGCACAGTTTTGGTCAGGACCAACCAGCACTCTCCAGACAGTTCCCAGGCACTTAACCAGTCAATGAGGGCCACAAACCATTTCCAAGAAGCATATTAGATACAGCCATCCTGTTTTGGAAGGCAAAAGAGTTTAGTAGTATAGGTACTGACCACTCCATGCCTGTAGTATCAGTGCCAGAGGAGATTCCCAGAGCATTTAATTTAATAGTATACATGTAACCTTCACTTGTATCTGCTGAACAAACATTGGCTACTAGTCCGAAATAATCCAAGAGCAGGGATAAAAAGTAGATGCTCCCATCCCAGCTGATTATCCTCACCATGAGTTTGTGCTCTTGCATGGCTGTTTTCCTCCTGCATCCATACACTGCATTGCCATATCTGCAGTAGCCCAGATTCCTCCGCAGGAGGGATGGTAACATCTCTACCCAGATTCTGAGCAGACTGTGGGATAGCTTTGGGATTCTCCCTTGGGATATGGGTGATCTCCAGTGAAAAAGGGCCTAGGACTCAGGTCTTGCCCCTATGAGCTCTCCTTTCTGAATGTATTTGTACAGAGTCTGGTTGGGATGAAGTTTATTTTCTTCCTAACAGCTTGTATGGTGCTCTGTTTTACACTCGTGACCAAAACAGTGCTGATAACACATTCATGTTCTATCTGTTGCTGAACAGCGTTTGCACAGCATCGAGGCCTTCCCTGTTTCTCCCTCCACCCTCACAGTGAGGGGGTGTGCAAAAGGGTGGAAGGGGCATAACCAGGCAGATGACCTGAACTAACCACAGAGATATTCCATGCCATATAACGTCACACTCAGCAATAAAAAGGCAGGTTCAGGGAGGTTAGCCATCTCTTGCTCAGGAAACAGTTGGGCATCAGTCTACCCATGGGAGGTGGTGAATGATTGCCTTTGTGTCACTTGTTTCATTTTGTTTTGTTTTTCTCTTCTTCCACTTCTCTTTCACTTATTAAACAATTTTTATCTTGACCCACAGGTTTTCTTGCTTTTACTTTCCACTTGTTCCATTGTGGGTTAGAGAGTGGAAGTGAGTAAGCAGCTGTGTGGTGCTTAGCTGCCCACCAGGAATACCCCACAACAATTTTACACAGCACAGGTGAAATCAGCACAGGAAACCCTACTGCAGGCTCAGTACTGTGAACATCGCACCTGGAGCTGGGCACCTAATTCCTAACTGTTGAAACACAGAATGACTTTTTGTTTAAATCCATCCATTCTGTTTTAGATTCAATCCTTTTTGTCTCTATTTCCTCCTCTTTTTACAAGAGTAACCCTGCAGAACTGTGGCAGAAGTAAAGCAAATATGAGTTAAGAAATTCTTAATTAATTAGATTAAGAAAGCAAGGAGTCTAAATACTCAGC
Source organism: Ibycter americanus (assembly GCA_035590275.1). Classification (NCBI taxonomy): domain Eukaryota; kingdom Metazoa; phylum Chordata; class Aves; order Falconiformes; family Falconidae; genus Ibycter; species Ibycter americanus. The sequence continues at coordinate 2,834,448 of JAVJGI010000040.1, forward strand.
TTCTATCAACTTATACCTCTCTTGGATTGTGTAGAAAATTCACCTTAATCAGATGTTCAGCTATTATGAGTTTTAAAATGAGTAGCATAAATACTATCCAACTCACCTGGAAAGCACTCATTATAGCAAATAGTTTATACTAACCTGCCCTAATAATAATACTCAAGTTTAGGGAAAAAATAAAATCTCCATAATGTTATTGGTGAAGCACATCTTCAGGAAAAAAACATGATGTGTGCTCACCACTTATTTATATTTTTTAAAGGACCTGGCGGCTTCTTTCCTTGCTCAGAATAGTCCCACAGCAGATGTCTAATGGCACTTACCAAGGTCTTGGAGACCAAGTTGATAATAACTGAAAAGTGAAATTACAATAATTTTCTCAGAGTACACTGGGTAAAATACTCCCCGTTACTGTGCACAGGCTTTTAAGCAATTTTCAATCTGTGCCTCATTAGACAGTTAGCAACATGTTATTTCTCAGCCCCAGCCATTTGGAAGGATAAGCAGGAGTGGAAGGGCTTTTACCTCAGCACTATTTTCAGGGTTATTTTCCCATTTCATTGTGCTGATGAGGCTTTTCTCTCAATGACTACAGATTGCACCCTGTTTTGGTCCCAGTGAAGTGAAATCAAAGTCAAGGAGGTAATTCAATTGCATGTCTAGCACATGAAAACTGACAGTTTTCTCCTGCGTGGATTGTTCCATCTCTGAAAGTTCCCAGTTACCTTTTGGCCATACTTTGAAATTGCAGGGACTTGAGGGCAGAAACTACCAGTTATTCTTTGTAACTTTGTTAAGTTGCAGTGTTTAAAACAACGTGGTCCAAGGGTGGATGAAATGCAATGAAACGTAATGCATTTCAGCAGCAGGTGAAATTCTACTGTTGGTAGAATATTCACTGTAGAGTCTCAGGGGTTTCTTCCAGGCATAACATTTGTTGAGTCCCAAACTCAGCTCTTTGAGACTGATTTTAATGGTATGGCATGCATGACTCGGCAGTAAATTACACATGCTCATTGATGGTTGATTCAAAAAGGAAGCTAGACTTTCAGATCATGAGAAGAAGACTGAAACGTGAAAGTCCAAGGTGTCCACGTTAAGTGACAGATCAATATCCACAGTACCATGCAGACATGTGCATGTTCTTAGCAAGCATAGTAATTTTCTTCTTTGTATACTGTACTGCACTAGTATGGGTTGAAATGACTGTAAATAGGAATTTTTCTTAGTGGCAAAGGATTAGGAATATTTCAAGTCAGCATCTCATATTTGCAGCTTTTCTGCCCTGATACAAGGTGCTCTGAAAGACAGCAGCATAAATGAGAAATTATTTCTTTTTAAGGTATTTGGATGCTGTAGGTTTCTGGATATTTTTGAAGGCAAATGGAACTTTGATTTTCAAATAATCGCTTGAAGACAGGACTTAGGATAAATCATATATTTTGCAAAGTTGTGATGAATGTATTTCCAGAAAAAAATCCTTCTTTTCTCATGAAGAAAATCTCAGATTTTAACTTACTTGTGAAATTTATTGCTTGCCAGCTGTGAATGTTTCTATTCTTTCTTCTTCACTTATAGCTGACCATGACCATTTTTGTAAACAGTTGATATTAGCTTCCACTCTCAAATTTTTTCCTTATTCTTGACCTTTCTTTTAACATCTGGAAAAGATTTGCTGAATGGAGAAAAGTGCATTGCTCTGAGACATGATGAAAATCAAATTATGATTTGGAGACACAGGTCTATTTAGGAGTATGATATTTGATTGAAAGGGATTTCTTAGCTTGCAGAGCTCAGTTCACTGTTATTGCAGAAAACAGTGTCCTGGAACCTCAGTTATAAAATCGCTGAAGAACACCTTGAGGCAAACTCAGCTCCCACTTCCCTTTACCCTCACGGGAAGTCTGTCTCAGACCAGAGCGCTTGGTAGCTGGAAGCCTTTTATATTCAGCCACATTACATTCATAGTTGGTTTGTCAGAGTTTCTTCTTTGTGTTCTAGCAAATTTCCTTCCACAAAAATAGTTCTTCTTCTCCCCAGTTTTTACCTCCTTAATGTTTACAGGTAGTATTCCTTCCTTTATGCCATGATTTTCTTTTTTTTTTTTTTTTTTTTTTTTTTAAGCTAAATAAAAGCTCTTTAGGTGTTGAAAGGTTTTTCTTCTCCTCTTTTTTGATATTATTCGATTTATGCGTTCCTTCATCTCCTTATTTCAATTAACAATTTTTGAACATTGATTGGACAGAAGTGGCCAGCACTGTAAATTCAGTTTCAGATGAGATTTCACTAGTACCTAGTATGACAGATAAGATCTATGACCTCTTCTCTGTCTTTTAAATCAATTGCATTATTTTGTGATGACTTCTGCTGAATTTTATATCAGTTCCTCTATCTTTATTCTTAACCCTTCAAACTTTGCGTGCTAATCAGATGCAACAAATGGATCTGTATCTATTCAGAGTTAATTTTTTACCTCCAGACTCACTTCTGTCCTGTGATGACATGCATTGAGGATGTACAGTATAGCACTCTGTGAGCAGCTCATATCTGCTCCTCTGGAGCATGCCAGAAAATGATACAGGGGAGAAGGGCCAGGTGCTTCCCACCCACTGCCCTTCTGTTCCCACAGGAAAAGGAGAACATAATGCTGCTACAAAACCTGTTCTTCTTTCTCCAGCCTGAGTATTCAAAAGAGAATGTTTTCTACATCCATCCTCCTGAACTTTTTAATATGGTAATCCCCACAGAGTGGAAGCTATGTTCCTTGGTTATGTGCTATCGTCTTTTATCTGCTTACGTTTCCTCCTTGCCTTCCTCTCTTCCTTCCCCTCCCTTTCTTTTCCTTCTTTACATGATCCCTTTTTCTCCTGCAGAATCATTGCAATAGTTCTTTTAAAGATGCATGAACCATGAGAAACCATGAGCTTTTGATCAACTGCCTGTAATATATGAATACTCACAATGACAGAAGCTGCAGAATCAGCCAGGTGTTTGGGGTCTAGTTGGCTTCCCAGTCACATTTTATGTGTCCTCAGACACTGACTGACTTATGAACTTCCACTGTATTCAAAGGTAAGTCTGCTGGAAGGCTGACAGCATGAGGACAAGGGCCAGCCGGGACTGTTGAACAGACTAGATGCTGTAATTATTACATGGCCCTTGTAACAGCAGGGACAGGACAAATAACTCCTTCCTGGCCAGAGGAACAGGTACAGACCACGTAGAGACATATTCTGCTCTGCTGAAACAAGCATGCTGTGTAATTTAGATCTAGCACAGAACAACTTACAATCGTCCCCCAAATAACATTTCATTTGAGAGGAGTCCCAGCTAGCTCTGTCAGAAAACAGTTATTGCTAAGCATAAAAGAGCCTCGGAAGAGACAAGATAACATGGACAATTTGCTGTTCATCACCCCACAGTATCGCAGAAAGTAAGGGCCAGGGAAGCTGAACCAACTGCCCATTACACAAATGCCACAGCACCCATGCTACAAGGTTATCGTAAGTCTTCTGCATCCAAAAGCTTTAACAGATACAGGCACTTTGTCCAAAGTCATCGGTTATAGCTTGTCAGCAACCGTATCAAAGCAAGAGTGGGTTTTTTCACTTAGCTCTGGTTTGGCTCCAGGACAAAATATTCTCAACGTGGTGGGAAGGGGCAGTAGGTCAGGCTAAGAAACATAAATATATGGCTGTTAGTACTGACCTGCCTGTGGTGACTGCAGGAGATGTGAGATGAGGTTTTGGTTTCCATCAGCCTTTTGAACACAAAGTAAACATTTTTATTCAAAAACACACAGCTACTGCAATGAAGAGATCAGGTACCCTGAAGGGACAGGTACCTTGGGAATCATTTTTCTCCTGTTTACATTTGGTGTAGTTGTTTATAAACCTGCAAAGTGCATGTGACACACCGGTCAGTGAGGAAACTATCCACCACTCCCACTGGTGAAGAAGAAGTGGATGAACAAGAACTTTGGTGATTTTTGTAGCCTTTTTCTTTACTGCAGAGCAAGAACTGACTACCTGTGAGCCCAGACTGAATGCAGCAATACAAGACATCAATCTGAGAGAAATTTTGGAGCTTGTCTTTTGCCTATACCTTTTACCTCTTCTATCTTTCCTCATGACATAAAACAATTTAACTTTGTCTCATCATGCTACTTTAATCCCCTCAATATATGTAGTGTAGGTTAAGGTTGGTTTAGTGTTCAGATGAGCACAATGGCAACTCAGTTATTAATGCTTTCCCCTTTCCAAGGAAAAAAAATATTGTCTGGTTACTAGCAAAACAGGGTAGATGTGTTTTGAAAATTTAAGGGGGAAAATGAGAGAAAGAGGAAAGGTCACAGTTCACTTCATCACTTAAGAACCCCAGGAACTACTCAGGAAGTTTAGATGTCTTAATGACAGGCATTAATTTCAAAAACAATAAATAATCATTATAAACTTAAGTCTATACTAGTGCTGAGTTGCTCTGTTACTAAAAAGACAATGAGCAGAGTAACATATCTAATAAAGACCAAGCTTGCACTTTAGGTTTGGTGGGGTTTTTTTGCTTGTTTGTGTTTTTTTATGGGTTCTCCTGCTTACAGAAGGAATGAGAACTTAATACCTTAGTGAATTCTATCCCCCCATCAAATTTAGATGAAATTGGTCTCCAGCTGAAATGCTTAGTAGGACTGTATGAGCTTCATTTCCTCAAGAAAATAGTCTACAGAATAGCTGAGGGAATACTGAAACACTTTTAGACTGAGAGAACAAGTGGAGCACTGATACTTCTTCACCACCACACTACTTTAAGATTGATTGCAAACCTCTTCTGCGTACATTGGCAATCAGAGGATGTGCTCAATTGATTCCACTTTTCCATTTTGTCTTGTTCAAAGGAGGGGTCAACATTTGCACTGATTGGGGAACCATCAAAGAATTTGTGTTGAAATCCTTCAAACTACAACACCTATAAGCACTCTGGTCTAATACAAATATTGCTTCAAAATTGCCCCAGTGAAGATTAATCAGATGGTCAAAATATTGTGACTTATATGAGTGTTTTCAGGGTCTCTCAACTAGTTTTTTGTTCCTACTTTACTTGGGTTTTTTAGCACTTCAGCCTAACAATGTGTTTCTTTATTCTAGGAAGGGTGAGCACTGCAGAGATATCTGAAATAGTTTTGATTAATGTGTCTGAAGCTTTAAAAACCTCTGACAGAATTGTGACCGAGTGCTTTCTAAACAAAGATTTTTTTTTTCTTTTTCTTTTTTTTTTTTTTGTTAACATGAGTATTCCGTATTCATTTCCACTACTGCAGGTATTTCATTCCACATTAGGACTGTACTTGGTCTGGGCTGTGATATCTTATTTTAGTCATTTGCCATCTGAGTTGGAACAAGGAGAATGGTGCACCCAATGCTTGAGGCCATTGCACTTCGTTGGACCTACAGGGATATCCTATCAAACAAAAATTAAAGGAAGCAAAGCTTTCTCAGTGCAGACCTAAACTTGTGTCACAAACTCTTCCAAGAGCCAAGGACCACCGTGCAGCCCTTGTACTTCTGGGATCTGCTTCTTCCAATAAATCTGTGGTAGAGGGTGGGAATAAAACTGACAAACCCCTTGACAGTAAAGAATGTTCTGTTCAACATACTCAGTTCCCCTTTGGAGAATTAAGATTAATGAGTAATTTGCACTCCTGTGGGAAGTACACTGGACAGGAGGGCATTCAGCACATGCTGCTGGTGAGCGCAGTCCTAAAGAGGGAGAGAGATTTAGCGGTACGCTTTGGTGTTTGAGTCTGCATAATGGGACCTTTATTATGTGGTGGACACTTTCTTCCAAGATGAACTGAAGGGCATTGCAGTATGTCTCAAAGGAAGTTAGAAGAATTGTGTGCCTGGTAGTATTTTCCATGGCTTCAATTTTCCTTTTCCTTTTATTTGTTTATGAAAAAAACCCCAAAACCAACAAACCCTATATGTGAAAGCCTTTCATAGAGAGGCTGTGGCATTCTCTGTTTTAGGCTGGTTGAAAGCAAGATCAGCTGAAAAGATACTTTTCACTTGTCCCTCATAGAAGTATTTCCATACTGGCTGTTATACCCCAGGGTAATGCACAAAGTAGTATCTGTGCTCTGAATCCTCCCTCCCCCACTTTGCAGTAAGAGGGAATGGAAGAGGAAGAACAGTGGCATAGCGTGATCCTGTCATTTGCTGAGGAAGCTGGAATGGATGAACTTCCACCTTAGCTCTGACATATTTTCACCTTGGATTTCATTTCTGGAGCAGAGCTGTTTACTGTGATGCTTGAATCTGACCTGAGCTAAGGAAATTTGGCAATGGGACTTGTTCCATCTCAAGCAGAAGGGTTAGTAATATCAAGGTTTTTCCAGAGTGCTTCAAAAGAACCCGAGCTTGGAAAGACTTCAGTGTTCCTAACAATCATTAATTTCCATCCTTTCTAACAAAAAGAGAAGGAGACACATAGATCGCTGTTGTGATACCCCTAGAGAACAGTCAAGGTGGCGGCTGATGGCAGCAGAAGAACAACGAAAAATTGGCCCAATTGCTGTATCTGTATTTCCAGAGAGGACCACACTGGAAGGCTTTTAATCAAGTATCAAGCAAAAAAATCTGTTTTAGAAACTTGTTGCCTAACTATAACAATTCCAACAGCTGGCTGCCTATTAAAGGGGTTTAAGAGGATTTTAGTATTTAACTATGATTTGGCTTTTTGTTGTTGTTTGTGTTTATATCATCAAAAATATGGCAACAGAGAAAACATGAATTTATATAACATTAACAGAGTTGTTCTACTACAGTGGTAATCTTCCTCTGTATATGAATCATCTTGTAGAAAAGGAAGTGTAGAACACCAGAAACCCATAAACCTAAGGTTTATAGAATGTATCTAGCATATGCTTTCATCTGAGCTTTGACATGTTACCAGTGGACTGGATTAAGCTTTTCAATACAGGCTGTCCAGCATCATTCATTAAAAAGGTTAAGGATGTTCAGCCCTGAAGGAGAAATTCAGGAATGGAGCAGCCAAGTAACAGATCTGTTCCATTTCCAGTGCAGTATTTGCATGTTCTCCGGTGGAAAACTACATCCAAGCTTTCATATAAACTCCATGTCAGACAAGTATTCCCTTCTGCCGGAGGACATGTCCATATCAAATATTCACTGGCCATTTTAAAAAGTCTGTAAGAAACACAAAGACGGTATTTGCCTAATTCCTCATGGCAATTCCTGTGTTCAGAGCTTGATGCATTGAAACCTTTCTGTTAAATTCCGGCAGGCTCTGTGCCCTCATGCTTTTTGATAGTACAATAGCCTAATCTCAGCTCACAGTTTTGTTGATAAGAACCAGTGAGTCATGAGCAGCCTGTAAAAGAAATCAGATTTGTAAGAACTCAGCAGACAACTTCTAAGAAAGTTGTGAGGTAAAACATAAAACAAGCTTACGGGCACTAAGCCAGGTGCTGGGTCTGAATCACGAATTTGTGTCATTTGCAATTGGAAAAACATAAGGAAACAGTGATTCATACACCCTTAGGATACATGATGGTAATCTAGAAAAGAGAAATTATTTACCAGAGGCAAAATTGCACACCAGAACACACAGCTTTGCCTTTATGACCATCTGGTTGGGTGCCCGGTTCCGTGCCTGGGCATGCTGTGCCACCTACCTGGGGTTGCTTATAACATCTTATCCTTGGCCTGTCATAGTCCTGCTGGGGTGCACAATGACAGTCAAGGAAATGCACAGCTCCTTGTATTTGTATGAACCGATACTGACATCATGTGACTGCCTGGCTCTTCAAGGGCTTCTCTTGTGTCTGTTCACTGATTGTAGGACTAACAATCCTTGTGATTTTTAAAAGCATCTGTTAGTGATTTGCATCTTGAGAAGCCAACATATAAGTAATAAAATCTGAGTATTCCCTCCTGTTTTTCTTCTGGAAATTTCTGATGGCAAGCGCCACCCTTTATGTTATGTACAAAATGATTGTAGAGGTTATTTGGGGCTGGTAATGGTACCCCACTGATTCACCTGTGTAGTCAGTGGCATTTCAGCTATGGATGAAATGACATGGCCATGCAGGTGCGAGGTTGGATTCAAAGTTTACTGTTGAGAATAGAAGCAAAGATTTGCTGCCTTTTTAACCCTGCCAAAGACATTGCTTGCCAAAGACATTTGCAAGGAGACTAGGCAGCATGCTAATTTTACAATCACAACTCCATGGAGCACAATATGCTCTTGCGGAAGTTCACATCTACCACAGACTGAACCAGACACAGAGAGTCTCCAGTTACTATTACTGGTGATTTAAAATAGCTTTCATTTTGACTAGCTGTGTCTTCCTGCCACGTAGAGATTGCTTTTATGATTTATCAAAACTTCTTAAGGATGTTCTTTCTGAGCTGCCTGCTGCTTCTTTACAGTTAGCACAGTAGTGTGCAGCACTAGAGAGATATTGTTGTATATGTTCCACATTAAAGATCAGACAGGGTAATCCGTAAATAACTCTGCAGCTAAAAAGCTCGTGGCAGCTTTGGATTATGCAAGCAGGCAAGATGCAGGCTCATGGCAAGAGGATGTACAATTTAAAGTGAGGTGATTCTATAATTTTTATGTCCAAGTCCACCAAAATAATTTGAAATTTGGTATAGAAATCATGAGATCTGTCTAATAAATTCATGGAGCACAGCCAGGGTTTCCTGAGCTAATCTATCCCTGTTCCACAGTTCCATATCTCTACAGAGTAACACCATCAGCCTCTGCCACCCCTGCAACGAACATCGTTTTGAAACCCCACCTCACGCTGCTTATGGGATGAACTTATTCTAGCTGCAGGAGCAACAATTGCTATTAATGATTAATCAATGGTTAAATTTAAATACAAAATGCAGTAGACATGCAATGAGAAGGAGAAAAGGCAAGGAATGGTGAGAGAGAGCATTTCCAGTTTGGGTGTTGATTCTTATTTGCAGTTTCATGGCTTAGGGAAATAAAGCACAGCCCAAGTTTCATTTGTCTTTCCAAATGTGTGCAGTTTTGTATGAATATGAAACTACTAGTTGCCTGTTTGGACAAAGGCCTACAGTAGAATTAACTGTAAGGAAAGTAGATGCTAATGTTACCTGTGCAGGTGTGTGAGAGAGAGCACCCGCGTGTGTGAATATATGTCTCACTCTCTCTGACCCAAATTACAGAGGAAACCTCTTTGGGGCATGATAATGGAAATCTGATCAGGCCAGCGTGAGCTCTCAGGAACCATCCAAGCTGAAGAACAGGTTGCTGGTACCACCACTCCGTACATAGCAGTACCTGAGCAATGACACCTGGAAGGAGGCAAGGCAGAAAGCCCACACTCCGACTCCTTTCTTCAGTCATTAGGCCTCAGTTGCAGCACAGTAATGAACTCAAAGTCCAGCAGACCAGTTTTGGCTTACTTGTTTGCTAATTGCCATCTTAATTATGTCAATAGGTGCTTGGATCTGCACGAATTCAGTCTCTTTAGTTTTAAATTTGCCATCTGACTTTTACAGCCAATTGTCCCTCATGCTATGTACTATCTTTGGCAATGGGCAGGGAAGAAGGATGTGTTTGTGTTTGGGGTACAGGTAAGAGAAAAAAGAGAGAAAAATTGGGATATAAAGATTATGGGAAGGGGCACAGGTTGCAGCTACAGGTATAAGTTACACCTGGGAGAACAGGAGCAAAGCCCAGCTGTATGCAGGCCAGTGCCGTGCAGAATGCACTGTGCTTCCAGGTGTTTAAGAGGCTTTAGACCAGATTCACTTTAGGCTATACAGAGTAACATTTTATCAGCCTGCCTACTTGCTTTAAGCTCTCCAGCCATAAAGGAAAAAAAGCACTGACAAGCTTTAAGTCTTGAAAAGACAAAAAAAGCTTGTGTGACCTGTTCTCTGCTTCACACAGCTCGTGCCTGCCATGGAGCTATTTGTGATTCACTCCATGTCTCAAAGGCAAACATGCCCCCTGCTGTTACACTCCCTTAAGAAGGTATCCAAAGGGCCAAACAGAGCCTTTTGCCCCCTTATAGGCATCTGCCTTATTGCCTTTTAGAAAACAGACACCTGCCTTTCAAAGTATTGCTTTCATCTTACTTTATTAGTCTAGGAAACCCATGTGTCTCTGAAATATAGACTAAAATCTAACCAGTGTGTGAACTGTACCATAGATCTTTTTCAAAAATACCTGCTTCATTTTAGACAATCATGACAACAAACCATGGTGTTTCTTCACTAGAAGTCCACAGCACACCACTAGAATCTGATGAGGATATAGTTTACCATATGGTACCACAATCTTACTTACCAGAATAATAAGTTATGTTTAGCATATTTTAAGAATAATGAACTGAAAATACCAATTTGGACCAGACATCATAAAACTGGCATTAGTTTGGCTTTCCAGCGTAGTGATGCCAGCTAGTCTTTCCTGACATTGACCAGAAGATCTGCTTATCTGCTTATCCTGATTGCTTTGATGTGCATTCTGCCAAATCCCAGAAAATATGCCAACTCTTGTAATATTTTGAGGACGGACAAATGATTTGTTGGGATTAAGGTGAGACCAATTCATTTTCTGTCTGTGAGAGTCAAAAGTAATTATAATCAAAAGGGAAACGTATTCAACCAATGTACTAATTACCCCTTCCCTGCTGCTGGTCTCTTCACTGTTTGATATGATTGAGAAGTGAGTCATAAAACACCTATCTACAGACACAGGCACAACGGCACAGCCCTTTGTTGGCTACTAATCAGTTTACAACATGAAGGCAACAATCCCCTAAATTTTGCACTCCCTCCCTGTTTGTGCCTGGGCTTCCATCAGCTTCTCCATGTATTTACTGTCTTTTCGTGTCTCTATGGAAGACACCTTTGAACACCTCTTTTTCCAGAAGAATTGTCTGAAATAGCATAAAGATACACTAGCTAGGGCCAGGACGTTTCTTCTGGGACTGTACTCTGCTTCAATTCCATCCTTTCCTTTTCCCAAGACAGATACCCAGTGATGGATCCCATCATACCACACTATACCACCGATGCCATTAGCATTCTTGAAATATCTCTGAGGTAAAATTAAACAAATAGAGAGGGATATATCCTTGCTAGTAGGTAAGGATAAACAGATGCTTGTGTTGCTGATGTACAGCTGTGATTCATTTTAAGTACAGATGTATTTTTATGGAAATTTGTGGGGTAAGACCAGAGCTTATGGCTATAGTCCCTGTTCATTTGACTGGACAAAAAGCAGAAATGTCATTTTCTTGTTCTGTTAACTGGTATAGACATTGCTATAGAGGCATGAAAAAACAGCAGAACCCTCCACCCCACCCAAAGAATTTCTGTTACCTCCTGGTGACAGCATGCAGTTGGGTGTAAGGAAGTTCACAGTCTCAATATACAGGGCCAGAGGAACTCAAGTCTACTTATGAATTACATTCCTGAATGAGTTCTTAAACACTAAACACAAAAAGGCCTAAAAAAATTTAAAATGTTCAAGCATTTACTAATTTGCGACCATCAAGGTTTTGCTGCTTCAAGGTCTCATTCATTTCATTGGTCAAAAAGAGCTCCATATTAAAGGGCTTTTAGGCCATGATTATTTTATTTAATAATTACTGACTCAGTAAGTCAGAGCTGTTTTGCGTTCTTCAAACAGAAGGACAGTCTGAATCATAGAATGGTTTGGGTTGGAAGGGACCTTAAAGACCATCTAGTTCCAACCCCCCCGCCATGGGCAGGGACACCATTCGTTAGACCAGGTTGCTCAAAGCTCTGTCCAACCTGACCTTGAACACTTCAAGGGATGGGGCATCAGCCACAGTACTTCATATAGCTCATCTATTCTCTTGCTTCATATTTGAGAATATTTTATTCTGCTTCTCTTTGCCACTATCAGCATGTTTCCCCCAAGCTACATGGACAAAAGGAGTGGGGGAACTTCCTGCCTAAGTAACAAGAAGCACACAAAGTACAGACAAAAGGAAGCAAAGATTTTATTGACATTTCTTTACACAGAACACAAGCTACACAAAATGCCACAATAAAGCATATGTAGAAAAATAGTTGAATCATATTGGCACTGATGACTATTCATTATTATTATTATTATTATCATCATCATCATCTTATTATACAGGTTTCATCATAACCATAACAAATCAGCATTAAAATTTCACAGTGGCATTATAAGCTTTACATTCATGATCTTGTTTATACAAGGGACCATGTCAGATTTCTTCAGCTTTTTTGTATGATCATGTTCAGAGTAGTAGATTTAAAAATTAAAAGCCCTTTCCCTTAACCTATAAGGATCTGTCCACATTAATCCACTGACTTGATCCCTTGGAGAGGTCTGCATTTGTCTAAAAAGACATTACTTCTAAAACATAATTGACCAATTGGAAAATTGGCCTTAAAAAGAACCCAGGACATTTGCTATCTTCTGGTGGTCCGACTGTGAGATACTGTTAATGCTACTGGCTGCCATTCGGCAAGATCCTTAGGCTGTATAAACTGCTGTGTCAGGTTAATCCACTTGGGGATCTGGCCCATTCTATCAAGAGTGCATTTCAGCAGCATTTCTCAGGATCAGACCTTTAGTCAAGACTTTGTGAATGCTGTTGAGTCAAAAGCTACAAGTCAAGAAAATTGATTTGCAACTCCGTTTTCCCTAAAATGTCACGGAATTGACTCAGCTTCATTTGTTTCCACTTTCTGCAATCAGTTTTGTTTTTTCGATATGTCTCACTTAAGTCTTGACAGACATAGCTAGAGAAGATTGAAGTGTGTGGCAGTTGACAAATGTTCATTAGGGAAAGGGAAGTAAATTAGAGAGAGGCAGACAGAGCATGTGTTGTAAATCTTGGTGTCTTAAAAATAAATAAATAAATGGCACAGATTTTCCAAGCTCACAGCCTCTAATTATTGCCTCTTCTGTCTGATTTGAAATATAATCTGTGAGAAATGTAACTGCCTCAATCAAATGTAATAATGTCTCATTTAAATATACAACTTCTAGTGTCACATGACAAAATCAGTTGTACTCATATTCAGACCACAGAAATGGTTATAATTAAAAATACCATAGACTACTCATCTGCAAAGTTCAGCCTCAGTATCAAGTTACTGTCTTTAAATCCAAATTTGCAGAAGGTTGCACTAACTGTTACATGCACCTGTTATATCATGCATATTGCTTGCCCTGAACAATCAGCCTTAAAGGAAGTACTTGGAGAACAATGTATCTCTGATGCATTGCTTTGCAGCCTGTGTGCACAAACATGGGCATGTATACCAATGCTAGTATTTTACATCCACTACGCACAGGTACAAATGGTTACTAAGTCCAGGGGTCAGTCTCTTGGTTTTTTATATTTTTGATGAAAATAAAAATTGACCTGCCTAAAGCTGAAATTAATTTCTTGAAACTCAGCCCAGTAGTATTTGTCATTTGCTTATCGGAAAAAAACATGTTCTTTGTAAAAATTTTCTAGCCTTGCCCTTCTTAACTAAAAACCGTAAAAGTGTGCTTAAAGAAAACCACTTTCAGAGCTAATTACTTACTAGAAATAGTAGGTTTTAATTCCAAGGGGTAATTTCTTATCATTTAATAAAATAAGTAAAACATAACTCTTTGAAACATAAGGTAAGGATCTTCACAGGACTGTGCTCCTGTCCACTGAATTCTATTCCACATCGGCTGAGGAACAGTGAAGGTCCAATTTTAGGTGTTACTGTTGAGCTGAGAATTAATCCCACAGTGTAAGGTGTTCCATTTGAATAGATACTGTACAACTGAGAAGTTACTTCTGATGACGTTGCTCACTTTACCTATGAAAAAGTTATAGCCTGATTTTGAGGGTTACAATTTTAATACACTTTAAAGAGAGTTTCATCAAGGTTTCCAAGACTCTCAAACCAAGATAATGGTTCCAGTGTTACAAACAGAGTAATTGTGTTTGTACATTGCATACAGGGAAAGATATGACATCAATCAAGACCTGCCTCACAGATGTGTTTTGTTTGGAATACAAACCAGAATTTCCTAAATTCAAGTGCCCGAGTGTGAATTTGCAGCATGGAAACAGAGGGATAAAAGAGAGAACAGGATTCACCTATTTTCTTGATTTGCCTAGATTACAGATTCATTACCATAAGCTCCCTCTCAACAAGAAAGAAGCTCCTACAGCAGTCAAGACTTCTCAGTTAAGGCCTGAATTGTTCACTGAAGGTATTCTGTATATAGAAAAAAATTAATTTTCTGATATCTCAGATAATGCGGCTAATTGTCTACACATAAGTGGAAAGATGGAGATTTAGGTTTAGACTATATTTTTTTTTTTTTTAATGGACTTGAGCATATATTAAGGGATTTATGAAGATGATTCAGGTCTTAGACTAATGCTGTGGTTAAAAAAATCCTCAATAACCAAGGGATTCATTGCTCAAGTCCAGGAAACCCAGTCCTGTGTTAAACTGTTCAGCATTTAAGAAATCTTACAATTAGAGACAAAATCAAATAACAAAAAATAGATACAAATTTAAATTTATTTCTGAACTTTGTGTTTTGGAATATGTTGATCTGTGTTTTGATTTTGACCCGATATGTTTCCCAAACATACATTAATATTCTGGCATTATTTATTTTGGTGAAGTGGGTAAGTTTTGGGTAACTGTTCTTTTTGCTTTGGGACAAAATACCAGTGTATTTCTTTCTTGGCAAAACAAACATAAATAAATATGGAAAATAAACCTAGGAAACACTACAAATTACTAGCTGTTTTTTGGTACTTTTTTTCCTAGACATGCAGTCACAAAGGAGTACCACGGCTTGTCTAGACTGATCTCCCTCATACTTTATAAGAAGATTTAATGGCAGAAAAAGGAAATCGCTAACTTCCAAAACTGGATGCATAGTCAAATATACATGACTAAAATTAGTAAGAAAGGTGGCAAAGCTGAGAAATCATTGGTCTATCAGCTTAAAAATGAATGCTTGGTTGAAGAGGATGGATGTCAAGGAAAATTAAAGGGTGATGAGAAGCTTCCTGTCTCAAGAGATAGGGCAGCTCAGTTTGACATGTTACATTGACCATGGAAACCATGGAGGTGGTAGATAACACCCATCAAATTCCAGACTGCTTAGGTAAGATTAATTGACTAATGGTGTGCCAAGAGGTTGAGAAATCATGGTACAAAGCAATCTCTCTCCTCCAATGAGGTGGATGAAGCCAGCAAACTGCTCCTTCACAGGAGCTCAGGAGGATAACCAAAGTAAGCTCCCCCCAAAGTAACAGAAACCTGTTAAGAGTCGACAATCACCACCCACTTCTAGTTATGGTATGGCATACATACACCGCATATGGGAAGATACAGTCATTACATATGGGAACATAACATACATTACATAAGGGAAAAGACATTTTCTGTATACATATGTATGTAGGGTATACCACACATACAGTATATAGGGCATACAAGAACTACATTTTGTATTATTATTTTTACTGAAAGTGATGATGCACCTTAGATCAAAAAGGTTCCCACAGTCTTTTCTTCAACCTTTTCTGTGCATGTAGCTGCATATATGATAGTGTATCAGAAATGCCTTGACACCTTCCCACCTTCCTGGGAATGATGCAAGTCGTCTTATCCATATAAAAACAGCAAAGAGTAAGCGGTTGCTTCTTCTGGATTGGGACAGGTAGATTTCTTCTAGCACTTATGCTTTCAGGAACGAACAAAAAAGTTCTTGAATTAATTGTTAGAAATTGACATGAAAATTGAAATATTGAGGCTTTCAGCACCAGAAGCTGTTATACCTATTAGTGCAACCCCATTTATGGGAAGTACAGAATAAGCAAGGTCATCGCAGCACTCAAACCACCTACCCCCAAAAAATGTTGTTTGAGACTAGACTTCTGTGTGGAGGAGGTTTTTTCGTTCCTTTGGATAAGGTGTTTGTGTTCGTAGCTGATAGCTTTCAAAGACTGAAAGGCATGCTGGATTGCAATAAGAGTAATCCTGCTGACTGTGTCACAGGTTTGTATTTTCGGAGGCAGAAGCTACTTGAAGACGTGCAGCTCCATGCATACAGCCAATGAACTTCTGGCACATACATGTAAGTGTGCAAATCCATTTCAGACAGATGTGGTCAGTTTGCTACACAGATAATAGGATCTTGCAGCACTTTGGGTGAAAGCAGAGAGTTGAATTTTCAAAAGCAAAAAAATCAAGTTTCACGGTTATAACAGAAGTTAATTTAGTCTGACCTTTTGCATAAGAAGACTTTATACATATTTATGCTTTATGCTTCTGTTCTATGCAGGGAAGGCCTGACTCATCGGCATTTAAAGCAGCTCTACACTGATTAAACTGTTTTCATAAGCATTTCTATTCAGTGCGTGTATTTCTCTTAGGGAAGTGCATATGTATTATATAGTCTTATTAAAATAGAGAATAAACCGCAGCAGCAGCTCTTTCTGACCACAGATTGTCAGGAAGCAGCATGCCGTGGACCTGATGACAACAAGGTAAATGATCACCCCTGTCTGTCACACAAAGGTGGAGCAGACTCACAGGAGGCTTCCTCACTATCCGTGCCTAAAGCTTACCAATGACTAAGATCACTTAAGATCACCTCAAATAAGACATGTGAAAGAAAGGACGGGAACAATTAGCATAGCAGTGAGCATGTCAAGGGTGCGATGCGGGGCCAGATATACTGTGTGCTGAAAAAAAGGCCCATAAATGGTGGTGATAAGCCACAGGTCACAAGTCTTTGCCCTTGCTAGTGCTGTTACCATAGCCAAGACAACACAGGAGAAAGAAGTAAAGATGAACTCGTAAGGGGATGCAAGCTGGAAGCTTGTAAATTGTGGCAACCAGAGAACAGCTCCAGCTCTTCAGATGAGAACCTGAGTTAAGAAGAGCATGTGATGAGACCCAACAGCCAGTGAACACCTCCTGACCAGGGAAAAGACACCAGTCTGCACCAGAACTATCATCCAAGGAAGTCTGCCAGTACCAGGAGCCTCCTAAACCTAGTCCAAGGTTGAGAAACTATAAAGGGCCCAGTAAAGAACTAGCAAGATGGTGAGGAGTCTAAACACATGGATTCTGAGGAGAGGTTGAGAGTTAGGCTTGTTTAGTCTCCAAAGAGGAGATCAAGTGACAATCTAACAGCTGCCTGCGGGTATTGAAAAGGGAGTTACAAGTACACCAGAAACAAAGTCTTCCCCATGGAATAAAAAAGGTGGTATAATAAAAGGTAACAAAAAGAACTTGCAGTTTGGAAAGTTCAAAATGGATTTTTTTAATTTTATTTTACTTTTTTTTCCTTAGGAGTGTTGTACAGAAGTTGAAAAGGTAATCCAGAGTAGCTGTAGTATATCTATCACCAGATGTTTTGAAGACTTAGCAAGACAAACACATGGCTGACCTTACCATGATGCTCATGATAATCCTGCTCTGAACAGAAATTAGACTGGGAGACCTCCAGCTGTTCCTTCTGAAACCGAATATTCTGTCATCTGTAACATGTTTGGATAGGTGGATAAAGGTCCTCATATGAAGAGCTGAGAAAATTGACTGGCATGAATGTGTGAACACAATGTACCACTCCTGGAGAAATGGAATGGCAGTGCTGGATATATTTGTGAATGCACGTCTGCACTGACTTCAGTCTCGAGCAAATGCTATCAACTGAATACTCACTGTGGGAAGAAGCTCTGTGTATGGCTATATGTGGAACTTTTAAAGGTATTAAGAGTTTTTAATTTATTTCAGATTGAGCTGGGCCAGGCCTATAGAATATTTTAAGTACAAATAATTATCCTTTTTTCTTTAAAAGGGTATATCCCTCACTTAGTTCTGTAATTTTAAAAAGACAGTAATCACCTGCAGAACACTTTTTCCTTTACTTTCTAGAGTTCAGTTCTGAGCAACCATGAATGTTACAGATGGATAAAAGGAAGGATGAAAGGACGGAAGGACGGAGAGAATGATGAAAGGAAGGACAGATGGAACGAAGGAAGGAAGGCAGGGAGGGACGGAGAGAGAGAGGGCGGAAAAAGATCTATAGATGTGGCGGTTAGGGATATGGTTTATTGTTGGATGTGGCACTGTTAAGTTTATGGTTGGACTCGATGATCCTAGGGGTCTTTTCCAACCTAAATGATTCTACAATTCTGTGATCCTAATGAAGGAAGGAAGTCACAAGGGCAGCATATGACAATGACCCAGAGAAAGCATGTGGAAGACTGTAAAGCAGACTGGAGTGTGCTTTTGGAGTGTGAATTGAGTGAGTACACCTATCCAGAACAAGCAAAATACATTCTGTTCATGACAAAGTCCAAATTAACCAGGGGATCTGTATTTCAGCTTCCCACTAAGTATACATGAAGGATAAGTTTGAATTCTGGGAAAAGTTCTGTTGGGTCACTTAATCAAAACCTTACAACACACACATAAAATGCAGCTTGAAGGACTGGATTTCTACAAATCTGTCATGGTTTAACCTGGCTAGGCAGCGAAGCACCACACAGCTGCTCGCTCATACCCCTTCTCAATGCGGTAGGGCACAGAATAGGAAAGGTAAAAATGTGAAAACTCATGTGTTGAGATAAAGACAGTTTAATAACTAAAAAAAAAAAAAGGGGGGGGGGGGGGGCGAGAGGAACAAAAGAACCAAGACAGAAAAATAAAAAATTAACAATAATAACAAGTGATGCAAAAAACCCCAATTGCTCATCACCAGCCAACTGATGCCCAGCCAGTCCCTGAGCATTGGCAGCTCTGGTCAACCTCCCCCCTGCCTCCCCCATTTTATTGCTGAGCATGACGTCATATAGTCTGGAATATCCCTTAGATCAGTTGGGGTCAGCTGTCCCAGCTATGTCACCCCCCAACTCCTTGTGCACCCCCAGCTTGCTCGCTGGTGGGGTGGGGTGAGTAGCAGAAAAGGCCTTGGCTCTGTGTCAGCACTGCTCAGCAATAACGAAACATTCCTGTGTTATCAATGCTGGTTTCAGCACAAATCCAAAACACAACCCCATACCAGCTACTGTGAAGAAATTTAACTGTATCCCAGTCAAAATCAGTACGAAAGCTAAAACCACTGGCAGTACTTCATAGGATGCTAGAAAGTAACTGCCTTGTTTGGGTAGTTATACAATTTTGTAGCTTTGCATGACAGCAAGGACAGGGGAGTAAAGAGAAGAGGAACTCATGGACAATGTACGCAAAAGCAGGAGAGGTAGTCAGATCATGGAGAGGTATCCATGCAAACTTGCAAATGTCTGGGCAAAGCAGAACAGTAACTTAGGGCAATTAAGGCTACTCAAAGGATAGCAAATCAGAGGACCCATGAACAAACAGAGCTAGAGACACAAACTTGCTGTGGTCGCATCTGATCCAAAAGGCAAAACCAAACCAGAGAAGAGTAAGCTGCAGCTAAACAAGTCCCAGGTTATGTATTTTCTGACTTGAACATGAATGGACTAATTTTTACTTCCGTGATTATCTGTGTACACAGTTGTAATATATTTCATGAAGTTCCTGAGACTGATACTATAGCTTGCCATAAAGCAACTGCATTGAAGAGTGAAAATGGTGGGCTGAACCCTGACTCCAACAAATCTGGATTTATACTGACTTATACCTGAAAACAATGCAATGATTAAATACATACTGGAAATTTGGGGTGATGGGCTAAATAAATATTAAAGATTGAGCTGGAAAGTCTCAATTACTTAACAACATTCAACATCACAATTGCTGAGCATATGTATTGAAATAAAACAAAATGTTCCATAACAGTTCTCCATGGACATGACCTGTAGCATCTAAATGACCAGCTGGAGTGAAATATGTTAAGCTGTTCTGATGATAATTTTGAAATGGAAATTTAAGTCCACAAAGAAAATAATCATTCAGCTAGACTGACACACACTGGCATGCTGAGAATGCTGTGGAAGTGCCCCATGACTATTCATTATATTTTGAATTTCATGGGATATTTGCATAAACCTTCACAAGGGTCTAACCCAGTTATTAGAAGTTCTCACCTTTTTCCTGCATCACCACTTAGCAATTTCAAATGCAGAGGCAGAAAGGATCTTTTTTTAACATGCAGAAGGCACCAGAGGAACCTACAAATTCTAACCAAAGCTTTGGCTTGAATTCCCAGTTTTCACATTGTCTTGTGATAACTTTCTCAAGCGCAGCTCTTCTCTGGCAAGGGAACAGTGAAAAGGATTAGTCTGTGGATATTTATGAAGTGCTTTGAAGTAAAACAGTGCTCAGTATTCCTGTTAGTAATTTCCAAAGCTCTGTGCTAAGGTTTCAAGCCTTTAGAATACAATCCTTTAAAGCTAAGCAATTTCAGCTTCCTCTATTGTCAGTGGACAGACCTAATTTTGAAAACAAGTTACCGATTTCATAAAGAGAAAATAGGCATCAATTGGAAGCTGGGAAAAGACACACATTTCATGCCAAATTTTAAAGGAGTGTGATTTGTCTCTTCAGTGTTTGCTTCTGATCAAGGTGCACAGTCAAAACTTACACCTAAGTATGAAAAACTGAAGAGCTAATAATTAGGAATGCCATCCAGTCCATGAATACTGGACCTCTACTTTTTGTCTGTATCTTAGACACCCAAAAAGTGAGTCTTATTATAAGTTCCCTGGTCAGGGAAGAGAGGTAAGTAACCCCGAATGCCACTAATGAGAAAACAGGATCACTCCTGCAGATTTTCCATAGTAGCTACCTCTCTTCATTGACTACATAGAGAAATTAAGACTTAGTACAAATTTATTTTGCAACTAATTTTTAGGCACAAATTAGGTGATGAAATTAGACAGGCTAAACCCTATCCTCAAAGGAGAAACATCTCCAGAGGTTTCTCCATGTTTTAGGCAGGTCAGCATGCAACTACTATCAGGAGATTGAAAACCACTCCCTTGAAAATCCTCAGCCCGGCTGCAGAAAGAACTAGCTCTTCTGTCCCTTATCTGGTCCCACTTAGTCACTACAGCAATTTCTTTCCATCCATATTCAAGAAACAGATCTTCCATTTTAGATGAGATTAAAATCTTTTGACAGTGGAGCTCAATAGGCTGTAGTAGCCCCAAAATAGTGGAAAAATTTCATCCAGCTATTAATAAAGGCACGATCATAGAATCAGAATCATAGATATCCACCGAATTGTTACAACCACACTGTTTACAAGTGCTTCAAATTTTTAAAAATAGTTCATGCCAATGCTTTTAAATGCTATAGACTGCTTTTATATAATTTTTATTTAAAGGTGAAATAGAAATTGGAAAAAAAGTCCAGGCATCTTTGTGTCTTTTCACTGTGTCCTTCTATGAACTTTTCAATAAAACTGGGTAAGTGTTTGTTCTTTCTTCCAGAATTACTGTGCCATTCCAAGCTAGATAACTGGCACTGAAAGGGAAATGGCTTCAAGGGGCAGGTGCTATTTCAAAGCACAATATCCTTGCTTCGGACGTTTGGGATGGGAATAGACTCCCATAAGAGTTCCAGCATTGCGTGGGATTCATCTGATCAAGTGTAGGTGTCAAATCAGTAGACAGCTAAATCTGATACCCTGCAGTCAGTGGAAAGAACAGGCCTAGAGCAAATTAGACCAGAAAAGTAAAATATGTCTGATAAATCTGATAAAGTGTGTCTTTCCTTCCACTGATCATAAAAGGAGTTAAAATCCCCCATTACGCCACAAACAGATATCCACACCACAACTGCCTAAAGTCAAGTAAGATAATACTACTCTGTGTTGAGTTTTTTCAATTCTTTATGAGGAATGTTTTTTTTACAGTGAGGGTGGTGAGACAGTGGAACAGTTGCCTGGAGAAGATGTGGATGCCCCATCATTGGAAGTGCTCAAAGTCGGGTTGGATGGGGCTTTGATCAACCTGATGGTTGATCATGGCAGGAGGTTTGTACCAGATAATCTTCAAAGGTCCCTTCCAACCCAACAGAATGGTTTCTCTGATTCTATGAAATTCATGCTTGTTGATGCACCTTCCTGTCTTTCTTCCTTCCCCCAGTCTTTGCTCCTGTCTTTCAAAGTTCTGAGATCCTCTGCCTTTGCTGCTCTTTTCCTATATTTGGGCTATCACCTTTCCTTCAGAGAACTCACTCAATGAGCTACAGCACATCCTTCATCTTTAACACTGGAAAACCTCAATAGCCAAAAGCACTTTACCTGTTGGAGCCAGGAGATCCTCCATGCTGGTTGTAAGACTTCTAGATGCCAAAGAAACAGCCCTGCATTGCTGGCTTTGTTTTTTTCTTAAAGGATCCCATAGAAGTGAAGAAGCTCAAATCCAGCTAACATTAAGCCCAGAGGTGGGCACTGACAAGCTACAAAAATTTTGTAGTTGTCCCTCCTCTGTCCAAGTTCTTGAAAAACTGTCTTATCCTCTGTGAATGTGAGAGCTTCACTTAAGAATTTAAGCATTGCCCTCATAGATATATCAAGACAAGAAGACCTTGTGCAGTGTGAAGGGAAATCCTTGTAGCAGGACTGCTAATGTACTTAATTGTATTTAAAAAGGCTTTATGTGAAAGGACAATACATTAAAATTCCAAAAGTCAAGACAGAAACAAAAATGCTAACTGTGCAGTTATTTTGCTATTTGTTATGAAAGTAATTCTTAATATATATTTCTCTATATATAAATCAAAAAAAAATCTGAAAGTAAGCCCATGTTGATTTGTATAGTCTGATGAAGTCCAACCTCTTAGATGTTATTTATATTATAATGATGATGATTTCTTTGCAATATAGGCTACACAATTAGAGTGGATTTACAATATTGAGAGTCATTATCAAAGCAACATCCCCTTAAAAAGAATAAAAGAAGAAAAAGAGGGGGAGGCTATTCTGAGAAACTTAAAATGAATGCTCAGCTAGATTGCTACTGCCAGTATTTCCCACAATGTTCTGCCAGCATAGGGAAGATAAAATCTGTGGCTCATCAGTTCACAGAAATGACATCTCCCAGATTTTTCTGAGGCTCCATAGAAGCTCTCTGCCATACCCCACAAGGAACAAGTTGTATGGACCTAATCCAACTCCACGTACAATCAAACTTCAATTTTGATATCAGGCTCTGAGCCATGGAAGAATATTATATGTATAGGAACATGGAAACTTTCAGGCATGTTTATCCATCAGTCATAGCACTGATAGCAGTATAGAATGCGAAAGTGAACATACTGAAAGGCCAACCAACTTCTGCAGCAACACAAAAGAGCCCTTTTCACATTTCCCTTCTCTCAAAGTCATGCAAACAGAAGACTGGGAATGCTGTTTAACGTACAAGGCAAAGAAAGAAACCACCAATCTGACTATAAGAAGAACCGCACTGGTATATAGTCAGATTCAGTATATTCAGGATTTAAACAGTTGGTGTGTGAGACCTTGAAAGAAGCACATTTCTTTGTACAGGCTGTACACATACACCCACACACATACATTAGGCATGGTGTAAACTAACCTCTTTCTTAATGTTTTTCAAAATTTTCTTTTGGCAGATGCTTGAAAATTTTCTGAAAGAGAAGCAGGCCCTCATACAGCATGCTGAAACTTGCTGATGGTTGGAGATAGCTTTTCTTTCTTGTTTTTCACACACTCCTTAGAAGTCCATGGCTGTGGCTCAAAGCCACTGCACTGTGTAACAGCTTAACCTACGTGTCCCGTTATAGTTAAAATTCTGTAAACAATTTACCAAGGAAGAAGTAAGCTGTGATATGTAAGCGTAGCTGGCACTAAAATGTTGAGGCTGAAAAGTGATAAAGACTTCCCAAATAAGAAGTGGGAATCAGAAGTTCCTGATTCCTGACAGAATTTATTTGTTAACTGGGTAAATCCAGCTTTTAGCTTTAAACTGTTAATTTATAAAAGGGGGGGAAAGATAAAATAGTATTTATATATTTAATTCAAGTACTGAGGTAATGTTTAATGTTTAAAAAACTTGTCAATATTGAAACACACCATGTAACTGTTTGTATATAATTTCTGCCCCTTGGAGACAGATGATTTTTAGGTGCAATATACCTTCCTATTTCAAGGTGATCTTAATCTCAGCCTTTTGTATATTCTTTCTACTTTCTATTTTTAAAATGTGCCTACATTATCAAACCAGCTTGGTTCTTTAGCAGCCCTTACCAGTTTCTTCGCAACTCTTCCCTTGAACTCATTCTGTGTAAGGTTTCCAGTTTTCTTCATTTGAAAAAAACTAGGTTTTCTTTTTGCATGTAGAAATATTTGCCTGTGGTTGCAACCTTTTTTGTTTTCATTTTTAAACTCTCTTATTTCAGAAATCCCCACTATCTTGATCTTAACTTACTGATGAGAGTCTTGACACCTGAAACCACTTTTGTCATTTTTTTATAGTTTTTATCACAAGATATACAGGACTGGTCACTTATGGTTTTAAACAAATTATATTTGCATTAAAAAAATTGTCTGCCTTCTGAACAAAAATAATTGTGAAGAATTATTCACCTTCTTTTTTGAAAAAACTGCTGTGACATTGAAAATGTATCAAAATGTTATGAAAATGCATAGAAAGTTATTGAAATTTGACACTTTAACTTTGATAATTTTTTGATAAAAATTTTAATGAAAAATTGGGAAAAAAAACTAAAAAAGTGAGAAATGGGTTCTTTTCCAAACCCTTAAAAACAACTTGGATATCTTTGTATGAATAAAGTTTTAAATGTTTTAACCAGCTGTAACCATGTAATAATTAGGATTGTATATAGCACTGCAAATGGACATTAGTAAAGCATAAATAAAGCACTGTTCAGGAGCTTAAGAAGACATCATTATATTTTTTAAGCTTTCCACAATCCTTACCATTCTATGTCTCTGGCTCGTTTTCATCTGATGGGTTTTTTTAGGGGTATTACTGGCTAGATTTTGAATTTCATATCAGCATAATAGATTTTAAAAAAATAAAAATTTGTTGGGGTAAATGTACTTAGATACAAATGTAAAAGTAAAAATTGTATCTCTAAGGTTATAACAAGCACAATAATGATCCTCTATAAATGTAAACAGAATAATGTTAATAGATGCCACTGATACAAGTAATCCAATAGGCTCCTCTTGGTTTGGCAGCTTCTAACTTGAACAAAATTCTTCCCAACTTAAAGTTTAGGTTTTTTTAAAAGGCAAATATCAAGATTTCTTCATTCTAATTTAAATATTTCACTCTTTTCTATTATTTGAATGTACGTATGTTACAAATTATTACCAGTAATGGAACCATCCAAATATTTTCTTTCAACAAATGGAAACATTGAAACTTTCATACATGTTTTTCAGACTTCCCAGTTTATCACAAAGGAGGTTTTAACCTGAGTTCATATATGCTTGTTTCCTTATGTGTTAACTGTTAACCAAAAGTGCTACAAATGCATAACTTTGTTAATACGTAAATAAGCATTAAATGAAGGACAGCCGAGTTCCAGGGTTAATATTCAGGAGAAATGGGAATCATATTGGTCCAATCATATTTAGAGAATTAGCCTTTTTATTCTGATTCTGTATTTCAGAAGTGGTTCATGTCTTTATGTGGACAAAGAACATAGAAACTGAAGAGGAATATTTATTTCTTCCAAAAGCACCAATATTTGGAAGCTTGAATGCCTTAAAGCCATAGCACTTTACTCTCTGAAACAGAAATGGAAATGGAGAGCCTGAAAGTCCCACCTGATCTCATTTCTAACACTGCACTCTTTTGGCTAAGGGATTCTCCTCCACTCAATGAAAAGTTGCCTCTGTTACCCCATACTTCAGGCACTATTTGAAGTAGTTGAGTCCTGCCACGAGGAAAAACTTCTCCAGGAAAAGTTCAGAGTCCAGCACAGCAATGTGGGCAGCCCGGCCTATCAATGTGTTGGCGGTGTTTGGCAGAGCATGGAATACGTTGTGTCTGATCAAAGTGCAGTCTTTTGCCCCAATCAAAGGCTGAAGCAGGTTGTTAATCATTTCTGCATAAACAGGACCTGCAAAAGAGTTTAGATGTCACACCTAGATGCCAAAGCTGCCAGATCCCCTCTTTCCTTCCAGTATAGTTTAAATACAGTCGCAATGAGAAGGAAAATGGAAGCAAGGCCAAAACGCAAAGATTTCAAAGATTTGCCAAGTGCCAGGATGCTGTTAACGTAATGGAGGCACTGGCCATGTGAAGACGTCTACTGAAGGTGCTAGCATGGTGAGTGGGACACTCCTCAGCATTTAGTCTCATTTCCTCTGAGGTGGAAGGAAATGACCTTGTTCCCTTTTGGGGGAAGAGGGTTGGACTCATGCTGCCTGTGAATCCAAATGCAAAAGGGTCTGGCAAGATGTAGAGGTCCATTTGGGTTTCTCTGGGGAATCTAGCGCAGGAAGGACATCATGCAGACTGTTAAGGAGTTTACAGGGCAAAAACAATGGCTCAGAAAATTTGTACTCGTAAATGATCTACACTGAATGTAGATCTGGCTCCTGCTAGGTCAAACTTCACCCCCAAAAAACAACCATGGGAAGAGAGTGTTAGAAAATTACCTTTTAATTCATATCTGAGGGCAGGATAGAAAGAGCTGCAGTTTAGGTAAGATGTGTGAAGGCTACCATGTTGATTACTGGGCCTGTGTGTCTCTTTCTACTTCCAAAGAGTACCTCCATTTCTAGGTAATCACATATGTGAAATGGGTATGAAATTACACTGAACATTATTTCTGGAAGTGGTATGAAACTGAAGCCATGAAACATTTTATAAATGAGGGAGACTGCTAATAACAAAGGCAATACTTGGGACAATACACAGCCTGAGTTCAGAGGAGGGCTAACCCTTTGACAGCACGAGTCCTGCTATGCTTTACAGATCTTATTACAAACAAATATGATTTTAGATCTAACCCTTCAATTAGCTGGCAATCATCCAAACACTATTGTAAACAAAGGGAAAAAAACCTGACTCGGGATGTGAGCAAGATTTCATTATGTGAAACAAAGGTGAGACAATTCTAGTAAATCAGTAGACTACAGAAAATCATTGTCAATACCTAGTTCTATTATCATCACTTTTAAAATAAATAAATTAGAGGGAAGAGGGAGAAGCAGTAGAAACCTTTAATTATGACCTGATTGAAATTTATTTTCATCAGACAAAGATCTTCTTAAAAAGGTTCTTTATTGATTTCAGTAATTTCCTGTGGGAAGAGAACACTTTCTTCCTCATCAAATAAACATTTGAGTTTTCATCACGTTGATGAAAAACCCTTCTAATGCAATGACCTCAGTTACACAAAACCAGAATTTCTCACCAGCTTTGTAAATATAGAAAGGATCTTAAACATACCTGTGTGTCTGTCCTTAAGCGCATTTTTGCACATTTCTATTCTTGCTGAATGGAAGGGTACATATCTGTCTTGGGGTGAGGCCACTAACACAACATTTTTAAAGTACTGAAGACCTGTGGCAAATGCATTAAATACATCTATCACAATGATGCACACCAATGAAAATACATACAGTGTCAACATGACTACTTCATGCTCAAACACATTTGAAAATCTACGGTGCAGAATAGATTATAATAATTAAAACATGCAACACAAGCATAGAAAGATTCATAATAGCTTAAACCCATTTCTACTGCTTCTGCGAACTATTTGTTACTTACCAACACTCATATAGGTTATTTCTATGTCAACAAAAAAAGTAAGAACTGTCTCTATTCAAAAAAAGTGTTTGATTAAACCTTTAATCTTGCAAATATTCATGCCTCTAAACATTGGAAACACATGTACAGCCCCACTATGGTCATTGAGTGGTTTTGAATAGGTAGGTGCTGGTAGGAATGGGGACCACATCCAAAAATAACAAGTCAGCACAATTTTCAAGGAAAATAGAGAGATGGAGGAGTAGAGGAACCAAATTCAGTGCTATGATGTCATACTATTACATCAGTGTTGAGGGAGCCTTGGGATCCAGTCCCTGCAGTCAGCAGTCCCTTGATAAATGCACGTTGTTGGTACATGGACTGGAAACCAGGAATCTTCCCTCTTCCCTGGAGGCAATGGGGCCACTGATGGACTGTGGAAAGAGACTCCTACTGTTTGCCCTGTCCATGGCCTCTTGAGCCCTCCATCACCCACATTCAACAGGAAAGTAGGAAAATAGACACAGATGATCTAGTCTACTAGTCAAGAGAGTATCCTGAACACAGAAGAGCTTTGGGTTTGACCTTCATCTTTCCCTGCCCCTTATGGGAAAGGGGCCTAGAACCAAGTCCTTTGATTTCTAGATTTTCATAGAAAAGTTGACCATCACCACCACAAAGAAGAGTCCTGCTGGCTGACTTTACTAAGACTGGCTGAAGCTGTCTGTAATTTTCGTCTTGTGCATCAAACCAACTGAGTTTGACTTCAGTATGAGGTAAAAGGTAGGAGAAGCAACAGTGGGTGTTACCATATCTAAAATCTTATGTGAAGAGCTTCAATAGGGAATAATGTTTATTTGTTTCTTTCAAGAGAAGCACAAGGAACCTTAAAAGAGATTGAAAAGTAGAAGGGACTTCTACTTTAAGAAGAAAATCTGAAATTGCTGGAGGCTTAAAGAGTTATCTGGGAAAGCAGGCACAGTGCTGCTTCTGTGATCGCTCCCTCTGCACTTTCTCTCAACTGTTTCTGGGAGCAAGATGCTAGGGTAGGGGCATCTCTATTTTGACTCAGTATGCCAACTCGTATGTTCATATCTGGACCTATCTACTTCAGATTTTTCACGTAAGCATCTACCTGGATGATTCTGACTTTACAGACAACCCTCTTCACATTTAAATTTCTGATTACTGCTTTTGCAGGGACAAGATCTTAATCTATAGCTTGTTAGATCTCCAGTCCACCAAACAACGAAACACTTTGATACACAACAAATACTTGGGAATTCTTTGCTTGAGAAGTTACAGTGTGAGCTTACTGTGTAGTTCCAATTTTATTTGAACATGACAGTAGTAAAGCAGACATCACCTGTACTCCACAGAAATGACAGCCAGGGAATCAAAGGGAAAATTCAAATAAGGAAATGCAAATAATGCCAAGATACAGCACCTTCCCATCATTAAATGTCATGTAGTGTATTCGTAAAATGATGCAACAGCTCTGTGTCTGTCAGACTAAAATTAAGAAGTTACATTCATCTTAACATAGTCTTTGTTTCCTAGTAGCAATGTTCCAAAGTATGAGAAAAGTTAAATATCAAGTAGTGACCTTGTGACTACCAGTTTGCTCACATGCAATATTGAAAATAACTCTTAAAAGAAAACATCTGCTTGAATAGAAGGATCATGCTTGTTTTCTTTTCTTAAGGAAAAACTGATTTGTTTCATTTATTCATGACAGACCAAGGAAAGGGTAAAAAGATCTCTATTTAGACATTGTTTTTCCAGTGTGAGGCTATACATCTCTCTCTGTAGTACAAAGGTGTCAATATAGACATGAATAAAATTTATTCTTTGTCTCACAAAGTCGTATTTCCTAGAAGCAGGAGATGTTACACTTAGAAAAAATAATAAAAAAGGAAAATGGGTTTCATCTAGTAGCAATGGTGGCCTGTCGAGCATGATGTTTCTTGCTGACAGAATATGAACTCAGGTGTGTATTTTCTACGGCATGGAGGTCTCATTTGGTGCTAACAGTTTGGCAAATATATTCACTGATAACTGGCACAGAAAAAACCACACGGATAAAATAGACATTAGATTTTAGACAAAGCAGCCCTTCTCGAAAGCAAGGGTGTTTAAAGAAAGATCATTAACAAAATGCAGATTTCCTTTAGTCCCTGGAGGACATGGCAGTCCAGCACAATCCTTTGGAATAGCCCGTGATATTTAGACAGCACACCAAGCCCTACTCACCCGTTTTTTGGCTGAGTTGATAGAGGAAACACTTGCGCAGATCTGCATTGTCCCTGAAGGTCAGTTGCAAAAGTGACCCTGACTTTTTCAGCTTCTGCATAAGCCATAGACCTGGAATGAAAGTCAGTGCATATTTACATCCTGTTTGCTAATTATTAACCAAGGGATTAAAGACATGTGTCTACAGTAAGGGTAGCACTGTAACCCAATGTAAATCTGTTTTCCCTTGTATTGCTAATTAACAGAGAGAAAAGTCTAAGGGTCTCATTGCATAGGGGTAATGGTTTTAAACTAAAAGACGGTAGATTTAGAGTAGATATAAGGAAGAAATTTTTTTATGATGGGGGTGGTGAAAGACTGGCACAGGTTGCCCAGAGAGGTGATATATGCCTCATCCCTGGAAACGTTCAAAGTCAGACTGGACAGGGCTCTGAGCAACCTGATCTAGTTGAAGATGTCCCTGCTGTTTGCAGGGGAGGTCAGACTAGATGGCCTTTAAGACCTGGGACTCTTCCAACCCAAACTATTCTACGATTCTATAATTATATACGTCATGGTAACATAAACATTCAGGAAGGCCGAACTGTGGGATATTCCATTCCCATAGCACTGTAAGTGTCTTTTTCAGCCTTGGAGATGCCTGTCTTTATTGGCAGTATGCAGAGAAGTGGAAGAATACAGTGGAAGCAAGGTCATCTCACACTGCTGCATATCCTTGAGTTTTCCAAGGAGCACTGTGCTGGACCTTGTAGGAGATACTGAAAGCCCCTCTCACTGCAACTTTTTCTCTGTGGGTTTGAAGTCTTCAGCAAGTATTTTCCACAGTTTCAGTGTACAAGTCATGTTATTACGATTTATTGCTACACCATGTGTGGCGCTGTCATGCACTCTGCCATGGACTGCAGCTAGTCATAGCTTTCCCACCAACTCTTACCTGTACTAACCAAAGTACTGTTGTTGTAAAGGGTTCCCAGGTGAGGCCCAGAGAGGGACAGGAAGGTGTGTAACTTGTTGAGGTAATAGCGAAACCTGGGGCGAGTTAGTACAGATCGAATGATGACGTTACCAAGTGAATGTCCAATAAAACTGTTGGGGAAGAAAGAATTACATTGACACAAAACCCATCTGCATTTTCTTCAAATTAAACAGAAATGTGGCATAACTTCTTCTTGAGAGAACTCTGTAAGGGCTTTTAGTAACACCCTTCAGTTATCATTTCACATTTTTTCAGCCTAGTAGATACTCTTCCATCTATAACAATGTAAAAATTCATCTCATTGATTCAATGCCTTTGACACAGGGCACTTTTGGAAAAGCTAATTTCACTGCATGTTGCTCATGTAACTCAAACAGTTACAGACTATTAACTATCAGAATGCTTACCTTATTCGGGATATGGAGAGGTTGTACAACTGGATATGCTGAATAATTTCATCCAATAATCGGTCAGTCATTGTATCAAAATCAGCAAAAGTATCAGTCTGGTGAAAAATGGAATGAATTGGTAAATTAAAATATTGCACTTATTGCAGACTGATGCTATTTTCAAGGTAAAATGCAAGCAGAAACATAATAACTAATCCAAATTTTCTTTATACATGCTCAAGGGGGAAGGGGAGTGATATTTCTCAGTCCCCAGGTCCTCTAAAAATTGAAATTCTCCTTTAAAAACAGAGTAATGAAGTTTCACTTTCAGTTTATTAGCAAATAGCTTCCAACTAATATTGCAAACTTACCCAAGACAAGTATGTTCTTTCTCACACAGCATCAACAGTAAAAACAATACATTGTGTCAGTGTGGGTCACATAGCTATCGTGGAAATTCATTGTCCTCAGTGAGCTCGTAGGTAAGGTAAGGCAAAATTTTCTATCATGGAGTCTCTTTGACTGTATATTGCACCTTTTAGCTTCAAGAACACAACCTGAGAATTCAAGTTAGGACTAGAGTAACCCTAAACTTTGTAGGGCATGAAAATAGGGCCCTCTAGAACACAATTCATATTTTAAGAGGATTAAATTACCTCCTGCGGTTGTTTCACTTTCTGTACCAACTGTGCCTCTAACTTTGGCACATGTCATGATAGGATAAACCCAGACTCACAGTTTATTAATAGTAAGATTAACAATATTAGGCTGAGTGATTCCAGACTCATGAGTATGATCTTAAAGCAGCCTGGTTTGACATTGGTGACAACTGCTAATGCTTAGCTGCTCTAGATACCATATGCTGCACATGGAAGAAAAGCTTTGGCATTTATATTTTAACAGATTACTATGATAAAATAGATTACAGCATTATACACTGACATGTAGGTTAGGCTGATGCTGAGGATGTAAACACAAATTATTTGGCCATCTTAATGAAATGCTATGTGTTTCTTATTTAACAGTTATCAGTAAGAGAATGAGTGCTAGAGTGAGACAATTTGTTGCTTGCAACAGTATTGCCAGTTGTGGTACAATAAAACAAATAATATATTGTCTAGTCTATATGATTGCAAGCAGATCTTATTCAGACCTATGTCATTTGGCAATCCAACAGGACTCTAAATCAAATTCATAACTAACGAGATGCTAGAAAAACAATCATCAAATGTTGGAACAGCTATTCAGAGCAAACATATCAGTAATTAATGCTTTTGTGACACAACTCATCTTGCTAATTGCAGCTTTTGCAAGAGAAAACATAAGCCTATTCACTTTGCAATATGGACTTAAAACAAATGTTCTCATAAATTGCAAACAGTCCACTAACCTTCTGCCTGCTTGCTTTGTCTGCACTGACAATTAATGATTTCCTCCTAGGCTCATTATCCAAAATCTTTCAGGTTGTTTAAAAGTGGAAGAATATCAGCCTGAACATTAATCATAAACAAAACATATCAAGCACCATAATTCATCTGGTTATATCTCCACCCTTTAGTATCATCTCAGTCCGGTTGAGCTTGTCAAATGTATCACAAATGAATGCCTAAAAAAAGTGATTTGCATTTTCCTCTATAAAACTAACTTCAGCTAAACGACTGATTTCTTGGGTCATTTGCAGTGTGGTTCTCAGAGCAGGGAAAAAAGGCTGACAGGATGTTTTACAGCATCCAAATAGTCATCAAACCATGCGGGTTCTATTTCCAGAGCAATGGGAACTTCCTCACCGTCCCAGAATATAAGAGTACTAAAAGTTCACGTTATAAGCTCTGGATAATGTTAAATAGAGATGTTGTAAGATGCTTCATTCTCTGAAAACACGAGAAGATGCTTTGATGCAAATCTGGTCTCCTCATTATTTTCGTCTTGCTTACATTCACTGTGCTGGTCGGCTGCTGACAGATGTGCACCAGAAGGTGGCAAATTCACAGACTAACACCAGCTGGCTACTTCAAAATAGAAAAGCTGTCGAACAAAGAAGGATGGCAAGTTTTGACTCAAGTTTCTCAGCTGTTCATAAATCTGAATAGTATTTCTGACTGGGCAATGGAAATCCTTATCTTATGCATAAAGTTAGGCCTGCACCATAAATACAGGTTTGTTGCAAAATGAAGCATGGAATTCATTACTGTTTCTCTGCCTAGACTAGCAATTAATTTTTCTGGAAGATGTTTCTTTATCATTCAAGGAAATAAGTCCCACAAACATTGCAACAGGAGAAACAATGACTGATGCAGCAAAGGAACCTGACAACACCTGCTGGATATTCCACATCCTCCGGAGAATTTAGCATCACTAAACTTGACGCTTTCTGTTGGCGCTGTGTTGCCTGGCATCCAACAGGCAGAGGCACCAGGCTACTAAGTTTGCAAACTGACAGAATAAATCAGTTTTCTTCTTCTAAGGTTTAGTCCTCTAAGTGCTAATGTCATTGCCTTTGACTTCAATGCTACAAATATTTTCTGATGTGTTTGAACACCTTATCAAACTAGACAGGAACAGGGCCAGGCCTTTGCACTAAATACTACATAAAATTCCCTGAATTCTCCAGTGCTTTTGCTTCATTCAGCTGGTGAGAAGGCTTTGCTGAAGCCCCTGTTTCAGAAATGTCAGCAGCTTTTAGCAGATCTAAAGAAAGACAGAAATTAGCTCTGTACTACCTGATTTCTTTCAGACATTAGGAAGTCCAGTTTTCCACCAGGGAGTCCCAATTCTATAAAAGTCTTTACCAGCCGCAGATCTGCACTGTTGCCTAGAAATAAATGATTCTTTATGAGATGTAATTCAACAGAAAAATAACTAATACAGAGTCAATTAAATGCATTTGTCTTCTTATAAACCTTGACACCAGGCAGCTCTTGCTAAGTGCTGCTAAGATAGCTCACCACACCATAGGATCATGCACTGAAACAGCAGGAGAGCAAGAACACCCATAGCCTGCACAAGGCAGGGCTGGACCTCACCTCCTGCTGTTGGGGACTGCGTACATGGTGGGGACTAAAGGGCAAAGATCAGGCCCAGAGTAACTCTGTCCTCTATTTGATGAACAGCAGAGGTAAGACAAAAAGACAAAAAGCTGAGGTCTCTCCTTCCGCCTTCACAGCTGCTGAGGCTGCCAGGGGACACTGCAGCCCTGCCAGGGACCTTGGCCCATGTGCTGGGGTATACGGCTACACCTTCAGATGTGGAGTAAGCTGCTACTGTGTACTCACAATTAGAGACGGTGCTGAAATGTCAGGCTCCTAATATGGAATGCCCCATTGGGAGACGCCTCATTCCATCCTAGGAAATTCCAAAGTCTTCTGCAAAGGAGGTACCTCCATCTCATTAGAAGGACATTACTGCCACTGAGATATTGAATGGCAAATGGTCCACTCACTCGAGCCAGTGAGTGTTTGTTTTCCACCTTTCTAAGAATGTCTGAGATTTCAGAGTCTCTACCCCTCCTTCTCGGTGGCTTGAAGGTTAATGTCTACACCTTTCCCATTGATACCAATAATTTGTCAAGACAAGTTTCAAGTGTAACATACCAATTTTCTGCTTAGAAAGCATGTATGTAAAAAATTCCAGGCCAAGCTTTCTCTGCACTGAATAATGATTTTTGTTCTCTTCCTTTCTAAAGCCAGCCACTATCTACCCTATAACAGTGTTGGGGGTATTTAAATAATGTTTTCATCCTGGTGACATATTGCAAAACAAACAAGCATCTGTGGAAAGACAAGCAGCATTACTGTAATGCACTCCTGTATGCATAAGGACTGATGTGTTTTGGTGTAGAATTCTGTTTAAACAACAACAAAAAACTTGCAGCACCCATTTCTTAGAGCAAATATTTAATATTCTCCTAGATCCTTTATTACAATGGACAGAATAACATAATAAAGACTAAATACTTAGCTAAGATAAATACTTTTCCTTAGACTCTCCATTCTTTCATACTTGTTGAACATCTGCTGTGGTGGTTTGGGTTTTTTTGGTTGGTCTTTTTTTTGGTGGTTTTTTTTTGAGGGGGGGGGATTGTTTTTTTTGTTTACACCAAGATGACTTACAAACAGCAATTCCTCCTGGGCTTACCATCCAATCCATGGACACAGACAACCAGGTGAATTCCATCTTCCAAATTTTCTTCCTCTTCCTCTGGTGGAAAATATGGGATATCAGAAGCTAGTACAGATAAGTCACTGTACAGAAATCCTTCAATCTTCATTTCTTTTTTAAATTTTTCTTTGGCCTGATAAAAACTGGAGAATACATTAATTAATCACAATAGAACTGGGTGTTCAACAACAAACCTTCAAAATAGAAATGAGGAGGCTGGTGTTTGTAAGAAGTTATGTTTGCGATTTTCAAGTAGACACCTGGATATTATTCCTTATCTATTCTGATTGACAGAAATCAGGATGCAGGGAAGAAAAGCTGTTTCTGAGTGATTTGGATACATACAGAGAATAGCTAAAGCCCATTAGCACCTCACACTTGCCAGAGGAATGAAGGATTTACAAAAAATAATTTTCTGGTGGCACATAACAATGAGACTAAGATACAGAATTAGCAATCTTGCATCTTAACAATGTCATCAGCCTTATAGATACTGAAATGCAAAATGTATCATTTTTCTGGTTTGAGAAGCTGAAGCTGAGACCCTACTAGCCAATCTGTGCTCTTGTTTCATAGTTTAACTAATGAGTGCAATTATTTAAGCAGAAGAGAAAAACATGCTATGGCACTGCCATAGTGAACTGGCTATCTGGGATCAATACTCAAGCCTGGGTAACCTTGACTTCAAGAAGGAGGGCCAGATTTTAAAGATTATTTAGACACTTAAATCCCACAGTTTTTCATGAGGATTAAGGACCTAATGTCTTTGACAATCTCATTCTCTCTGTGTTTTCATCCTTCCCGACTATTTAGATTATTTGCTCTATATAAAACATTTGTCTGCTTGGATTATTTATACTGTAATTCCTCACACAACAACTGTCTCTGAATGCAAGCTTACATTATGCTTAGTGTATTAGGGCCCTGAACTTTGTCAGGCTCTCTTGGCATTACAATAAGAAAGTAATTAGACATTCTTACTTCAGCATCCTTTCATTTGTCTCTTCATCCATCTCATTTGAATTAGAAGACACAACTCCAAACGAGCCCAGAGGCTGGCGAGTGATGGGGAATGCAGCCTGCTTTGCAGAGAAGCCGACCATAGCAGGGGTCTCTTTGAGCACAGAAGAAAAGGGAAGACACGTGGCTGTGCAAGAGACGGACAGGTTCACCACATCAACAGCCTTCCTGCTTTCCAGGGCTACTCCCTCTGTCGTCCCTGAATGAAACCCGGTGCCATTAGCTACAAGTTTATGCTCTTGGCTGTTGGGTTCCTGAGGATATTTGGCCTGGTAGGATCCTGTTGCAGGGTCCGCTGAGGCAGGTGAGTCGTTGAGCTCAATTTCTTGTAACCCCTGCATTTCTGCATACACTGCTGGGCTGTCATCAGCTAGCGAGCTACCACACTCCCCTTGCATTGAGCCGAATTCAGTTGAGGTCTCCGAAGGAGCTGGAACAGGATAGCAAAAATCTGGTACCAACTTCATGCTTTGTGAGAAACTCTCCTGTCCTGAAATTCTGCTATTGGAGTAAAAGCCTTGTATTTTTAAACTGTCCGGCTTAAGTTTATCCTTTGGATCCTCGATGCATGTTTCAAACTTATCTATATTTTCATCCAAGTAATTACAAGCCCTTGGTGTGTTTAAGCTGCACTCACCATTGCTCTCCAGTGACTGGCATTCAGAGACATTATCTTGGAGCTGCTTTGGACAAATGGGTGATCTGGCATTTTCCAAACTACAGTAAGTCTCTGTAAAACCTTCCTTCTCCTCCTCCCCTTGTAACTCAATGTTACTACTACTGTGTTTGACAGACGGTTTAGGATGTTCTCTTGGTTCTGGTTGTCCACTTTCACTGGTGATTTGACACTCAGAAAAGTCCACAGTTAACTTTCCATCTCCACCCTCTGTTTCTGGGCAACTTTTTAAGTTTCCTCCTGAATCTCCCAAGGTTGCTTCACTGTGTTTGGATATATCTACTTCCTCCACAGGCTCTTCTGGGCTACTGATCTGAGGAGCTGAGACAGATTTTGTCAGTTTGGTAAGCTCCACTTCCCTCTCCTCTTCTTCAAAGGGCAAAGAGCTGATCGATGTGAGTGATGCTTGGATCCCACTGGGCAAGCTGGTATTGCTTTCTGTGTGGCCACCCTCCAGGGAATTTCGGTGGATGGCATGCCTTCGTACCAAGTGGTGTAGGATCTCTCGATCACTGGGCAGCTCCAGTGCTCGGCTACGAGCATCAGACCATGCCACTGAACTTGGTTCACTTTCAATGCCTGAATCAGATATTATAGAGGAAGATCTTTTTATGACCCCTGACATCAGGGTAAATTCTTCACACTCCTCACCTCGTTGCTCCTTTGTGAACAATTTCACCTCAAAGCTGTGTGGGGGCAAAGCTTTCAGAACAGGGAGCAGAGCCTTGGTGTCTGAATCTCCTGTCTTTTCAAGACTGGTCAATTCATTCAGTGGAAGCTCAGATGATGGGAAATTATTCTCAGGGTGACTAGCTTCATCTATTTCATGTATTTCAGTCCTGTCTTCCAGGCCATCAGCTCCACATGCTCCACACTCATACTGAGCACTGACAATTAACACGGGCTCGCTTTTGTGGGGATCCTTATTGCTAGGTTTCGTATCTCCATAGGTAACATCTGCCCTAAGTCTATTGTCTTTTAATAAAACTTTCTCAGGTGTTTCAAAGTCTTCTGATGTGCATTTTATATTGCCTGGCTCTGAGTCAGAAGTAGTTTCCTTACTTGAAACAAAAATATTTTCAGTTTTCCTTTGGCCGCCTTTGTTCACTGTACATACCTGAGATGTGGAGTGCTGGTTTAATCCCTTAGCTGGATAAGCAGCACCTTCAGTACCACTGTATATGCAGGAGGGATTCCCATTTATCCTATCTGTGTGTATTACCAGAGTACCTTTCCCAAACTCTCCTTTCATTACTGCAGTGGCATCATTTGATACAAAATCTTCATTGTCACCTATTACATCCATTTGAGTATTTGCAGGAACCTCAAAATCTCGGAAAACTTCCAAATTCTGGTCTGAAAGAAAGAAAGGAAAAAAAGAAGTAGTACCTACAAGAACACAAAAAATTACCCCAAGGTGATGTGGGACTTTGAAAAGTGATTGTAAGGCCTATAAAAGTATGCATATTTCTATTATATAAGTTACACATACATTAGAGGCATGTTACAAATGCAAATGCCAGAGTGCATTTAACTAGAATTATACTAACAGTTATAGTTAAGGCAATACCCATAAAATGTACTTTCCTTAGTATAACTGTATCTAAACTGCTAGTTTTTACATCATATGTAAGCAAAATCAAGCTGACACTTCTTTGTATTCCTGCTGTCATATGACATTGTTCATAGCATAACTCTTGCTTGTGAGTTAGTTCAATACTCAGTTTAATAGTTTAAACATCTCTAATAAGCATTGTCAAAATCTAGGCAGTTGGGTAACTCTGGAAAGGTGGAAATTTTGGACCACAGGTCATATTTAGTAGACTATGGTCACCCATAATATTAATACATATTGCTTCCTTGATAATCTTAACAATTGAGTAAAAAGAAAAGGGAATTGAGGACTACGAGGTTTTGCTACAAATCTGTGGAGCTAAATAATTTAATTAAAATGTTGATTTGGGTAGTCAAAGGGAAAATATTTTTTTTGAAAGCAATTCTGCCTTTCAGGGACAGTGTTGGGCTTTATGCTGAAATTGGGGGTTTTTGTTGCGAGTTTTGTTACCACTAGATGTCACACTGGGGATGAAATTCATAGTGCTGTTTTTCCTTTAAATTTTTGTATCAAAAATCTAAAAGGTTTTGTTTTCTTTCTGGATTTTGCCTCCAGCTCTTGTAACTAAACAGCTTGCTTTGAAGATGAAAAATATAAAGCTATAGAAAATACTCTAGTTTGCTACTAGGGAAAATAGAAGAATTCAGCTATATTACACCATGGATCACACTCTGATCCAAGCCAGAGTCAGCCCAAGGGATGTGAGATGGCTTACCTTGGGCTGGGGAAGTGAACCTCCCTCAGCTCAAGCTGTCTCATGAAGCAGTACCTTGTGGTGTTTCACTCACCTTTGCAAGGCATATCCATGTACCTATCTTCAAAGATAACTGGGAGCGTGTTCCAGTCCCCATCTATGTCAAGGCATTCTGCTGGGAGTGGGGGCATGCTGGTGAAGTACTCCGAATTACGAATTTCTGTAGAAATCTGTCCATGACTTTGGATCCTGGCAGCAAAGTACAAAAGGAATTGAGTCTTTGAGTAGTTACAGTGCTGTTTCTCCATCATTCCTGCAAGCCCAGAAGCAAAGCTGAATGTGCAGGCAGAGGACAGAGACAATGTGCTTAAGAGGAGGCAGTACTGTATGATGACAGGGTACCCAGCCCTCCTAGGAGGTTATCCATGAGTTGATTCCTATCTCTCAGTTAGAGATACCTACAACTTGCATACTCCTTCATTGCAATACCTCTGTCTTTTTTAAATTGTTCCAGCTGCTGCTGCCACTGACTCCTGTTGCCTACTGTAACTCATTGCTGTCCTCCCCGGGGTCACTGCCGCTGGCTGAGACTGGATCCCTTAGCCAGTAAAAAAAGGTCTGTTCAGCTGTGGCAAGGCTTTCAAAACCCAGATGCAGGAAACAATCAAAAATTTGGTTGAACAGTACAGAGAGGAATAAGGCCAAGAAGGATGCACGGCAGGCTCTCTATCTCACTTTTATCCATCCTCAGAGCACTGCAATATCTCACATATATATGCATCTGGAAGAGCTAAGAGACATCAATTCAGCCACTGCCTGCTGGCAGAACTAGAATAAGTGTCTATTTCCATCTTTTGGACCATGTAAAATGCTACCTGGCTTTCATCAGTGAATGTGACGTTAAACTGGCACATCGATCTGGATTCAGCCTTAATAAAGTCAATAACTTTTAGTTCTGATGAGCTTTCCTATGTAAGCGACTTCCTCAAGAAAATAGGGAAAACACAAAATACAAGGTTTGTTTGTGTTGAATCTTTGATGAATTAGTCCATTTATCCTAAGGAATAAAGATGAAGACAAGTTTTTCATAGATGGTCAGTTGAAAGCAATTCTGCACAGATCCCATAGGACAGCAGAATGGCAGTATTTCAGGCTATCATTGGCAAAAGGCAGGTAATCATGTGGCAGTTAAGTGGAAAAAACACACTTTACACATTATGAAGCAAAATTCAAACAGCAGGTTTGTAATTCATGCCAGCATGGAAGATTCCCGTGTCCAGACACAAATAATTTGTTCAGACCAGTATATCAGCTTCACTTCAGAACATAATTGTTGTTACCATTTCCTCTTACCTGTAGGCCAGTTATTTTTTCCTCAAAGATAAACAAGTCATTGCTTGCTAAAACATGACTCAGATAGGAGTCACAAACAGCTAACTGCTCATTCTTACTTTCAACAACACCTGAGTGTTTAGAATTAACTCAGCACTTCTATAAGTTCTCACTGACATATTAATTAATAGCATCAGCATTTTACTGTAGACCACATGGAAAAATAATAAACTAACCTTGCTTTGAGACCAATCTCAGGCACAAAATATGAATCACTGATATTGAAAGGTGTGAGAAAATATATTTTTTCTTTAAAATATTAGGAGGATATGTCTCCTGCCAGATGGTCCTACCCTGTGCAATACCTAACCAATTGAAAATGCTGTGTCCTCTTCTGCCTGAGTAGTCAAATGCTGCCAGGCATGTAGGTGCATGGCCTCACACAGAACTCACAACAACAGTACAGGAGGCCAAAAAAGCTCTTATCAGGTAAATAAGAAAGAACTGGAGGAAAAACTGTTAGTGTTTGAGTTGGTTGTACAGCACCTGGCACACTGAGAGCTGATCTCACCTGGAGCCTCTATGAACCCAATGAATACTCCCCACTGCCACCCCCAACATTAACAATACTTTGGCAGCCAAGGCTCTGCTTTTCCAACTACATCATCTAACAAAATAAAAAGAAGACACGACTCTGCCATGAGACCTGTATAGACCAAATTTACTACATAGACCAACTTTTAAGTTTTTTAAACTATTTTACTTTTTTTACTCAGTCTTCTTGATAGCCACTGAAGAAAAATTATAGTTTTCTGTAGGAAATGGGCGAGTTCTGTGGCTGCCTGGAGAAACAAAATCACTTTATGCAGTTAGGCTTCCTCCTGCGCAGGGTTACATTTGGTTGAATGGGGCCATGAGTGCCTGCGTCCTTACCCCAGGATCTTGACTTGGGGTTTTCCTTGTATATAGCTCACTTAAAACCTAACATGGGAGGACTAAGTGAGCACAGCTGGGCCCCTGCAGCCATGGTGCTGCTCTAATTTGGCAGAGCAAGGTAGCCTTGTACAACCCATCCGCTAATGAAGTCATGACCCTTTCCATCAACACTGAATCAGCCCTAATGTCCCTAGTGACAGCTCTGAGAAAATAATTTTCTTCTTTGCACTAGGTCAGAAGCAGATGTCTCACTTAAGCTTCATCATCGTGACAGGACCTGATGTCATGGTCTTTAAGCCTCTTCTGAAAGATGGGTTTCCACACTGGTAATGCTGTGGTTGCCCCATGGTGACAGGCTGTTTCAGTGAACAAATAGTCCAGACATCCCTTATTACTCAGAAATTCAAATCTGAGCATCTTTCTTTGAACTCTGCCTTCAGGGGTCAGGTCCTGAATATTATCCATGTGCTCCACTTGGGATCCTTGGCTAAACCTGAAAGCTGGATTTGCCCTGGTATCGCTTTAAAACTGGCTCCTCATACTGCCCAGCTTGGTTCCAAGCAAAAAGTGTCAAACAAAAGGAAATACTTACCTTGTCAATATTTTATAGCATATTTTTATGAATGCAATCCAGTGCAATATTTGTTTTCCCAGACTGTTTTACACTGTTGATTCTCAGTCAATTAATTACCAACCCTGAGCTCACATCAGTTCCACAGTTCCTCCAGCTAACTTGGTGGTATCCCCCATCCCTGCCCTCCACTGCCACACCTAGTGAACATCCATAGCTTTGCACTGGCTGTTTAATGCTCCTGTCTGCATTTGAAGATCCTTGCTGCTATAGAAAGTAGGGCTGGACTAAACACCAAAAGAAATCCATGACTGCCTACCCTCAAAAATGTTTGTTAGGGATGGTAAAAAGCAAACATTTAAATGTTACGCTTTTGTTGCTTGCCGGCAGTTATTTCCCATTAAAAGTACCAGTACTGCATCTGGTGTAGTGGGTTTAGGAAATTAATTGAAGAAAGATACAAAAAAATATTTCTGCCTGCCCTGAGGCTGGTGATGTTGATGGAGATAATGCTCTGAAGAGAAACGCACCCAACTGCAACTGAGAAGAAAGGTGGGGAAAGGGGGTTTCCTGCATCAGAACCCTAGAATATAGGAATCTTGAAAATAATAATTTCTGAGGACTGATCGGAGTCACTTACTTTTGACATTGCTTTCAATGGTTTTAAAATATGGAGCTAGAACAGACCCGGTGACTTCTCTCAAACCAAACTCCTCCATATCCAGCAGCAAAAGACCTCAGTCTTCATTGCAAAATGTTTTTAACTACATTTTCAGTTGTTCCAGTGACAGGGGAAGGTTAATGGGTTACTTACAGGCCTTCCTGGAATGTGAGCACAGCAAGTTTCTGGTGCTCAGTGTAGAAGAAGGCTTCTGAGAATCTCCTCACCTGAGGGAGAAACACACGTTAAGTGTAAGATGTGATGAAAGGTGCAAAGTACAATCAGGCTAATAACAGAGCAGTGACTGTTAGGACCAGAGTCCTTAGTACACTGTTTGTGTTACACCATTCTGGTGACAGAAAGAAAACCAAAAAGCTCAGTTCTGGCTTCACTTTCCCAGTCCAGCACAAAGCAGCTGATGTTGTTATGTATTTTGCTGAGAGGTAAGTGTCTCTTGACAGTAAATCAAGATTTGCTTACTTGCAACTTCTGACTACTTCTCTAAAAGCTGTCAAATTTGCCATTTTTCCCTATATTCTTGAAGTGGGGAAGATTTCTTCCTTTCCCACCAAGCAAACTGTATAGCAGCAGTGGAGTGAGTTACTGAACTAGAACAATTCATAACTGATCATGTCTTCAATGGGAACATCCACAGCGACTCCCAAGAGAGTAAAGAAACTCTTATATATCAGCCCAGAGGAGAACAAGCACTATCATGGTAGAAACACATCTGCCTGTGTCATGATAGTTACAAGTGAGAGCTCTTCACATCTCTTCATGGACATTAGATCTGTT
Source organism: Ibycter americanus (assembly GCA_035590275.1). Taxonomy (NCBI): domain Eukaryota; kingdom Metazoa; phylum Chordata; class Aves; order Falconiformes; family Falconidae; genus Ibycter; species Ibycter americanus. Next base: position 2,878,251 of record JAVJGI010000040.1, read on the forward strand.
CAGTGTTGGATAATCAATTACAAAAGAGCCACAGATCTGAAGTAGCTGGCAGAGCACCCAGTGTGAAATAAGCTATAAAAAATTCAGTGCTGCTATCTGCCCTGGAATAAGCTTTCAGTTTAAATGAATCAGGCATAATATACAACCAAATGTACTAAGCTGTTAAACTGCAGCCCATACATCACTAATAATATTTGTAAAAGTGACCACTCTTACAGTGTCAGAAAATGGCAGCGAAAAGCGTATGTCATCGCATCTCTGCATCTCCCTAAATCCCAGCTGTGCTTTAACAAACAGCTTTTGTAAAAAACAGGACTAGCATCCCTTCAAAAAGACTGTATCTTAATAGTATGTCTTTTCATATAAGGTTCTGAAACTGTTTTCCAGAGCTGGGAAAGTGTCATTACACACAGTCTATATGGGGAGGAACTAAAGCACACAAAGGTATGTAATTTGCCAAAGGTCAAGCAGGCAGTCAGCATCAGTCAAGGCTGGAACAAACCAGAGGCTGGGATTCACCTTGCTGGAGCTGGGAGCATACAGAGTTGGGTCCTTTGGTGGAAAGCCATCCAGGTCCTCTCAGAGTCAGGGGAGATCTAGTCAAACTAATCTGGGGAGTCTCAGCATCAGTCACCTCTTCCTGAATTTTATGCCCCCTTTTTCCAAGCTCAACCATGCTTCCGGGGAGAGCAACCACAGGGTTGTTCTGGTCACTGCAGAGTAACCAGACCTCCGCTGACTTTGAAAGGAACCAGATCATAAGCTGAGATGTCAATACCTATGCTGTTGATTCCTAAAGCTAAGGGAGGTGAATCCTACCCTTGTCCCTATGTCCCTACTCTAATGATTAGATCAGACTATGATGAGTTCAGCTGAGGTTATGTGCTGAACTGATGCCTGGTCAATAACCAAAACCATCCTAATGGAAGACAGCGCTTGCTGAACTAATCAGATAAGCAGATCTGACAAAGTTAGCTCAAAAGATAAGTGCTTTTGTGCCTCCTTTATTATTAGGTTCAAAAAGCAATTTCCACATGAACAACAGTAACATTTTGTTGTGCGCCCCTCACTAGGAGAAAGGCAAGAACTAGCTATATATTTATATGTGACACAGTGAAGAGAACAAATCTATATCCCTCATGGTAGTTTTGTGAAAGAAGCTGAGAGAAAATAATCTTTTATTTATTTGTCATTGTGATGCTTGTGCTTTTTAAAACAAAAGTTTATGATTTATGGATATTTAGTAAGTACAGGTGATATCTACCTCTTCCCGCCCACCTCCTGTTCCATGTCTCATTCTGGTGTTCAAAGTGCACTCATTTTACACAGGATCCTGGGTCCCATAAAAGCAACAGCCAGCATTCCAGAAATTGAAATGTGTAATTTCAAATCCTGGGCTTCACTTCTTCTTCACCTCTTGTCCTGCTCACCCCATTTCAAGTAAATACTCGCATGGGCATAATTGTATTGGACATACATGTCGAGATAAATCATTAACATCTATCAGGATGCTGCCATTACTGAATTTACTTGTAACTTCTTAACATTACCCTTAGCATGTGATGTTCCTGAGTCAGGTAAGCTGTAACTTCTGGATGGAGCGTTGCCACTTCCAGGAACTGGGTCCACAGGGCCAGGACGTGGGAGCAAAGCCAGGCAAGGTCCTTACTTATCTGTTCTGCTATCTTCTCTGGATTGCTCAGCAGCTGGAGGAGAGAAAGGAAATTTTGAGTTCAAGACAGTGTCATGAAGGAAAATCCGTTTGTATGTTAGATTAAGTCCTTTTAGGAGCAACAACACCACAAAAAATTTCTCTTGATTTAGAATTATTATTAGAGCTACTATTTTCAGCTATTTTACCCCAAATAAAGCTGGTGAGACTTTCGCTTTTACTCTTTAAAAGCCACATTTTTTAGCGCAAAGGATCTCAGTTGCAGAATCGGAGAGCAAGACGTGGGAGCAGCCTCAATTTTTGCAGACACTTTACTGCAGATGTAGTAATTGAGGGAAAAAATTCAGAGAGCGTGTGTTCCAAATTATCCACCAGATGGTGCTGGATGCTCTGGAATAAGAAAACATGGCCCGGTATCTCCTTCCTGTTAGCAAAAGAAGTATTCTCAGCCGTGTCACACTAGGATACCAGATGGGTGATTGAGGGGCACGGGGAATGAACAACAAATTCAAAACTAAAACACTGTGTCCTCAACATATGATGAAAACAGACATCCCAGAGACTGCTGTTACTTCTCTCCCATGCAAGGACACGCTGGAGCCCTCAGCGCCCTCCAGCTCTAGGCTGCAATTCTGTGCTAAAGCTCTGCAGCTCAGGAAGTGCATGTCAGCAGCAAAGTCTCTGCATATCAATCTCCCTGGTTTCACAATTTCTTTAACAGGAGACAGACATTGCATTTTACCTCCATATTTTGGCACCAAGAGTACAGAACTGAGCCTTCACCCAGTCCTAGGGCCCCCACCAGCTTCAATGAAACAGGTAATACTATCAGAAATACTCCAGAAATAATACCAGAGGAATTGCTTATCAGTTCCTGGCCAGGTTTTGGTTGGTTTTTTTTTTTTTTTTTGTTAGGACTGCAGTCTAGCTGAAAGCCTGCTTATTTTTCACATTTTATTATGCAGGTAGATGCTGCAAACTAAGCCATGATTAAAAGCAAATTTTCTGTGTGAGAGAGAGAGAAACAAAGAAAACGCATGTGGATAACACAGTCACTGAAGTTTGTCACTGATTTTGCATTGTTTGGGTGCTGTTCTGTTTTAGCAATTTGTCCAGAATGGCACAGGCTCCAGTACCCATTCTGGTGTTGGAAAAATCAGGGGGACACTGGTAGACAAAAGATCCTGCCCAAATATTTCTTGTCAGGGCACTACTTTATTTACTGCACTCAATTATCTATGATGTATGTCAAATTTTTTTTATTACTATTTAGTCAGTAAGGTGCCTATCATATCATAAACTGAAAGCACAGTCTTCACAGAAGATGCATTATTAATTTAATGCAAGCCATATTAGAAATAGGTGTATGATGGCTGTTTTTCTAGTTTATTAATTCTTAATCTTTTGAACATGGAGGGAAGGGGAAGGGGAAGGGGAAGGGGAAGGGGGGAAAATATAATGCCTACTTCTAATTGTGAGTCTTACTTCACTGCCACACACAGGACAAGAGCTTAGTAACAGTAGTGATACAGATCAGATCCCAGGGGCCCGGTTCCTCGGAGCAAAACCCAGCAATTAAATGATCACCAAATGTGATTCTGGCTACTCCATTCACATACCTGCTGCTGGGCTGTTCCCTATGACTGCACCTTTCAAGCCCCACTCAGAGTGGCCTGGCTTTAACAATATTGTCACACAAAACAAATTAGGAGGGTTTTTTGAGAAGTTATTCTTGCTTGCTTGTTTACAAATCAATCACACAAAAAAATATTTCCCTTCCACCTTCTCCTGCATTGTGTATCTACTGTGCTCTTTGGTTGAATGCAAAGCTATGGCACATTAAACTCACTTTTTTTTCTTCTTTTTGTATTTAATTTTAAAAATGGACCTGGCTTTGGTAATACAGTGGTAATGGGACACTAACCCCACAGGCTTCTCTCTGTATGGTTTTTAATAGCATTTTCCTCCTTTATAAATTACTGTTTTTCACATGTTCTGCTGAAAAGGAATGGTTTCAGCTTACACACCCCAGAGGCAAAATACTGGGAAAGCACTGCCGATACTAACCTGTACACCTTACAGAGGTACATATGGCTTCAGCACGCTTACATTGCAGTGATGGCCAATGCTGCACCTATGTCCCAACAATACTGTACAAGATCTCAACATTGATGTCTTGACAATCTCTGAAAATTCACGGTCTTTATCATCAAATTACACATAGGTGGATAGAAAGCTATCATCCCAGGATGCTAAGGCAAAATATTTTCACGGCATACAGGAAAACCAAAGGTTTTGTAACACCCCAGAAAAACAGCCATTCTACCTGTTGTATTCATCTATCTGTTGCTACACTGTTCCCAGCAGCTTTCAAACAGGCAAAGCAGTCAGGCTTTATTAATATTGCCCTGCAAAACAAGTCAGTAAGCTTTTTGGAAGAACAAGAATTGGACAGGAATTAGAAAATACAGTGAAATTAATGCTGGCATTTTCTGACGTATGCCAATCCAATTTGGACTTTCCCAGACTTGGAAAATAAGTCCAAAGGAGATTCTAGATTGTGTTGTCTGACCTCCTATACCCTTACAGCTTCTAAATCTAGTAGAGCTGAGCCAAATAACTTCGGTTGCTCTAAATCAAATTTATATGAAATCAGATTTCTTGCAAAGTATCCAAGTCATGACTTAAAATTAAGCAATTTGCTATTTCAAATGTTTTTCACCCATGGCTGACAAACATTAGCCCACCATTCATAACTGGAGTGTGAAAGTACTTCCAGTTTGGTTTGGCTTCAGCTCCCCTCTGTTGTTATTTTGTCATTCTTCCTCATGCTGTCCCTCCTGCTAATAAACTGAGCAAATAAAATCTATTAAATCTCTGATTATAAAGCATTTCCCCCAGTGATTAGCCAATGCCTGCATTTCTTCCTGGCACTCCTGACAACTTGTCTGTGATTCACTTGAAATAAACACATCAGAAACAATTTCAAGAGAGTAGTTCAGTCAGTTCAGTGCCAAAACCAGTTTTTCCCTCCCATGAGCCTCCCTACACATATAGGCATTTTTATTTGAAAATATATGGTTGTGCAACCTTCCAAAGTATCTTTTCTCCTGTCAGTATAAAAGCTGTAATTGCAACCTACCCCAAAAAACTTTTTTCTGCATACTGTGATACTCAGGGCTAGGCTCACTGAAGGATGTTGAAGCAATCCAGCTGGTGGCTTGTAAAAAGTGACAGAAACATCTTGTAACTAATCAAAATTATATGAAAATGTTGGTGGAAGAGAAATATTCAACAAACTTTCTGATGGCACAAAAATCCCTTTCTCCCTGCTATGATACATGATTGGGCTGTCTCAGTGCACTTGAAAAATGGACTTGAAAAAAGTACGGGTAGATTCTGTTGAAGAAAATACCTGCAGCTCCGTACAAAGTTGAGACAACGTCTCTTCTACAGATAGCTCCTCTAAGGGAAAAAAAAACACAAAGAAAGAGATTAGGTTTCAGAACAGCAGATGTGAAATGTTCATGCTTTACTGTTTATTCATGTGAGAAACAGGTCATTTGATATTCTTCCCTGTCAGACAAGTTTCTGTTTGGATGTGGGCACTCCACAACCCACCTTGTACTGGTCCAGGTGCAGGTACAACTTCTGCTCTTGTAACCTGGACCACTAAACCCATAGAAGTTCTGGTATGTTATTGCCAGGACAAAGAAACAGAATTTGGCTTTCTGTTGTCTACCCTCTCTTTACTAGAAGTTTGCTTACTAGCCTTTGGTATTTACAGCCAACTGCAGAACTGAATGCAAAGTCTCACTATTGCAAAGTCTGAGCAAATGATGTGCAAGAAAGGGTTCTCCCTATTGTGCTACACGGAACTGTGTACACGATACCAGATGTCTGACTAGTAAAAGACTGGGCATCTCTGTACTGCCTTGTGGAGTGTGAAGTACCCCTCCACTCCTACAGCAAGCAGCAGTGCTTTAATGTAGTCCTGAGAGAATCTAGCATAGGGACACTCCACTTTAAACGCACCACAGACTATAAGGCAAAGGAGGACATAAATCAACTCCAACTTTGGCAGCTTGATTTTGCAATGCGGAACTTTCTAATAGTATCCGTAAAGAAAAAGCAGAACAACCAACAGGCCAATCCCCAAAATGAGTCTTCTTAAATAATATTAAGGAATGGAAAAGGACAGACTGAGGTGGGCAATGCCTTGAAAAGACCCATCCTAAGCTGGTAAAATTTGGGAAACAATCATTTCCACTTTTAATGTCTAAACTAGACTATTATTTTTTTAATATACTACTCAGAGAGCTAGAAAGAATTCAGAAAATCTGCAGAGATTTATAGTCTGGGATTTATCTTAACTATCTTTAGAATCCTATGATGAGATTAATCTGACCAATATAGATGCTTACAACTGAATGAGTAATTTACATTGTCCCCTTGGTCAGTGGAGAAAAATGAGTAAACACAAGGTGCAGTTCATGCCATCCCAAGGTGGAAAGCATTTCTTGTCAGATAACATATTTTATTATCCTAAATGGGCCTGTTTCTCATCAATGATTGTAAGGAGACAGACACAAAAATTTGCTTCAAATTCATCATACCAGGTGAATCTTAACAACCCATGGTTTTGCTGTTTTGCAACAGACTTCAGAAGATTAGCCTTAAAACCAAATCTTCAGTAGATTTTCAGACTGTGAATAAAATGATGCAAATAGCACTCTGATCAAGAGGCTAAAAAGGTTATTTGCATTTAGTAAATTTGCATGCATTACAACAAGTACGTTTGCAAATTAAGTGCCTGCTTCAGTACCAGTAATCATTTGAAAACCAAACTAATCATATTTAGAAAGCCAATATGTGCTCAGGGGTAGTTCTCAAGTTGTGGTCAACCAACCATACATAACTCTGCCATCTCCCAACCTGTGAGCCTGTCCAGGTGAGACACAAATCATGTATTGTATGTGTCTGATAACCAAGATGCCTGAAGCATGAGTTTTGTTGCATGCAGGATTCTGTCTGAGACCTCATAAGTTGCAAATAAAAATGTTTTTTTTTTCTTTTCTCGTATCTGGATTGAATTACATAGTATGTATTCTTCCCACCTCATGAGTTTTAGGCTGTCTTGAAGGGAAATATATGTTAGGGAACAAGACATGAAGTGGAAAACAGAAGCTATCAAACCTGTAAGTCTATAAAGCATAATGCATTATGTTTGATAGTTCTTGTCTACAAGCACTATACAGTGAAACTGGAAAATGGCTTTTTGCTCCCTTTTTAAATCTGCTGGCCAATGCAGTTGACTCTCCTAATATAATTACCACTGCAACATAACAGACTGATAACTTTAAAACTTGTATACAGAAATACAAAGATACAAAACCACAGATGTGAAATCATGAGCTGCATTCCTTGAATTCGAAGAAACAGGTAGGGGAGCAGGAATTAGTCAGGGATGTGCCTCATTTTCAGAGGAGTTCATGCTGTCATTAAAACACAAATTACAGAGCTCCATCCCGCAAATCCAGCCAGCCAGCAATTGCACATTGGACCTCACAGGCCTGCCCAGCCAAAAAAAGCTTCTGCCAAAACCAGAAAAATGTATTAAACAATTCAATTAGGAAGAAAAGCAGAATAATTTTAAAGAGCAAGTTGTAATTATGTAATTGGTAGGGAAGAAATACATTGCAAATTGTAAATGAGGGAGTATGTTTCAAAAACATTCATATCGCCTTTCAGATTTTTTTCAGTTTAAAAAAAATGTTTGCTCAAGAGAAAAAAATACGCTAGTCTTCTCCAGATTTCATGGCAATTCAGAACTGGAAGTTCGTCTTCAAAAAGCAATTGAGGCCAAAAATCACTGAAAGGCAAGTATTTTAGAAATTTATCAAAATATTTTACCCCTCTACACATCAGGCCACATCCTATAAAAGGATTTGCATAAGCTGAGAAGGCAGTAATTTTTAACAGTGTGCCAAAATAAACACTGATCAGAAAACAAGGGAAAAAATCCTCTAAATTAATCTCTGACCAGCCCAAGAATTTTGGAACTAAAATGTGTATTGGTAATGCAACACTGTAAAACATTCAGTGATTTTAAATGTCTCTTCACTCACCCAACTTCAACTGCGGTAAATCAGGAATCTCCTTCATTATGAGGCTGTAGTACATGTGAAGTCCTCTTTGAGCATTCAAGAGCAGAAGACAGAGGTCCTTATGCCATTTGTATGCATGCTGCATGCAGTTTTCAGATGGGACATAAAAACTACCCTGTGTAACAAAAGTATCAAGAAAATAAAATACAGAGATTAAAATTCATGGTCTCATTTGTCCTAGAGGTTTCCACAAAAACCCAGTGTGGGCAGCCTTTCATTTCTAATCAAGCAGTTGGCACCAAAGAGAGATTTTAACTACCCCTACCTCCTAGCCACCTAACTAGCTAGATGTGTAATCATAATAGTATCTCATTCTACATGTACATTTTGCCCAAACCATACCAAAACTGTTAGGTTCCAGCAATGCTGTCAGATGTACAAAGACCCTCATTACAAACAGTCCAACAGAAGTCCATCCCTGTACTTCACCCATGTCCACTATGGAGCCAAGGTCTCCCCACAACGTAGATAGTGCTGTGCAAAACACACCCTATCTGCTATAGGAAGAGGGACTATAAAGATGGCTACATTCACTTTCCTTGTATCTTCTTATTCCCTTCTGCGAAGGTTGGAGGTTCATGGTACCACAGTGTACTTTGTTATGCGTATTAGTGAAAAAAGAGCAGATGGCATTGCTATCCTATCAACAAATATGAGCCACTCTATACTCCAGGATCAATGTCTGGATTCGTATATCTCTTGTGGGTGGAGATTGGACAGATCACTGCATGTTTAATATGAAAATTTCCCAAACAACATATTTACACTTTGAACATAAGCTGAGTTTGTGTTAGGGCGCCATAAATCATAAGTTTTCACTTCTGTCAAAAAACACCACTTGTATAAATTACTCATATTTGAAATTTGCACTTCTCAGATCTAAAATAAAGCTGTTCGTTAAACTGTGGGTTTGTGCCCAGGATTTCATGGACAGTTGCAAGGAGTAGTATGACAACTATCAGCAACAGCTCATATTTCTGAGGTCTCTGTATGCATTTTACAATTTTATCCAACAGTAGAGCAGAAAGCTGTGTGAGCACTTGCAGTCAATGATTATATCTGATTGCTGTTACCCCAAACAGGAGTAAGTTATCTGTATTGCAGGAGAAGAAAGGGTTATGCAAACAGAGAAGTGAGAAAGCCACCTTGGTGCTCTGTCCTTGAACTTACCTGAAATATCAGGTAAATTGGGAATACATCTAGATCTGCTTTTTACAGCATATGGGCTGCACAAAGGCACCAGGATAGGACTCTGACTGTTGCATAGCTATGGAGAAACATGAAAAATTTGCACCTTAGTCTACTGCTTACCATTAATGGGGTAAGAATACAATTCCTACATTCCAACTAGGTACTGATTGCCTTTTCAGACACTGACAGTCCCAAAAGCTATGCATCTCTAGGAGCAACAATGAAGACTCTTTTTCATGTCTTTCTTTCAACAACAAGCCTGTATTTCATGCTTTTTATCTTGAGCTGGGATGTTTACCTCAGATCTCTCAAGTAAATCTTCAAGATGTTAACTAGCATTCTATGGTAGACACAAAGGGGACTGCTCATCTTGATGCACAGAGAAATGGCTGATGATAATTGATGGAATTGGTTGTTCTTGGAAGGTTTCAAAACCTTCACCCTCACCATGAATCTATTTCACTCTCACCATACAATATAGAAAAAGGGAGCATAAAGAAATGCTAATGAAAAAAATAGAAAATTGGAAGTGGATTGCTATACAATGTCATGAAGAAATGTCCTCTTTTATAATCCATTGCTGATTTTTTTTAGGCAAAACTTACTCTGGCATTTAAACGCTACACAGATGAGCTGAAGAAAAATGTGAGATAATTTCATAGTGCATATTGATACTATAGCATGGTGTTGTTGTGCCAGACTACACTTTAATAGGTTTATTTTCAGCCTTTCTTGGTATAGGTTATTGTTTAAAAATAAAAATAAAAAGTAATAGGAAAATTCAACTGCAGGTACGCGTAAAAAATGTGTGAATTAAAGATGTTGAAAATCTTTATCAATTAGCTCTGTTTAAAATTTTTTAGTGTTTGCCCACTTCTCTTTTTCATATTTGACTTCAGCTGAATTAATAAAAGATATTAGAAACCAGACAGTTCAACTTACTCAAGCACAGGGTTTAGGAGAGTATACTTTGTAAAGATTTAGACAGTGGCAAAACATAGAAAGGGGAAAGAAAAATTATTAAAAATTAAATTAATAAAAATTAAAAAATAAATAAATAAAACCAGTTCATTGAACATTGTATTTTAGCAGCATAACTTGGTCATTCTTTTAGAAATTTAGAATAATTTAGGCTGGAAGGGACCTCTGAAGATCACCTAGTCCAACCACCTGCTTAAAATAGGTCTAATTAGATCAAGTTGCTCAGTCTTGTGTCCTGCTGAGCCTGGAACATCTCTGAAGAGGTTCCACCACCTTTGGAATCAGAAGAAAGAGCAGAGCCTTTGCCACCATTTTAGCCATACTCTACACAATTCAGACTGGATCCTCATTTTGGAAAAGAAGATGCTTTATGATAGAAGAAGTACGGCTAGCAAATGCTGCAGTTCTCCAAAGTAATGTTGGTTTTCTACATGAGTAGGATCATACCGAGTTCCTTCTGCTTCCTCCTTAAAGGAGTGCCGTCTTTTAATATTAAGCACTAAGTGAATAAAGACTAACTTGGTGTATTTCTCGCAGAAAAAGGTTCTAGTTTTATGCCTTCCATTTTAAGACAAAACATGTAAGGAGAAATATTGTCAAATATCTTCATTAAAAGTAGACACTAAGAAAATTCTGGGGTCTGAGAGAATGACTCATACACGCAAACTTAGATAACTCTTTCTGAGATACCACTTCTGTTGAGAGATGGAGAGCTGATAGAGAAAAACACCTTGCTGGGGAATGATGGTTTTCATCATAAAGCTGACATCAGAAATCAAGGAACTGAACTGTGGCCACTTCCTCCCATTAGTTATGAAGGAAGCATAGGACAACTGACCACATTCTCTACACTGTAGACACATAGAATCGGGAAGACTGAGTACAACCGCAACAGGCAAGTCAAATTTCCTCTAATGTAGCAGTCCATTGAAATGTAAACTTTCTTCAAATTACTGTAAGATATGGATGATAAACTTGTGTACATAGAGGGCTGAAAAGATTTCTCCCAGATCTCCTTTCTCTTCCTGTCCCAGCTCTCTGGGAGGAATATCTGTGGCAAAGAAAGGTGCTGTGTGTACAGAATACCATTGCATGTCAGGAACAGTACTACACAGGCACAATTCAAAGTAATGCCAAACAGGCACAGTCCAGGCTGTGCCGCCCATGAGTAAGAGGCCATATAATTAAGCTGAAACATTTTGATGAAACTCTATTAAATGGCAACTGGCTTTGAAATCCTGTTGTTTAATGGGAACATCTATCCTAATCTGAAAAATCATCTTGTCAAGGTGATAGAGAGCATGACAGAAAAAAAGACGCCAAGCTCCAATTCTCTGGTCCCTCAGTGACAGAAAGATATTACCGATCTCACAGGACTGTTTCTTCTGAAAGTTGTCACACACATACAGGATGCAGAGCAGGATATAACAGTGATTATTAAACCCACCTCAGGGACAGTTTGAGTTAATGTGAACTAAGGTCTGTGCATCCTTATCTGCAGGGATCCCAGCAGGGCAGGCATCTGTCAGATGATGCCATTATACACTGCTGCAGCTAAATCAGCTTATCTGCCACTGTTCAGTAAGCTGAGAAATGTCAAGAAATGTCTTCCTTTGGGGTGGCCTAAAGATTGCAAACCTTCCACATTTGCTATTTTAATAGCACCTTCTTCTGTGCACCTATTTAGGTGGTTCCGTTTCCTAGGTTGTAGACTCAAACAGGGATTCAGACTGCAGTACTAGCAAATCAAGTTCCATAACAAATGTGGTACAGGCTATTCTAAGGAAAAACACTGCCATAAATCTAGCAGTCAGGAAAACCAGTGGCTATGACCCATTCAACAGCTACAAAGTGTTCAGCTCTCTGGGTTTCTTGAATCAGGAGGACAGATAGCAGTTTACTTCTGGTTCAGACAAAACTCCTATTAAAACAAAAGTTCACACTGAAACTGACAATCCCAGCTTGCACAAGGCATGATGGCTGCCCTGGGCTTGTCATGTCCATTGTAAAAGGATATGTTAGTTTCCTCCATAAAGATTCTCATGACCTTTTGAGTTAATTCTTTGGTCTACTGTCATTTTAATCACATTAGTTTGTAGGTAGACAGATTTTTTCTACGTTAGTTGTAAAACGCATCTCCACTGATTTCCTTTTCCAAGATCCCCTCTGTCTGTAATAGTAGATTGTATCTCTGGCTTTTGTCCTTTTCTACTTCTGAAAATTTTGGGAGCAAATGAACGCCTGACAAATCTTCACATCAAGACTTACCACCTAAAGGTACTCTGATAATGAAGAAGGATGACACCACAGAAGCGAACAGTACTGACACCAGAGAAAAGTATGACTTCTATCGCACTGACATCATCAGAGGGAAAACAGATCAAGAAAGCCAAGACATGATGGAAAGAGAGGCAGTCAGGAAAACAATGGAAACAACCGCAAACAATGCTGATGACTGCAATGATTTGCTTTAAGAGTTGTCTTTTCCCTGTGATATCTGAAAGAGTATCAGCTGCATTGATCCCAGATTTAAAAAAAAAAAAAAAGAGTTGTTCCATCAGCTGCCAAATGAGATTATTTTCCAGCATCTATCTGATGAACTCAGCAAGGAGATTCTTTTTTATGTAGAGCAAGTTACCAGTAGACAGGTAGGCATATTACCAAAACCGATAACTAGTGATCTCAAGAGAAGGAAAAATATTACCAACTTTGGAGACTGAACCAGTCCTGTGAGTTCTAGATTTGAAAAGCTGGAGACAGAGAGGATGATAGGGTTTCACCTTGCCTAATCTTCTATAAAAAGTGTTCTTGTGCTTCCCAAACTAGAAGTGAGGCATCAAACTGATTGTATTATACTGAAAGTAGAATCACAGAATAATAGAAACATAGAATAATTTAGGTTGGGAAAGACCCTTAACATCATAGAATCAGACCGTAAACTTAACACTGCCAAGTCCATCACTAAACCATGTCCATAAGTGTCATGTGTACATGTCTTTTAAATACCGCCAGGGATGGTGACTCAACCTCTTCCCTGTGCAGCCTGTTCCAGTGCTTGACAAACCTTTCCGTGAATATGCAAAAAAACCCCTCCCCTGGCACAATCTGAAGACATTTCCTCATCCAATTACTTGCTACCTGGGAAAAGAGACCAGCACTACCTCACTACAACCTTTCAGGTAGTTGTAGAGTGCAGTAAGGTCTTCCCTGAGCCTCCTTTTCTCCAGGCTAAACAACCCCAGTTCCCTCAGCTGCTCCTCGTAAGACTTGTGCTCCAGACTGTTTACCAGCTTTGTTGCCCCGCTCTGGACACGCTCCAGCACCTCAATGTCTTTCTTGTAGTGAGGGGCCCAAAACTGAACACTGGATTCGAGGTGCAGCCTCACCAGTGCCAAGTACAGGGGGACAATCACTTCCTAGTGCTGCTGGCCACACTGTTTCTGATACAAGCCAGGATGCTATTTGCCTTCTTAGCCACCTGGGCACACTGCTGGCTCATGTTCAGCCAGCTGTCAACCAGCACCCCCAGGTCCTTTTCCACCAGGCAGCTTTCCAGCTACTCTGCCCCAAGCCTGTGTTGCGTGGGGTTGTTGTGAGTCAGGTGCAGGACCCAGCACTGGCCCTTGTTGCACTTCATACAGTTAGCCTTGGCCCATCGATCCAGCTTGTCCAGATCCCTCTGTAGCTTTCCACTGTCAAGCAAATCAACACTCCTGCCCACCTTGGTGTCACCTGCAAACTTACTGAGGGTGCACTCAATCCCCTCATCAAGACCATTGATAAAGATATTTAATAGGACTGGCCCCAATACTGAGCCCTGGGGAACACCACCTGTGACTGACTGCCAGGTGGATGTAACTCCACTTACTACCACTCTTTAGGTTCAGGTGTCCAGCCAGCTTTTAACCCAGCAAAAAGTACACCTGTCCAAGCCATGAGCAGCCAGTTTCTTCAGGAGAATGTTGTGGAAGATGGTGTCAAATGCTTTACTAAAGTCCAGGCAGACAACATCCACAGCCTTTCCCTCAGCCACTAGGCGGGTCATCTTGTTGTAGAAGGAGATCAGGTTCATCAAGCAGGACCTGCCTTTCATAACCTCATTCTGCTGGGCCTAATCACTTGCTTGTCCTGTACGTGCCACGTGATGGCGCTCAGGATGCTCCATAACCTTCCCCAGCACTAAGGTCAGATTGACAGGCCTGTGGTTCCCTGGATCTTCCTTCCCGCTCTTCTTGAAGATGGGCATCACATTTGCTAACTTCCAGTCAACTGGGACCTCCCTGGTTAGCCAGGACTGCTAATAAATGATTGAAAGTGGCTCAGTGAGCACTTAAACCAGCTGCTGTAGTACCCTTGGGTAGATCCCATCCAGTCCCACAGACTTGTGTGTGTCTAAGTGATGTAGCCGGTGGCTGATCATTTCCCCTTGGATTATGGGGGCTTCATTTCACTCCCCACCCCCATCTTCCAGCTCAGGTCTGGGTATCCTGAGAACAACTGGTCTTATTATTAAAGACTGAGGCAAAGGAAGCATTAAGTACCTCAACATTTTCCTCACCCTTTGTCACCGTGTTTCCCCCTGCATCCGATAAAGGATAGAGATTCTATTTAGGCCTCCTTTTGTTGTTAATGCATTTATAGAAACATTTTTTATTATCTTTCACAGCAGTAGCCAGATTAAGTTCTAGTTGGGCTTTGCCCTTCCTAATTTTCCTCCTGCATAACCTCAAGACAGCCTTTTAGTCCTTCTGAGTTGCCTGCCCCTTCTTCCAAAGGTCATAAACTCTCCTTTTTTCCCTGAGCTTCAGCCCAAGCTCTCTGTTCAGCCAGGCCAGTCTTCTTCCCCTCTGGCTTGTCTTCTGGTACATGGAGATGGCCTGCTCCTGCACCTTCAAGATTTTCTTCTTGAAGAATGTCCAGCCTCCCTGGACTGCTTTGCCCTTGACTGCCTCCCAAGGGACACTGTTAATGAGGCCCCTTACCTCTTTGCTGCCACATGGATCTTCATCCGCTACCTCCACTAAGATAGCTAAGGTGCTGTGGGCATTAGTACTGGGACATTTCAGATGTGCTCCAGTATGCTCAGCTCATCATGGAGCAGACTGAAGGATCTCACTAGCACACTGTTCCTCAAATATTGGCATACTGATCCCAGGCCTATCTCTAGTGAGCCAGGTTTTATCCCTTTCCCCCTTCAAATCTAGTCTAAAGCTCTTTCAATGAGCCCTACTAACTCCTGTGCTAAGACCCCTTTTCCTGCTTTGAGACAGGTGTATTCCATCTGTCACTAGCAGGCCTGGTGTCATGTAGACCAACCCATCATCAAAAAACCCAAAATTCTGCTGGTAACATCAGTCACAACGCAAGGTATTGATCAGCTGGGTCTTCTTGTTTCTTCCCTCATTGCTCCATGCAACTGGAAGGATAAATGAAAACACTACTTGTACTCCTGATCCCTTAACCAGTCATCCCAAGGTCATGAAGTCTCTCTTGACCGCCCTGGGACTTTTTATTGCAACTTCATTGCTGTCTACATGAAAAAGCAATAATGGAAAATTACCTGAGGGCTGTGCCATGGTAGGAAGTCTTCTCATCACATCTTTAACCCAGGCCCCAGGTATGCAGCAGACTTCCCTAAGAAGTGGGACCAGTCAGCATATTGGGCCTTCTGTTCCCTTCAGAAGGCAGTCTACTATGACAATGACCCATCTTTTTTTCTTCATGGAAGACGTTTTGATGCAGGGCATGGGCCAACATAACCTTGGCAAAAACTCCAACCTAGATGAACCATTGTCCTTGTTTGGTTCCACTTGCAGAGCCTGGTACTTATTATGCAAGGGCACCTGGGAAGGTGGGCTAATCACAGAGGAGATGCGCCTGCTGCACTAGGCAGAAACTTGTCACCATTGCCCCCTATCCCTTAAGATGCTGTGCTCTGCTGGGTGGAGAGAGGACAGGGAATGCTCTGTATCACATTTCTCTGCCTGATATGTCTGTCCCAGAGAAGGTTGGGTGCAGTTCCAATAGCCTGTCTCCCTCTCATACTCCCTGATACTCTTCAACCTGTTCCCCTCCTCCTGGAGCTCTGTCACTGCATGTACGAGTTCCTCTAGCTGGGTGCACCTCCCACAGGAGCGCTCACCGCTGCTGTCCGGTACTGCTGTAAGAGCAGGGCACAGCCTGCAGCCTGGCACTGGGGTGACTGCACATTCCCACCCGAGCTGTCTGGGGCAGCTGCATCAGCCATGGTGGGTGCAGAGCTTAGAGAGATCATTGACTTCTGTTGGGTAAATACCATTGCTCCCTGGTCAATGTGGCAGAGTTACAGTGCCCTTCCTGCATGCCCTTCTGTGCAAACTGGAGCTGCTTGCCTCAGCGACAGGTCTCCTCAGCTGCTGTGGCACAAGCTGCAGGCTCCTGGTGAGTCTCCCAGCTCCTCTGAGGTTCCCCCGGTTCAGGAAACCCTCCTGTGCACTGCACTGGAGCGCTCCACTGCCGACTGTGCCAGCACCAGAGCTGTTCACACCTCAGCAACCGAATAAATGTAAAATACTTCATAGTTCCTTGCTTCTCAGTAGCAAAACAGAGAAACTAATTTCCCTAAGTGTCAGGTGAGCAACTAGGTGTACACATTCTATCAAAAAGGATATATCACTTGATGTACATTTGCAGGGTGTCATGAAGAATCACGTACACAGCCTTAATTTCTCCATTTCTCAGTTTACTGAGGAGTGATGACAAAGAAAAACCTACTCAAACACTAGATTAAAACAACTGCTTAGTGTTTTGGAAATGTAAAGTTCTAAGTTTAATTCGATCATGTTCTGCAAAGCCAGATCCCAACACCGGACTGTCACTGTCCCTTGTTTACCTGTCCTCTAAGATGCTCTTCTGCTAGATTTACCCAGTCAAGGAAAATAGCCTACAAAATCAACAACCCCAAACAAACTAAACATTCTTGACAATATTCCTCCTGAATACATTTAAATAAATCAGCCTTTTAAATGACTAGTTTTCCTGTGTAATGCTCTTTTCAGTCAACAGATTTCTCCTATAATTAGAGTGTGTTGTTTTATAGATGTACTTTTCCTTTATAACAAGAGAAAGGAAAATCACTTGAGAAAAGCAAACACTGCCATTAAATAAGGTTCATGCTAATTCATTATTCAAATGCAGAGAACAATTTGTGAATATCCACTTCCAGTGTACTAAATTCATCTAATATCAAAAGGCACCAATTGGATTTTATGTTTTGTAATATACAATAAGTTGTTTGTATTTGTTTTGTATTAAAGTAATTTCACAAGCTATGTTAACTATACGCAACGTTCAACAATAGTACTAACAGCTGGCAAGTTAGACCCTTTATGTTTAATCTAATTTGAAATAGCATTTCACAATTCAGATTCAAATTCAAATTCCTTGTCAAGAATTTTAAGATGCTAAAAAGCCAATCCAGACTGAACAGACAAGTTTTGCAGTCTCCAGCAGTATTTCATTAGCAGACAGAACTAGCCTACCTTGTCTACTTCTGGCAAAGATCTAGAGAACAGCTTGAAACAGAGGAATAAACCTCAGCATCCCAATGTGAATGTAGTTTCGAAGAGCACAGTGTCTACCCATTTGTCTGCATGCCCATATTGGTCACCTAATACACAAATTTTATTCTAGCTTCAAACTCACTGACCAAGTAGATTCTTCATCTCTACTTTAGACACTGTTCACAAAGATAGGAGATTTCCTGTTATTTGGTGGTTGGAAATGAAATTACAGTTACGTCTTGAGCTAATACATTAGTGTTTAGACCTCATTATCATTTTTTGAAAAAAGAATGAAGATTAAAAGATAACAATTTCTAGTAATTAGGGATATGACTGAAGCATACAAGCAGATGAACACTCTTTCACATGTGTAGGAACACAAACAACAGAGATATTTGTATTTTATAATTAACAGGGGGGAAAAAAGCAAATCAGGACAGGAACAGGGACATATATCATGCAGCTTATGTTATGCCAGTTATCTTACGCTTGTTAACTATTTCACAAATATCTATATCTGCAAAGTGTTTGTTAAAAAACCCCAACCAACCAAACCCTAATTTATTGGGATCTTTGCATCAAGTCACACAAGTATGGGAATCTAATCCCCTGAACAGACAGTCTGTTGCTGTCCAGAGGATGATGCAAGTGTCCATTGCAACGGTCCTTACAGTGATCTTCAGCTGAATCAGGTGAGACTCTGAACTGTTGTTCTACTTACCAGCCAGGCTGCAGCCCTGTGTGACTCCTCCAGCACATGCATCATCCATTGTTATTGATTATCTTAAACTACATATGAAACATCTCCTTAATATCTCAACTGTTTATGAAAGACTGTTCTAGACAGACCTCTTCAGGAATACTTCCTATTGACCATCCACAAGAGTCTTATCTGTGTGTAGTTTGGTCACTTCTGCATCAGGAACCTCCCATCAGAATCTCTGGGACAGCCAGATTGACCACCCAGGATGTCGGTCACTACACCAAAGCACACAAGGTGTACTGGTTAGCTTTTCTAGGAGCTGCTTGGGGGAATCACTAGGTCTGATCAAAATTCCCACTCAGAAAGGTTCTACAGCAATGAGTCAATACTGCTTCTAATTGTTGCCACCTTCTCTCAGGTTCATCAATTATCTCATCCATATAGACGACAAACTGAGGGGTTCCTGGACCTCCAGTGAACTAACGCTTAAGTGCACTGAGCATCCATATAATCAGAACCATGACAACCTACTATTCCATAACTATAGGATGAACTTGAACTTCATATTTATAACACACTTATCACTTACGTTCATAGCTCTTGCCACCAATGATACTATGCTTTATTTTACAGAAGCTGACAAATGCTTTCAGGAGTGTAATTTCCAAAAGATTCATATTACTTACATTACAGTTAAGACAGAGACCCCAATATATCTACCCCTCCATAGAGACAGAAAGTGAACACAGATTTACTAAATGGTTAAAATTATTTTAGTTTTTCATTTCTCCTGACTTTGTTTCTCTCCCTCCTTTAACCTTGTTTTTAATTTCTTGCTGAAAAACCAATAGTAGATGCACGGATATTCCCTTTTCACATGAAGGGACACACATGACTATGCATGTTGAGGGATACATGATATATCTTTATTAATCAAATCAGTCTTGTGAATGCAAAATGTAAAATCTACAGCTTGAGCAGAGGACACCAGTGGTGGAAGCAGGGGAAGTTCTTACCCCATTTACTAAAACTGGTTGTATGTCAGACAGTAATTTTGTCTTGAAGAGATTATTACGTAAATATAATAAATTGAACTCTGAAAGAAGACTGAAGAGGGAATGTCTTCTTCTGAGCTCCAAAGCAGTTCCTATAGCAGAAATGACATGAAATCCAAAGGAAAAAGAGAAACTCGATTTAAAATTAAGTACTTTCAATGAGAATGCTTCATGAGAAAAAAAACCCAGAAAAATCCTGCATTAGGGTTGACTAAGAATATTTTTATAAATATATATGGTGTGTGTATATATAACACTATGTATACATACATGTGTGTATATATGTATATGTACATTTACATTTGCATTCAGCTATGGAAAAAAAACCCAAACCAAACCAACTCAAATTCATTCATCAATAGAAAAAAAACCTTCTAGATCCCTGTGCCAGACAGTGAAAAATTATTGGCAAATCTGAAACCATACCATAGTTCAGACATGAAAGTCCACAGCGGCCAACTTGTGGATGCCATTCTGTGTTTACATACTCTTTCTTCTTAGTTTGGTTTCTTCAGCAAACACTGCTTATTCAATCATGCTGTCTGTATATGTGTCCCTCTGACAGTGCTTCCAGCAATTTTCCTGAATGGTGGCTGAATGTAACCTCTTCGAGAGATAGGAAAAAGACCCCAAAACATTAAATGCCTAAAGGTGTGGTGAAAATGGGCAGCCAAGAAAGAAAAGGGACTTTAAATATTTGTCTAACAGAAGACTTTAGACTACATATAGCAGACACTGTACACAAACCTTGATCCTATCTGGCAGAAAAACAATACATCTCTGTTCATCTGTCAGCAGCAGATCTGTGAACACAGAACTTTCTTGAGGGATGGGAGACAACCACATAAGTCAGCCCATATACACATCATTCCTCTAATATGCACTAACAGGAAGACAACATGCTTACAGGAGAGAGAGTTATGGAAAATTGGGAAAATTAAGTAGCTTCCATCAAACAAAATGAAACTTAGAACCATACATGTAAGATAAACAGATATACTGGACTAGGATGCACTTGGATGCACATATTCTATCAACTTAATAAACTGCCTTGCTTGTACTGATTTATTGGTCTGCTATATGACACGATGGTTCATTACGCAAAGCTCTAAAATAAAACAAAAATAGTATCACTGTATTATATCTACCTTTGATTTATATGACACTAGTAACACTAATCAAAAGTGTCAGTAAAGGAAAATAGAAAGACATGGGCAATATATGGAACCATTTATGTTATGCCTCTCACAATCCATTATGTAAAAAATGTAGGTTGGTATTTCATAAATAGGAGATACAATTTGACATTTATATTAAGAATTAGAGCTACTCTGTCAAAACCACTGGAGTGATTAAAAAAAAGTTTGAGATTGGAGTCAGATTTAGTGCTAATTTACACTTTGTACGAAATTAGCAGGGAGAAAATATTTGACTTGAGATTGTTGGAAAACAGGAAGCATAAGGCCTGAAAAATGAGCCACCTCTGAACAGGTAGAAAAGAATTATCCTGCTCAGCATTAATGTTTATGTCTCAGGGATTCAATACTGTAAGTTACTGTTCAAAACAGAAGCTGTAGGTTTCTTAATTACATGTGGTTGAGAAAGAAGAATTGGCCAAGTATTTGATAAGAAAATTTCCATTTAAAAATACCATTCTAATAAAATGAAAATGCTTCAAGGGTCACACTGATTTCCCTTAAAGTTCTTCTAGGAGAAAAATCTGGTAAAACATTGACAAAATTCCAAATGTCTCAACTTGACACTCTTAGAACAAAACATTTTGATTTTTCATTGCAAATAAAACTTCTGGCTTTTTTTTTTTTTTGTCAAGATCTTGTTCATATAGAAATATATCATAGACTGTAAAGGTCCAAAAGAAAACAAAAAGCTTTCTTCCATGCACAGGTATTTTGGTTTGTTGTGGTTTTTTTCCAGAATTTTCTTTTAGGGGACATTTCACAAATTTTTCATTTCTATTCAATATAAATGAAGCCAAATTCTGAAATCTCCTCAGCTTATCTGAAGTCTATCTCCCACATCACTCTGAAAAGTGAACCTAGTGTCTGAAGGTCGTTACATCCTATATATCATCACAAGTGTCTACAATCATGATGGTTCTTCACGTAAAAACACACATAAGGTATTCTACAGAAGTCTTTAAACAATTCTGGTGATGATGAATAAGAAGGGAAAAAGTTCCATTTCTTCCACCTGATCTCTAGGGTTATACATCACCATAGAGAAAATTAAAGGCATAAAAACATTTCTTTAGCAGTAAATTGAGTACTGGGAAAGATATCTCATGCAAGTTAGAGCAGGTGTCTGACGGGAGGCATACTTCTTCCAAGACGAGCTCTGAATCATCTGGCACAAGAAAAGTCATATGCTTTCATTTCCCTCTGTTGGATGTATGTATGAAAATGACACATATTAGTCCATATCTTCATCTTGTTATTATTAAGAGTCTGTGTAGGGAACATTCAGAAAGCACACTGAAGTATCATTTGACTAAGAGATGATACAGCAATACTGAATATTTTATGGGGGGAAAAAAGCGGTTGATTTTCAAACTGTTTGAAAGTAATTGTTTATGCAAAAAAGGGGCCAACTTACCTGCGTAGAGAGACGTGTGTGTGTATATATATAAAGTTGGTCTTTATATGTAAATTTAATTTTAATATTTATAAATACACACTTACACATATGGTGTAAATTCTGACCTCCTAAACAAAATAACACGGTGGAGACATCTAAAACGGCCTTACTATGTTGTCCTTTCTGATTAAAGAATCCATGCTGCTTACTCAGATAAGGAAAGCAAATCCACCCCTGTTGCTGTGATCAAACAAGGACCCCTGAGCTGAAGAACTGTCTTGTTATTACACATCACTGCAGGCAGTAGGCATAAAACCTGCTAAGTTTTAAAAGGACATTTGTTAACTTTTTTTTCCTCTCCCACCTGTACGTATACACTCACACATGAGAAGGAGATCCTGTTCAGTGGCGTAATGCAATTGTGACGTTAGAATTGGCATTCAGGACAACAGAAAATACCAAAAATGTTTTCATTCAATTTCTATACATAGCAACAGGGAAGGATACACTCAGCTGCTGCTCTGGCTAGGGTGTAGGTGGAACTGGTGGAGGATTTTTTCCTCTTTTCATCAATGCTATGTACTGTCTGATACTGAATACATGAATAAATAAAATAAAGATGTGCCTCCCAGGATTTTATAGCATCCTAATAGTTTTGCTTTTAAAAGTTTGCAAATAATTACCTAGGTGGCAATGATCAAAGCTCTAACACACGTCCCAGTTTGCTCATACAGGAATGGTGAGATTAGTACCTAGCGAAACTTTTATATTTTGACTGTAAACTTGTCCAGCATAGCTTACCACCCTGGACTCCCTTCACAGCACATAGAGAGAAACAAGGCATTTTTGGAGCACAGTTCATCCCCTCTACTTCAAATGTTGATGTTATAATGTATTATTCCCTAGAAATACTCCTTGCTCTCCAGAGACTATGTATGAAGGAAAATTAAACTAGAAGTTCAGATGCAGAGAATTCAGAGATGGGAAGAGAAGTTCCACCCCAGCACTTACTAAAAAAAATAAAAAAAAGAAATTAATTCATACAGTTTTGAACTGTCCTCTCCCAGTGAACTGAGACATTTTAGGACTTCGAGGTAACAGAGGTTCTAATTGAATTTACTTTTTTTAACTCTCCAGCCTTTGGTGCAAGAATCAGGATTTAACTGGGGGGTTATATTTGTGTCAGCCTAGAAATACTGAGGTATCAATGACAATAAAAACAACACACAAAGATTAACAGGCTCTGCTTTTATATAGCAGTTGTCATTATAAAATCTGAAGTGCATCATAAATAAGTGAGTACCATTTTCCATGTTTTACATTCACTAATGCTCAGAAAGATCATCCGAGCAACTCTTTTCAGGTGCAGGCAGAGGGAGAGAACTGCAGGGAATCCTGAATTTGAATACTCATTCTCTTCCCTCAAACAGTACAAATGTTTCAGACATAACGATTTGTATTCTTCAGCCAGCAGTAACTGCTGCCTCCAAGGAGCTGACAACCAGTCCCAGAGCATGTATTTTTCTGGGTCTAGTATGAACTTGGAAATCCTCTTAGAGAAAAAGTAGGAACTGGAGGGACCTGAGATGGAAGTGGAGAGGTGTGTAGGGAAGTGAAGGTCTCATCTTGTGTTGTCCTCACAGTGTTCCATGCAGGAGGATACAGCTATGGCTGACAAGAGCCAGCTCAAGATACTTTGCCAGAGCATGTGGGATAGTTTGGACCTGAACAAACAAATTAGTTAAAACCAGTTCTCTTGCAGACGCCAGTTTGCTCATAGTGTTTGGCACGATATGCTACTAAACACAGTGAACTTCTATCATGCTGCATGCACCAAACTGCTTGGCTCAGTGCTGCTTTCTGATGCACAGACTCAGAAAAAATGGTCACTCTGAAATGCTCTTTATTTAATAAAAGCAACAGTGAGGACCACAGCTTCCTATTTAGAAATGCCAGGCTCTATTAAATACTGCCAGTCACTGCCAGAGAAAAAGTGACTTCAGGCTTGGATCTCTCTTCATGTATGACTAGAGCTACAGGAGTAATTGATTTTACAGTTCAGTGCCCAAACTGAGAAAAAAAGAACATGTTAGGTCAACTTAGAAAGAATTTCCTTGTTGAGAGTGAAACACCCTTCTTTTTTTTTCTTTTCGTTTTTTCTCCCTGCCCCCTAAAAAAAAAAAAAACCCAACCCAACCCCAAACATTTTTAATAGTGATTGCAAGTTATGTAGTTATTGTGGCTTCACATTTCAAGACTTGTCACAAGCACCATAACAGACCTTGCACTCCCTCTTAATGTACTACATATACAAATTAAAACATACCTTAAACTTATCTGTATGTTGTGAAGCTAGATAAATTGTCATGTGCTAAATCATGTAACAGGATGCCATAGCAATTTTTAAGCTGGGAAGCAGTAAAGAGTAGGACTCAGAGGATGTTCGTATGGAAAATATATTCCAACCTACTATACATGCCTATTTCAGTTTCCCACAAAGGTGGTAGACTGAAGTCAGTGATCACATCACCCCTTCCTATCTCTGACCACAGTATTTGGGCTCTCCTGCTTGTCAGGAAAATGGCATACCAAGGTGCTACAACCCAGAAGAGGAGAACTAGGCTGCCACTTCATCCTCTGTACATCATTTAGTTTTCAGAAATAACCCAAGTTGCACTGCATTTGTTTCACTGCTATTCCATTTGGGCTTTCTGAAATTTGGTTCCTTTTTTGCCCTTCCAAAATGTTCACAGAAATCACCTCAAAATTCAGTATCACAGTGATCAAACATTTGATGAATCTTATTTAAGGTTGAGTATTATCACTAGAATGAGAGGAAAAGGGTCCTGACTGACAATCCTGCCACTAAGCACAGGATCAACTCAGCAGTCTCATTAAAGAAATCTACCTATAGCAACAAAGCCTGCTTTGTTTATGCAGCAGATCATGAAAATGAAAACTACGCTTGGGTATAATGAAACTTCCCAACAAACCACTTCAGTTGTGTGAAGACCTTGAGACAGCAGCACATTAGCTGCCATTTTAAGCCTAAAATCCCCAACCGCTTTGCATCCTGCTATTCTCCTAAAATAAAACGACATTCAGCTACAAATATGTCCATACAAGGAGGAAGAGTTAATTACTTCAAACACTGGAGCACCAACTCGTCATAAGATAAAGGATGGATTTTTAGTGTTTCTTCAACCTGAAAAATTTGTTTATTTTCAAGAGCATGTTCCAAATCTAGAGGCTGAGTAAAAGATACCAGCCAGGAAGTTCTTGTACTTATGATCCTGGTGGTACACAAATCATGCCGAAGTTATACACAACAGTCACTTCAGTTAGAGAAATGTACTTGAATTGAAAGGTGAGCTCATTGGTTCAGCCTATTGGCTATGTATCAGCATTAGCTATAAGCTGAGCAGACGCAAAAAGAGCCCACAGCTAGCAAGTAGGGAATTTGCTGACAAAGCAGACATGGATCCTGATCTGTGGGGAAGGAGAAATCAGATTGAGACATAAGACTGGAATCTTTCTTTGAGAGATATGTATTTATAAATGGGAGGAGATGGATTGCTGGTTACTCAAAGATGTAGCCATTGAGATGAGTGTTTGACATTTGTGCAGAAGGAAAGATTCAAAGACAAAGACAGGGATCACCCTGTCCAAATAAAGGAATATATAAAGACTCAGGCAGGACAAAAGGATAAGAAAAGAAAGGATACTAAAAGGATTATCAAAAAGCAAGTCCCACTTAAATGACGTGATGAATTTTCTCATTTCCAGTTCACATTTTGCAGAAAAGACCATTATAAGTTTGATGCTGTCACAAGCAAGATCTGAGGACCATTATTCAAGCATCATGCAATATAAAATAAGAGCTATTTCTTTTTCTTGGGGAACCTAGAATTCAAAGAGGCTAGACAAAAACAAAACAAAACAGGATTTCTGTGCATTACAGCATTCATCTATATTCCCTACCAACCTAATGGCCTGAGACTTTACCCTCAAGAAGACCCACTGGTATGAGCTGTGGGGAACAGATATCTACTGTCTTGCAACACAGCTTCGTGACATCAAGAAAGCAAGAAGGCTTGTGAATTAATGTAATAAAAAGGGTACAGGGACATGAGCATCTTGGGATTTGTGCTATGTTGTCATTCCTACCTATGAACAGGATGTTTATGAATTGTACCATTTACTTTTCAAATTACTTCTGCAGGTGCTCAAGATCACTTTGAATCCTGTTATTCTACTCCCACTGGCTTGGCTTCTGAAATGACTTTACAATAGGTATTATCTGAAGTTAGCTTGCCAGTGGGTCATTTTAGTTCTTGATCACATAGTGTCTCATAGGAGAGAAGAGATACAGTGCCAGCCATGCCTACCGAAATCTATTTATTTGAGAACTTTGCCCAGAATTCAGTATGGAGATGTCTATAATCAGCGCAGTTGCTGCATCCTGGTTAATTACCTTTGTCTTCACAAATGGAGATAAAAATTAAAACAATCATAACACTATTTCTGATCTCTTCCTCAGCTTGGTGAATTTAAACATTAGTAATACTGTCAAACAATGGCTAAAGAGGAAATATTTAGTTGTCTTTTGGCAGTGGCAAATTACTTCAACCTTCATGGGTTCATTTTTTTAAGCAGTTTGACATTTCGTTGCTAAGGCAGATTTTTTATTTTATTGTTTCTTTCAGTCAGTTACACAGCCACCGTGTTACCAAGTAGGTTCCTATGAGTCATACACAGGTGAGAAGAAATCATGTTTCTATTGATAGCACCATTATTTTTTATTATTTGCAAGTGTTCTTGCATAGTTCCCTCTTTCTACCTGTTTCATGATTGGCTTCTCATTTTCCCCCAAAGATGTGAGCATAATAAGCTGATTTGTATAGGCTCTGTCAAACTGGATCAGAACAGAAGTCCAACAAGGCTTGTGCTTTGCAACTGACCATAGTTCAGTATAAAATACTCACCGAGGAGACAGAGGTAAACAAAGAAAAGAAAATTCAAACCTAAACCCTGACAGCTTCAGAAATTGCATGCCTTCAGGCAAAGGCTTCCTTGAAGTGCCCAAATATTGGTTTATGCCACAGCCCTCAGTTCATATCCTTTCTGAACAAGGACTGTAGGAATTGTCAGTGCTGTCATTCTGCACAGTTGTGGCAAAGTTCACAGAAGCACCTACCAGCTATCTTATGGTCTATCAAAATGCAGGGGAAAAAGGTCCTTTTCTTGGTTCTGAATATGCTACTTTTCAGATTACCTGAATTTTGTCCATTAATGTATCGTGAAAAATAATCAACAGAAGATCTCTTCCAAGATCCTACTCCAAGGTTTGTTGTAAAACCAAGTAAGGCAAATAGATTTCCATTCCTTTCTCAGCTATTTTCCTGAAGATAATTCTGTGGCTCAGAGAGTTCCATCACTCAGATAATTCAAGTTTGCAAAGTGACCAAATGAGATCCATTGGATTTTTCTCTTAGCAATGTTTCAAAACTGTTTTTTCTGCAGTATTACTTTATGTCAATGAATCACACCCCAAAATAACAACTTACAGCCCTGGCTACAAGCACCTTCCTTCTTGCAAACAATCAGTCTGCACAAGAAATGCTCTGCTTTGGCCTAGGTGCTATAAGGCTGGTCTATTTTCTTTGATGGGGGAGGATGTGGTTTCTAAGTCTTTTGCTGCCAGGAAACAGCTCAATGTCTAATACTGCCATTATACTGCATTCCTGAAGTCTTCACTTATGACACTCAAGCAATGAATCATTTATAGCCCTTTGACATGCATGCAAACATGCATCAAATTGCAAAGCTGATTATAAAACAATACACAGTCCTTTTTATCATTTCAGAAATCCACAACTTCTATTTTAACACCAAAACAGAAGTAATGGCTAATCAGAAACTTTCCTGGATATGTTACTTCAAGGAAATTATATTAATTTGCTATAATTTACTGCAACAAAATGGGGAACTTATGAATAGCTGGAGCTGTATAAATTTGCATAAGCCTTACATTTCCACAGGTTCATTCTCCTAGCCCCGCAGATACCTCCTGTATTATGCATAGCACATATACCAGCCCTCAAGTAATTTACACTCAAAGACAATCAAATTTCATGAGCCATGAGTAGCTTACCATTTATTCTACAGGTCATCATTTTATGGTTTTAAACAAAATACTTCTAGTGAGTTCAGTAAAGGAGAAAGAGGGTTTGACTGACAGCTCTGGAGAGTCAAACTATATTTGTTTGCAAAAGAAACACAATACATAGAGCAGAAACAGTGCTTTATCACCCCCAGGAACAAACCTTAACACTGTTTTGGAAGTATCCCTCTATCTTGTTCAGGCTTTCACCCTTGCTTCTCATCAGCCAACTCTGTCTACCAATGCCAGGCAGACTCAGTTCCAACAGAGATGTTGCAGATTGCTATAAGACCTAACAAAAACCTGTGAGATGACAATAACTTTTGGGTTGAGTCATCAAAGAGCAGACACGCAGTGCCTTCAATGGATTTTATGGCTTTCTCTTGCACATGGGAAGAGGGGAATGTCTTGGGAGACCTTATAGCAGCCTTTCAATACTTAAAGGCGGCTTACAAGAAAGATGGGGACAGACTTTTTAATAAGGCCTGAGCAATAGGACAAGGGGTGAAGGTTTTAACCTGAAAGAGGGTAGATCAGACTAGAACTAAGGAAGAAGATTTTTTACAGGGAGGGTGGTGAAACACTGGAACAGGCTGCCCAGAGAGGCTGTAGATGCCCCATCCCTGGAAATATTCAGGGTCAGGTTGGAGATGGCTCTGAGCAACCTGATCTAGTTGAAGATGTCCCTGACCATTGCAGGGGGGCTGGGCTACATGGCCTTTAAAGGTCCTTTCCAACACAAACCATTCTATGACTCTACAAACATGACTAGGAGGAACAGTGATGGGAATAGGCTGTTGGCTTTATCTGACTTACTAGATAAACTGACCTACTTAAAAACCAGAAACTACAGATGAATGATACTGTAGCTCCTTCACACTTCATGACACACCCAGCCATCCTGA
This sequence comes from Ibycter americanus, assembly GCA_035590275.1. Lineage (NCBI taxonomy): Eukaryota > Metazoa > Chordata > Aves > Falconiformes > Falconidae > Ibycter > Ibycter americanus. The sequence continues at coordinate 2,907,224 of JAVJGI010000040.1, forward strand.
GATAATATAGTGCCAGAGCACACAGACAGCATCAATGCACCAGACCCTATTCAGATACCATACTAGGAAGCTGTGAACAGCAGAAGTTAATACTATTGTAAAAGCAGACTGACTGGAAGCTTGATTTCTCAAGGTTTACACCAGGCAAAGTAGTATAAGCTCATATGCATCTGAACATGTCTAGCTTACCCTAAATAAATCTTTAGATGCAGATTTTTAACCAAATACTCATATGCCTAACTGCCTGAACACTCACACACCTTTCCTGGTTGTATAAAGAGCTTCCCTGAAGCATTGCTAAGCCACTCTCATCATCTCTGAAAGTTCATGGAGGACAGCAGCCTAAGGACTGGAGGAAAGCCAATGTCACTCCAGTCTTCAAAAAGGGCAAGAAGGAAGACTCAGGAAACCAGAGCAGTCAGCTGCACTTTCATCCCCGGAAAGGCAATGGAACAGCTCCTGCTGGAGGGCATCTCAAAGCATGTGGAGGAAAAGAGGATTATGAGGAGTAGTCAACATGGATTCACCAAGGGGAAGTCATGCCTGATTGTGGCATATGATGGTACAGACCTCAAGTGAGATCCCCCATTGCATACATAAGTGCTGGTTATATACAATCACTTACCCACCCAAGTTCTGCCCCAGAACATGCCCACATGCAGCAAAGCACCTTTGCAGCCAGCTCATGCTCCACCAAGCTGTTTACTCCCTCCATACTCATCTGAGGAGCTCTCTTCCCCATACTTAAGCTGTGGGAGGCTTTGGGCACACCCCTCATTGCAGACAGGTGTGCACACAGTTAATTTGCAGGTGAGCTCAGAGAGCCAAATTTAGTGCTAGTTGCTTCCTCACGACATTTTAAGGCATAATCACTCTGCAGCCTGGCACTCAGACAGTGAACAAAGCCTTTTCTCAGAAAGGGCCCTTACACCTGACCAATGTGATAGCCTTCTGTGATGGAATGACTGGCTGGGTAGATGAGAGTAGATGTTGTCTACTTTGATCTCAGCAAGGCTTTTGACACTGTCTCCCACAACATCCTCATAGGCAAGCTCAGGAAGCGTGGGTTAGGTGAGCAAACAGTGAGGTGGGTTGAGAACTGGCTGAACAGCAGAGCTCAGAGAGTTGTGACCAGTGGCACAGTCTGGCTGGAGGCCTGTAGCCTGCGGTGTTCCCCAGGGGTCAGTGCTGGGTCCAGTCCTGTCCAACTTATTCATCGATGACCAGGGTGAAGGGACAGAGGGTACCCTCAGCAGGTTTGCTGGTGATACAAAACTGGCAGGAGTGGCTGGTACCCCAGAAGGCTGCGCTGCCATTCAGCGAGACCTGGACAGGCTGGAGAGTTGGGCAGAGAGGAATCTAATGAAGTTCAGCAAAGGCAAGTGTAAGGTCTTGCCCATGGGGAGGGACAGCCCCACGCACCAGTACAGGCTGGGGCTGACCTGCTGGAAGGCAGCTCTGCGGGGAAGGACCTGGGACTTCTGGTGGGCAGCAAGTTGCCCGTGGGCCAGCAGTGTGTCCTTGTGGCCAAGAAGGCCAATGGGGTCCTGGGGTGCATTAGGAGGAGTGTGGCCAACAGGTCGAGGGACTTTATCCTCCCCCTCTGTTCTGCCTTGGTGAGGCCACCACTGTGTCCAGTTCTGGGCTCCCCAGCTCAAGAGAGAAAGGGAACTACAGAAGAGGGTCTAGTGGAAGGCTACGAAGATGAGGAGGGGACTGGAACATCTCTCTTATGAGGAAAGGCTGGGAGGCCTGTTCAGCCTGGAGAAGAGAAGACTGAGAGGGGATCTTATCAATGCATACAAATACCTTAAGGGCAAGTGTCAAGAAGATGGGGCCTGGCTCTTTTCAGTGGTTCCCAGCGACCGGAAAAAGGGGCAATAGGCACAAACTGCAACACAGGCAGTTCCATCTGAATCTGAGGAAGGACTTCTTTACCTTGAGGGTGACAGAGCACTGGCACAGGCTGCCCAGAGAGGTTGTGAACTCTCCTTCTCTGGAGTTACTCAAAACCCACCTGGATGCGATTCTGTGCAACCTCCTGTAGGTGAACCTGCTTTATCAGAAGGGTTGTACTAGATGACCTCCAGAGGTCTTTTCCAACCCTCACCATTCTGTGGTTCTGTGATTTAGTGATTATCCAATTCTGCCCCGATATTTTTTTTTTTCCCACTCATCAAAACACTCCAATACAGACTCTGAACATGATTAAGTCAAATCAACTTCAGGAGAAGTTAGTCTTGTACTGAAGAGCTCCTAAAAATATTCTTATTTTGCATGAAGCTTCAAAAAACAGTTTATGTTTATGTCTAATGTTATTCACCTTTGTCTGGCAATACTTTTGAGAATCATAACACTTGACCCAGCTCTATTCTCTTAGCTTGTTTTTTTCTGTTTGTCAGACTGCTGGAAATTGTCTGACCCTTGGAGAACTTGTGACATCATTAGAGGAGGGGCAGTCATTTGTGCACAAGCTGATGTCGTGGGGACCAAGCTTCTAAGTGATCCTCCCAAGCACTGCAACAAACCCTGTAATTCATATCAGCTATGAAACTGATTCTTGGGTCATGATGACTGGTGTGATGGCTTTGAACAGAGGTACAGGCTCTTGCTGTCACTTGAAGATTTGTTTCCATAAAACAAGACAAAGTGGTTGGAAAAACAGGGAATCTCTTTTCTCATTTCTCAGTCCCCAAGCTGCTGTCTGGGACACTTGCCAATAACAAAGGGTTAGCTTCCAGATGATGGATCTTGACTGTGCTGTTGTTGGCATCTGTGCTCCTGTTGGAAAGGCTGTCAGCTCGGAAGATATGAGAGTTGATTAGGTCTCCTTTCAAGAACTCCCTCATCATCAGTCAGTGGGAATTATTGTAGTGTTCTTTAGGGCATATGAAGATAATTTTTCAACAAAGTACCACTGGGGAAAAAATACTGAGAAGAAAGAAAAACTGAATCATAGAGCACTCTATCAAAAGGTAGAAAGCAGCCAAGTCCACTTCCTAAAGTGAAGAGTAGAACGGCTGTTCCTGCTGCCCATGCACTCCATTTCAGAGAAGAAACAAACATCTGTCCCAAGTCCCCTCCTATAAACTTCCTCAACAATCAATGTTGAAATCTGTAGAAAGGGAAAACTTTAATTGAAAGAATGTCTGTCAAGTCAACGACTGTACAAACCACATCAGTGGATTTCAGCCCCAAAGTGAGAAATTATGGTCATGGGAGCCAAACAGGTTCTTCAGTATGTAACTGTAATAGTAGCTGAGAAAAAGAAATAAATTCTCCATGTTCAGTCTGTCTTTTACTACGCTACCTGCGACTACTCTAATTTAGCCATAAAAACCTTCTTTTCAGTTGTACAAGTCTAGGGGTGGTTGACTTTTTCACAGTGGAATGCAGAGAAACAGGGAGATTTGTAAGGAGAATGCAGCAGTCTGATTCTTTCCAATACATAATCATTGCAGAAAAAAAGCAAAAAAAATTCATATGAAAAGTGGAACTTCCTATGCAAATTCTATTGGTTTTCCAAAGGAACCAATTATCAGTCTAATAAGAGCAGTTCCTGAGGATTTTCTCCTGTAAGAGGCTCCATCACCACCACGTCTGGAGTCTCACAAGAATCTGCAGGTGATTTCATGACATTCTCATTGAACACCCACAGTGAAAAGATTGCAAAGTTTTTTCAATATCATATTTTAGGCCTATCCCCAAATTAATCTGTTTTGAACTCTATCATGCAGATCATTGCCTTGTTGTACCCTCCACATGCCAGATCAAAAAGTAAGAGCCACAGAAAAGAAATATGCCAATGATTAAAGAAACCAGTTATTTTCACATTATTAGTTATCATGTTTTCTGCTACATCTAGGAAGTCAGTCATTTAGTTCTTGCTAAAGATCAGCCATTTATCTTCAGGCAACTGAAGATTAAAGACTTCATCAGTAATTATCACAAATGGTGCCCTGAACACACTGATTAAAGATACTTGTCATTATACCTTATAAAGAACAGTATATCAGCTCTCTTACTATTTCAGAAGAATTATGCGCTGGACATCTGCTGGAGTCCCAATCACAACTAATCAACATTTCCATAAGCAAGAAACTTGAAGAATCTTGTTCCTTTAAAACCACCCATTACAAACACATGCTAACACATGAAAGATTTGCTTTCCATACCTTACTCACACCAAAGCAGAGAAGTCTGATACCAAAAATAAAGACATTTTCATGTAAAATTAACAATTCCAAATGAAATTCTGATGTAAACTACACTTCTGTGGTGTGGATTAGTTATATGGGGTAGTTGTAAGTCAAAGCTATTTTAAATACTGGTTTTTTTTTT
>JAVJGI010000040.1:2912036-2952718 GCA_035590275.1 Ibycter americanus
GGGGGGGTGGGGGGTGCAGGGGGACAGGAGCAATGGCATTAGAAAGTTGGCTGCTGTACCATTAAATACAAAAAAGGAAAACAGGAATCTCTACATTAAGGTTCCTATGTCTGAAGAGGAATGAAGTCTGCAGCTATATATTCCTCTTCTCCCATCTAAACTGGGATTTCAGGGCGTACTACAGTTCACTGAATGGGTCCTACATACGCTGTTCTCTGATGCACATCTTTCCTTTTCAAGAGCTGAAAAAGTGAAGTATTGTGGCCAAAGAGCAATAACTATACAGAAGAAAAGAAGAATAAAACAGAGATGACTTCCATGTGACACAAAAACATGAGTCTGAATAATGTTTTGGTGTTAGGCTGAAATGGACCAGGTTGGTTTTTCATATGTCACTGAAAAAATGAAAATATTAGCAAACTCTCTGTGGAGAAGAACTCTTATCATCAGCGCAATTTTATTTGAATGGCACTCCTAGTTCTTGTATTATGCCAGGCATAAACTTATGTCTTTTGGGATAGCTACATCAATGCTAGATGGAAGAAGAACACTTCTTATCAAACACCAGTGCTTTATTAATGGGAGGTCATATGATTAATCAGTCTGATTACTTAGAAGTCAATTTATCTGCAGTGCAACTGCTATCCAAATGAAAATAAGATTACTGTGAGTACAGTTTATTAATAACTCCCAGTATGTCATTGACACAACTTGATTATAACACAGCAGGCATGTGATGCACAATACTACAAAGATATTAAAACAGCCTGACAAGAGCAGATACAGAAGAGGTGTATGGTACAGGGTAAGGCATAAAAGTCTTAAAGTGTAAGTGACCATTCAATTATCAGTTCTGCAAGGAACATTTTCTTTTTATTTTATTGTAGATGTAGGATCTGTAGATTTTTTTCAGTGTCCAGCTCTTATGGCTGCTGAGATCACCAAAAGCATGAGTTAGTGTTGATGTTCAGATACAGACCTTGCAACGTTTGAAACATCCTCTTGAACTTCCTCACAGGGAAAAGCAATTTAGCAGACCCCAAGGGGAATTCAGACACCCCTGAGGGAAGCCAGTCACGTACAGCTCATGAGTCTGTTTCATCCCACTACATCTCCCAAGCCTGCAGCAGGTATGATCCTATTTTGAAGATATCGTTAATCTACTGAGATATATATTCCCTGTGAGTATAGGTTATGGGCTGAAGAGAGCTTGAGAAAGTAGTAGCACATTTTCTTATTCTGTAGATTGTTCTCTACTAGTTTTTTGACCACAAAAGCATCTTCCTTCGTATTTACCTGACAACAACAAAAAAATCTTTTTTCAATAAGAAACATCTTTGCTTTCTTAATTGTACTTGAAAGGAAAAGTATAGTGTAGATAAAGAGAAAATATTAGAGATGGAGGGAAAGAGGAATAGAGAAAGGGAAGATCCTTGCTGGCTGGGTAGATGACTGGGAAGAAAGTGAGACTTAAAAAAAAAATCACTAAGGCTTAAATAGGATTAATTATTATAACTACTCTGCTGAGCCAGGAGATAAGGAAACTGTCAGCAGTGTTCACAAGTCACTTGGGGACAGCTAGGGAAGACGCACATGCATAGTCCAAAGCCCCTGGCATTTAATTAGTCTCTGCACTGAGAAGTCAGAAGAGCAGAACAAGGAGCCTTCAGGATCTATCATTAAGCAATGGCATCTCAGCAGCTCAAATGCAGAATATTAGCTCAGGAAGTGGCAAGAACAGCTGATGATTGATATGGACTTCCTTTAGAAATGAAGGTAGTCACTTGCATTTTCAGTAAGGAAAAAGCAAATTGACAACATAAACTAGACGTGAATTTCCACAGTCAGTCTATGGGCCTAAGAAGAAAATTAGCTGTCTGATGCACCCATGCTTTTTGAGGAAGAAAGAGGTAAAAAGGGATGGATGACACAGAGATGATGCGTCAAGATAAGAGTCCTCTACTTTGTATTCAAGAGGTGTCTGGAAAACATGGCTTAGTAATATTAATATCAGATTTCATCACAACTCTGGCTTTCCTGAGGGCTTAGCACTACTGTAAATCTAGCTACTCTACTGAAGCTATATGTTCAAATCTTGTCTGAACCATGTGTGGTGACTTGACCTTGGCTGGCCGCCAGGTGCCCACCAAGCTTCTCTGTCACTCCCCTTCCTCAACAGGACAGAGGGAGAAAATAAAACAAAAAGCTTATGGGTCAAGATAAGGACAGGGAGATCACTTACTCATTACCGTCATGGACAAAATAGACTTTATGGGGACCTTAATTTAACTTATTACCAATTAAACAGAGTAGAATGAGAAATAAGAACAAGTCTAGAATAAGAAATAAGAAAAAATCTAAAAAAGCCTTCCTTCAGGGTACAGACACCTCCTCCGGCATGGAGTCCTCCATGGGTTGCAGTGGGATAACCTGCATCACCATGGTCTTCACCACAGGCTGAGTGGGAGTCTCTGCTCTGGCACCTGCAGCACCTCCTCTCTTTCTTCTTCACTGACCTTGGTGCCTGCATATCTCTTTTTCTCACATTTTCTCATCCCTTTCTCACAGCTACTGCACAGTGTTTTTTATCCTTTCTTAAATATGTTATCACAGAGATGCTACCAATGTTCCTGATGGGCTCGGCTTTGGCCAGTGGCAGGTCTGTCTTGGATCTGGCTGGAACTTTCTTTGTCTGACATGGGGAAAGCCTTCTCACAGAAGCCACCCCTGCTCCCACCCACCTTGGCTACCAAAATCTTGCCACGTAAACCCAATACACCATGCCAATATTCCATATACTGAGTATGAGGGCAAAGTTTACTTTTGTGAGCCAGTCCGCTTCATGACTTTGTAGAATTTATGCCAAATCTATGAAAAATCTATGAAAATTAGAATAAACTGTGGAGTTAGTAGGTGCCTCAGACACAGTGAACTACTGATTTGCTAGGGCTTTAAGCCATGCATCTTCTAGACTTGAGGAAGAGGGTGAAATAGGAATGATTTAGAGTTCCTACCCATTACAAGCTTCCACTCAAATGAAACTATTCTGGAAAAATAATCTGGCTGCAACTGTGGGGAAGAAAAATTCCTTTTGGTTTACTCACAACAGGTAAACCTCAAAGAAGGAAAGTCTCAACTGTTTGCAGTCTTACAGAGAACTGCATAATCAGATTCAGTTCCCTAGAGAAGACATCAGACAGAAGACACTTGCCCAGGAGATGCATCTTAAGAGCTTAAGCATAGAGGCTTCTTATATCAAGGAAAACACAGAAATACACATGAAAAGTAGATGGATCCAAACAGCTTTGCAAAGATGGAAAAGAAACGAAAAGAAACGAAAAGAAAAGAAAAGAAAAGAAAAGAGAAGAGAAGAGAAGAGAAGAGAAAAGAAGAAAAGAAAAGAAAAGGAAAAGAAAAGAAAAGAAAAGAAAAGAAAAAAGAAAAGAAAAGAAAAGAAAAAAGAAAACACAGGATAGACCAACAGTAACTGTTTCATAGCATTTTACAACATAAAAAGGTACTAATCAAAGTCTCTTTAAAATTCACTTTCCCATGTCCTACTGCCCAGGGAAGCTTCGTCTGCCTTGGAAGACAAGATATACTAGTTGTTCTAGCCTAGATTTAGCTAGTTGCATGAAATCAGAGTACCTTACAAGCAAAAAAAAGTGTGGCTTATCTTGACTTAAAGTATTTAGCCATTACTAATTTGGACATGCAGTGTACAAGGTCCATCCAAAAATATATATGTCAGTAGAGAGGTCTGCAGTTTTCATGTAATGAAGAGGGTAGGATCCATTCTTATGCTTACTGACGGTGATTGCAAAATTCCCTAAACCCGGACACGTCTACAGTGCAGTTGAAGTTACATTTAATAAACATTCAAACAATGTGGAATGGAAGCTACAAGTTTGTAAAGGGAAGTAAACTTGACCCAGTGCAAAGCATTGCAGCACTGTAAGAAATAATATTACTCCTCTTCCTTTAATCCCTTATGGCTTGCTATAAACTCCTACATAAACCAGCAGTTACAAGGCCGTCACTTGGAGTTACATTTACCCCCACAGCAGTTTCTTTTTTAGCTCTGAATTTTTATTTCATATGTTAAAGCAAGAGAAATAGTCTTTGCTCATTATCATAAATCATGGATAGCATATGCAAAAAGGCCATCACAGTCTATTAAATTAAAATGTTCAGATCAAGAACAGATGTCATGACTTATAGAGGTTTCTGAAGCTAAGGAAATGCACATCTGACCATGTGGAGGTGCAGTGTGTAGCATTATATTTGTGATTGTTTAGTGTGTGACATTCTGATGACCTGCAGGGTAACAGAGTGCTAAAGCGGTTCATGATAGAGTGCTTTCATTCTGGTATTTAACAGGTCATCTGCTAGGATAATAATTATGGTATTGTGTCTGGTTGAGATGGAGTTAATTTTCCCCATAGCAGCTCTCGTAGTGCTGTGCTTTGTTTTGGTAGCTAGAAAGGTGGTGATAACACACCAGGGTTTGGCTACTGCTGAGCAGTGCTCGCACAGCATCCAGGCTGTCTCTCCAACATTCGCCCCCTCACCACCAGGTTCAGGGTGAGTGGAATCTTGGGAGGGAACAGAGCCAGGACAGATGACCCAAACTGACCATAGCAATATTCCATATCATATGATGTCTGCAGAGCAATACAACCTAAGAGAAACGAGGAGATGTTTTGTCTTTCAAAGCAACTGCTATGCATGCTGAAACCGTACTTCCTGGGAAGTGGCTGGTCATCACCTGCTGATGGGAAGTAGAGAATAGATCTCTTGTTTTCTTTTGCTTCCACACACAACCTTTGCTTTTGCTTTATTAAACTACCTTTATCTTGACCCATCATTTTTTTCCATCTTATTTTCTCCCCTTCCTGTCCTGCTGAGGAGGAGAGTGATAGAGTGGCTTGGTGGGCACCTGGTGTCCAGCCAAGGCCAACCCACCACAATTATGCTGTCATTAAAAAAAAAAAAAAGAAGAAGAAGAAAAAAGCCTATAATCAAAGAAGGTTCATCAACAGAGATAGGTAGAAAACAGAGTTTGCAGCTAAGAAAAATATTTGGGAAGGAAATAAGGTTTTCTAATCACAGCAGACTAGGATTTTTCCATGGAGAGTAAAAGGAAAATCAGGAGTGGAGAGGTAGATTTTCTATTTATCCTCTTACAATAGAGATGTGTCCAGATGATAACAAAAAGTAGAAACCATGCCCCAAAGAAGCCTCTCTCTTGTGCAATGTACAGAGATTAGTCTACAAAGACAAACACTTGAATCAGTTATTTAAATTTATGTGATGTGACTGCCTACCAGAGAGGCAGAGGTTGAGGTCACTTTGTTTGCCAAAAGCGTACAATGACCCAATGGTTCAGACAGCTGCCTCAGGCCAAACATTCTCTCAGGCTGAGCTAATTCCCTGGTAATTCTTCTGCACCAGCTGCTCTAGGCTAGCATATTTTTAATATTTATACAGAACAGAAAAGCTTTGACAGGAAAAGTTGAGGGAAGCTGAGGGCAGTATGTTAATCAGAACCCTTGAATCAGGGTTTCCTAACAAGTTAATGATTCCAGTATTCTGGGTTGAGTTTCTAGACCTGAGGAAACATTTCTGACAAAAACTCTTCAAAACTAACACTTCAAACCAAACCAAACCAAACCAAAAAACTATTAATCATTATTTTTCAAACAAGAAACCTTGTACTAAAAATTGCCTAACAAGCTCTTGTGTTATCTGTGGTAAGTAAAAAGATCAAAGACATACACTAACTGTGTGATCTGCCTTGAGTAAGGCAATGTGTGTAACATCCCATCACCAACACACACAATACTCAATAATCCAGACACAAACCCTTCCTTCACATCATTAATAATGAGTCACGTCCTCTGGCTGTCAAACATTAGACACGAAAGCCAGGACTTTTTACTGAATAATTAATTTCACCTTATAGTAGACATTTGGTCAGGTGAATCCTGCCTTAAAAGTGTCATTGGCAACCAGGGGTATATCCATACGTCTTGAACTTTCCTGAAATGGTTCATATATGTGGGGGCCGAACACCCAGGAACTGGGGTACACTCACTTGTGTATCCAAGTGCCAGGTGTTTCATGCAGAAATGTTTGAAGGGTTCTTCTTCTGACAAAATCCGCCTACTAGCAATATAAACCAGGGCACATTCTTCGCAGATAATGTGGACACTATCTGATCAAATGGAAGTAAGACATCATTGTTCATCCTTCTTACCTCTGAAGAAGTGGGTCTGCAGTAGCCAGCTCCAAACACCAGATTTTCCAATGACATACTGGACTGGTCTGGTCCTGCCTCCAGGTTGCCTTTACCAAGCCATGAACCTTTCCCTGGACGAGCAAAACTAAAAGAAGAAATATTGAGAAGAAAAATAATCAGAGCAGTATTGTTACAGAAGACTCATTGTTGTCCCAGTGCTATTTCCTTCCTTACAAAATGTTTGCAGTTTTGGTTTTGGCGGTGATGGTTTTTGCTTTTGCTTATTTCAAGCTGACAGCATAAGCCCATGTTTCCTTTTCAAAATTAACATTGTCCAGCATGCACTAGCTCAAATGATGTGAATGGACTTTGCTTTCTCGGCATTCAATCCAGTGGCTTGAAAGTTATCTTTCAGTCTGTCCTTTCTCTCCTTTCTTACAGATCTTCTTCCAGCATAACGTCTCAAGAGTACAACTTTTCCATCTATCCACACAGATAATACTCTTACTCAACTTCTCATCAGCTTGTATCTTGGTTGATGCAACATCTTTCTCTCTGACTTTAACTATATCCTCTTTCCTCTTTGAATTGTGCATGATGTCTCTTCACTATCAATATATTTTATAGCTCACCCCAATCTTTTATTACAGATTGGACGTTTAGTTCCCACTTCTCACTGTCCCATGACATAAGCGTCCAGCAGCAAAACGACAAGACTTCAGCCCAAAACCTGCATTTCCTTTTGCTGGGTGCAGTCCATTCATTTGGGATGTGTCCTCCCATACCCATGTGCAACATGAATTCACTGTTATCCAAATTCTTCCTCAAAAACCTGATAGAATTTAAGTTATTTTAGTGCTCAGCTCATTACCTCTCAGTGCTGACATGGTCACAGTACTCCCTTCTGACTGTATCTGCATGACTCCTATCTTACAGCATGAACTCAGTAAGAGTGGAACATTTTGTTTGGAGTTTACTCAGCATCAAGCCCAGCAGAGTCCTGATGCATAGCTAGGGCTCTTACTCTGAATTAATCTGAGCAAAGGTCTACATCCCAGCTAATGATGTAGGCTGCCTTTATATTTGCTGGAGAGGAATTGACTTTCCAGGGTATGAGTCATCTCTTTCTGAAGTAGTGATATCAAATAGGTCAGATGAATTTCACCCTCAAAGTGCTTATTTCTTATTGTGGACTATAAAGAGGCTAGGATGACTGCCTCATAAACAACTGAAGTGAGGTGAGATAAACGCCACTGTTAGTCTCTGTGATAACATGTGCTGTATATAAAATATACCAAGATTTCAAGAGAGGTATCAGGCTACTTGTGGCAAATACAATGAGCCAAATTACTGACTTTAAATGGTGATACAAGCAAACATAAGTGTTCTTAAAAACCATGTAGGCAAAGGTGGAATTGAAATACAAAACTGCAAAGAAAAAAGAAAAGCACATTCGCAGTTCATACTCAGTGCAGACGTAATGTCAGTGCGTTTGTGCTATAGCTTCAGGCTGGAATCACCATTCGCAGCACCTGATGCCCATGCAGGCATCCCAAATTACATCATACCCAGGAGACCTGGTCTTCTTGAAAGAACAAAAGCTTCCAAGATGGGGAGCGCAAAAAACATTTTTAAACCATAACGTGCCAGAATTAAAAGCCACAGGGCAGTGCGTTCATTCTGCCAAAACTTTCCAAACTGAGGTTATTCCTCTATGTAGATATGTATCACATGGCCACATCAGCTCAGATTAGCCGTAATTCATGGCTGTCTAAACCTGATTCAGTTATTAAGAACAGATAAGAGTCCTGGCTGCTGAACAGAAACACACAACAAAAGAAAGGATGCTTATGCTAAGGATACAAGACAAAAGAGAGGGACAGCAATGCTTGTTATCACCCAAGTAACAGGTGAGGTTCCGACATGCAGGGAAACTGAGTGATGTATGCAACATCAGAAGAACCTCCGGCAAAATTAGGAATTGGACAAGTTTCAGAAGGTTAATCATGAACCCCTGCCTCGCCTCTAAGCCAAAACTGCTGTTTGTTCTATATCACCTAGCATTCATTTACTGACAAAAAGGACATCCCGTAAGGGGGAGCATGGTGTAAAGACCTTAGCATATATCTGGCCATGTTTATGTATGTATTAATTTATGTGATCCCAGAAATTTCCAGCTGGCTGCTTCTAAGCAGCATGAAGTCTTTCCATGTATTTCATACCTGCAACATTTAAGACAAAAATAAATAAATAAACTAAAGCAATTTCAGCCAGCCAAGAGATAAACACTGCTCTGAATAATTTCAGTTGTTATTGGATGATGTTGTCTGCCCTGGTCTGCTGGAAAATCTCAAGAAGCAGAAATAAAAAATGATTGTTGTGGTATCAGAGAGAGAAGCTTAAACAAATGTTGCCTGCACATGAAAAACTCCTCATTTGAATATTAGCAAAGCTTTCAAAGGTTTTAAGGGAGAGAAAAGCACTTTTTAATGCCTTTTTTATTTATTTATCTTTTGCTTTTACAGCAGAAAAGGGATTTTAATCTGATGTTTTTATGGAAATTGCTGTAAAACAAAAACCTTTTTTGGGAAACCTGCCAAAATGTCATCTGTATGTTGACGGAAAGTTTAAGTGGAAGGCTTACAAACTGTTGATGTTCCCCTAATGCTTTCTGAAGTACATAATACTTGAAGAGAATTTTTATTAGCAATAACAGGTTAATTTGCTACATCAAATTTTGGGGTTTGTATTTATTTTTTCCAATTATTCCTGCAACCATGCTCATTTTTATGAATTTTGAACCTTGGTTATTTACATGTCTATTTGGACTATCTTTTTAATAGCATTGATTTAGTATCAACATTTATATCCTCATCCTGTATGTTAACCTTAGCTGTTATTTGGAGTCAGGATAAAAAAGGTCAGAGGTAATGTGTGCATGTCTGAGAGAATGAACATGTGTGCAGAATTAATATTTTTGGTGAAAGAAACAATAGGAGTTTTTTGCTGTTTTTTCTGAGCTATTCTTTTGATGACCTTATCCGTGAGATGTCTCTATCCTTCAGAGGAGTCTTGTAGTTCCTATAGCAGCCATCTATGGACACATAATGTAGTAACCTGCCTTAAAAAGCCCAATTTTTTCCTGTGGTGTAGCCTGCAAGATACCTGCAATCAAAATATCAGAACTTTCTGACTCAGAGGTTATATTCAGGCAATTATTTCCAGCAGTTATGGTTATCTTCTATGAATTTGTGTCCATGCCTTTTTGATTTATACTTTTGACTTCCGTAACGTCTCTTGGAATGAATTGCACACTGTAATATGTGCTGTACTTTCTGTTTGTTTTGAACCTGCTGTGGAGAATTGAATGTGTCACCTCTTAGTGCTTGTGTGGTGCAAAATATTAAATAATCATTCCCTGGTTTGTATCTTCTGTGGAGAATTCTCTAACACATAAATGAGATGACAGTTCCCTAGCATAAGAAATGGATTGGCCTTGATAAATGTTAATTCAGATGTGTTATTGAAATAATTCAGAATAAATGTTTTAGGCCAGTTTAATAAAACATAATATTCCCTTCGAGTTTAAACTGCCCCAAAATGAAATAACCCTTTTTTATTTTCCACTCACTTTTTTCAAAATGAGGATCTTTTGCTTCTTGTGGTAAGCAAAACTGTATTTCTTCACAAATTGTAGTTTTCAGCAGAATGGGGCAAAAAAATTAACAGATTGGGATCTCAGTTTTGCTTGGGAAAAAAACTGTCTTCCACCGTATGAAATAGTAAAACCGTAAAAAACAAACAAACAAAAAACCACACAATCACCATATTTCTAATGACAAGAAATTATAATCTTGTGTCTGAACCAGGAGTGGAAGTTCAGGAAACGAACTTGCATCCCATTTCGGCCAGATCCTATGCAGAAATCACTTCTTGTTCCCTCAGTCCCTTATGCATAATATATTACTGATTTTAAAAGTGAAAAATATAAGTAAGTCCTATAGAAACCACACAACTCAGAATTAAACCCTCCCATCCTCCACTGACAGTACTGTCTGCATTTCATCAGTAACTTCCTTCTAACTCCCACAGATCCGAAACATGTAATGCACAACACCAATTTCCCTCAGTTTTTTAACACAAAACTTTAAATAGCTTTTGGCAAATTACTATTGGCACATGGCCATAGGGTGCATGGATGATCTGTTATTTGTTTTTGAGAATAATACATGGATATTTACAAATTTGCTCCTTTAGACATATTTCTCTCTTACACAAAGTGTTTCACTAAGGTTATAATGAGTGACTCTAAAATGTTATGAGTTTCTTGGGTAAAACTGGTAAGATTTACTAAAATAAACTTTGTAATGGAAACACACATCTCTCCCTAGATCCTAAACAGAGTTGAGGGGGAATGTGGTTTGAAATCTAGTGATTCTGATTGCTGGAAAATGCTGGTTCATTTAAACTTAACCTTGATTGCTATAAAACTTGAAAGCAGGTAAAGTTATGTGGTGATATTTATCTAGTTTTGGGTGGGGCTGGTTTTTTTTTGCTTTTTGGTTTGGTGGGGTCTTTTTTGTGGTTTGTTTTTTTTTTTGAAAGTTTGACTCCGAAATAGTCAGGGAGTTTTTATGTAACTTTACAGCTGGTAGTTCAGGAGAATGTCAAAATTGAAGGCTTACCTTTGCAGATACATAACAAACAGTAACAAATAAAAGAAAATTCAAAGGAAAAAACACCCAGTTATTATGCAAGGCTTCTTAAAGGAAAAAAATATAAACCAGTATTCTTTTAATAAACATACTATGGAAGCAATAGTTCTTCACTGCTTCACTGCATAAATGCTCCATTTTCTTTCTACAGATTATCTTATTTGCAAATAGGATGGACAGGAAAAGTACGTCAGAACTTTACTACCCCAGGATTACATCTGTGGCAGTTTCATATATAAGTTGCCCATAAGGAGGTGCCAGTTACACTTACAATTGTAGAAAAATTGACCTGCATAGTCTTCACCCAGATGCGAAGTGCACAGGGTAGTACAGTGTGTGTATCATACACAGATACATAGATACATCAGCTGTGCTTTTGAGGAACAGGAGGATACCTGGGAATAAAATAATTTAGGCAAGATAAAATTGCTCAAGGATGGTCAGGGTTGGCCTGATTCTGCAGTGTAGTGGAGCAGAGCAGAACTAGGTCAGGGCTGAAACCTTTGAATACTCTGTGTCCCTTTGATTCTGTTCCCTCTTCCCAGAACAGAGTAAGCTGAAGGCACTGAAAAATTCAGTATCTGTGTCTTGTTTCTCCACCTGCAATATCTGTATTATTTCTCAATCTCAGATGCCACCAAGATTTCTTGTTTCTCATACACTGATCTGGATATGGGCAATTAACAATTCAATGTTAACAAGTAAAATCTTGAAAGTCTACTTTGATTTTCACATAGACACATGTATGAAAGTTGGGAAGAGACTAGAAAGTTGAGGAGTATCTAGAAAGCTGAGGAAATTAAACCTCTTTCTTATGCAAACAAGAGGAAACAGGTTTGCCAGCTGTCTGTGATGAAGGATCTTGCTTATCTGCAGCAATTTCAAGACTTGCTTCTTATTTTTTCCCCTTGGTGGTTTGGGTTTGGTGTTTTTTTGTGGTTTTTTTGTTGGTTGGTTGGTTGGGTTTTTTTCAGAATGAAAATGTTTTCAGCTGAAGCCCAAGAGCCAAAGTAAGACCGCAAACGCTGTGGCTATTGAGTGAGCTGGATTCTGCACAGTCCTTAGACAAAGCAGTTTTGGGAAGACCAGTCTGTACAGATAGCAGCAGGCTTGTGCTGAAACACAGTTTTTACATTTCCAGAAAGCTTTCAGAGGAAGAAAGTATAAAGCATCTGAAGACAGCAAATAAACTTTCAGTAGAAGACATGCCAACCAGATCCTATTGTCCATGCTGCTTAATAGGAAATACAACATATAGGGCATCATTTTCAGTGTGGAAAACTGTGTGTGTAACTGTGTATTAGGGTACTTCTTTCAGAGATTATTTACGAATCAGTTTTTCTTATAAACAGTAGTATGTGCTAACTCCTTTCAGGAAGGAATGGTGCAGAGGTCTATGGAATTAATGAAGCGGGTAACCATGTTTCTTGCTGTTTGTTTCCTAAATTAGTCTAATGTAAGAAAGGCACTGAGCTGGCAGCATGACTGAGACTAAGTAGCCCTGTACACCATAGACGTGGATCTATGCCTTTGGGAAAAGCAAAAATATTTCTTAAAGTCTGAACTATGCTGGAGCAAAGCACCTTTTCTAACAGCTGATGCTGGGCTAATAACTGCTGGTTGCACTTACAGACTGGACCAGTTGTGAAGGCAGTGAGAGGGAGCTAAGGTAGAAGTCAACGACTCAGGCCAGAAACCAAACTCATGTATACAAAACAGAAAACTGGAGTCCAAAACCCCTGATTCCTCTGTGCCTTCCTCCTGCAACAGCTTACTCACATTTAGCCTCTGGAGCTTAGGTAAAAGAACAAAACCCAATATTTAAGCAGTTTGTGGAGGCCAGTTCCTTCAGCAGGGGAGTACTCTCAAGCCTGAATATCATTCACTTTCTCTGTTTATCTTTTGACAGACCTGCTGGGATCATCTGTCATCCTGGGTAAAATGAGGTCACCAGAGGCAAGCCCTCTACTTTCCAACAAGAACTGTCATTTCTGTGATGTTAGGAGAGATATGCCAGCCAACTCCTGCTCTAGATTCTCCTCACTATTTCTCCCACATCCCAAAAGTCTGAGAATACTGCCTCACGATTTGCAGTTGCCAAAAGCATTCAGTGCAGACACCAGTGCCCTGTGCAGCAGCTGTCACTGTGGGAGGGCAAGGGCCTTGGGGGCTGCAGCAGCACAGCTCAAGCCCTGTGGTTTGCAAGCAGTGGTGTGACAACGTCCTTTGGTGCCTGGTGGAAGGGTTTGGGTGTAGGGCAAGATGCAGGTGAAGGGAGCAGTGTTTCAGATCGAGACAATAGCTATTGCAACCACTGCACCCCACATTCCTGTTCTGCCCTATTATTGCACTCCTGCCTGGAAAACCAAAGTTTTGGACTTGGCCCCGAGCAGCCCAGCTTCCCCAGGCACTTCTGGGGTGCTTTTTAGAGAAGTCAAAGAACTTTAAATGTCAAAGTGAGAATTTTTAACCCAGCTCTGACTCAGTGCTCTGTAGGGACAATTCAAAACCACGCAGACCCCTCCCTGCTGCTCAACGTCCCCTCTGCAGCAGCATCTCAGAGGGATGCAGCTATCTAAGGAGCCAAGAGAGAAGGTGATATAAGCCCCAAGGTATCACATCGTGCTCCTGGTCATCCCACATCTAGACCAAATATGATTGCTGTAGAGGTAACAGAGCTGGAGGTAAGCTGACTGCAAGTCTGTCTCATCACCTCCCTATCCAGCCTCTCACCTGCTTAGTAAATGCATAAAGTCATTAACAGTTGCCATGAATTGGGACCCTATTAAAAAGTTGAGGGCTATACTCTTTAGAAAAGCTGAATCACAAAATTTCCATCCAAAATTCTTCAAATGATCCCAGAAACGTGAACTTCACTCATTCTAAGTTTGGTAAGAGTGGAGGGCTTCAAGGTATCAAACCTAATTGCATATTTATTATATAAGAATTATTAACCCGGACAAACATCAATATCAAAATGTTCAATTGTCAAAAACCAGGAGGTAATGGAGGCACTCTGGGAAGGTCTGCTCAACAGGAGCTATTTGTGAGTGTACATTACCCTGCAGGGAAAGGCCTGAATCTGCCTTGCTGATTTCTCTACGGTTTTCACTGTTTAAATGCAGGCAACACAGAAGAACTTTGGGGAAGAGTATCTAATTTGCCAACAGAGCTAACAAAATGTGAAAAGCTGAGTCCACAGGGCATATGTAAGCAGATAGCTGTGCAGTGCAGGCAAAGTTGTTTTCCAGAACTTCAGGACAGCAGTGAATTTCAGTTTTACATAAAGCGTGATCTTTATTTTCAGGGTAGGTCTAGATCTGTTGCTTTACATTTCAGTGGATACATATGTGTAGAAATAATATGTATATAAATGTAAAGCACATACTATAATGGGACAGTTCAAGGTAGCAAACTAAACCACAATGAAATACTGCGTAGATATTTTCCCCAGACAATGTAACTATCTGGTGTTTATTTTTTCTATAATGTGACAAAAAAGACTTTCCGGTCATTCAGGTTCTATTGTGCTACAAAAATAAAGCTCCGATTTTACAATTAAACTTTTTTTCTGTGTTCCTAGTAAACTCCAATGATAAGTGATAAGCAGGAAAGTTCTGAGCTGTGAGAAAAACAACTAAGTTTTAGCTGGCTGATTTTGTTTCAGAATGCTTTGAATTTGTGTTTCTATTGCACTAGTGTCTTCACCCTGATTTACATCTACAGAACGCATGATATAAAAACTCTTTGGGTTTTGAATATTTATCAAGAAGAAGACAAATTTTTCATATCACACTTTAAAATTATTTTACTGGCTTAAGCAAATGAGACTCTGTATTATGTGTCAAAAATATTCATTCTACTGCGTTGAGTAAAAATTCTGTATACTTCATACATGTCCACAAAATCATATTTGAAAAGCTATGATAATCTGACTATGGAACAGTTGCTTATCATGCGACTTATGCTTAATAATAGTAACAAGTCTCTGCAGCCCTATTCATTATAGGATAACAAAGCACTGAAAACAGTCATTAAGCTGATAACTATTGTTATTTCACCCTTTATATAATAGAACTATGGACAAATTGTCTGAGCGAAATTATCTGGTTAGAAACAGTCTGTTAGACTCTAATTCACTATCTAAAAACTCAACACATAGGAGAAGAGAGATGCAGCAGTTACCTGTATCTCAGCAGCAGCAGCAAAGACAGATACATCAGTCTGATCTACTAATGCAAGTCACATCACTGTCACAACTCAACCTTTTGCAATCTTAATTCATTCTATGGCATCATGTACAAGCAATGCCTTTATACAAATGGAGAACTGAACGAAAGATGTATTAAGTCAAAACATGAAACCTGAGATAAAAAAGTCTACAGGTTCATCTTTTCTTTCTGACACAGTGGTCTTCGCACAATATTTGACAGACTTCAGTCTCCTGGTCATTTGGCAAACAGCAAGGCCTTGTTGGAGTAAAGGAAGCTGAAAACGCTGAACATTGCATTTTCCTTCAGGACCAAGGGAGTTCCCTCCCTCTCAGACTCTTTATCTCATGCTATGACAAGATTGGACACAAAGTAAATTGCCAGAAAGACCTTTGCTTCCCCTCGCCTGCTCTAAATATTAGAAGATATTGACCTCCGGTTCTGTTTTATTTGAAGGAGTTCTGAATTATTTTCTTGTCATTACGAATCAGATAACATAAATCACACCTAGACCCCATGGCAGCTAGTATTTACTGCTGCACGGTTAAATCAGATGATGTTGCAAAGGGAAAATTCAGCGGAGCCTTACCCAGTACTGACTAATGCATGCCTCCTTTTAGCCATGTTATGAATTATGCTAATGCACAGAGGCCACAGATGAGATTAGCTTCCAGCTCTCCTAAATGCTTTACAGAACAACAGGGGAAAAAAATGTAACTGCTCTTAGTTGCTTTTAGACTAAAGAGGAAAAACCGTCAAGAAGAGATTTTTCACTTTTCTCATGTTACAGATGGGGAATAGAAAGATCAAGACTAATTAAAATTTCTGAACACCTTTCCAGAGGTTTTTCTAGTTTTTGATCAGACCCCTAGCATCTTAGCACAAGAAGAAGCCTGTGTCAGAGGCTGGCTCAAAACCCCAGTCTCGAGAACCCTAGCCCAGGACCAAAAACCTTGAAATTAAATTATCCTCTCTGCTTCTCCTATACAGTAAGCAAATGAACTCGGAAGAGGAATGTCTTCTGCCTTTCAACAGAGATTTCTGTGTCTTTTACCTGATCAGAGGCTGGTGTAATGCCACCAGTGACGCATGCACCGTGACGGATATCACTGACAGGTGGAAATAGTCAAACATGACAGGAACATGGTGGTGCAGACCTCTCTGGGGGTGGAAGTGAAGACACAGTGTACGGCTGCTGATCATGGGGATTGTTGGAACATCTCTCAGCCTGAAAGAGAAAGTTTTACAAGGGTTAGTGAAAGCTTGAGTTGTCACCGCCCGTAACATGCTACAGGCAGCAGACAAGGAGATGGCTTGAGGTGGATTTTGACCACTTCCCAGCTTCATAAGCGTTTACAGAACTGATGACTATCTTGTGTTGTACTTCTGCCCAGCATAAATATCAATATAAATATAGATATAAAAAGAAATAATAAAAAGTAAATATATATATATACACACACACTGTATAAAAGAAAAATAGATGTGATGCAATTCCAGTTTTCCCTAGTGATTGTACTTGATGTCCACCCATGCACTAGTTCTGGGGACACCAAGAACTAAGTAGGAGAAGGAAATGCATTTAGGAAGCTCCTCAGTTTATTTGAGTGTTCATAGCCAGGACAGCTCACTACTTGTGATTTTCAGTGTAAGAACAATCAACTCAGGCAATCTGTGCGAGTTAGAAGCAGTCTTGTGTCAGAGCGAGCTGAAAATATTCAGAGTACCTTTCCACATACCTGATCTTCTGAAAAAAACTTTCTGCAAGAGGCCAAAAAGAGAGTAGGTGAAGTAACTGCAGAGAGGCAATACAAGTTGGACTGACTTCTCCTTTAATTAAATAAAAAGTAAGACTTTCATGTAAAGTTTGATTATAGCTATTCCAGGATAACTTCCCCAGTATGCAGTCAACCACATGACATATGAATCACCTATAAGGTGGGAGACTGAGATGTAAACCTGGAGTGTTTGCTTTGCTTGTGTGAGCAACTTTTGCTTTACCTATTAAATTGTCCTTATCTCAACTTTTGAGTTTTACATTCCTTTCTGATTCTCCTCCCCATTTCTCTGGGTGAAGAGGAGTGAGCGAGCGGCTGCGCAGTGCTTGGTTACCAGCCAGGGTTAAACCACGACACCCTCCCACACCCTATAAATGCTGCTGAAGTCATTGCAAGCCTTTTCTGTGATTCAGTAAGACTGAATAACATCTGGGATCACAGTTTCTATTATGTCTCAGGAAGGGATGCTATTCCCACTTCACCTAAGATTATGGAATCAAATGCAGTTGAAAGAAATCAAATTAAATGAGAAGACTCTTTCCTCCTAAAATATAGAGACAGCTTTGGTTCTTAATATAAGAAAAGTGCTTAGCATCTTCATACACCCACCTGCAGCCAGAAAATACTTTATTGTCTCCTGAGATAAATGCATTTCTGAACCACAGCCCCTGCTCACATGGAGGTCAGAGATCATGTTCCCTTTGACTTTAACAGCAGCAGAGATAAAGCAACACAAACTTTTGAAAACCTTGCACTTAAAGGAGAAAAAATGTTCCTTTAAAGAAGAGTATGACAAACTCTGTTCAAATACAGACAGGGGAAACAGAAAAACTTCAACACGGAGGCAAAGACTTACCAAAGCTATCCCTTTTGTCAAACGACTCTCACTTCATCAAAGTAATTTCCCAATTGAATAAACCCCTGCATTATATATTGAGCTTAAATCAGCACTTACTGTTGTTCGCTATCAGTAAAGTGCAGGTCCAACTTGAGCTGAAAATCTGCCTCACTTAATGCATCTTCCACCTACAAAAAAGAAAGGCAGGGTTACCTTTGTAAGTTGGCACCTACAGCATTAAAGGCAAAGGTGGATGGGTTTGTCTGATAAGAGCAAAGGCAAAAATATGCAGCAACAGCAGCACCGCACCACAGTGGGAGAAAGGAGCAAATGCGACAACAAGTTGAGGTAATTGCTGAAGGAGTCAGAGGTAACCACAGCAGTCAGAGGTGTTATCTGCTCTCGGGTGTCTTGTCATGTCAAAAAAATCAGTCCAGACAAGAGTAACCAGAGTGTGTAGAGCACTGTATTTGTTAGATGCTTGCTCTTTGCACACTGAGAGTCAGTGGAGTGTTGCTGAAGCTGCACTCCCTCATTGAATGAGTATTCTTTGGGCTTATCTTGTCAGCTGAATGAGAACAGGACTAGGTTTTCTTGGTTGAGAAATAGCCGTGAATTCTTCTGGTTACCCACCTGTAACTAACACAAGGTTCAAAGTTTACAGCCTAGAACAATCAGAAATGGCTCAATTCTAACAATTTTTGATGTCTAATCATTGGCCTTTTAGGTTTTTTCTCAGCAAACGGAGGTTTTCTAGCCTCACAGTCACTCCTTTTGTCACTTGGCAGATTCATGGAGGAAGTTCATAATTGATTTTCATCTAGATAATTTTCTTTGCAAAATTCAAAGGCTTTCAATGCTTTTAAAGCTTCAATTAATGAAAGTTTAACTGCTCACTTTGTTGCAGGATGTTGAGCATATTTACACATGATAGGATTCAGCTCGTCAAAACCACTGAAAATATCATGTGTGATCATAAGCCAACTGACCCACTAGTACCTTCACCTAATAGGTCCCACCAGCAAGATTACCCTTGTGTTATTGTCAATAATATACTTTAATCGGATTTTCTGAAACAGTACGTGAAGGGAGTTATCAGTTCATTATCTTCACCTGGAAAGGACTATATTGGATAACACACCCCAGCTTGGCACAGTTAAAACAACTATAATCAATGGGAACAAATAAATCAGAATGGAAGAAAGATTAAGGTGCCCAGCACTTTCTGCTTCACTTCCTTGAAATGTCTTTTCTTCCCCAGCAAAGCAGGTTTAGTAAAATTAAAAAAGCTTTTATTTCTATCAACCTAAATGGAAATATGAACAAAAAATTACTCATTTTATTACCAAAAGTCTTTTTCTGTAAGTGTAAGCATCCTTTATTGCATATCAGAGTACAACAGGAGATGCACAAGAACGCAGATGGAAAAGTGGAGTTGTTCACTGGGAGTAGAGTATAATAAATATAACTTCTTTGTACCCAATGTTTGCCACAAGAAAGGTGAGGTGAGACATTTACGTTCTGTCCTTTTTTCAGTGGAAAGCAGCACGCACAGGCATACAGTGAGCTGACCCATCCTGAGGTACACATTGGAAAAGGACAATTGATTTGTTTGTGCCTGTCTCTTTCCATTGACAGTATATAGAGCCTAGAGAAAAATCTTGATCTAGATACACTTGAATTTGAGATGGCTTATATTAGGGAAGATGAATTCTACTTTCTTGAGCTGATTAGCACCTTCTTAAGAATAGATTATACCAAAAATGCACTAAAGGCAACGTCAGAGCCATCTAGCTGGCTCTGACAGCTAGGATTCATAAAATACACAACATAAACCATGTTCTGCTAGGTTTTACAAAAGTGAAACTCCATCTACAGTGTACCTTTTTCCGCTGAAGCAAGAAAATGGAGAGTCAAGGACTGACTGTATTTTGGCTAAATTATCAAAGATGTAAAATTTAAACCCTTCTGAAGTCATATGGTATTTCTTCCAGCATGACCACAGGCACAGAGATGTGAGGAGAAAATTCCAGCTTCTGTTTATTGAAAATGTGCCTTCTCTTTTGTGTTTGTCTCAAAACACCTGGAAGTATGTCTTTCAGGAAAAAAAAAAAAAATACTTTTTTGTTTTTAATGAGTTGTTGTGACTAAAAATCACAGTTGCTGGCAGCTGCAAAGGAAATAATCATTATTGAAGCTACAGTCTGAATTTAAACTAGGAATTCAACTTTAGTGCTTCAGACAAAGCCAATCTCATCCTCCAACAGAGGGGATGAAATTTTGGGTCTGTGCCTAATACTGCTGAGCACCTGCCACTGTCACTGAAATCTGAGTCTGTGTTTAAAACAAGTTCAATAGCTAGAGACACTAACTCAAAACAACTTGAGGCAATGAGCAGATGTCTGAGAGACTTAGAGGCATTCATCACTGCATGGGGTCATACATTCACGTGCAAGTAATAGGATATTTTTAATCCCAAAACTGTACTGAAATCAGACTGTTCAGTGTAGTGCAAAACCCCCATAAAATCAAATCACTGTTCTCGTTACAAGTTTACGTGTTTTCCTTTGTATATTGGAGGCGTAAATATTAAGACAAGTGAAAATTGGACAGTTGTACAAAAATCACTAGACTCTTCATGAGAAAATACCATGAAAAGGCTTATGCACAGGTTGAGACACAATAGAATTATGCACAGTAATTACATGACACAAGTTACTATACAGCTTTGATACCTTCTGGACTTTCCTGTGGTTTACTTTTATTCACTTACTAGAACCACAGCTGGCCAAGATCCTTTACATGGGAAAAAAACAATGAAATGGCCTTTCCATAGCTCATACAGAAAAGACACTTCTACAATTTCTATCATCTCTCAGTCTCCTGTATAAAATAATGTTGTCCTTAAATGAAATATTGTTTGCTTATTTTAGTACTGGTGGGATGATTATGGTGTTTTCCAGTTGTCATTTACAGACTGTATAATTCTCCAAAAGCTTGATAGACTATCAGATTATTTTTTTTATTTCCTGAAGAAAAGTTTTAAATTTTCACACCAACCTACTTTAGAAACTATCCTGAAAAATTTCTCTGGAATATAATTAGTGTTTGACTGGCTAAACCAAGCAGTGTCTTCCCAGGTACTCTGTGAAGGGTCTTCCAGTGGTTTTTTACAAAGTTCTTTGACACCTCAGCTGTGTTAATGATTAAAATCACAACTTGTGAAAGAGAAAATAAAGATCTATGTTTGTCGAAATACATTCATACTAAACAGGGAATATTATTCTGTTCTGTAGTATTACATACACCCAAATAAAAGTAAAGGAAATTCTGAACGTCTGACCTCTGGGAAATACTGCATTTCACATGCTTATCTTGTCTCCAGTCAAAAATAAGATAAGTGAAGACAGCTCTGAACACAAATTTTGAAAGCTTTCTTTGAAATAGTACATGCATTTCATTCTTTTTTCCCCCCATAAAATCAAACAAAGCTGAAATTAATTTTGTCATTTCTTATTTGATTAATTCTTCATTGTTTAATCAGCTTATATTACTCTGAATTTTCTTGTAACATCGTCTTGTGTCTTATGGAAAGTAAGTCTGCAAATTCAGTTGCTGGGGTGTGCCTACATTTGCCCTAGTGTTCCCACTTTGTGCCTCACAGTTTGTGCAAGAAGACCCCATATTCATCTGTGAGCAGATACAATTTTCCAGAAGGTGCTATCTGGAGTTCAGACTGTTTTCTAACCTCTGCCTCTCTCACCAAAGTACTGCACTGAGAGGGAAATGCATTTTATCAAGCACTGTTTGGAATCTGTACAATAGAAAGTATCTGTATATGAAAAGTAAAAGTATTTTATACAATAAAAAGTATATACAAAGCAAAATACTCCATTTTCTGCTGAACTGTCTGGAATCAAGTGCATAATTTCAGTGTTGAATTCTGTTTTTTTTCAGGTTTACGTTTACATCTTTGGTTTAGATTTTAAGAGCTGTGATAATACTGTGATAAACTGAAGTTTCCAGTGTTCTTCTGATGTACTTCCATAATACCATTTAGCCAGAATGTCCGACTGAATACCTGGATGTCCCATCTCACTTAAATTTCTCTGGAAAGTACAAAATCTAATATACTGTGATATCCCAGCTTGCCTCACTCTGTCCTCTCCCTGCTACTACATTGTCCCTGAATGGAGCCAGCAAACGAGGAGACAGACAAGTTACCTGGTTGATTGCTTGATGAAAGAGGCAGAGCTCCTTCTTTAATAAGAATGAAAGGAAAAGCTTATGAAAATAAATCAGACTTCTTTGTAACACTAAAGGCTACCTCAGCCCTGCAATATTGTTTCCTAGGAAGTCAAAGAATCCTGCATTCTGGGATAATATAGAAAAAGGCATCTAATAAACCAGAGAGTTTTAACACACCATTTATATTGTGAAAGGTATGCTCAGTGCTGCTTCTAGGTGGATAACTGAGGCGTCTTTCATTTAATGCCAGACATAGAAGATGTATTTCTGTATTTAAGCTTATATATGGCTATGCAAGAGGAGCGGGAATAAAGAAAACAAAAACCAGTAGCAAATAATCTTATCTGGACATACACATTATGTTTTGTTGTTTGGCGGGTTTTACGTACTAATACTATCTCAGCAGCCTATCTCATCAACAAAACTACCCTAAGCACCGTGGGGAGAAAGCATCCTTCTACCTTGTTATAATATTTGATAATTCCAGCTCTGACAGCAGAAACTCTATAGAGCACATGAACTCAATACTTCCATTACCCAGTCTAACTTCCTTATCTATTTATCATAGCTTCCATTTATAGTAAAGCAACAAACAGATCCTTCACCCTGAATTAAATAAAGTCACCATAGCACACAATCGGCACAAAAAGGACCCACATCTGTTGTGTGTTAAATAAGTTAAGAGATTGTGCACAGAGATAATATTTAAAACACTTTACAAATCTCTAGTTGTTTTGCCAACGCCACATTGTAAGGATCGCATCCAACATAAGAGATTATGTGGCAGATGCAACATCGTCTCTGAAACATAGTTGTGGATACAATAGGTTTCTTCCCAGCATGGTGCCCAGTGGAGTGCCACACTTTGGTCTCTCCCATATTTGTATCAAATTTACAAAGTTGTGGAGGACAAGACATCAAAGCAGAAAAAAGAGGCCTGGCAGCACTAAGCAGAAGTGAAATGTGTTAATCTAGTCAACATGCAAAAAAATTTTACAGACCTTGATTTTTTGCCTTTGATTCTTTAGTGTTTTCAGCAGCTCATCTCAGACCAACAGACCTGTTTATCCTCTTATTCTACACCCAAAGCAACTTCCTCATACAGACATAATGGAGTTTTTTCTGTGCAAAACCATTCTGTAAGTATTGAATTGGGTAGCTGCCCTTTTCCCAAGGCACCTTCTATGAAAAGACAAGCGTGATGCACACAGCACATCAGGAGTCAGAATGAGTTTTAGCTGTGAGGAATGTTGTAGGATTCTTTTTTTTTTTCTCCATTTTGTGAGGTGCACAACTTTCCTGAATATTAATGCAAAACTCATCAGAAGTCATCCCTGCTGAACACAGCAGAAACTGCTATAATTCGAGGGGAGGGACTTTTAATCAGCGATGTTCCGCTGAGGAAGGATAAAGCTAGCATTCAATTAAGCATGTTGGAACATTTTCCTAGCGAATATTGATAAACTTGCATTTAGTAATTTTTCATATAAGCACAAAACAACAATTCTAGGGAAAAACAAATTGATGACATTATGCTAAAAAAATCCAACAATCACAAACCAAAGAAAACACCAAGGAAAAAGTGGGAGGGAAAGGGAAGCACGTGAAATAAGCTTGAATTAGGTTCTCCAGCTGTTTTAATTTAGATCTATATATAACCCATGAATATATGGGTTGAAATAGAACAAAACAGAAATTTTAAATCTCTTCATGCTCAAACAGAAAATTATACAAAGAAGAACAGGTGAGCATCTCTGATGCCAGCTTCAACACAGAGCATTTGATTCACACTGGCTGCATAACCTACAGGACCTATTTCTGATGGCAAGCTGATTTTGCAAAAACAGCCAATGTCATGTGTCTCTCATTATCACTGAGAGCAAGTACCAATGCCATGTATTTTGCATCAGTCCTCGTGCTGGCAAAGCAAAGTGATGACACATTGCGCCAGACCTGAGTGCTGTTCTACTATGACACTTTCTCCCTTTTCTGTTTAAGAGTCCAGTACAACAGTACTCTCTGTACTGTAAGACTGATTCTTTCTTGTAGCTTCTGGGAACAGGAGTTATCACTGGAAGACATCAGTTTCACATCAGTAAGAGGAAGCCAAAGGTGCCCTAGAAGATGGGTAGTTCACTTCCCTTGTGTGGGTGCTCACATTGGCTGAAGGAGTGGATGCCAAATGGGGAGAAGTATCTCAGTAAGAACACATTCTAGCTGAGACACGATGGAAAGCAAATGGATTGTACGTGGGCTGTAGGGAAGGTAAGCTCCAGCAATTCTGCCATGCACTCCTGCAATCAGGAGCACTAAGGAGAAGGGTGAGGAGACCTCTGAGTGGTGGAAAGGGACTGGGTAGCTTGGCTGTAGTACTGTCATTGGTGTAGCAAAAACCAGTCACAAGGAGAGAGGAGAAGGAGAAGATAGCAGTAATGGATGGCAGGAATAGAAGCTGGTCCTAACAAGATGCAGAAGAGTCCCAGTTTTCTCAGGTGAGGTTGATCTACACAAATATGTAGAATGAGTGATCTAGTGCAGAAATGACAAATTATGGTTGACACACTTGAGTTTCTGATATACTGATTTACCAGTATATGTCAACATCTCATTCCACTGAAAAGCCAAGGTGTAGACTACTCTTCATAACAGGCACAGTGCAGAGGGTCTATCTGACCTAATGCAGATGTTTGTAGTGTCGGCGTTTACAAACAAACAAATTACCCCAGGCACCCTGGTCAGCACAAGTAATCATGGGTACTGGACGGTCGATCTCCTTCTAATGCAGATGCTGGTATTTGGTCAGATAAATCATGCTTTTACCTCCATCAGCTCCATTGATGGGACCTGGGCCAGCACAGGGACCCCATGGCTTCTCAAATGGAGATATCTGTGCAATGGACACCTAAAGTTAGGTAAGAGGAATCTCAGCCCTCCTGGTTTTTATGTGCATCAGAAGACAACTCACCCTTTCGCCATCCAGAAGCAGGTGCACTCTGAAGTTCATTGATTCATTAAGAATGATCTCTTCATTTCTGTACAAAATCTGAAATATCCTGCTGTAAACGTTGTTTTCATGAACGTAGGCTGAGCAAAGGCTGGAATCACCTGCACAAAACACAGACAGACTCCTGGTGTGATTTCTGCAGGGAGATTATTTTTTCTCCTACATTTTCCCTTCAGGATTATCTAGGCCAGTTTTATTAGTACTTGTAATTAAACACTTGCTTTCTCAATAATCAATGGTAATGGAGCAGATTGGTATTGTGGGGTGCAGATTCCCAAACATGGTATTTAAAGAAAATAAATGTTAAACTGTAGGCAGGCTGGATTTCAAAACAAGAATAGCTAACCCTGAGACAGGGTTTAGTCTATTATCTTTATTTCTATTGAAAGCTAAACATAAATGTCTTCTAGGGAGGTTTGCTACCCAGCACCATGAGAACTGTGGTTCACTGTTCACCTGTGAAATATCATCTTTTATCTGCAATGGGCATCTTTCAGAAGAGGGAATTTTCTTGTCATCTCTGGTGCTCCCTGAATTTACTACCTGGGAGGGGGGACAATAGCCAATAACAGATCTCAAATGTAGAGTCTGGAATTGCAGAGGCATCTTAAGTTAAAATACAGAAAAAGAAAAAAGTAGCCATTTTTTCAAGATGTCAAAAGTCCTGTGTAATCCTTCAGGCCCTTGATCCATGTGAGAGCTGCCAATTTGGCCCATACAATTGGGATTAATCTGAGCAATTCAAGAACCAAAACCCTAAGCTTCTCCACATTGAATTCAGACAGTCAATAGCTTCATCTGTGTGCTGATGTGTCACACCATTGCAAATGAACTTCACATAAATTCAGGTGGGATTTGTCCTTCTTCAGTTTTAGGTGCCTACAGTGTATGTATTTTGGTTTGGTTACAATGGAGCCTATGGAATTTAAGACATCATTCATCTGACAAAAAAAAAAAAAAAGTGCATGCTTTAGATTGAGGCAATTTTTTCTTTGAAGTCCACTTACTGAGTAACTGTTCTTTCACTAACAGGAAAACAGTGTGACTTGCTTAGCTGTACAAACCCACATTGGAGGCAACAACATTTACTACATTGTTCCAGAGGAGCTTGCAATGATTGTGTGACTATTTAATGAACAACTGGGCATCACAGTTAGGTACTTGCAAGCTTTGTCTTGGCTGTTAATCAGAATCCCCTGCTAATTCTAGTTCCATAGCCCCTGAGCAACAACTGCTTGCAAAATTTACTCAGAGCTAGTTTTGTCCCTTTCCAGTACTCAGTACTGTAGGAATCTGAGCTTTTGTCTGTTAGCAAGTGGTATGTTGGAACTCTCCTGACAAGGTGTACTTAAAAAAGGTCTACCACTCTCAGTCCTTCAAAGAGAGATAGATCTGTGATCATAATCAGGAAGACAGAAGGCCCATGCTATTTACAAAAAATAGTTTTTCAGAAGGTTCTTCTGGGAATTTGGGCCTTTGCAGAGTTGTTTTGAGTCCATGAGCTGTGGTAAGATAAAAGTCCAGGTTGAAAAGTCTTAAAGACTGCTGGTTTGTCAAGAGCTTCGAATCAGGACAGGTCTATTCTGCTGTGCTAAAGCTACCACTTTTCTTTTCAGTGCAAGAATCATACATAATTTGCAATCAGAAGTCTGTGAGTCAAGACTGACAGAGGACTACAGTTTTCCCAAGATAAAGTTTGGTTAGGGTGAAAAAAATAAAAGAAGAGAAAAGTCTTAAAAAAACAAACAAACAAAACAAAACAACAAAAAACCCCCCCAAACAGACAAACAAAAACAACAACAAAAAAGAAACAACCCCCCAAACTCCCAAACAACTAAAGGTCGCAGTAGACAAGTGAATGGAGTTTTGTCATTATAATGATTAGCTTTTGTGGTGCCAGTCTGTTGGAACTGGAATAGTGCAGAAAAAGAAGTACCTTCTCAAAAAATAAAACCCAAAACCCAAAATAAAACCCAAAATCTTATGGGGCAGGGGGAAGGGTTGATTAAACACCAATAAGACCAATAAGACTTGAGCTAATTAACAGGACCATAGTTTTGTCATCCAGGCTACATTCAAATCATTTTCCTATCACTGACTTTTACCAAGCACACCTAGGAACAGCCTAAGTGTTTCACCCTGCTATTGTCTTCCCATCACATATCGTGCACAATAGTCATGCGTATGTCCAGGCAGCCTAGATAAATACAGATTTATTTCCTTGTGCTGCACCAGTTAGACTAGAATGTTTCAGCCTGATTAGCTCTTCAAAAGCATGCAGTCATATTTATTTTAATTTAAACCTCATCATATTAGAGACACTGCAAAAATCATATTAGAGGTATAATGCATTCTTATTCCTAGCTGGCAGACAAAGGAAGCTTTATGTTATCTGATTTGGATATTGATATACTGGTACTCTTCTAGGATGGAAAGTTTAATGTCATTTTCTTTTCAAACACACTCCTGTGCAGACCACTCCTCACGTGTAATTGCTTTAGGAGCTAGATTTGCAAGGTGGCATAAAGAGTCATTTCTCTTGTTGGAAAGGTCAAAATCAAAGACATGCTACAATGCTTAGGGTTGTCTCAAATCAGTGTGAGTGAATATGATACTACAGGGCCACAACCTGCTCAGTTTTAAGCAGAGAGAACTACCTTTGCAGAGATCTGGCAGAGAACTACAGCAGATCAGTGCCTGATTGTCTCCAAAACACAACCCATCCCTTCCGATTTCGATGGCCACAACCTACTTCTCTCTTAAAGTATAACATAAGGCAGGAGTTTTCTCAGAGGAGCACTTGGCAGCATGAAGATGTCTTAGTAATGCTGACAGCAATGCAGGCATCCTGCTCTCAAAGCAAAGGGGAATGACAACATCTCCACAGATACTGCCCTTCAGGCAGTAGCACTCACTGATATGTTCTGTGCTTTAAGGTACAGACAGGGACCACACTGTATGACTGTACTGAAGCTTCTTGCAGTAACAGGAAGTGGTACATGCACCAAAGGTACTCTTCCTTAGTTTATTCCATGAAAACATCATCATCCTGGTAACTTTTACAAACTTCCCTTTGTTCCTGGGATAGTCAGGTTGGTATTTCCCACAGCTGACATTGTTCAGAGAGGGTTGCTGGCAGGAGACATAGCAGACGTACCCCCATGTTCACACAAGGACCTATGTCCTTCGGCACAAAGCACAGGATGGTGTGAAAGAGAAGCTTGAAACTATAGGCCTTCCCAAATCTCTTTCTAGCCTAACCTCAGTTACGCAAACAGCTCTGAGCTACGCCTGCACTGCTCAGCAGTCACCTGCAGTCCAAGGGAGACAGACATAGTGTGTGGAAACTGCTGGAAACTCTCACTCCCTGGTGAGAGCTGGAGCTAAGACCCTATTGACCTGAATTTAGCTCTTTATTCCACAGTTTCAAAGGCTTGAGCTTTGGTGAACTCAACAAGGTAATTTTGTGGTAATGAGCTTTTGCTCAGTAAATTTCCATGTTAGGAGATTTATCTGTGACTTTTGCACTGTTCCTTAAGCTGGAAGGAATCCTATTTTCCTGTCTCTTTTTCCTAAGTGGCTATTCCATTTACTGCTTATCTTCTTTGGGTTGAATAGGTCTTCAAATTAGCTGGAAAGTGAAAGAGCTCTCAGGGATGTAAGAACCATTGCAAGCATGAACAGGGCAGTTGGGCTTCACAACCATTCATTTAAGAGAATGAGAAAAGCTTGTTGATGCATCTCTCTCTTTCATTTCTTTCCACAGGAATATATTGCCATCCCACCACCACCCCTAGCAATCCCTTTTGCAGACTATTGAGTAATGACATTTTTAAAAAAAAGGGGAAAAAAGGCTCTTTGCAGTTCTGCATGCTTTCACTCACGTAGCATAGGCTACCCGTACAGACCAGTCAGTATATCATGTCCTGCTTTCCCACTGTCTCCATATTCAATTTACCAAGATCCCCCAGATACACTCTAGTCTGCCTAATCTTCCTACCTGGAGTTTCTACAGATGGAGATTTCTAAATGTTATTTCAGCATATCATACAGAAATTATTCATCCCTTTAAAGAATCAGAGAGACACTTTGCTATTTAGATCCTGGAGGCCCCTGAAAACATCTGTCCAGATAATCTTACAAGGAACAAACTGATGGATAGGTGACCTGTAAAAAAAACTGTTACTTATCTTCAGCCTAGTTTAGTGAGAATAGAAACTATATTGTTCTGACAACCACTGCTAGTAGGAAGGCACCGGGAGCGGGGGGGCTCAGGGAATGTTAGTGGCAGATATGCAAAAGCCCCTAAAGAATGGAATGGAACAGAACAGAACAGTTTTGCATGATGCCTCAGAGCATACAATGAGAGTTGGGATAGGAAAGTAGAAAGAAGGAAGCAATGGATAAGAAAATCTGGTTTAACATCTTCCAGAAAAAGCACTAGAACCTGCAGGACACCACCAGAAACCATACAGAGATGTGACATCTGGTCAAACTCACTTAACCATAGCTTTGCTGTTGGTAGTATGTATAATTTGATAAAGTTGATATTGAAATCAAATTTGGTTGACTTATGTGCTACTGTATTTGTGTTTTGAAGGGGTGTGATATGCCAGAATAGCTTGCCCTATATTTTAAGGACCCAATGGTACATCAACTGAAGTATTGCCTGGCGAGACTGGCAGCATCTCTCAGCTGGTGCAAAGCTATGACAGAGACCTAAGTTCTCCTAATTTTCAAATGTTCTTATTTGTTTTAGCAGCACCCTCACACCACTTCTGTTCATGTAAGGAGAGGAAGACACTTCTAGGGAAAAGTAACCAAAAATGTTGATAATATTCTGCAAGTCAGAACTGTTCCCCCAACCTTTCTTAGATCCTAATACACACACCAGATAGATTAGCACTCCTTCTTTCCAAATCCACAGGCTAATTATCCCAATTGTCCTCTCCAGATATCCCATTTTCTTAGTTTTTCAACTCTGAGCTTTTATAGCACCCTTCCTCTGCTTTCACCATGCCTAAACTATCTCCTGTCTTCCCTTTAAATCTCCTTTATTTGAACCATCCTTTACTCAGGTTTGTTGTGTTGGTTTTTTGTTTGTTTGTGGGTTTTTTTAACCTCTATAAAAATGGTTTGAGAAGTTTCATAGTTGTTCTGCGTCAATAACTTTTCTATGGAGCAAACATTGAACTCACCTTGGCAGAATCAACTGACAATGATGCGCATATCTCAACCTCTGATTTCTGTCAAGGAGAGACTTTGAAATGGCAATATCTTAGTGTAGCTGAGACTTGATGATGAATGTTTTCCCCAGAGCCACCTAAGTCATACGAACTCTTACTGTTTGCAAAGTAATAGGATTGGCCAATTTTTATGCCCTCTGCAATCTTTTCGGCGTGTAAGTGTTCAGCATACTCCACCCTCAACAGCTAGATTCTTTCCATAATCACATTTTTGATTGATCTTCCTCCTGGCATCTATAACTGCCAAAGAAAACTGAATTAAATGTTAACCAACCATCCTTTACAAGGATGGTAGGCATCCCTGTTTGAGACCCAGATTTGCTCAAGAGTATCAGTATAATCTGACCTTTGATAAATGCTGGAGGTTTGCTCACATTTATTTTTTCAGGGCCTTAAAATATGTAAATGCCTAATCACATAGCCCCTAACTCAGAACTCTTGCATGAGGTAATGTTCCTATGATAGAACGGTACTTTCAAAGCCGTGAATGAAAGGCAGTGCGTTTCAGAGATTTTTTGAAGAAAATACAGTCAGACAGGAAGAGGTTCTCAGTTGCAGTACTCATTTGCGTTACTCAGTTGCAGAGACCATGCACAGCGACCATGATCATCATTATATCCCTTTGCATTACTTTTTAGCTCAGCTTCCAACAGATAGTAGAAGCATGAAGAAAGTCTTTGAATTTGGTCCTTGGTTCATTTTAAAATTGACTACCTTGCTGAGAACAACATTAAACAATGTTGGATTTCCCTACACCACCAGGAGCATAAGACCTAAATGAAATGTAAAAAACTGGGTTGTCAGAAGAAACACATTAAAACCTTATTCACAGCAAATTTTGTCCTATACAATCTTTCTGTTAAACTTGTAGGACTTGACTACAGCTTTGCTGAGAATTATAAGGGAAAAGATCATACTTATACCCCTCTGTTACCTCTGCTTTTAGTATACTTCAGCTTCTGGGTTTGACAAAGAAAGAGCAGAGGTGGGATTTATACTGACTGTCCTTTATTCAGTACCCCAGAGAAGTAAGATTAACTACTACATTTTCAAAATAAGGAAGGAGGAAATGCGACGACTCAGACCTGACACCCTGCTGCCAGAGAGATTACATCGCTTCCTATCCCCCATGCAAGGCAGAGAACAAAGTCAGTCGCGTTTTTTTATTCTAAATATAAAATTACAACTCCAGGGAATATGGCCTTTTAGAAAGATGACTTCGGGTTTACATCCTGCTTTCTCCAGAATTATCTCTCTATGGTGTATTGAGTATTGTGTGAGGTCTAAAATGAACAGGGCTGATTATACAGTCAGAAAAAAATCCATATGGAAAACAGATCTACCTTCAGATCTAGCCTTTTCACTGCCTTTACAACTACAGGACTGGAAACAAGATAATTAATTGCTGGCAACTTCTTGAATTTCTCTTGCTGTCTGAGGAAAGCAGTGTTACTATGCTGCTGTTCAGATAAATAGAAAAGCAGGGTTCTGCTAATTTTTTCTTTAATGAAAGAGATGCTCTTCAATAATGTGGGGAAATCATGATAACTGCACTTGTAAACAGAACTTTAAATATTTCTTTAGGAACAATAGTGCACACTTAAACATTTTATTTCAGATTAATTCAGAGCCACAAGAAGCATATCATAGTCTCTATACTTGGGTTCCCACATAAGAAAATCTCAGAGACATATGATATCTTTAAACGAAGATGAGTCCTTTCTCCCAGGTCACTCGTGCACAGACAGATGAAGGGCATTGCAATGTACTTACTTGGGAAAGAGCTGTGAGCGTTTTGAAACCTTCCTACCCACAGACCTTATGTTACTACCCACGCAGACATGTTGTGTCACTGGTTCATGTGATCTTTCCTAATCTACTTCAGTGGAAAGTCAGCTGTTGGTAAATCACAACAGAAGGCAGTTTCAACTACCCTGAAGTAATCACATAGTCTATTAACACAGGTGAACACAGAGGGCAATAATAAATGGGTATAGACAGTATTGCCTTTAAAATCTCAGTCTGGACTAGTTGTAGCCCACCTACATGTAATCTGAGTAATCTCTACAGCACACATCATCCTGGTTAGTAGCCCAAATATATCTAGCAGATGACTACCTCCCTCACCCATCAAGACACACACTTTGGCTGTCCTGTGTCTCTGGTCAGCATCTCTCTCTCAGCATCTGAAATTCCTACTAGCCTCACAAGAAAAGTTGGTTCTTGTTCAGAGTCCCTACAAAATAGGTATGGATTTTCTAATTTCTAAGTTTCCTTGTCATCCCATTTCATCTACTACTGCCAAAATTCTTAAACACTTGCAGGTCATACTAATTTTGCTATTTTCTAGAGAAAGTCAAGACATGTGGGCATTCCTTGAATGAACAGTATGCCATCTTGCTAGAACCTAAGCACCGTACTGCAAAATATAACCAAAGGAGACCAGAAAATCTTGTGCAAATAGCCCTGTTTATCTAACTTGCTTTTTTTCCTTTACCATCTGTTGGAGCCATATGCCTTCTTAAACAAGAGCTAATTATAGGTCTCTACCACAACTAATCAAATAGTGGTAACTGTTGCAAACTTCACTTGGAAATTTCATTTCTTCTATATAAAAATTCCCCCAAACCCAGACATTGAGTTTGTTGCCTTTCTCTGGTTTTCTGGACTTGGGTACACAGTAGTTACAGCTGATGCACACATCTGTGTTACTATATGGGGGAAATTTGTAACAAGCTGGAGAAATAATAAGAGCCAAAGTACAGTTACTGCCAAATACACTAGGAGGGGTGACTCTGGGACAGAAAGCGACTATGTCATAAATATCCACTGACATGTACTGTAGTAA
This sequence comes from Ibycter americanus, assembly GCA_035590275.1. Taxonomy (NCBI): domain Eukaryota; kingdom Metazoa; phylum Chordata; class Aves; order Falconiformes; family Falconidae; genus Ibycter; species Ibycter americanus. The sequence continues at coordinate 2,945,166 of JAVJGI010000040.1, forward strand.
AGATCTTAATGTTTTGAGTTTTCCTTCACTGCCCCTGTGCTATTGTACTGAGTAAAAGAGGAAAGAAACAACCCTGTCACAAAAGTATCTGGGTTTTAGCACTGAAGAACTGGAGCAAAGAAGGCTCCAATACTAAAATTAAATTTTGGAATAGAGATTCCAGCCCATTTAGAGAACAATAAATCTCCTAATGAACTCAAAAAAAGACAAGATTTCACTTTCATGCCCAATGGGCATTTGCATAAATGTCCATTTGTATAAATGTCAATTTATACCATTCAGGCAAATGTTTTATAACCACCTCCAGTGTCAATGTCACTCTGCATTGCTGTGTAATGTGAAAGGACTGAAGGATAAAAATTAATCCAGTCAGTCCTAAATATGGCAAATGAAGAGTTGAAGTGCCTTTTAAAAACTCCGAACACTAAAGAGCTCTCTTGGCATCACAAGACTCTGGCAATTTCAGCCTGTCATGCTGACCTTCCAGGAAGTTTAAAACTGTTCTGACAGAAATTAGGATTTAAATTAAAAAAAAAAAAAAAAGAAAAGGAAAATGGAAATAGTATGCTTTAAATTAATTCATTTTAGCCATCAGGCAGGCAGTTGTTTCCCACTATAACCACCACAACCTCTTTGTGTAAATGAGTGGTGCACATAGAAGAAAGAGAACACTTCCAGGATTTAATTTCAGCTAGTCTTTTCCTCTTTCCTTGGTAAGCCTACCAAGGGGAAGATTTCCTTCCACTTTTCTCACTGCGGCTCACATGATGTTTTGACAGCTGGACCACCACAAATGTTTAAAGATCCAGGTATGCAAGAGTTGAAATACATATAAAAGATGTGAATGTATGTACTTTACACACACTTCAATCACTGATATGACATTACGATCCACCTGTTATACCCTCAGTGCTGCATAGTGTATCTGGCGTCATCTCATCAACACAACAGCAACTGATTCAGAAAAGTCCTGAGTTAAAATCACAGACTTTAAGTCAAACTGGAAATTAAAGATTTCCCAGACGGAGCTGTAACACTTTCAAGTCCTCTGATCAACGGTATGGATTGGGAACTAAATGCTTTCCTAATGTATTATTGCAATGCCCGCTGTGTTCAAGAAGGTGATGGATGGAGATTGTACATTTACCAAACTTTTATCTTCAGCATTATGGCCAGTTGCACTTTACTCAGAGGGTAAATTACTGTCAATTAAACATCTAAAACATTTCATGACAGTCTAATAAAAAATCTGATAAATCTAATTTGTCAGATGTAAGAGGTAGTCCCTAAGATCACAATGTCAAAAAGAAAGCCTGAGGATTTGAGTGAAGGACCTCAGACTCCCACTGGCAGAAGTCACCACTGTTGGTTAGTGTTTCTGAAAAGCCAGGCAAGTTATCTAGGTATTTAAGTACAGGTTTCTGAACGCCCACTCTGGATTATGGAAGTAAACACACAAAAAGGCTTCAAGGTCCGACAGTTTTTCCCTCTTCGTGCACTATACCAGTCAGAAGGTTTTTCATATCCTTTCTATGAGCAATCCTCAGAGTCAAGTTAGATACAAGAGATCTGATTCCTCAGTCACAGCTGCTGCAGCTGAAGATCTTTCATTCTACAGGCTGCATTCAATTTCTAGTGTGATATTCAAGGTGCATTTGTCACATCCATATTCACAAGGTGATACCTCTGCATTATGTTCTTCCTCCACATTGAAGTGGACCTATTCAGACCCCTTGCTCATTCAGGAAAGACTTGATCCTTGTGCCCAGGTGGTTTGCGATTCTAACCACTAGATTTGGTATTTGTATATAGTGGGAGAAAGGGTAGAAACACATATACCTCCTTACCTGCCCATAAAATGGATGGAAGAAGTCACTGAGTTCCCAGGGCAAGATAATGAGCTATAAATCAGATGTTCCTCTTCTGACCCCGATTCTTTCCACAAATTACTATGCAATCTTTGCTCTGGAGACATTTAACATATACAGCACTGGTTTCTCAAGGAGAAGAAACACAAACCAGCCTCCAGAACAGCAGTCATTGTGATGGAGAGTGGCAGAATCAGACGACCGGTAAGTTATGTCAAGGCCTCATATTTTCAACACAAGTGTCACCACAACCCTTGAAGCAGACAGGTGGCACTTGGATACTCAAGCAAAACTACACAAAGGCAATTTTATCAGCTTATTAAAGAGGCTAAAGGAATAAAAATTTCACCTAAATACTAACACACATGCACACAAAAAGAAATTGCAGTTCCATTTGCTGAAAAAGTTTCCATTAAAAATAAACCCAATATCATTACAAAGTAACCTCCAAATAAGCAAACTACATTGCTAATCTGTCATAGGGACTGTTTCCATACAAGCCATAAGCTTAATTGAAACCCAAAATGGTCTTCTCTATGTTTTGTATCTTTTAAACATTCCTTTGAACAGATATTTCAAAACTTCCCATCCAGCTGAGATGCAAGACAGCTCGTTTCCTAGGTCAGCCAGCTCTTGTCTGATTAGTGATTTAATTGCTGAACTGTCTATACAGCTCAGCACAAAAATGCAATAAAATTATTTTTTTCTTATTCATTTCCTTCTCCAATTAGATTCCATCAACCTCTGCCACTGCGTCACTAATTTTTATTTTTTTTTCTTTTTAATTATGCACATTATCTCAATTGAAAACCTGTAGCTTCATCTGGATCACACATGCACATAAATCAGCAAGAGACCAATCAGGGTTTGTCAATGCACGTCAGGCACAAGCCATTTGGCTTTCTGTCTGGGATTTCATTAAACTGCATTAATGTTCTCTCTGTCTGTGATACGCCAAGAGTATCATTAGCTATTCTCTTTCTTTGGGCTGTTTTCTGGTAAGGCTATTCAATGCCTTCAGTCTGAGTTAAGGGTCATTCAAGAAAAGGATCTGTTATCACTTTCTGAACAGTCTGTCTTTCTATGTGCATACATATTATGGGCCTGAAGTAAGCTCTTCAACGGACTAAGCAATATAAGACAAAGGGTCCTGAATCTAATCCTACCTAGCTTCCTCAGCAAAATCCATCTAAGATTTTGAAACTGAAATGGGCCAAACCTAATCCATCAAAAAAATCTCATACAAACTGCCCTATACTCAAAATTGTAAGTGCCTTTACCTCTCTGACACAAATAAAGGTGCTAAAAAAGTCTTATTACCATCACATTGTAGCAAGTAAACTTGCAAAAAGTTATGGCAGATTGTTCAAGATAACCGTGAAAATCAATGACTAACCTCGAAATGAACTCACATCTAGTGTGAAAAAAATCCTCTACTTACTACCTAACAGACATACATATGCACTGCTGTTGTATTAGACATCACGTTGTAGGGGTATGTGGCTTCACTAACACTATCTAGACAGCACTTGAATCTGGATTCCCGTCCTATCACTGTCTTCTGGAGAAATATTACGCAAATCATGAGGCATGTCTGTGCCTCAGTTTCCCACTACCTAACTTCTCCTTCCCTTTGTCTCTCATTTAACCAATCTGCGGCTGCCATTTTTAATGCGAGGTTTTATTACAATACTTACCACACAGCTCTTAGCTGTTATGTCCAGTTTGGCTGAGAAATACCACTAAACCTGGGATGCAAGTCTTTAATGGCTTCCACAATAGACAAACCGTGCAGATATTTCCCTAGATATTTTTCTCCTTAGTGACAATCATATTCACAAGCTTCTCTAAAGATTTAATAAAATCTTGGCTCTTTTTCTTTATCCTCTAAACTTATCCATCAACATTCTTAATGATTTTGGAAGTAACAATCCCAAGTGCAGTCCATGGAGACAAATACACCTCCCTGACATAAGCTGACAATATTCAGGGTACATATCATAGAATTGTTTAGGTATCATTTGTAAGATTTGAGCTGAAGTCCACGGGGTCATTTCCTGGAGGTATAACTTCTTACAAAGTTCGCAGAAGATGACAGATCAGGCCTGTGTTGCAGCTGCTTACAGCTCCCTTCCTAGATTTTAAACTCTTTCTCATAGAATAATAAAATGAATAATATATACTCAAGTGACATAACTTTGAAACAACCCATCATTTCTGCTCCTACATTTGAATTAAGAGAAGGAACACATAAGTGCATTTTTCCTCGGGATCTTGAGGGTAGGGAAGTCTGAGAAAAGAACAAATATTGGAGATCCCAACTAGGAAATATTGCACTGGAGTAATCAGAAAATTACCTATAAAGTAGTGTAAGAAGACTCAAAACTAGTAGAAACAAAGTCCCTTCTCTTTTCAATACTTTTACAAATGCTGGAAACCAAGGAGATGTCATTTTCCATTACCCAGGGAACAGTGATTTAGGCTGAAGTTGTTCTACAGATATTAAGAAGGAGAAAAAAAATCATACTGCATTTTGCATAAGGCTTTTCCACATACCCATGTCCTTGTAAGGATGGCTGTCCTTGAAAATGAAAGCTATGGGAAATCATATAAGAGCCCACGGATATGAATCATGGGGAAAAGACCAAGAGTTAGCTTGCTCTTATTTAAAATTAATAGAAGAAATTTAAAGACTTGATGGGAACTTTTCAGGCAGGCAAAAAGAATGAAAAACTGTGCGGAAACTGGAAAGCATCCAAAATAGGCTTGGCAAGAACCTTTAGCAGAAATAGTAGAAAAACTTCATAAATTATAAGGAAGATAAAAAAGAAAAAAAAAAAGAGGAAAGGAAGATTATAGGTTCTCTCAGGACTAAATCATCACTATTGTATAACAAACACTTTACTGCATAAGCTATTCAAAATTCCCTGGTTTCTGGGGAAAGATATAGAATACCGTACTGGACATCTAGTTGCTTCCTTAGTGTTCCACAAACAAATGAGTTTCCTGAAGGATCCATATGCTGCCATCAGTTCACTTTACTTTTTACATGCCTACTGAGATATCTGGATGTTCTTATCCATCTTTATCCACTGTTAACAAATTCAATGATATCTGGTGTCAGCGAGTTTCGGAGGTTCATTGTCTTGAAAAAAATTTCCTTTTATAATAGTTAAGTTTGTGGCATTTCAGCATCTTGCATACTCCGTCCTCTTTCTGACTGACAGATTGAAGTCAGAGGTCAGACTTAGAATTTATGTTGTTTATAGGAGAGGTGCGGACAATAAATCATGAGTTGAAGAAGCTTAGCAGCTGGAGACATTCAGAACTGCAGAGTTTATCCATACAGCATAACAACCATTTCCATGTAGTAGTTAATATTTAGCTGTTACAGACTTTCTGGATAGACATTTTAGAAATTACATCTGCTATTCAGTAGTTTTCTATCACTTTGCCCTTCCTGTGTTACTACTCTTCTTTTCTTCTGTGCACTGAAGCCAGGTACTTTCCCCTTGCACTACCTACTATATGTCTACTTTATATTTTAAATCACACTTCTATCTGGGTAGCTAGGCTTGATCAGGTAAACAGCAGCAGAGGCTTAACATAGTAATCAAAAACAGTAGATGCAAATTTTTGCAGATAGCTCTTCAAGAATTTCCATCATATTTCTTCTCTACCAATTTGTGAGCCAACCTTGTAACAACAGTCACAGCTGGAATAATCTTATCTTTGGAATGCAACCATGGGAGTTACTGTAAAACCTCCTAACAAAAAAAGCTTGAAATAGAAGACAGGCCCAGTCAGATAGGTGTTCAACCAATGTTTTATGAAGAGTTTGTGCTCCTCCCTTATTTATTACCAAAAATAAAAAGAGTTGAGGAGGACAAAACAAAACCATGGCACAAACGTTAATTCTGTTCCAATGGCCTCAGCACTGAACTTGAAACTAGAAACTGTCCCAGGTTTATCAGACACTTGCTCTGTGGTACTACGTAAATTACATGTGACTGGATTAAAATCCTGTCTCCATATCCCTAAAGCTGGATCATTAATATGTACCTCCTCACCCAATACTCTTCTATACCAAATCTGGGCAAAGGGAAAGTATTCTGGTCCTCTGAAGCATTATGCAGCCAGCTGACCTTTCTGGAGCCACAGGTTGTTGTTAGAAGCTCAGGACTTTTGAAAAAGTGTTCAGTTCGGTATACTAGCACCAAAATAAAACAATTAGTCTCTGTTTTCCTTTTTCAAAGGAAAACATTATTTCTCTGGTTTTTCTTAGTTGCAGCTGAAGTTCTGCAGAGGATGAAGGCAAGAAAGTTCTTTGCAGGATTGAATCCTGCAGAAACTGTGTCTAAATCAGCCAGAATTAGGGCTGAGCAGCTGACTGAATCTTAATTTCTACAAACAAATGAATAATTTAAAGCACACTAACATCAACACCTGGTAAATGTTTCTTTAATATCTTGTTGCCATTTTCTTAATTTCTGCTTTTCTGTGGTTGAAATTACTCAAATTCAACCAGCTTTCCTTCATACTTTTAACATGGACTTTGATGCCTTTTTAAGAAAATACTCCGTCAGGAAAAGAAATAAAAGTGCACCATTTTCAAGCAAAATTTCATCTGAAGCTGGGTCAGCACCTCTGAAGAGAGCTCATGTGGAACGGCAGCCCTTTCTTCAGTGCAGCTGTGCTTTCCCTGCTTGAGAACATTGTTGAATCATTTATGATTGGGTCACTTCTGGGAACTCTCTCAAAATATATGAAAAAGAGATGGTTTTCAACTCAGACCTGCAGGCTTTAGAGTAATCCCTACTGGAGTATTTTTGTTTCTTTTCTGCTACAGCCTACGAAGATGTTTCGTAAGGTTGAACTCCTCCAAGCTGAAGATGGCTTTTCCCTTCATGCTATTCCCTTTCAGCAGCAGCTGTATACTAACATCTACCTTGTACTCAGATGGTCACAAAACTTGCAACAACGTGGAGTCCCTGATCATCTGGTGAAAAAAAAAACCCACTTTGATCAACTCATCCAGTCACACCTGCTACACTTCCTTTAGCTTTTCACTTGTTTAATTCCACCTCCTGGTCTTCTGAATCAAGGATAGTGCTGAGGTCCCCTTGGCCTATGTTAAACTGTATTTGCAGAGATGGGAATGATATCAAAATCAGGTGCCTTCAATGTGATGTTTGGGTTTGAGGAGAATACGCTTTTCAGTAGACTATAAAGTATGTGCGTCCTATGACTAATCCCCATGGAGGCATTGCTCCTTCTTGAATTCATTTAGGGAAACAAGATGGAATTTGATCATTCTTTCATTGTACAAAAGCACCACCAACATACTGTTTACCTTTCCCTTAGTGTAGTGGGTTTGCATGCAAAGGTTTTGCTAGCGGGAGGCTGCAGAGGTGGCTCCTATGAGAAGATGCCAGAAGCTTCCCCTGTGTCTGATGGAGCCAATGCCAGCCGGCTGCAATATGCACCCGAGACTGCACAAGGCCGAGCTAATCAGCAACTGTGGTAGCGCCTCACGGATAACATATTTAAGAAGGAGAAAAAACCAAAAAATCTGTGCCAGCAGAAGAGAGGAGTGAGACTGTGTGGTAGCCGCAGCCCTGCAGCCCCCCGGGCAGTGCAGAAGGAGGGGCAGGAGCTGCTCCAGGCCCGCAGCAGAGATTCCCC
>JAVJGI010000040.1:2953072-2963117 GCA_035590275.1 Ibycter americanus
GGCAGGGCAGGGGGTGAGGAGCCCCCCTGAGGGGCAGGAGCGGCAGGGACAGCGTGTGAGGGACTGACCCCAGCCCCGTTCCCCGTCCCCTTCGCCACTGGGGGGGAGGAGGTAGAGAAACTGGGATTTAGTTAAGCCTGGGAAAAAGGGAGGGGTTGGGGGAATGTGTTTTTTTTCTGATTTGAATGATAATAAACTAATTTTCCCCAACTCGACCCTATTTTGCCCATGACAGTAATTGCTCAGTGACCTCCCTGTCCTTATCTCGACCCATAAACCTTTTGTTATATTTTCTCCCCCCTGTCTGGTTGAGGAGGGGAGTGATAGACCAGTATTGGTTGGCACCTGGCATTCAGCCAGGGTCAAATCACAGCACCTAGAAATGGATCAACCACTTGAATCAAGAAGTATAAGTGAATGCAATCAAACTTCTGTGCAGGAATAGGCTGGCTACATCAGGTATCTGCATTCCCCCTTTTCCCCTGGCTGCTGGTAGGCCTAAAGTCTTAAAGAACAAGGAGAGGTTTTTATCCATGATTATATTCTACACCACAACTCAGATGATGAAGCACACATTTGTTCTATGGTGATCACACTATGTGAAGCAGAAGTACCTCTTCCCATAGTTCTCCAGGTTTGTATTCTCCATCTTGTTTTGCTGTGTGAGTATAGTCATCAGGCTTTTGTTTGCAATCACCAGGCAAGCAACCTCACCGACACAGGCAAGCACTAAATTCAGTTCAACTCACTTGTGTTTTCATTAATTGGCTGGCTAACGTGAAATGTATCCCCTAAGACCACCCACTTTCTGCAAGTGAAAACTATGTCAGGGAGCACTTTCTCTTCTGAAGATGCTCGTCACTAATGAGCCTCAGATTCCTTCCTTGCATAAGCCAATTTCCCATGTCACATAGCAATTATGTAAATGAAGGTGAAGTTCCTGATAACTTCTATTGGTTCCTCTCAGCTCAAGATTAAAAAGATGGAAAACATTAAATAACTTTCATTTCAGTCTGAGGAAAGAGCTGGTTACCCAAATTAAAAAATAAAAATAATTTTTTAAAAGTACATTTTAAAATGGGCTTTCCTCTTTATCCCAAAAGGACAAAAATAAGTGGATAAAACCCCACCTCCAGATTATATTGCTCAAAGAGTTCACTGTGTACAGTCACTCTATTTCCTGTTGCAGCTAACTGTTGCCAAAACCAGGCACTGTGCAATGTAAACAGTGAGCAACGTTCTGGATTAAATCTATTTGATATGACATGAAAGCCTTCAAAGTGTTTGAACGGCTTAGAGGCAATCCATCACATGAATATTTTTATGGCCTTCACCACATCCTCACAGTGTGAGTTCTTCCACCTTCTTATTTACCCCTCATAATGCTGACCGTAGATATTGTTCTTTCTCCTTTTACAGGTGGGAACCTGAAGCAGAGCACGACTTGGGCCTGTCTCCTCAGGAGTATTCAACATCAGCCAATGTAAATTAGGCCTTTGAAGGACTTTGAAGATCTGAATCTAAGTGTCTTGCCTAACATTGGAGAGAAACCCTGTTGAAGAGTAGGAAATTGAAGGCAGATCTCACAGTTCAGCGACAGTCTAGGCTCCCTGTTCTCTTCTTCTCTTTCTGATACTGTAGACAGTTCTATTACTGGAAATCAAAAGATGCAACCATTTCCAGTTTAATTTGTTTTCATTAAAACCTAAACCCCAATTCAACAACAAAAAACCAACAAAACCAGTCTTCCTACTATAATCCACAAACAAGAGAAATTAATTACAGAAGCCTAAAACTCCATTTTTGCTTCCTGTGTGTGACATTAGTATGAAAGCACCCAGTAATTCTTTGTATCCTGTCAGAGGTCCTTTGTAGTCTCTTCTAATCTAAATCTTGAGACTGAGCTCTGGTAAGTGTATGTTCAATCAAACATTTTTATGTTTAGTAACACAGAGATCCTTATTGTGTTATTTGTACAAGAGATTCTTCATCTCCCACAAATATAATACCTACTTTATTAGTGGTCGAATTGAGTTATTACACTACTTCCCACTACTTAAAAGGGAGGGAAATAAACTTTGATATTTTTGAGTAGGTCACATGGTGAAAACTCAAATCATAACTTCCACATACTTCTTAGAAGAAAGCCCACTGATTAGGCTTCCCAGTTCCACGTCATACCAGTACTACCACTTAGTTGCACCTACTAGCCTTGAATAAAATTTTTAGCTTGGGATCTGTCATGTCTCATTTTAGTCACAGACAAGGCAGGCAACTAATCTAAGTTGATTTTGTGTGTGTGTGTGTGTGTGTGTGTGTGTTATGATCAGTGGAGAGAAATCAAGACTTAACAGGAAAGAATCACTGTAACCTAAAATTCATCCTTCAGATACGTGGAATGAAGTCCTTCCAGTGTTACTTATGAAGAAAACTTGCACTATAATCTTAGGCGGCTCAATCTGACTCTAAGACTACTCAAGTCTGTAAATTTTGCTAAAATTGTGTGAGAAACTCCCTTTCCTCCTCCTGATATTGTGAGTTGAAGTCCAATGCCAAGACCAGCAGACAGAAATACATGAGATGATTCAATCCTATCGAGGTATGGTAGAAACTGTAGACATATGCAAAACTCAAATCAAAAGCAAAGTGATACTCACTTTTGTAAATGGTTTCTAGGTGAAGTATAAGATGACAGATCACAGATGGAGAGACATAAACAGACAAATCCAGGAAATTATGAGGTGATATTAGTCACCATGACTGGAACTACTCTCAGCACAACAGTAGGCTGGACTTGCCTTCACCAAAGCACCATTACTGTTGGAAAACCTCATACTATTCAGCAGAATGAGAGGACTTCAGGGAGAGTTGCATTTAAAAACCTCACTCAGTACTTTCCATTATTTCCATGGATGAAACTTGACCTCCAGTTAAACTGTTTTCCAGCTCCTGATAAGGCTTGCAGACACACAACATTTTTGGTCTACATCAGTGCAGGGCTTTGGGTGGGTTTTTGGAGTGAAAATTACAGGAAAAAATTTGACATGATACCAACAACTGCACAACAGAGCATGGTGCAAATACACCTAAGATAATAGCCAGCAAACCTCTATCAGAGCTAGAGGCAGGATGAATACTGTACAATGTGCTGATGAAGAAACATTCAGCACAAGTACACTGCTCTCAGGAGGTAAGTTGGTTTATAGAAGGTGTTGCGTTAGGTTGCAGAATGTACCAGTTCAAAGCTAGGCTAAAGATCTTCAGTATGTTTTTGTACTTCGCAATACAGACATAAGCCCTTGTTTACCTCACAAGAACTTGGCCTTAAAGCTGTTAACTCACAGTAAGTAACAAGGCATGCTGAGATGCACAGATGGAAAGTGCTACGCAGAAATGGCAAGACCTAGTAGCTGTTAATGAGCAAATACCAAAAATCATTAATCAATGTATCTGAGCTGTTTAAAATAGTTCTTTCCCCCTACATTTTAAATTTTTCTCTGTTGCTTCTGAAGACATAGATATGCAACTTCTTCCATATACATGACAGGCATTAAGCTTAAGTCTCCCCAAAAGTGAAAGAACATTGCCCAACGAACAGGAAGATGCCATCTGCCTAAGAGCAGCCCTAAGGTGAAGAAAGTGTTAAAGAGAAAATTTCCACTGAGGTGGTATCTGGCTGAATATATTCTGCTACCCAGGCACAGTGCAGAAGGGATGCAGCTAAGCTGGTAGGGGAAGTGATTTTTGCTGTTTGAGGCTTAAATCTCCTTCCCTCTGGATAGCCCTTAACGGCACACTCATCTCAGCTGGTCTCTCTTTCGTATTCACAACAAATTGTGCAGCCACAGAGTCCTTTCAGCTCCAAGCTTTGATGGGCACAGAGAGTCACAGAGCAAATGAAGTAGTGCAGTCTCCTGTGACGGGATGGCAGCCCAAGCTCCAAGGAAGCTTGCATTCAGCTCTGCCCTCAGCATGTGATTCACCTCCTGGACCTGGATCCAGAGGTGTCCGACACACACAACAAGGCACCAGACACTCTGGGAGGAGCCTCCCATGTTGGAGTTCAGGTGAATTGATAATAGTTTTCATGAGCATACAAAACAATTATTTTTATATTTTCCTTTGCACATAATAAAAGAACAAGTCCGAGACACCCCTCCACTCCCTTACTATGCCACTTACACTGCAGAGCTTAGGGCCAACACCTTCCACTGAACTAACCCTTGTTTCTTGCCGTGAAGGGCTACGGGACTGATGACACTACAGAACCACTAGCAGTAGTCAGATTGTGAAAAACAGAATCTGGTCCACTGCTTCAGATTTTCCAAACGCATATTAGTTATTTCTGGCAGGTTAATGTGTAGAGGTGGGGGAGAAATATTTTCATAAGCAGAATTATTTTCCTAATTTTGGATGTGGTACAGCAGCTATGATGATGTTGCAGCATACTTCCATTTAGGACATAAGCCGTATTCAAAAACCTCCCACCTAGAAGAAAATCAGTCGTATTAATTACATTAGCAGACTCCAGGATTACTGTTATTACTGCAACTCATTACACAGTGCGTGGTAGAAATAGTAGGTCAAACATGTCCCTCTTCGGATCCACTGTATTACTCTCTAAAATGTGAACCAACCATAAAAAGTTTCAAGACCATAAATAATTCTCTGCTCTCCTACACTGTCACATACCCAAGAACATCAAAGCTCTTTATATTAAGTAATTAAGTTTCACAATACCCTTATGATACAGATACAATTAACCCCATTATTCATATGGGGAAACTAAAACAGAGGGAGGCTGATTGCTCAAGATCAGAGCTGGGAAAAAGAGCCGAGCAATCTTAGGAATTAAGGACTAGTAAATCCTGCTGAGTCCTCAAATCCTCCAGCTGTCATATGCCACACAGGCACATTTATAACTTCAACATAATTCAGTGCTACAAACACTCAGGAGTTTTTGTTTCTGTTAAGCTCTGTTCTGAGGCTTTGCTTGTGGTATTCACTGGCTTGAGTACACTTGGATGTGGGGTATTGGACATACACATTGGTTACCATCCGTATGTACCACAGTTTCATTTTTGTGCTCTTTATCTGTCTAACCAAATGAAATGTCAGTTAACACAAGGATCTTCTCTACACTATACTGGCAATAGAATTTCTTTTGTAAAAGCGAAACAAGTTTCTCTGAACTAAATGAGTAACATAATTTAATGACTGTTTCTTCTAACATAATGAGAAAGCTTTATTCTTACTTTTAAGAGATACTGTGTTTATTTCCTGATTTTTTTTCTAATTTAATTTTGCTGTGTTCTTTTTTCCTTTGTTTAAATACCAGATTTTGATACTAACATCTGATGCCTATTAGATAATGTGCAATATCATTTCTTTAAGAAGAAAGAAGGTAGAGTACCATCCCTCAGTTATAAGCTTTTCTTCATAATACATTTTATTTTGCTCCTCAAACAACATGCACAGTATTTATAAAATACTCTTGTGAAACAGATCTCTCAAACTTATAGTCTGCAATACTGTAAAAAATTACAGCCCATAGTGGCTGGAGATTGACTTTATCACTTTATACTCTGACAGTGATATAGTGAGTCAACTACTTTACTGATCTACCAACTTTACATGCAGTCCTTGGAGGCACATTTAAATGGACACGGTGCAATTTCAGGGAGTTAATGATCTTACCTGTGGAAGGGGTTGTGGTAGCAAATTTTTAATATGCATTATGACTTCCCCCACACGTATGCAAGGGGAAGATTAAGTTACACATTATCTGCGTAGAAGGTGAGATTTTACCACATGTCTGTAAAAGCCAAGTCTGTCATTTTGAACTTTCTTAGAGTTTCTATACAATGCACGCTATTGCACCATGTATTTCTATGCCACCAGCTATATAATTTAAAATCAAGGTGAAATCAGGAGTTTTCCTAACATTTATTCCCAATCTATTAAACCTTTAAGCAAGTGTTTATCTAGGATCTATTTAAGCCAACAGGATTGATTTTAAGCTTCAAGTCACAAACCAGCATTTTACTACACAGAATTTTACAGCAGCCACTAAAGAAAGTGTCTGCTTCTGACAGATCAGGTCACATTCAGAGGCTCCATGTAGCGTGGAGAAGTTGTTTGTTCATGAAACATGAAAGAGGACCCAAATTTACATGACCCTAGATATAGAAAAGAAGAAAAGACAAAACTGTAGATTTTTTTCCCCCACATAGCTTGCACCTATTTGAACCACTTGGTTTGTTACCCGGCTTCAAGTGCTTCCTAATTATTCATGCAGGTGCAAAGACAATGCAAATTGTTCCCTGTTCAGGATACACATTGCTTTTAATCTTCAGCAAAGGTGTGAAAGTTTTGCATGAAATCCAAGACAAAACAGGTGTTTAAGTAAATGTATAAACATACACGCAACATTACTTCTGCGTGTGGAAATCTGTTGGAAAGGAACCGTCGAGTTCCAGCATTACCTGCAGACTCTGTGGTGTCACACCAGCAGGGAATGCAAGTCTAAAGAAAGAAGAAGGTTTGAATTGTTCTGCTATTCAGTAGGTTATACAAACCTGATGTCTCATTCTCCTCAGGCCTCTACCTTCTTCCCCAGTTTGTTGGAGTTCCCTTGACTTCCTAATAACTGTCTCTCAAGTTTTTTTGTCAGAGAGAGAGCAAGATCAGGCTCTGTAGGCAGCAAATGGTTCAACGCCGATGTTCAAACCAGATTCCGTCTCCATGCAAATGGATGCTGGCAAGCAAAGTCTAAAGCGAAACTGGGGGTTTCCCACTGGGATATATGTTCCAATGCCAGGACTGAACACATCGTTAGCATTGCTGTAGTAGGTTGTTAGGCACTCATGGATGGGCTGCCTACAACATGTCTCAAAGGTCCCACTACAGATGGGAGATGGCAAGATATGAGAGCACCTATACAATGAGGTCTTTCTTTAAGGGCAGTACACACATCATTAGTAAGAAAGCGATTTGACTCTAGGCACAGTTTTATAACATTGCACACATCCTGTCTGTGCAACTTAAACATCAAAATGAAATGTAAGCATTTAAAGGGCAATCTCAATCCAGGAAAAGTGCTTATGCCTGAAGGGACCGATTTATTTACTCATTTCTTCTCACACTTAATGGTTATGTAAGTCAATTTTAAAAAGAAAATTGAAATTATTGCATTCAAACCCATACTCTTTGTTCATACTGGTCATGACAATTCATACTTAAAATCATAGAATCATAGGATGGTTTGGGTTGGAAGGGACCATTGAAGTTCACCTCGTTCCAACCCCCTGCCATGGGCAAGGACATCTTTCACTAGATTATGTTGCTGAAAGCCCTATCCAACAGATTACATCTGATTTTTTTAGCTCCTTTCAACAATAAGAACACAAAGAAGATGAAGACTATAACTACAAGAAAAAGAGACATCAAATGGTTCTGATTACAGCAGCTAGAAAGGCAATGGGTATTCCACTTGTTTGTCCTATTAGAAAATATAGTTATTCATAGAAAGCAGGCCAATCCTTTCTGTCAATTGGAAATGGAAAAAAAACCCCAACAAACCAAACCAAAAACAACATCCCCAAAAGCACCCGTCTCTTAAAAATTAATATTTAACATCCGACTACAAAGATATGCCACAGTTCAAACACCAGTGCTGTGCTTTGTCCACAAAGCGCTGGCAGTTCTGTTGTTTAGGTTCGGAGGGCATCAGACTAGCTACTAAAATGGTCCTTTCTGGACATAAAATAATCAATAAACAAATCCCCCAGAACTTTTTCTTCTCACAATGACATTATCCTACCTGGGGCATAGCTTTTCTGCTGATGGAAGATTTTGATTCACCTGATAGAAGCTAACTATTTGGATTCTTGTTGTTTATCCTACACATTTGGAAAATTATTAAGTTTTATATATATTCACATCTTTGAAGCAGTATCATCATTTTACAGATAAGACAGACACAAGGACACACAGTTTGTCCTGCTATGTTCCCTGGTTTAATCTGTAGCCCACAAGATTTTTCAGAGCAGCCCCTGTCAGTGTTATCTATGGGAAATTAGACTAACCAACATTCCGTGTCTAGAATAGTAAATTAAGCAAATACTTCTGAAAGGCCCACATGTACACTTGAATGCACAGAAAATTCTGTCATTTTTCTAATTCATGGTCACATCTAATACATAATGTTAAGCTTCAGAGCTATTGACAACAGAGTAATGTCCTAGAGAACCGTTAATAGCACAGAATGCTTTGCTGAACCTCAAATCCAATTCCTGCTTCATGAAAATTCAAGCCTGGCTTCTACCTCCCAGTATGTTCTTTGTCCATCTATAAAATTTATTGTGAAAAACGTAATCACAGTTTTAGTCTTACAAAATAAAAATAAACTACACCACGATTTCATTTTCAATTAACAAATCACTGTGCCATTCTGGAAGGAAAATGTGAATTCATTTTTTACATCATACAGCTTTTTTTCCTGTTAGTAACAGAATGGAGTCCAAAGAAAAGAATAAGAAAGTTGTTCCCACAGCGGAGTCTGCAAAGGCTGCAGCTCCAGTTGGGGGGTCTGCACCATCTACCCTAGCAGTGGCCGATGCCTCCACCCAGATGGGAGCTGCTGAAGGCAGAGGCTGCAGTGTGGACCTCAGGCTGCAGGAAATGCCTAGACCTTTCCCCTGGGGCTGGGACAGGCAGCAGACCTGCCTGTAAAAGCTGTGCCCAAGCAGAAGACCTTCTGCAGCAGGTGACTGAGCTGTGGTGAGAAGGCTGCGTAACATTGGGGAGGCTAAGATGGAGTTAGAGAGCTGGCAGTCTGCAGTGGACCCACAGCCAAACCCTCCCTCGCTAGCACACACAGAAGGGAGGGGGGCCAATAATAAAGAAGAATAGAAGTTTGCAATGGCAAGGACCTGCAGGAGGAAGAGACTTCTCCCGAAGCCTGAGGTGCCCTTGCAGAACCATTTCACCACTCTGCAGACTGCAGAGGAAAGATCCGTCATACCAGGAGAGATGCTGGAGCTGAGTAAGGCAACCCGATCTGCTCCCCGTATAACAACCAGCACAACTAAGAAAAGGTGATGGGTGAGAGTAGCAGGCAACTCTCTTCTGAGAGGTACAGAGGCACCCATGTGCTGGCCTGACACCCTCTCTAGAGGGTGCTGCTTACCAGGGGCTTATATCAAGGATGTCACCAAGAGACTACCAAGCCTCATACAGTCCACTTGTATTATCTGCTGCTGTTGTTTCAACTGGGCACCAGCAACACAGCCAGGAGCAGTCTGAGGAGTATCAGGAAGGATTACAGAACTCTGAGAGCAGCAGTAAGGGACACTGGTGCACAGGCAGTTTTTTCATCAGTCCTCCTGGTCAAAGTGAAAGGGACTGGTGCCACAAACAGGAGTTAGCTACTTAGACCATGGGACTTACTTTGAGAAACCTGGTCTACTGGGGCCTGATGGAGTCCCATCTAACAGAAAAGGGGAAGAGCATCTTTAGAGCCAAGCTGGTGAAGAGGGCTTTAAACTAAAGTTGCCGGGAGGGGAACTGCAATCCATCACACTCCTACCAGTTTGATGCCAGTGACAGCAACAGATGCCCAGTCTGGAGAGGGATCACGGGTCAGCAGGAGAGCACCTGAAGAGCAGCACAAAGGAATTCCAGCCACTTCAGCCAGTAAGTCAGCCTCATTGGGGGCACAATCTAAATGACTATGCAAATGCACATAGCATGGGGAATAAACAAGAGGAGTTAGAGATGTGTGTACACCTGCCGGGCTATGATTTTATTGGCATCAGAGATGTGGTGGGATGACTTCTATGACTGGAATGTTGAAATGGAAGGATACAAGCTCTTTAGGAAGTACAGGCAGGGTAGATGAGTGTTGCAGCACTACAAAACTAGCTGGCTGCAACAAGGCTTTCCCACACAAGCCTCCAAAAGCTCATTACTGTCCGTGCTGTTTCTTCATCCTCTTCAGGCCAGTCCACCCTGCTTCTTGCCTCTGCTGTGTGCAGGTTCCTGG
>JAVJGI010000040.1:2963217-2984607 GCA_035590275.1 Ibycter americanus
TGCTCCTCAGTGCTATTTAGCTACTTAGCCCAAACAAGCCACAGCTGTACATTATCCACATCAGCCAACCCACCACCACAGAAGCAAGCCCACAACTGTATATTATCAATGTTGATTAACCCTCTACAGATGAGGAAGGGGTGTCTCCTTCTATGTCAATGACCAGCTGGAGTGCATGGATCTCTGTCTGGGGTTGGATGAGGGGCCGACCAAGAGCTTATGGGTCAGGATTAAAGGGAGGGCAGGGACAGGTGACATTATAGTGAGGGTCTGCTACAGGCCACCCAACCAGGAAGACTGAGTGGACGAGGCCCTCTATGCACAGATAGGAGCAGTGTCAAGTTCACAACCCTGGTCCTCATGGGGTACTTCAACCACCCCAATGTATGTTGGAGGGACAATGCAACAGGCCATAAGCAACCCAGGAGGTTCCTGGATTGAGTTGATAACTTCCTTCCCCAAGTGACAGAGGAGCCAACAAGGTGAAGTGCTAAGCTGGACCTTGTTCTCATCAACCAGGAGGGGCTGGTAGGGAATGTAAAGCTCAAGGGCAGCCTTGGCTGCAGTGACCATGAAATGGTGGAGTTCAAGATCCT
Organism: Ibycter americanus; assembly: GCA_035590275.1. NCBI lineage: Eukaryota > Metazoa > Chordata > Aves > Falconiformes > Falconidae > Ibycter > Ibycter americanus. Next base: position 2,963,814 of record JAVJGI010000040.1, read on the forward strand.
TAGGGCAGCAAGGAGAATGGACAGCAAGATCACTACCCTGGACTTCAGGACAGCAGACTTCAGCCTCTTCAGAGATCTGCTTCGTAGAGTGGGATAAAGCCTGGGAGGGAAGAAGCGCCCAAGAAAGCTGGTTAATATTCAAAGATCACCTCCAAGCTCAGGAGTGATGTGTCCCAACAAAGAGGAAGTCAGGCAAAAATGCCAGGAGGCCTGCACAGATAAAGAAGGAGCTCCTGGACAAAATCAGACACAAAAAGGAAGCCTACAGGGGGTGGAAGCAAGGACAGGTAGCCTGAGAGGAATACAGAGAAATTGTCTGAGCAGCCAGGGATCACATTAGGAAAGCTAAAACCCTGATAGAATTAAGTCTGGCCAGGGACATGAAGGAGAACAAGAAAAGCTTCTACAGGTACATCAATGATAAAAGGAAGACTAGAGAACATGTGGGTCCTCTCCAGAAGCAAACGGGAGAACTTGTTACCTGGAATATGGACAAGGCTGAGGTACTCAAAGACTTTTTCGCTTCAGTCTTCACTGACAATTGCTCCAGCCACACCACCCAAGTCACAGAAGGCAAAGGCAGGTACTGGGAGAATGAAGAACCACCCACTGTAGAAGAAGATCAAGTTCAAGAACATTTAAAGAACCTGAAAGTGCACAACTCCATGGGACCTGATTAGATGATCCACAGGTCCTGAAGGAACTGGCTGATGAAGTTGCTAAGCCACTATCCATCATATTTGAGAAGTCATGGCAGTCCGGTGAAGTTCCAACTGACTGGAAAAGGTAAAACATAACCCCCATTTTTAAAAACAGGGGAAAAAAGAAGACATGGGAAACTACAGGTCAGTCAGTCTCACCTCAGTGCCTGGCAAGATCATGGAGCAGATCCTCCTGGAAACTATGCCAAGGCACATGGAAAACAGAGAGGTAATTGGTCACAGGCAACGTGGCTTCACTAAGGGCAAATTTGGTGGCCTTCTACAACATGGTTACAGTATTGGTGGATGAGGGAAGAGCAACTGATGTCACCTGCCTGGACTTGTGCAAAGCATTTGACGCTGCTGCACATGACATCCTTGTCTCTAAACCAGAGAGACATGCATTTGACAGATGGACCACTCAGTGGATAAGGAATTGGCTAGATGGCTGCACTCAAAGACTTGCAGTCAACAGCTCAATGTCCAAGTGGAGACCAGTGATAAGTGGCATTCCTCAGGAGTCTGTACTGGGTCCAGTGCTGTTCAACATTGTTGTTGGTGACATGGGCAGTGGGATTGAGTGCAACCTCAGCAAGTTTGCTGATGACACCCACCTGTGTGGTGCAGTCCACACACTGGAGGGAAGGGATACCATCCAGAGGCACCTTGACAGGTTTGAGAGATGGGCCCATGCAAACCTCATGAAGTTCAACAGGGTCAAGTGCAAGATCCTGCATGTGGGTCAGGGCAATACCAAGCAAAAATTCAGGCTGGGTGGAGAATGGATTGAGAGCAGCCCTGAGGAGAAAGACTTGGGGGTGCTGATGGACAAAAAGCTCATGACCCAGTGGAGAGAGCTTGCAGCCCAGAAAGCCAACTGTACCCTGCACTGCATCAAAAGTGTGGCCAGCAGGTCAAGGGAAAGGATTCTCCCCCCTGGCTCTGGTGAGACCCTACCTGGAGTACAGCATTCAGCTCTGGGGCCCCCAACATAAGAAGGACATGGACCTGTTTAAGAAAGTCCAAGGGAGGGCCACAAAGATGATCAGAGGGCTGAGGCACCTCTCCTGTGAAGACAGGTTGAGTGAGTTGGGGTTGTTCAGCCTGGAGAAAAGAAGGCTCCAGGGAGACCTTATAGCAGCCTGCCAGTACCTAAAAAGGGGCCGCCGACAAGACGGCTAGCGAGGGATTTTTTACAAGGGTATGTAGTGACAGGACAAAGGCGAACAGCTTTAAGCTGAAAGAAAGTAGATTTAGACTAGATATAAGGAAGAAATTCTTCACTATGAGGGTGGTGAGACACTGGAACAGGTTGGTCAGGGAAATTGTGGATGCCTTGTCCCTGGAAGTGTTCAAGGCCAGGTTGGATAGCATTTTGAGCAACCTGGCCTAGTGGAAGGAGTTCCTGCCCATGGCGGACGAGTTCAATCTAGATGATCTTTAAGGTCCCTTCCAACGCAAACCATTCTATAATTCTGATTTTTTACGCTGAGAAACCATTTGGAAGCATTACGCAAAATCCTGAATCAAGATATCATCTTTGGTTATTTGCTGGGAAAGAGAAAGTGCCATTTGGTCTCTGTTGACTGTGTCACCTTTCCTACTTTTCACTATTACTTGCCTAATTTGCATACATACATGAAGGCACAAACTGCAATCAAAGCCTTTTTGTGCCAGGTCTTTCACAAACACAATGGAAACATCTCTCTCTGCAGAAGTTCCTGCAACTTATTTTATAGTAAATGGACAGAAATAGGTATGATTTAACTCATCTTAAAATAGGTATGTTAAATTACTCTCTCAAATTACCTGTTTCTCTCCTCTGACTATAAAGGGAGACTGGTTGATTAGCTTAGGTGAAGACACTCACAGCATAGATATCAGCAGGTAGATAAGATGATTTTTATCCCTAGTCATAGGCTCCCAGTGCTGCTTCCATCTCACAGCCATAACTCCAGTTACAGACGATTTATTGCCTGTCCTTAAAATAAAACCTAACACATCATTACAAGACAACTATTTCCTGCTAGTATAGAAAACTTGGCAAAATAAGGCTTGTTAGAAAGCTTATAAATAAATCATGTAAGATACCATCCCCAGGGAAGAAGCACTACTACCTGTAGCTGTTAAGAGTATATACATATGTTCTAACTAATCAGTATCTACTTCTTACATAGCAACTGTCATCTATAGATCTCAGGATATTTAAATCCTATTTTTTTATGATCTTCTACATCCCATAGTCATTAGGACATCCTGACAACCTATAGTTTCAAGAAGCCATCACTCCCTGCAGCATGTCTGTAATGATTTGTTCAGCAGAACACTGGGACATAATCCACCATCTGTAAGCATTTATAAAGAAAGGCTTAGAAATACTGGTGGTCCCTATATAAAAAAACAGTTGCACTTTCCTGAAATTTTAGACACTCAATGCCTATTCATTTAGACCCCAAAGTCTTTCAGCTCAGATGACTGGTGAGATTTCATATTTATCACCTTGGTTAGGTAGCAAAACCTTCAACCCAGAATGACCTGCTAAATCTGAAGGTAAAATTTATGAAGAGGCTGAGGTGACCAAGAATGTAATCATGCTAAACGAGCCTATTACTGGGGAACCTCTTTAACACATGGCTATAGACATGCAGCCATGCTGCGTATTTCTTCATATAATCCGTCACTTCCTTCGGCATTATGAATGCATAGAAGATCTTCCCTTACCTGGTGAATCATAACCTTCAACAAAGGTGTTTATGCCCTCTCTTTTAGAAGTTGAACCATATAAAAACTGTATGAAACAGTTTTTAGAAAAACGGAAAGATGACAGCAGAGAACAGCAGAAAATGCCAAGTTGGGCAGGAGTGTTGATCTACTTGAGGGCAGAAAGGCTCTGCAGAGGGATCTGGACAGGCTGGATCGATGGGCTGAGGCTAACTGTATGAGATTCAACAAGGCTCAGTGCTGGGTCCTGCACCTGGATCACACCAACCCCATGCAACGCCACAGGCTTGGGGAAGAGTGGCTGGAAAGCTGCCTGGCGGAAAAGGATCTTGGAGTGTTGGTCAACAGCCAGCTGAACATGAGCCAGCAGTGTGGCCAGGTGGCCAAGAAGGCCTATATCATCCTGGCTTGTATCAGAAACAGTGTGGCCAGCAGGACTAGGGCAGTGATTGTCCCCCTGTACTCGGCACTGGTGAGGCTGCACCTCGAGTACTGTGTTCAGTTTTGGGCCCCTCACTTCAAGACAGATATTGAGGTGCTGGAGCATGTCCACAGCAGGACAACAAAGCTGGTGAAAGGTCTAGAGAAACTATCTGGAGAAAAGGATACTCAGGGGAGACGTTATCACTCTCTACAACTACCTGAAAGGAGGCTGTAGGCAGGACGGGTTTCAGTCTCTTCTCCAAAGTAACAAGTGACAGGACAAGAGGAAACGGCTTCAAGTTGCACCAGGGGAGGTTTCGATTGGATAGTAGGAAAAATTCCTTGACTGAAAGGGTTGTCAAGCACTGGAACAGGCTGCCTAGGGAAGTGGTGGAGTCACCATCCCTGGAGGTATTCAAAAGATGGGTAGTTGTGGCACTGATGAACATGGTTTAGTGCTGGACTATGCAGTGCCAGCTTAGCAGTTGGACTCGATCTTAAGGGTCTTTTCCAACCTAAATGATTCTATGATTCTATGGAAACACTCAGTTGTGATGTCTGCCTATATCTTAACTAACATAAATCCAGCACAGTAGCATCTTCTGCAGCAGTTTCTAGCATTTTTATAGACCTCTATTCAGCATGCTGTATTCCCTCTGATATATGTTACCTAGAGGGAATACGAGGTTATTACGGCCATCAGTTACACATGATACTGTCCCAAGTTCACAATGAATTCAAGAGATGCGGGACAAACTTTCAGTTTTATCTGTTATATCTGTAGAAAGACAATATACATGTTATTCAATCTTAGCACTAACTGCTAACGGCTTACCATCCTTCCAAGTACTTGGAGGTCACAGGAATGTATAGCTCCCATGAACTGCTAAGGCATATCCATTCTGATTTTGGCTCTAATGACAGACTTGAAGGATCTTTGTTGGTAAAACAGGGTTGCCTCCTGCATAGACTTCCAGGCACATTTTCGTGTGGTTTTTTTTTTCTTTTTCCCCTCCTGTGACGTATCTAAAATTGCTAGTTTGTAACAGTTGATTGTCAAGATTTTCATAATTTGTCACAAACTATCCATTCTTTAATGCTACTTCATGTTTTTGGCACTCACTGAACAGGAAATACTATATCTTATTGCAGATTTTAAGCTGTGATAAGTTATTTAGTTAGACCACTTTGACATAGCAGTTTGAGATGTACCTTTCTACTGAAACTTTAGTGTTTCAGGCTGGGGGGGGGGGGCGGGGAGAGGACAATACAAATAACCAGTAACTTTTGAAAATTTAGGCTTTAAAGGCAACAAACCAGTGCTGAACCTGCCACATTCATCTGCATGGACTGCTTATCTGCTTTTTAGAAGGCTTGAAAGTCAATTGCTGAAGCTTGAAAATACACATTCTTCAGCAGAGGAATACTCATGCAGACCGCCCATTCTTACTATTGAGCTAAAATAAACCTACTTTAAGAAGTGCAAAACCAACATTTTTGAGGCACAAACCCTTTCCCTGCATCAACTTTTTTCTATTTAAATACTTGAAACTTGTTTTAGTTTTGAAATGTTATCTTTAGCATATTTATATTGGAATAAATACAGATTTTATATTTAGGATAAATAATTTCTAAAGGAGACACTATTATTTTTAAATTGCTTGATCAAAAGGTGCAGAATGTTTTCTTCCTCAACATGACTTTTGATTAAAGCTGCACATGTCTGAGATGAATCCTTTATCTTAACCTTGCCTTTTGACATTTTGAATTCACCTCATGGAAAGAATTACATAAAACTACCTCTCTACCCATACATAGATTCAGTGACAATAAAAAGCAAGATGTCCTATTAATTTCCTTGTATGAAATATCGTAACATAAATGCAGTCTCTTATCGCTGTATTGCTCTATAAGCCAAGGTTCATTTCTCAGACATGCTGAAATGCGAGATGACAGAATAGCTGACCCACTTAGAATTAGCAGAAAGTTTTGTCTTTGCTTTCTTCAATACTCGATGTTTTGTTAAAACAAACAGAATCTATGCTTTTTGTAATGTTTATATCTGTTTCTAAACTCTACCAGTTCTCTAAGAGCACTGTTCTGTTAGAGAATTCGCATCTGAAAATACTTCTATGCTTCAGAAACTTAGGTGACCAAATATTCATTTGTTTTGTCACCTGTGTAGCTGACACTCGATATACTTATTCCAAATGTTAATTCAGATGAGAAAATTCCCTGAGTAAAGTATGGGACATCACGATAGGACCACCACATAGTTTTTCATCAGTGCGGAGCAGGAGGAAATAGTTGTCTGGATGCAATTTACATACTGAGTTAGTGTAAATCACTATTTGATGTTTAGAGCAGTAGTGGATTTTAAAGGACTTGGAAGTTTGAACCTTACATTAGACTGAAGGCAGCAAGGACCACTGTGTGGGGAAATCAGAGACATGTAAGAAAACCTGGAAGAGAAGAGAGCTCTGTGAAGGTCCAAATCACACCAGGGTGGGAGGTCTGAAAAACCTTTATGGTCTATTTAACCACAGAGCTGATGTTCATTCTTGGCCTCAAGCAGCAGAAATACTGTGTTGGCTTTTTGCATCTGAACAACTGGATTCTGCTTTGGTGAGGCCTTCAGGTGGCCACTGATGATGAAGTTTTGTGTCTCAGACTCACTGCCTAGGGGAAGAGATTTGTGGCATGTGTTGGTGCTTACAGGCCCTTCCTAGTTTTGGCTTTCTCCACTGGCCAGGTCTCAATACTGGGCTGGGATGCTGTTCAACACCTCCAAGACTGTGGCCTACCCCACTGCCATCTAGTGATCTGCCCCAGCTTCTGGAGGGGAGAAGGGAAGGTGTGCTGCATAGTGGAATGGAAGACTTCCCAGTTGCAAATATGTCTTCAGCTTCCATCCTTTGAGCCATTTATGAAAGGCCTTGACTGGATAAGGATTGAGACATGCCCACAGAAGTAGCATGTCAGTTAGAGATATCTTTGGTTTACTCCTTTTCATCTCTGTTTCTTTCTTCTTTTTTCTTGGACTATCACAGAAATAGTTCTGTTTAGCTTGTGGATTAACAATTCTTAAATTGTCTAACCATTTCTTCTGATCTCACAGCTAATGAGGTTTTCTAAGATAACTCATGCCCAAAATAACTTCTCTAACAGTAAGGTCCCCTCAAGATATAATTTATATTTGTCAGGTATGCTTTATTTTATATATAAAATACATATTTGCTTTCAGATTACTTTAATAAGCTTTGAAAACAAAATCATGTGTTTGCTAAAGCATGACTCTTCCCCCTTTTCTCGTGCTTCAAAAGCAGTAAGCTTATCTTCATTAATGGAGGCAGAAATTACTTTTCAAGAAGTTATTGAAACTAATGACTGCAATTTCATACTGTTCCACAAGTCATGGTGCTGTTTCTCCTTGCTCTAATGAGCAACTAACTGCAAATGCTTGTTTTGACTGCATTAAGAAACCATTTACAAGAAAAGGTTTTTCTTTTCATAATTAAAGTAGAATTCTTTTACAGGGAACTTCTTTGAGATATCCAAACACTAATAAAGATATTAGGATCACTAATTGTTTATTAAAAACAAGCACAAACAGTTAGTTAAGGAATATATCAGAAACATAATTAACCCTTCAGATTAGGTCTTAGGTGCAAGGTAGTCACAGTTCAATGTTTAATTTATAGGAAAAGGCATTCAGTGTGGGTGATCATGAACTTGTATAGCACAATGCAAACAGAAGTTACAGCAACATTCTTCATTTTCTGATACTCCTACTTTCCTTTTTGCACATCACAATTTAAATCATGCTAATTTTTTCTTGTCACCTACTGTCAGATATTCCATTTTATGAAAAAGCATTGAACTGTGTACATGAAACACCTCTAATCACCAATCAAAAGAGTTAATGTGTAATGGCAGTCACAGCAACTTTTTCTTGAGTTCTCTGGAACAAATATTGCATCTTACCTCCCCTGCCTTATATGAGATAGATGAAGAAAGAACTGCATTCACTGGCTCTTTGGCTTTCTGCACTTTTAGACAATAACCCAATGTAATTGACTAAAATTAGATGGAACACTGCTACACTCTAATACAGATTAGCCTGGCAGGCAATAACTTCTTTTAAATACTTTGTGTTACTCGCAAGTAGATTTTTCAGGCCACGTTTTCAAAAATATTTGTCTATTTGAAAAGTTTTGAAAATTGGTAATGTGATACATCTGGATGGGAGAAACAAAGGAAATCTGGACACAAATCAAAGTCCTAAGTAATTTCTTTAGTTATATGCCATGCAAAATAATTTTTTTTCTTAATGTTCACTCACCAAAACAATCTCCTTGGCCTGTAAGGTAAACAGCTAGGCAAGCTGAGAAGCAAGCAGCTATCCATGGCTGCAGTACATGAGAATGAGGCATGATGTCTGAAAACAGAACTTAGAAAAAAACCTGACTGCAGCTGTCACTAATAAAGAATAATTCTCTCTCAAAACAGTAATGCATGCAAGTGGTATGTAGACTACTGCAAAACACCACAGAGGAAATTAAAACTTATACTTTTCCTGAGATTTCGCTAAGTCTTCAACAATGTAATTTATCCTCATATACTTCATAATCCTGCTAATATTTAAGTAAACCTCATCTATACTGTTCTCCTGTTTTCCACCATTCTCCACTCTTTCAGGTGGTGCAAGAAATTAAAATAAAACAGCTAATTCTAACTGTTTCTGACCAGCGTTATTTCACCTAGTGTTTCGACCAATGATCATTGTGTGCTTATAGGTAAACTTGAAAGTAAACATGTTTTAAAGATATATTTTTAAGATAAGCTCCTGCAGTCTTTCATCTTGTATCTGTAGCCTGGAAATCAATGAATGGCTGCATATTCATAACTTCTATGAATCGTTGTCCCAAAATTTATACAGTAGCCTAAAAACTTATGGAGGACAGTGGATCATAAACCAACTCAGCCAAGGAGCTAATTATACAAATGTGCTACTGTGAGATGGCATATTCACTTCACCCATTTCTTTAGCTGTTCATGATTGAGTCATGCAGATTCAGCCCACTGTATACTGCAGGTAGATACCACCACATGGCGACTTTAACAAGTCAGGCTGCTGAAGAGCACCAGAGGCAAAAGCTGGATAAATCTACTCAGAAAGGCATTTCTAGAGTTTAGCTTTAAAATATGTCTGCATTAGGTCAGCGCTGCAGAACTCATGCCAAGACCAATGAAGTAGGTGTTGTTATGAGCTGCACAAGAGCAAGCAGAGAGTGTAATTTGTTCATTATAAGCCAAAAGCATGCTGCATCAGTTATGGTATCTATTCAAAGACAGGAACCTAATATCATGGGGATTGAAAACCTGCATGACAGCAGCTGAAGACAGTGCACAACAAGCCTTGTTCTCTCTCCTTTTCACTGCTGAAAAAGTCACCAGTCACTTGTCTATAAGGAAACCCACCTTGCTAAATATGCTTAGGAGTATGAATGAAATGTATGTATTTTTATGAATATATATCTATACGAGCACATATATATATGCTACATAGCATATTTATGTTCATACAACCTGACTCAGTACAAGCTAACGTGCAGCCTTGATGACCTAAGTGACCAAACCACAGTGGCTACAGGGCTCCCCTTTGCTTCAACTGGGGCACACAGCCCATTCCCTTCCCACAATGTAGACAGGATGCTGCCAACATGTGGACCATACAGCAAGTAGTCAAAGCTTCCTACATAATCTGTTGATCCTGCACCATGGATGGAGTCCTTGCTGTTCAGATTTGGTTGGCAAACACCAAGGGAATGCCTGATACAGGCTTCAGCTTCCCCTCTGCTGAATTCTTGAAAACTACTTCTTTATTTTGCCTCTGTTGCTGCAAACATCTAGTGGGAAGCAAACCTCTAGTGGGAAGCAAACATCACTAATGCTGTCAGTTCCCATGGTTTTACTGTAAATCCTGTCAAATTTAATAAAAAGGCCACATGTACTGGAAGATAAATACTACCTCTTATTTATTTTATATATTCACATATTTTATATATTTTATTACTGAATATCACAGATTTTACTTTATAAATTTACATAATGGTTTTCAAAATATATTCTCAGTTCTCATAGATCCTACAAATCTGATAAGGAAAAGATTAAAAATACTTCCTTTAAACCACACTCATGAATTCCACCTATTTGTATTTGCTCTTGTTGGTGAGGTAGGAGTTTATTCACTATTCTATAACACCCTTGTTTTCTTGTAATACTACTTTAATAGGGGTGTCTTATTAAAACATGTACAGCAATTTAATTAGTCCTATCCCAGCCATCCCCTTACTGAGAGTGATCAGTGGCATGAGAACAAAAAGAACGTTATGGGCTGTTTGCCTTTAAGTTCAGTCCCATTAAATGATGCTCTCTTGCAGACCTATGAAATCAATTAAGAAGTACTTGCGAAGATAGCCAAGGAAAAGCTGTTTAAAGCCTTAACAACTTAAATACCCCCAGTCTTGATGTTAGCCCTATAAAGCTATTAGACTCCAGTCTGGATTGCATTAGCACTATGAAAGTCAGCTGCTAATCCTGTAACCACACTGCCTGCCTCACCTCTCTCCTGCCCATGCTTTTACATGAACTGTTTCTAGCACAGGTAAAAGAAGATGGGACACTGAAGATGTATCAGGCAGAAGAAAATAGTAATCTGAATAAAAAGTACAGAAAATAGTTGAGTTTCTTCCTTAAATAATATAAACATCCCCGGTTCAATGCAGAATAGGAGTAGTTCAGATTTTTTATATTTTGTTGAGGGGGTTTTGCCCCTAGAAAGTAAAATTTTAGCTAACTTCATACTGAGAGCATTTCATTAGTGCAAGACTACTTATGCCAGAAACTACTGCAATTTGAGGACATTCCCAGAAAGCAAAGGAACTCCAGGGGATTCTGGATATGCTAAGGGTTAATTACACTGGAACATGATGAAAAATACTTTTTTTTTTCTTCCTTGGAGAGTTTTCACACTAAGAGGTTTTCCAAACCTGGACAATATTTATTTATTCATTTATTTCCCAAAGCAATTTATTTGTTCAGATACTGAGCTTGGGAACTGTTTTTCAAGTGATTTCTTCATATTTTTTTATAGCTCTTTGCATTTTATAGTAATATAATTTGCCTAATAATTTTGTATTGCCAATTGAACCAGACTTCCAAATTGAAAAATACGTTTTTACTTAAAGAAAAGATAACCTTTAATCCACCAAAGAATGTTAAACTCCAGAATTTTCAAATGTAAAAAGTAAAACTACCACAATATGATATCCAAGTTCAGGAACTCATTAATCCAGCACTCACATTTTTTCTTCCTTCATGTACAATATTAAGTCAAAAGGACTCTATAAGTTATTCTCTAAAAGCTATTGTTAACACTGCGTATTGAGTTTGCATGGCAAGGTTTTGGTAGCAGGGGGGCTACAAGGGTGCCATGAGAATCTGCTAGAAGCTTCCCCTGTGTCTGATAGAGCCAATGCCAGCCAGCTCCAAGACTGACCAGCTGCTGGCCAAGGCCAAGCCCATCAGTGATGGTGGCAGCACCTCTGCAATAACATATTTAAGAAGGTGTGAAACAAACTGTGCAGCAGCAATTGCAGGCAGAGAGACAGTGAGAATATGTGAGAGCAACAACTCTACAGACACTAAGGTCTGTGGAGAAGGATGGGGATGTGGTGCTCCAGGTGCTGGAGCCCATGGTGAGGCAGGCTGTCCCCCTACAGCCCATGGAGGTCCATGGTGGAGCAGATACCCACCTGCAGCCCATGGAGGACCCCACCCCAGAGCAGGTGGATACCCGAAGGAGGCTTTGACCCCATGGGAATCTCACACTGGAGCAGGCTCCTGGCAGGACCTGTGGTCCCGTGGAGAGAGGAGCCCAGGCTGGAGCAGATTTGCTGGCAGGCCCTGTGCCCCCACAGGGGACCCATGCTGGGGCCAGCTGTGCCTGAAGGACTGCACCCCATGGAAGGGACCCACACTGGAGCAGTTAGTGAAGAACTGTAGCCCGTGGGAAGGACTCACGCTGGAGAAGTTTGTGGAGGACTTTGTCTCCTGTGGGAGGGACCCCATGCTGGAGCAGGGCAAGAGCGTGAGAAGGAAGGAGCAGAAGAGATGTGTGATAACTAACCACAATCCCCATTCCCTGTTCCCCTGCACCACTTGGGGGAAGGAGGTAGAGAAGTCAGGAGTGAAACTGAGCCTGGGAAGAAGGCGGGGGTTGGGGGTGGGGGGAAAGTGTTTTAAGATCTAGTTTTTATTTTCTCATTATCCTACTTTGATTTTGATTGGTAATAAATTAAATTAATTTCCCCAAGTCAAGTCTGTTTTGCCCATAGTGGTAATTGGTCCGTCCTTATCTTGACCTTGAGCCTTTTGTTACATTTTCTCTCCCCTGTCCAGCTGAGGAGGAGAGTGCTAGAGAGGTTTTGGTGGGCACTTGGCATCCAGCCAGTGTCAACCCACTACATACTGAAACAAATTTCATCCAGAAATTCCTTAGAATAGTAAACCAACTCTTTCCATTGTCAGCAAGGAAAGCCACGTATAAGAGAGATTGCTCGCAGATAAGATGGTAAGAATTTCCTCTGCTCTTCTGACAGACACAAGCACCAAAATCCTAGGCCAGCTTAGCCCAAACCCATACCAGAACAGAGAGCTGAGCAGCCACTAACCGTTAGGGATATCCAGGTTTGGATCCAAATCAAAGCTCACTACTTCCCCACACATGCTCTCCTCCTCCATGCTGTCCTATTTCCAGTCATGTCACATCTCTCTAGGACCTGCTTACCTGTCTGTCCTGCAATTGTAGCAAAGAGCCTGTGGGGAATCCTGGATGGGATCTTTAGTCCTGCTCTTATCTGGTAATACCTGGAGAGAAAGAATTAAAAATGACATGCTGTTAGATTGATAGATTGATCAAACATAAAATTCTGTGAGAACACATCCTGGGCATCTGCACTCAAACAGAACTGCCCAAGAAAACAGGCATGCCCAGAAATACTAAGTCTTTTCCTCTGCTTTTTTGTTTTACCTGAAGTGGGTTTATACTGATTTTAATCAGGCCCCTCCTATTTTACAGCAGGCAGAGTGGGCACAATGGCCTGATGTGTGACTAATAAGGAAAGATTGTGAAAAGCTCTTGGCTTCCTGTAGGGAAAAGAGACATAAAGAAGTATCTACAATTAAAGACAGTGAGATCAGACAAGGAGTGACAAATTTAATACAAAACAAAGACAGAGGAAACTTCTGTGAAAGACAACAAATGTGCTAATCTCACAACTAGGAATATTCAATTTATACACAGTGATTATCATTCTGCTGTCCCATATTGAGGCTACCATATCATGAAAACATTACTATTAAACATAACTAAACCAGCTGTATTCTAGTTATTTGCTATTCCACAGGTGATCACTGTTAGATGAAGAAAGAAAAAGAAGACATCAGCAATTTCGCCGGCTTAAGTATCACATGGTTACTTTAGAAAGTTTGCAAATATGAGCTCAGTCCAAACAGAGAAAAAAACTCACCCCAGTCTTCCTTCATCACCACTTTAATGAAGAAAGAATAAGAGGCAGTGTACAGTAGCTAACCCACTACATTCTAGCTCAGGAATACCTCCACCTGTCTGCAGATCTCCCACTAACCTTCTGTAACACCATGTTCATGTCAATCCCACTTTCTCTGCATTTTCCCTCCTACCCTTTGGTCTCTTTTGTTTAAAAATTCTGTGTATCTCACAAGCACTTGCAGATATTTTTAGCCTGATTTGTACCTAAGCTTCTAAATACAAACATAAAAGTTAAATTATAACTGTAAAGGTCTACCCAACACCTAAAGATGTTATGACACTTAGCAGATTTATTTTCTCAGAAGAGTATAACCATATGTGGAAATGAACAGTTAAAACAACTTGTTTTCTGTGTACTGCTGTACAAGCAACAGTTCATACAGGTTACACTCACCAATAAAATCTTTGCTAGGGGTGTAATATGGATAAACCAGATCTGTCTCTGCTAAGTTCAAAGCTGAAGAAAGGTGTTTGATGGGGGGAGCAGGGGAGGGAAACACTTTAGAGGCAATTTTGTCATGGTCCTTCATAGCTGAAGCTCATATTACCCTACCTACTCCAACTGGCAAATCCTTGCCAACTTGGATATAACACCAGCACAACCTTTGACATTTTTAGGTGTCTCTTTTAGGCAAGAACTTGGGCATGAAACCTCTCCATTTACATGTTAGTTTTAAGAAAAGAAGATGAAAGAGGCTCAGATTCCAAATACACACAGTACATCTAGTAAAAAATAATAGCAACTGAATCCAAACTGCCTGATCTTTCTCTCCCTTATGCTGCCCTTGCACTGTGGTAGGAGTTTTTAATTAATGCTATTGCTCCTGATTTCTTCCAGAACAGGTGCAAGAATTATGCCTAAGACCCTTTGTATGTTCATTACAGTTATATGCAACGCAATATTTTAACTGGCAAAAATACCCTATTTGGACTACCCATACAAATCTAATCACTTCTAAATAACAGCAACATGGTATTAAAGAAGGATTGTCACAGTAGTGTAACAGGACACTCCTTGGTATGCAGATATTAATGTTTTACTCTGTGTCCATTCCACTAGACTTACTCCTAAAAATAACACCCTATAACTGTCTAGTTACCTCTTTCAGATTTTTGCTGCTTAAGACTGTGGTGGGTTATCCTTGGCTAAAGGCCAAATTCCCATCCACATGCTCTCTCACTCCCCCTCATCAACAGGACAGCAGAAGAAAATAGGATAAAAACCAGAAAGATATAAAGACAGGGAGATCACTTACCAGTTACTGTCACAGGCAAAACAGACTCAACTTGGTGAAGATTAATTTGATTTATTTACAACCAGGTAGTAAGAAACAAAACCAAACATTAAAACATCTCCCACCACCCCACCCCATTCTTCCCAGGCTCAGCTTCACTTTCTGACTTGTGTCCTCCCAAGCAGCTCAGGGGGATGGGAGTTACAGTCCATTACAGCCCCTTTCTGCCACTCTGTCCTCATCATACATTCCCTGCTCTAATGTGTACCCCTTCCACAGGTTGCCGTTTCTTCAGGAAATACCCAACTGGCTAACTACTGCCACACTATGATAAAGTCTGTCTTCCCTCAGCATATGCTTCATGCTCAGAAGCATCTCAAGGAACCCTGAATACTTTCATTAGGAAACTGATTTCCGGTGGCTTGGCTGGTGCTCCAGACTAAGTCACCTAAAGCTAGGGAGGCTATGCATAGGTGCCTAAGGTGCCAGTTTCAATGACCATGTAGTCAAAACTCTCAGTAGACTTAGAGACATTCAGCTCCTAAGAGAGGATGCTGGACAGATCTTGGCTTTACTCATTCCCCAGACTACAACTGCTGATTACAATACAACCTTGGACATCAAAACCACATGAAGACCCCTCAATACTGGTGACTTCATAACAAGGTTATTTCCACCCATTTTTATTTCCTTTGCAAAATGCACTAGGTGTAACAACATAAAGGAGCTAGGTCTTCATCTTGTTCTAACCTTTCCTGTTCATCTCCTTAATTTTGGCAAATACGTTTGAATGTCAGAGATATTGTAGAAGTCGTAAATAGACATTGTCCTGTGTACTCACCAAGCTTAATGGCTCAAAACAAAAACTGCATAGGAAAGTCATAGAAACCTAAGGAACTATCAGATTAAGGTTCAACTGTAAGGTTAAAGGTCCAGATGTAAAGAGAATCTGGAGACTAGTAAGATCTGCAATACTAAGGAATGCAGCCAAAAATGCCACTCAGATTTTTTAAGTGACTGAACATGTATTCATTCTTAATAAAAAGAATGACACTAATCTGTTACTAATAAACAATTTAATGCAGATTGTTTGGCACCTGCTGCCAAAAGGTCTGGCCTTGATAACGCAATGTCATACAATAACTCTGGGATACACCATCATGGAATTAGATACATTCCTCCTAAAGAAAGACTTTAGAGAATGGTCCTATGCCCAGAAGATACAAGAGGCTTCTGAATATCCTGTTGTTTCAAGATCTGTGCAATTATGCATATGTGTGCATTTCACTGCCTTGCCCCTCAAGGTGGTGACACTGTTGCTCAAATAGATTAATGGCAAAGAAGGACACTGATGTAGAGGATTTCAGATTGAAGTCCCCCAACACCCCAGTGACATTCATGGAAATTAACACACAGGGCAGTGAAAGTGTCAAAGGCTCAAACTCAAAGATTAAATTAAAAATTAAATAGAAATAGAAATGTTCACAACTTATTAGTTTATTCCTTTTAAAACTTAATAGCTTCCCTGAGAATCTTTAAGAACAAGTCATTTTTCAATGAAAGTTTCAGGGAAAATATTAACATTAACAACAGCTCCGAAGGAGGTTATCAATATCACAAGCAGAATATGAGCAAAGAACAGCTTCACACTGGGTGGCCAGAAAGAGCTAAAGACATCCTCATTTGAGTTTCACCAGAACTCTTGTTGTCCAGTTAAAATAAACACACACAGGAAACTGAATAAAACCCATTACCTAGTTTGTTGTTTTCTGGGGTTTTTTTTTCTATTTTTAAGCCACATATCAATATTTAAGTCATAAGATCTTGTAAGACAGGCAAATATTATCCATACCTCCTCAGAGCTTCCTCTGAGTCTTTGCAGGCAGGGAGGAATTGCCAAACAGTGACTTTGTGCCTAACCAAAAGCATAAAAATTAATTTACTTGCTCCCACACTGTGAAGTTGAATGTTACTTCATGATAGTTTGTGCATTATAAGGAGGGTTTTCCTGACCGAAATACAGGACACTGTGAGATAGAGTCCCATATGTTTTCTTCAGCAGCAAACAGATAAATATCTCTGCTTCCCCACCCCACTGCCATACACATCTCTTGGTTGTCCCAGTATAAGTTATGATGAGACCAATATGTACAACAGAACCATATTAATGTGAGTGCAAGTAACAAAAAAACCCACTCTTTTTGTCAGTACCTCTATGAAAATACACACTGTTGTATGACTGAATACTATGCTCAGTCCCTGCTAACAGGATGGTAGATGGAAAATGGTTTTGACATGCTAACACCACTCATTCTGTTGCAGTGAGGTACTGGCTGAATGAGAAATGGTATAAACCATGCTGAAATGCTACAGGTACAGCTGACCATACACTGTTCTGGTTTTCCTCAGAATGAACTATCTCCAGCTGGCTCTAAATACTCTCATTAGCAAGTAGCCTGACAGGTTGATCACCCTCATCAGTGTCTTCCAATCCACCCAAGCAAGAAAGATCAGTTTAGTGTCCTGAGCTCTTTTAAAGTCTGCATGACCTCTTCTTACCTGAGTGAAATGTTTGCTGTGTGGACTGTGTGGCAGCAGAGCTTTGAGGCTGGGTTGGTCCCTGGGTGGAGGCAATTGCACGGACATGGCTTCTCCTTTTTTGTCTAAGTAGCTGCTGTCTGCGTTTCAGGCTTGGGAAAACATCCTACAGACAAGGGCTTTATCTTGGCCCAGCTGAATGAACCTCTCAGAAATGATATAAGGCATGAACAGAAAACTATAAAGAATAGGAACAGGACCTGGAGGTCAAAATCTATACCTGAAACTGGAAATTCAGACTGAGGTAAACATTGCAAAAGTCACCAAAATAGTTACAGGAGGTCCTCCACCACATATGTGCAGGAAAGGACTGCCTCATAGTGATATGGGGCTAACAGTAACAATAAATGAGATATTACCTCCAAAAATAACAACCTATTTTGCCTTTTTTTTTTTTTTTTCTAATGAAGGGCACAAATAGGAAGGCTAAAGGGAAGAAGTACAAAGCTTTGAAAAAGATCACCACCAAGGTGCCAAAATCAAAGACAGCAGCTTGCTTAGTGGAGAGGAAGATGGAGAACCTTGGCCCAAGGGCATGTGAACTGTATGCTCGGTAATAACAGCTTTACACCAAATCCAAGAAATCCATAAAGGTACAGAAGGGATGGTGATGAGCAAGAGGTAAACAGACATTTTGCAAAGGGGCTGAAAGGGACATCACTATGGGTCCCTCAGCATGGCACCAGAGAAACATAAAGCTTTACGGTAGGTTTTGAAGGAAAGAATAATTAGGAAACAAATGAGAAGTTACAATTCCTGTTTTACCACAATTAGGCTAAGTCTGGCTCATTAGAGTAGGCTAGGTAGTACCTCTCTTTGAGTAAACCGCTGGTTTGTGGTTGGGGGTTTTTTTTCCCTCTTTTTTTAAGACAACAGCAGTACAGAAAAGCTTATTTAGACTTCAGTAAAGTAGGGAGACCACAGAAAATTGCCAGCTAATGTGGAACAGGCGCTGTGAAGGAAAGATCAGGAAACAGCAAGCTGATTTTAAGAAAAGAACTAAAGGAACTTGGTACACTTAACTCAGCAAAACACAGAGCAATCAGATCCCCTCTCCATCTATAAATACATGGGGAGGGAAAACATCAGGAAGGAAGAAGAGTGATGTACAAGTACAACATTGGCACCAGAACAACCATGTATAAACTGCCCATGAATAAATGCAATTTAGACATAAGAAGTTGTAGCTGGCAAAAGAGTAAGAATGTGGAACAACCTCCTAACAGAAGCAGCAATGAAAAAGCCGATTTGCTTTTAGGGGAAGCTCATTAAATTTCCAAATTTTTTATCTGACATGGAATCTTCTTATTTGCAGGACCAATGTTATTTATGTAGGCAGTGCATACCACTCCAAGCCCTTTCACTCTTGCAAGACAGACTGCATGGGTCACCCTAGTAGCAATGAATTTACCATCACCACTAGCCATTTGTGAATTGCTCTTCTTTAAAAATAAATAGGTAACTTGAATATTCACTTTGTTTTCCTGTCCCCAGGCACATATTAATCCCTGATGACCTGTACTGACTCACCTAGCACACTGATGTTAAAGCCTCTCACAGGAGCTGACTCCACTAACAGATGGGTTGGGTCACACATCCTCCCCTTGCCTCTCTTCAAGGGGCAGGGCTACTGACACCTTTCAGTCTCTTGGCACTGCGGTGGTCAGACCTCCTCTCAGGAGCTCCAAGATCACTCTCTGATGTTAAGTGCTCACTTAATGATCAGATAGGGTGCAGAGGGTAGGGTTTTTTTTACACCCCCCCAATGATGACTGCATTATTATATTGCACTCACTGAAGAAATATTTAATTTTAGGAGAATAAAAAGTTTTAGCTTCAGATAACTCATCTTGCCATCTCTAGTGATCTAACCATACCAGAGGGCAGTACCTAATCCCAAAGGATTTACACTAAAACCAACAGAGAGACATGTCAAGGGAGCAGGCTGGTACCAGCCCTGTTACTGACACTTTGGACTCCATCCTTCCCTTGCTTCCTCCTCTCAGATTAATGCCAGAGCATCTCAGCACTTATCTAGTCCTACAAGTAGCTGTCTACTCATCTTCCCCTGCCATTGACTGGTAATGACATTGTAAAGCCCAGGTTAAGAAGGGGTGACTAGTTTGAGAGAAGCAATTTGTTGGACCATATTAATGCAATCACACTACCAAACCAAACCAGACCCACCGGGAGCCTCAGTACCAAAGTGCTCTTCCCTGATCATTCCTGCAGCATGGACATCAAAAAGTGGCTCAAAAACACTGTCATAGAAGCCAGACAAGTTCCAATCTGCATAGCTTCCACCTGCTTTGAATTATACCTGGAACAGCTACAAGGCTTAAAATTTCATCCCAAATTAGGCTAAAATTTAATAAACAACTCTTAAGGTAATACATACTTCAAAGAAACTAGCTGTATGCTGACCCTGATCAGTCATCCTGGAGTTTCTGTTGCTCCTGAGACCAATGTTGGAGTTGCCCTCCAGCAGCCCCTGTCAGCAAAACTTCATTGCTGAGTTACTGCTGCCGGGGAGCCAAGGCAGCACAGTTCCGGAAGTCAATGAGGAAAAAGCCTTACAGGCAAGGAAAAAGACAGATGTCTTCATGAGAACAGCATGAGAAGAGACCTCAAATCGCTATGCAAGACATTCACTGACCATAAGGAAAGTCTGAACTCAGGTTTTTCAGCTGGAAAAAACACATTCCCTCTCTGGAAACATTAACAGACCTTTCTGTCCTGCCCTGATGATCCCCAGAACAGGATTCCCAAGTGTGTTACCATCTGAGAGCTGCCTGCTACATGTTCCAGAAGTTTATGCACGAGAGCTGCCTGCTACATGTTCCAGAAGTTTATGCACGACAGAGGAAACATCTGTGATCATCCAGGCTGATTCTCAATATCAGTAATCAGTAATCAATAATCAGCCAAACACACTATTGTTTCCAATACAGACACGGGGGGCTGAAACTTTAAAAAAAAAAACAAAACCAAAAAAAGCCTCCCATTCAGTTAGCATCATGCTGAAAAAGTAAAAACTGAAAAGCAATACCTGTCTTGAAGATACAGAGTGAAAGCCTGGGTAAAGGAGGCAACCAGACCACTGTTGATTTCTCCTTTCCTTTCAGTGAAACAAATCAGAGGAATAGCCATAAAAAAATTCTGCAACTTTGCATCCAACATTGGAGGATTTTCCTTGCTTGTGATAATGTTTTACGTTACATATCTAACAGAGTCAATAATATTCCACAGATCTATAAAATGCATAACTCAAACAGCTGTGCACTGTATTAATCTATGCCTCCTTTCTTTACTGCCTAATTTGTATATAAATATTTAGGTGAGTTCTTCGGCAGGAATGCATGGGGAAAGGTGCTAATTTCACACCTAAGATTGCAGGCTGATAAATCAAGACTATGGAGTATCAGAAAAATGATCACGTTGTATAAGCAAGTACTGTGCGCAGTACCCATGTGCATGAGGAA
>JAVJGI010000040.1:2992511-3015464 GCA_035590275.1 Ibycter americanus
GCTGGGGCCGGCCCAGGGCAGCCCCGGCCTCGCCTCACAGAGGCTGCGCTGCGGCTCCTGCTGCCAGCGGCTGGGCACGGGCACCCGCTATATCATAAAAGCTTAGAAATGGACTGTATCAGTGGTCAATAGATGGTTTATAAGCATTGTTCTGCAGCGATAGGTGTTGCCAGTCAGCACCAGCTGCAGCCGCTGCTCCAGTGGGGGATGCTCACGAGGGTGCATTTGCTGACAGTTTCCATGCAGCTGTTTGTGAACCGCTGGCACCGGCTGTTCTTCAGCATCCAGGGATCACAGGGTTTGTCTGAAACATTTCCTGGTCATATGGTAGGGCTTCCTCATGCACATGGGTACTGCGCACAGTACTTGCTTATACAACGTGATCATTTTTCTGATACTCCATAGTCTTGAGTATCAAGATGGATAATCTCAACTGGATCTCAAATCAGCATTGTATGTTAAGCATTAGCAGAAGTAAGAATAAAAACTGAGGGCTCCACTGATATAGGTGAATTCTCTGTGGTAGAGCTACAGATTCATATTTCTCTAAGCCTTTATGCTTTTTCAGAATACAAGGACTCACCTAACTTGTTCCATACATGCACTATGTATCAGATAAAGTGGACTTGTAAATTTCAGTCTGGAAAGCAAAGCACCTAAACGTTTGGTCTGATAACAATAAACACCATCAGACTCAAGCCTCTCTGGGGATCTGGATCTTCATGCTAGCATTTAAGATACTGATGACAGATATGTGAATTCTTTTATCAAACATGAGATCCTCAAAAGGGAGCCAGGACTCCTTAAACCTCTATCACAGGCAAGCGTAAAAAGAATCTCAGATGGTGCCTCAAGCTGTAAACTTGGTGTTTCGTTATAGTGGACTAAATGTTAATTTCATCTAGATAATAATTCTAGCAATAGCCTGATCTTAAGAATATTCTCTTCACATCAGGAGCATCACAAGAGTATGGATAGACGTCGATGAAGTAATCCTAATCTGTTTATTCTTTCTCTCTCCACCCAACTGGCCATCTACCTTTAGAGAATTAAAGCCTCACTGGCTCCCTTTAACTTTTCCTACTATCACTAATCTTTGCCAGGACTTTTAGTGCCTCAATTCAGTGTATTTGTTCCTTGCTAATTTGGTTAGCAGAGAATCTTGTGAAATATAGGATGCCATCTGACACCGGGCTAATCTTTGGACTGGACCATCCTAAAAGCACAGTGTTCATCTGCAGGTAGGAAATAGGCTCGACTATCAACTAAGGTCTGCAGAGCTGAGAAGCAGTGCAACAGGTCAAGAATAACCCATCATTTCTTTCAAGGAGGGAAGCATTAGGAGCTGAGAACGGTGGCAAATTTTATTGACTTCTTCTTAGCAAGAAGATACAATAGAAGGATAAAATGTTATCCATCAGCTGAAAGAGTATGAAAGTAACATAGGTGCTACAAAAGCTTGAGTGAGTTTGAAATTCTGTTAAGAATTTCTCTCAGAGTTCATAAAAAGTTATGGCAATGTCAAGACAGGAAAGCAGAGTCAGCTACAGGAACTCAATTAAACCATGGAACAGGGATTTCCAGAAACTTGCGTCATTTGCATGTTATCTGAAATGGCCTATAATACATTTTGCATCACAGACTACTAGTACTCTTGATTGTTTTCCATCTTAATGGGATTCCACATCATCACAGACAGGACAAGCGAAGGAAGACAGCGCCAACATGGAACTTTTTCCAATAGCTTTTTTCTAATTGGAAAAATGTTCTTAAAGAAAAATGTTGGATCTAAAATGCTACCATGTCAATGAAACAGTTTTGTCTTGTTCTTATAAGGCCATTGGTGAGATCTGCTAGAAAATCATACATATCCATACCTTTTTGCAAACTAATGGGAAAGCTGGTTGCCTGTTGTGACTCATAATACAATTTGAATTCAATTTTGAGCGTATCACAGACCAAGGATTTTCAGAGAAACCCTGTGTAGAAATGAGTATGACAGCTTTAAGTAAGGAAGCAAAAATTGGCAGAAGCTTAGGTGAGATTAAAAAAGAAAGTTTCTTACTTTTCAATGTATACAGACCTTCTATCGACTTCATTCTCTGAAATATTTTCTACTGGTTTGTTCTCTAAAAACTGCCAATGTATTTAGCCTTTCAATAACTCCATAAGGTAGGGGAGCACAGGTGTATTTTCTTTATCTGAACATAGTTAGGGCAAGCCCTAAATAGATTTATTCATCCCAAACTGGTAATGTGACCTACTGGCTTAAATTACCTATTTACTAAAATCTGAATGCTTATGTACTGTGCCCATTGCCAAAAGTAAGAACTTGAGACCAGTATGTTTTCTGTTAAGGGATTTAGCCTGGTTTCTTTGTCCAGTGGTTGAACAAGCCGTGGCTGCTCTTATCTGAGAATCTTCCAACCAGTCACTTTTCTTAAGTTCTGGTAGGTCTATTACATCAATTTATTTCTCTCCACTGCTTCACAAAGTTTATCTTGTGATGAGGACATGTGAGTCCTGGCAATATCTAAACCAAAGAGAATACATTCAACTGGTCAGCAAAAAAATCACCAAATAAATTAAAAATTCACAGCTTCCTCAGCACTTTTGGTGTTGGCCGGTTGCAGACATCACCTAAACAGTCACATTATAAACTGGCTTCTCATTTGTGGCAAGACATCATTATAACGATTTATCATGCATAGCCAAACAGGAACAAGAGGTTACTAAAGAACAGATCATTTTTCTGCTGCATTTTATTTGTAATACCTTTTCATGGCAGATGTTATCCCCACAAATGAATGAATGTTCTGAAATAACAAAGTGGACATGGATTGATGGGAGAAATTGATCTCCGTTTGTTAATGTACTTTTGCTGCAGCAAGCACATTAAGTAATTAAAGTGCTAAAAAAGATCTTCCCATCCAGACACACAATATACTGAATTCCCCTAATGCAAGGACAAAGGCCAACCATATTTTCCACTGCATCTCAAGTGCACCTTGTCTGCGGTATACACACCATATAGTTTGATTGCATCCATAGAATTAAACTATCCAGTTACACAAACAGTTATAATCTCAAGGCAACTCTAAAGAATGAAGTATCAAAACAGAGTAATGATTTTGGGTTCCTAACATAAGCCATCTTAAAAGGATATGATCTGGAGATGGTATACAGTTTTCCATTCTGAAAATTAGACTTTGGGGTGTTTTAAGCTGAATACAAAAATATCTGGAAAATAAAAGTCAGAGGCACACTGGAACAAATTTTTCCCATGCACAATGATGTTTTCTACTATCACAGCATCTGAACATTTGAGATTTTACCATGTTAAGAACAATCTTCTGAGATATTACTACTACTCCCATGTTTGTAGAGAAGATGATTGCTGATGAGCTGCTCATATTGCTGATGAGTAAAAGGCTGTTCAAGCCCACCTCAAGAAATTTCCCGAACTCATTACTCACTCCAACAAATAATAACAGCCATAGATCATTTGGTTTTGGAACAGTTACATTAAAATGCACCTTACAAAACTGTGCTGAAGTGCGTGGACAGTATTGCCAAGAGACAGGATTTCTTCATATACAGGGCAGGGCAATAGACCTGAACTACATCTCCTAGCCACTAGGCAGTGCTTCATCTCTGAAAATGATGGGCAAGGGGCACTAAGTTAGGGACATAACAGTGAGAAAAATTACTCGTGTGATTTTTTTCTTCAATCCTAGTTTGCATGGCAATGTGAAATTTGTCACATACATTTCCCAGCAGCCATTAATATAGAGTTAAAACCAGGCATGTCCAATATCAGAGGGAAAATTCTGCACAACATGGTTATTTAAAACAAACACATGTTGAAGAGCCCAGAAATGTTATATTAATTTGAGAGCTTATGAGAACTCCAGATGTCATCTTTTCACTTCTCAACCCATATGGGCCAGATTCACCATTTGTTCTGCTCCCATTTGGTGCCCGTGTAGCACAACAAGAACTGGCTGAGTCATATGTCGAGAAAGTGTGCTCACTTCAGTCACCCTTCACACACAGGATGGCAGCTGATTTTTCTTGGTCATGAACACTAGAATGATAGCTAGTCGCTAAAACAACTCATTCAAAAGTACTCATTGCACAGCCATCAGCAAATTGGTCTCTGTTTAGTCATAGGTATCAGGGGAAAAAAAAGTTTAAGTATAGTCTAGTGAAAAAATACATTCACTTTCTAGCTTTCTTTCTGATCCTAGTCTTGTTAGAGTTGCCTCAGATTTTTCCCATCTGTAGAATATAAACAACTAGGACTTAAGAAAGACATTTTGAAGGATCATTAAAGGTGGTAAAGTGATTTCTGATCCAAAGGTAAAAGCTGTTGATACTTGTGCAGAGCACAGTTTGATATAGATACTCTGGCTACCCAGGTAGAAAGCTTTGTACACACCAGGAAAATACAGAAGTCAGGAGGTAAGGATACAGACAGAAAAGGCATTCTGCTTGCTCCTGGGAGACAAACATTAAAATATATCATACAGACAGTGCTAGCCAAGAGGAATGTGATACAAGGAGATGGGATCCACTCTCTTCGGAAATAATATGCAAGGTGTGACGTTAGATTAAAATCTGTAAAAAATATAATTAAAAAGAGAAGAAAAAACTAAAATGAAACTTTTGGGATTTAGCCAGCTTTTAATGCTCATCAGTCATTAACCTGGAAGTCAGCTCATTCTATCATCTATAACATTAAAAATTGACCATCATAAGATTTTCTTCAGAGCTCTTGGTGTGTAATTGGGCAGTGCTTTGCCCATTTTTACGAATCCGATTAATAAAATAAAAATATTTCTACAAGCAGAGATCTTAAATTTAAGGTATTAATCTCTGGAGTATCACAGAGTGGCTTTGATCACCCTTAAGAAAGTTAGTTAAGTTTTAAGTTCAGCAAAGCAAAGGCTTTCATTTAATGGGCTAAACCCATGTCTCTGAGGTGAATTTCTACTTGAACCAGTAGACTTTATACAATAAGTGGTTGCTTTTCATTCATGGGTCTTCTAGAGATAGCTGTGATCTTCACTGATGCACTGAATTCTAACTGTTTTACCCTCTGAGAATTTGTGCTTAATGATATCATGGAGAGTTGATGACACAAATGCCGTAAGTTCTTAAAACTGGGTGACATTAAGTGCAGCATTGAAAATTGGGCTCCTTCAGGATGTGATGCATTTGTTAACGAACTGGACACAATAACTTCAAGACTTATGGTATGAAGTATTGCCTATAGATGACAAGCAGAACTTAATTTTATTTGTAAACTGCATTTCTCAGCTAAAATAACTTTTTTAATGTTAATCAAATAAACCTATTTTGTGCTGTAAGATAAACAGCTAGACAAATTACTGGACACCACAGTGTTGATGATAAATCACTAAAACATAGTGTCTACTGCACAGGCTGAAACTGAGTGATGCAGAAGGAAGCTGCACAGGGTTGTTTCTGTGCTGAGGAAGGCTATGGTCACACTCATCCTAGCGTCAGGGAATCATTCAGGCTAGAAGAGAACCTGGGTAATCTCCAGCCCAACGCCTGCTCAAAGCAGGACTGATTTCTGAATTTGGACTGAATTGCTCAGGGCCATATCCAGTCAAGTCTTGAAGATTTCCCAAGACGGAGATTCCCCAGCCTCTGGACAGCAAATCCCAGAGCTTCACTAGCCTCATAGGATCTTCTTTTTTTTTTTTTTTCCTCCTCTTCCCCCCTTGCAACCAGAAACTGTAGGAAGGGGCCAGGTCTAGCTGTTCTCTCAACAGCTTGTCCTATATTTAAAGACAAGATTTGCTGCTGGTGATTATGCTATGCTTCCTCTAGGGATATGCACAGTGTGTAACAATGTGATAACACATTCTGAACACAGATAACTTCATCTGCCTCAATTAGTTGCTGCTTGCAAAGTGCCTTAGAGAGGAAAAGTGCCAGAAGAGCTGTAAAGCACCACAGTCACCCCCACATGAAAACTTACAGAATAACTTCCCATTCTCTAAAAATTGCATACAAGGAACGCAGTGGGCTTTTGAAGGATCTCGTAGTTATTTTATTACCAGAGCTGCTCATTCAGTAATTTTTGGCACTGTCCCTTGTATAGAATAAAGGCACTGACGCAATCTATGCTGATGCCATGTTTCTGGCTGGCTGTAGTTAAGTTTGATGCTTTAAAAATGCGTCACTGCACTTAAGAACATTCTTAAGTAATAAAATGTTACAGCACTTATATCTTTTCATAAGCCTGAGGGCTTATACTCCCTTCCCCTAAAGACACACACACACACATGCACAGAGCTGAGTGATTCCAGTGGACATGGGTCCATATGTAAGTCTATGAATTAGGAACCTCAGTCAACACTTGAAGTATAGCTCCGTATAAATGCAAACGATGTTAGGTGAAAATGAAGCTACTTTTTCACATAATTCACTCAGAAAGTCATCAAAGCAGCAATGTAAATGTCACTTGGATTGGGGTGATATTTGCTTTCCTTAGAGAAGACAGTATCTAGAAGTTAAGGGACAAAGTTTTAATTTTCCATCAACCAGGTACAATAGTTAGCCACGTTTGGGGGTTTCTTCTTTTTATCTTTTATTGTTTTGGTTTTTTTTTAAAAAAAGGCTTGCAAGAAACACGCTTCCTTTCCACTTTTCCAGCACTGATTAGCAACAAGGGATTGTATAACAAGTGAATGGAACCTGGAGTTAATATTTTTGAAGTATATTTTTTAATCTAATAAATATGAAATTATTTTTTGAAGCTTTGGGATACAACCTGCCGTGGTTTTCATAGCAGTCATGGGTATTAAGAGGTTAATTTTAAATAGTACAAGAGTTTCTTGTCTAATTGCCTGACTCCAGGAAACAGGGCTTTAAAAAAAGGGGATAGGACTTGCACTGAAAGCATAGACATTGCCAAAGGCTCAGCTACAAGTTCTGGCACAGAAATCTGACTAGAAATGTCATTGCTTAATATTAGGTATCACAAAGAAGCTTCTTTGGAGGCATGAGTTAGAGAGGTGCATTGCTTGCCAGCCTCTAAATCAGAGAAAACACAATCCAACAAGCCGATGGAGAGACTCCCATTAATGTTAGTGGTTTTGAAGAAGGCTACAGAAGCCTGATTAACATTGTGGCTGTGTTCCCCCCCATCCTGACCTTTATTTCTGTAACGATGCTCAAATGATAACCACCAGTGGTGGTCTTAATGGCTGCATCTGGTCATGATGGCTGTATCCAACTCTTAAGTGGATTTGGGGAAGACAGATAACACAATAGCCAAGGGCTGATTTAAACAATGCGCCCACCTAACCACAGTGCTGGTCAAGGTCTGACTCAAGCCAACTTTGAAAAAAACTAACTCCTGTAGTTGGTATGCAAATATGCTATGAGTCAATTAACTCACTCCATAAATAGCAGACAGCCCCAGAGCCCACTGAGCTCTCCTGCACAGCAGCAGGCTGCACGCCAGGATCTCTCCTTGAGTAGGGACACCTCTCAAGGTTAGTCCTCAAGGTTGTGAGATTCCTTGCAGCAACAGATTCTCAGAAAGCAATTAACAGCATATTAAACTTTGAAATCTTAGCTAAGTGGTATCAAGGATTGATTGTACATATACAGTTCTTTAGATATAAACCCCATTGAGTAAATCTGGGACTAAGTCTGGATCCAGGCATGCTTAAACTCCCCTCTGAGGAGGAGTTCAGAACGCAAGGGGGTCCTTTCTGAACTCATGACTCAACAGGAAGGTCTCCCCCACAGTTTTGTCTGACCCTGTCCTCTGTGCAGTAATCAAGTGTACCTTGCTATTGAATCTTGTTAAACCACTGTCGCATTTACTATCAAACTTTGTTAAATCACTGTTTTATACCAATAAACATAGTGCTGCTTCTCTCTTACGAGTGAAGTGTGTCACTCCTTCTGTGACAAACATAAAATGTCACATGGTTTTGAGTTATTTCCTGAGTGCTTAGCAGTCCTGAAAACTGAGGATGGAAGAACAGTGGAACCCCTGTATTTTCTGAGATGTAGATGTTTGTATTATTTTATTTGGGTATCACAACCCATTGCTGACAAGATCACTACAAAGTGTCAATTCTGCTATGGTACTGGCTTTGTCTAAACAGTATAAAGCAAAATTTTATAGCCTTCTTTAGTTACCAACATGTACATAAAGACACCAGCTGACATGCTTTTTCTTCTTTTTTTTTTTATATTCCATTCTATGTGAGATTCTTATATGATACTCATCACTAATATTTGAGCAACCCTCAGTAGCGGTCCCACAAAGACCAATGTCTGTCATATAATTTTCCTTTTATTCTCTCCCCTTGGGTAGAAACTCAAGTAAAAGAATGTTTTCTATTTTAGCTCTACAGTCTTTGCACACACAAACACACCATTGTGTGCTCTTGTCAGAAATGTCGAATCAGTTCTAAGATGCCTGACCGTTGGAGATGATCCCCTGTCCCATAGGGACTGCACTGCTCCAGTCAGGTCCCACAGAAGGGATGATCCTTCCTGCAGGTGCATTTTCCATTTCTGACACAAAGTTCTACTTTGCTTAAAAAATAAAAATAAAAAATTGCTGATCACCATTTTCAATCCTAAGCTTAAGACCCCTTGTCTAGAATCTGGTCACAGGCTGCAAAGTACTCTGAAGACAGAAAGTAAGTTACCCTTTGCTTTGTACACCAGCTTTCTGTATGATCTGGTGTCCAACATGCTTACAGTAGCCTGTGGGGCTAAGGAGATAATGTGCAGTGTTTTGTAGCAACCTCGTAATGATATTTCTGCAGCTCAGGACAATTGACATTACAACATTAGAGCAAGGGGATATCTTCTATGCAAACAGAGATAGTAGGAATATCAGTCATATATATCTATTATGGTTATTATCAGCAAGCAGCCTAGGCACAGTCCCAAGCTGTGGGCTAGGCAGACCAGTTATGTGTGTGTATGTATATATACATATATATATACATATCTTTCAACAAAGGATAGTGAGTCATACTCTACAAGAAGCTGTTGTATAACTGCTAACTTGTGTCTTGATTAGGTTCACCTCTCCTTTCTCTGCTATGCACTGAACCATTGTAGTGTGACACACTTATTTGCAACAGATGGATATGCATATTCTCTGCATAATGTTGTCACTTGATTTTACATCTGGTTACAGGTGTAATCTGGTTTACATCTGGTTAATTGTACAATCATCAATTATTACACAAAAATGGCAGAAAAGACACAAAGGGAACTGACCACAGTAGGTCACAGAAGAAGGAGCTCCAGCAGGCAAGGCACAGGTTTTGTCACTGTACACTGGCTGCATTTCAGAGAGGATACGCTAAGGTTCTCTGCCACATCTAGCATGTGAAACATTATCTCAGGGTCCTGAGTACTATCTATCCAGGCCCCTTATTTCTGAATCTAGATTGTACTAACTCTGTGATATTGCCTTAGTTAGCCAACCTATTAGATGAGTTGGAGTTGGCCTTTAGCTGAGTTCTCTGTAAGCAGTGACACAGAACAGTTACCTAATGTATTTAGGGTAAGATAAGTCAGAGTATTGCGTATTTGAAGGAGGAAGATAATTTCCAGATACAAGAGTAGCCTACTGTCCACTGACAATTTTGATCATTGTTCAAAAGATTTTGATGAGATGCTGCTCTTCACCTGCAGAACAGTCTCGACATAGGCTCCATTCTATTTGGTTTCAACCTTTTCTCCCTACCACTGGCACTGGAAATCCCACCTCTCTTCTAGTAGACACAGGGTACCTGAAAATTAAAGATGGCTACACTAACTAATCAAATGGGAAAACTGCCTTCACCAACATCAAATGGGAGAACTGCCTTCACCAACAGTCATGAAAATAACTCATCTTACATGATTCTCCTGAAGCTGAATATTTGCTACACTTTGGGACATTGATGTTTAGCTTACTGTACACCAGCAACTCAGCTGTTTTCATGAGTATGGGTTTGGATTACACTACTTTCAATCCTGTCAGTTCAGTGCAGCAGGTTCTCAGCTATCACTCCATGACCATATAAAGAGCCATTGCCTTCTTGCACTTTTTCTTTTCTTTTCTTTTTTTGAAAGGTATCTGATGCTGCCTTAAAGTGAAGGTCCATTTGAGAGTCACAGAAATAACGTCTTCATGTCAAGAAAAAAGTCAGTTCTGTCAATACATCTGTTCCAAGGCACAGCACTTATTAGTCAAGAAATGCATCACTTTACAGCATGCCTATTAGCTGCCGCCCTTTTTTTTTTTACATCATTTGTATTAAAGAGAATCCATATATCATAAATGAACCAGGTAAGTATTTTCAAAATGTCATGGATTTACTGTCCAAAAGTTATTTGTATTATATTACAGGTTAGAAGTCTAAAGAAATGCGTATTTTTATGAACAGAGTAACAAGATTTGCCTCTGTCCTAGACTTTCAAATTGATTTATTTTTTTTCATATCCTGACACTGTACCTCGAAGACCCCAGGAAATAAAGTCTGAACCTCAGAATACAATATGTGTTTTCCAGATATCCATCCTGACAAGCAAGGCACTGGTTGATTGCCAGACCCCAGTTTTCTGAGGAAAGGAGCTGCTGCATTTTGTCTCTGAAGGGGTGATTTCATGACTAAGTATACTGAAACACTGTTGTCCATCTGGTAGGCAACAGGGATGTTTTGCCACATAAAAGCTTAGTCTGTTAAGGCGGAAGATCCTGTTTTCAGCAGCTCTGAATGTTGCTGATGCTTGGTCTGATACTTGCAGGGTTCTGTAAACTCTGAGACCACTGATCTTTTCCCCAGGGCAATGTTGCACTCATTTTAGAAGAAGCTGGAATTCATTTTTACACTCGTTTTTAAGCACCACCACCCCTTACACACATAAACCACCACTGTGTTAGACACTTACAAATTGCAGCCTGAAATTTGAGGAGTAAAAAGACTGATAAGCAGTCCTGAGATTGGTGACTAATGACTTACCGTGAACCTGGTTTTATAATATATCATTGCCAGAATCCTAGCAGTGTTAAGGCATTATTCCACCTTTTTTGTGCCCTCTATTCCCTCACAGACTCCAAAAGTTACTTACCCTGTGAACACAGTAGTTGTGCGGTTGTATTTTTTTTCTCTGTTAAATAGATTTTGAAAAGCTTTAAGAAAAAAAGGTGCAGAAGGATGGCTTTTGGCAGAAGCAGACAATTAATTGATCTCTGGCAGTAAGGGATAATTTTATTTCCTACTCTATTAAGGAGAATCAGAATCAGTTAGCTAATTTCACTAGAGAAAATAAGTCACCAGTTATTAAGCAGCACATGATGGAGAGAATAAAGGACGGAAAACATAAAAGTGTTTTTCCTTCCAGAAATTGCATTACTTATTACTCAACCTTTAGAACTCTGGCATCAAACAGCATTACAAATCCTTTGGTTTGACCAAAGAAAAGGTTCTGTCTTCCCCTATAGCAGCACCTACATCATTTAAACTTTGATGTCTATAAATACTGACACTGTTATGTTTGTGCCTCAGAAGAAGATAAGTTTAACACTAACTGACCAAAGTAAACTACCTGCAACACATAATTTGCTGACAACTGCTCCTGTTGTATAGGCCAGAAATAAATAACCATAACAAATATTTACACACAAAAAACCCCACACCTCATTACTTTTGTATCAGTCTCTTTTCAGTATTAACCGTTCATGCAGGTTAAGAAACATGAATCAAATATCAGAAGGTGTAATTCAAATAGATTAATGAAGTTCCATTTCCCGGGGTGAGGGAGGGGTGGCAATTGGCTGTGTGTGCATACAGAATTCAAAATAGCTTCCAGTACAATCAAAAATGGGGCAGGACCATTACTGAAGGCCTAACATTTTAAAGCACTTTGACTCTGTGGCTTATGGCCAGCAGATCATGTCCTTAATCAAGTTTGATTATTAACTATCACTTAACAGCTCCAGAAGGGCTGATTCTCCCAGGATTCTCTTGCTGTACCTTATGGATTTATTCATTCCTTTGTTTACATGGAGCACCCTTTTCCAAAGGGCTCACTGTCAGCCCAGCTACACTCCCCTAAAAGTACTGCCTTTAGAAGGACAGTTAGCCAAGACATAGTGTTTTGGAAAATACTGTCCTTATTTCTGCACAGTTACACAGTTCCATCTCAGGAATTTCAACCTTATGTCAGTTAGGTATACAGTAGCAGAACAGTTATGTATTTGTGGAGATACATAATCAGGTTTTTTATTATGTTTTTTTTATTTTGGTTTTGTACCAAAGTACTAAGAGGAAAAGTAGGTGACAAATTGCTATTATTATTATTAATATTCTTCATTGTTCTTGATTTTGTTGTGAAAAAACATGTTGGGTTCCCACAGAAATTAAGATTCATTTCTGCTCCACTGCTATCCCGATGGACAACCTTTCATAAATCAACTTTCTGGCCTTCAGCAGGACAGAACGATACTGACTCAATTTACAAGGCAGTCAAAGAAGAAAACCACTAGTTAAATAGAAAATTCCCATTGTTATTACTTCTACCAGCCTCTCATCTGGGGACACCATATGTTAATCCAAGCAATCCCAGATGTCTATAGTGAATATCAACAATGGCAATAGGGGAAAAAAATAAAAAGTGTGCCCAAGTTAAAATTAAATTTTGCAGGCTCATCTACTCCATTTCTTTACACTTTCTGCTGCAGTGATAGGGGCTGCTGAGCAGATGAAGCCAGGCAATGGATACTGATCAGCAAATATGAGACACAATAGAGGATTTTTTTGGAAATGCAAAGGTTAAAACTATGGAAGGAAAGCAAATGTAATACTATGCAGGATACATAGAAAGAAAAATTATTGTAAACAAATTAATGTAGTATAACCTATAGTATTGTGTGTTTGGAATATTAATCAGTAAAGCAAGGTAAGCACCAGTGGGAAAAAAAGCAAGGGTAATTAGGAACTCATTAGTGTGGCAGCAGAATATATTATCTGTTATTGCTAGATTTACCCCCACACCAGAGATTTGATCTGACTGTCAAAGCCAAAGAAAGCATTTTATGGAAATTATTGAATGCAAAAGCAGACCAATATGACAAAAACCAGGCAGGTCATCACAGTAACATAAGACTTGGGAAGATTCCTGGATAACCTCTGAAAATCCTACTAACTCAAAAAAAAATCACTGAACCCACAGATAGGTGTGGATTTCCAAATGTGAGAAAGATCAAACACTTTACATTGATCACCAGAAGTCAAGAAAAATAATCTGTAGCTAGGTCTGTCTTCTAGGGTCATAAGGACCAGAATACACAGGAGACTTGTTCTACAACTCAGATAAACTAAACACATCAAGCACAGAGGATTTATATGTGTGTGTGTATATATATATATATATAACACAAGTACTCGGTATAGTCAGAATGCTTTCTAACATAAAGTTGGTGGATATTTGGTTGGAGACATGAACACAATGACAGATGCCTGCTTTTAAAACAAAAGAGAGCAGTGTTTCCTTCATTTAAGTTCACAGCATCTTTTCCACTTAGTTCATCACAGTAAAAACAAATAACAAAAAGCCTTTATACAGATAGAAAGAGTTCTACCTAATCCACCCCAATACCTGAAACAATTCCATGGTTTTCTTGCGGGAAATAGTGCTCAAGGTGGATAAATCAGCTGTGAACTACTCCTGTGCCAAGCTAAGGCATGAAAGAGAATACCTAGTGTTCTGTATACATCAGTCCTCATAGACAAAAGAAAATAATATTCCATTAGACCCACTGTTGTCCATGACACACAGTCTTTTGACCTATCTGAGCCTTCTGTTCTCCTCAAAAAGTGTTTATCTTCTCTTCTCCTCACTGAAAATCATCTATGGGGTTCAAGATGCAAGCAGAGTAACAACTCACACTTGGTCAGGCTTCTCCACAGCCACCAGGTTGTTAGAAAGACTATTAGGAAGAGTGGTGCAAAAAAATAGAGGTAAAAGTTTAAGTAGACCAGAAGCTGTACATGTTCTTCTAACTTACAGGGATGTGAAAAAACAATGTGGGCACCAGAACCAGAGCTTTAGACAAACATGAGCATTCATTTTCTCTTCTGAAATGGTGGGATTCAACTACATTTCATAAAAGAATATAGTCATTAGATTTATGACCCTAAAATGAACATGTTTTTATTGTAGTTCAATGCAGCTATCATTTAGCACAGAGACTCAAAATCAGTCCAGAAGCATTTAAAAGTAGCTATTGTACTTATATCTGAACAGATGCTTAAAATAATTGGGAGCATTACAACATTGTATTACAAAAACAAATCAGTCAGTCTGACTTTATAGTGAAAGTAATGTACATTGATCTTCCTTGACAGCAACGAAAGCCCAATGACATCCTTCCCTGCCCTGGAGATTACATGAAATATAACTGCATTTGGCAGAAAAGAATGTGTTTTGCAGTTTAACTCTTTTTGGTAAACTAATCCTCTGTTATCAGCTGCAAATTAATGGAAACATCAACTCACCCTCTCTGGAAGAGGTCCACATTATGGAATTTGTGTAGCTCCACAGAAAACTCGACTGTTCCCTGGACCTCAGACATGATCTTTTCAGGTCATCACCTAAACAACACATATATACAGGCATTATAAACATTTGAAGTATTTTGCTTAACAAATCCATGAATGGATTACTACGTTTTATTCGGCACTTGGGGTTCATGCAAAGCTTGAAATCGACTGAAATCAGCTGGAATCTTTCCAGAAACATCATTGGGATCCATCTTCAGGAAGACTTGCTAAAAGCCAGATCAAAGCAGTAGTTAAGAGAGGTAAAAAGTCTAATTAAGCCTGAGGACAGAATGATAATATTATGGTAAGTATAAGAAGCAAAAAGTAAATAACATATTATGTGCAAGAATCTCAAAGCAAATTTTAATTAACTCTCTTACTAGTCTTGTATGGGAAATTGATTTTTTTCTTCCTGTTTTACCAAATGGCAGATATCCAGGGTCAGCACAGCTCATTTCTGTAAAAGCACAGGCCAAAGAGACAAAAGCCCTAGACAGATGAGAGCAGAATTCAGAATTCTCTTACTTTTGACCCCGCCTATGACTTGACTAAAGTCCCGGAAGGGAAGCTTCTGAGGGAATATGAATAATTTAAAGATTAATGAATGGAACAGATTCTTCTAAGGAAAACGCTGACAATCAAAGCACCTAATAGGCCACAACAGCCAGATCAAGATTTTGAAGCATTACAGCCATTTACAGATAATATCTCATACATTCATTGAATCACAGAATAATTCAGGTTGGAAGGGACCTCAGGAGGTCACACCTTACTCAAGGAAGCTTTACAAAAGTAAGCTTCCAAACCAGCCATATTTAACACACCAGTGTAAACCTTTATTTCCCTAATTGTAGCAGAGGCAAGCCGACGACTTTTACAGCTTTTGGACAGATTTTGAATTTTCTATTTACCCTTCCTCCTTTTCTCCCTGCATGTCTACCTCTGATAATCTGCAAGCTGTTTGGAAATTGTCTATACCATCATTGAGAATATAGAGATCAGATCTGTTTAATTAACACATTCATAAGCATCATTTTGGTAGCTGTTTGACAGCAGCCAAGTACAATGTCTGAGGAGGACCAGTGTCAGGGCTATTACTAATTCCCCTGAGACATACGGGGCTTTAAGAGGACACTAGCTCAGATGGCAAAGTGAAGAATTTCTCCATATGTGCTAACCAGTAGTTTCCATGGCACTTAAAGGTTTGACCATTTCCTCCAATGAAGCAGGAATGAAGAGGAGTTTGATACATTAAGCCCTCAGATAAGCGTTAGGCTGTAGCCCTCTGATAAGTCTCAGTGCTCTGGCTATCCTCTCAAGCACTACCATTTTCAAAAAGAGCTTATTCCAGAGTTAAAAGGTTGATGATGTTTCATTCACCTTCCTCAAAACCTAATATTGCAGATGTTGACTTTGAAATTACAAGAATGGGACATAAGAGGTACACAATATATGTAATATATGTCTATGACTGTGTAGAAAGAAAAGAAGCTATTGCTAAGCTGCCCATCTGATATACCTCCAAGGTAAAAAACTCTACATTAGCTCATGTCAGGCCATAATTTTTGAGCAGTTAAGGTAAACTCAAATGCTATTACTTGACAAAGCACTAGTGTTTTTTTTATCTCCCCCCATTTCAACACGAATGAGACTAATCCATTCTCCTTTTGCCTTTCTGCACAGACTAAGGAGTTGTATACTGTTTATAAGTATGTATATCACATATCCACCTCGTTATATCCGTGATAGTCTTATCTGACTGTACAGTATCAAAGCAAAGCAGATGTGTAGAAAGCCAAAAGAAACCACACAACACCACAAAGCAATACTCTGACAAGGTATTTAGCCCCGAGGAGAGTGTTAATTGGAAGAATTGCCTCTGGATAAATCTGCATGTTGTTCTGAGGCATATTTCCCTAGGTCGAAAGCTCAGGATCAAAGGAAACTCCATACTTTTGAAGACACCAGTTTAAAAAGAGGTGTGAATGGATGGCCAGCCAGTTCAGACTAGCACCAATATTGCCAAAGACAGAAAGCAGAACATGAAGCTAAGGTTAGCTAAGGTAAATGAAAAATTAAATACATAGAAATACACACACAGGTCTTCACTATATTTACATTTTATTTTGCATGCTTTATACCTTTTCAAAACAAATACAGAAGAATTATAAATAGCTACTACACCAGGTTGAACTTCCATCCACCTGACTGGCACACCAAAGGATCAGAGCAGCTAAATCTATGTCAGAGGCTATAGGGTCTGAGCCCCCAGCAGCAGGGCTTGGTACTTACTTGTCAGGGAACACCTGACAAGTACTAAGAGGGGCCTCTGGTGCACCTTATCATCACGGCACTTAGCAAGGTTCAAAGAAAGCCTGCTCAGACACAACAGGATCATGCTTCAATGAAAGAAGCTATGAAATTTGACAAAACAGCTGTGGGCACCCCAGGGTCAAGAAAACACAAGTGCTTAAAATGATGCACTAAGTTTTCACTGCTATGTCAGGTGCCTGTTTAAAGGAACCTGATCATAGTCCTTCAAAATCCAGGGCTTGTGAAGGACCTCTGACAACCCCTTACTCAGTGACCGCTATGTGGGACAACCTTGAGTTATAAATAGAGGAACAGTTAGTAAAAATAATACTGAAGTGAAGGATGCCATTACATCAGCATTGTAAACTCAATAAGTAATGTTGCCAGTACTGAAGTATCACCAATTTCTCTGATAAGCAGTTTTAAAAAAAAATACAGAGGTGATTCATGGGAAGGCTTTCATACATTGTGGTTTTTTCTTTTTAAAATGTCTGGTTTTAAGTCAAGCTTTCTGCATTTTTCAAAAAAGAACTGAAGACAACAGTATTAAATATCAATGTGAAGTTACTAAACCAATATGGGAAGTGTTTTGGTCATATGCTTCTGAAAAAGCAGTCCCCATGATCATTCTCATCACTCCAAAGCACTGGACTGCTTCATAAGGTGCTGCAATTGTCACTGGCTGTGCTGTCTCATCCTATATGTAGTGATGTTGCAAGTCAGATCACCGCTTTGACGGTTTGTCCTTCCAACTAGAGTTGGTGTCCTAGCAAGAGACAGTCAATTTCAATTGTCATTTTATTTGTAGCAAGGAGATACTAACTGAAAATCAGAATCCTTTATACAAATAAAGCCCTATGAAAATACATGTTTAAAGATTTGAAACTGTCTTACTTGCATTTCTGAAGGAAGGCTTAATTTTACTCCCCACATTTCCATTGCTGTCAGTGGAGATACCTTTTGGATTGGAGATTGTTCAGCATATGATACTGTCCAACCTGCAATAGCTTTATTCATCTTTATCCTCCGTTGCTCTCTGCAATCTTTTTGGACTCACAGTATTTGTGTTAATGACATTTTAAAGATACAGTCAACTGACCGAGTCCTCTGACAGCAGGTTATTAGTTGGTGATGTACCACAAACAAATAACTGTTAAACACCTTGAAGCTAAAAATGAGTATGACAATTCCCTGCTGAGGTAGCAATCAGCATCAACCCAACCAACAGAAGTAGAGGAAGGTGAGATGGGGACAGAGCAGGATGGAAATAAGGACAGGACACTGCATACTCTGACAGTTCATGAACTTTCCAGCATTTGTGCAATTGCATCTGAATGAAAAATAAACCAGACATTTTTTTAGTGCTTTCAACATTCTTGTCCATCTCCATCACAGAAGCCAGGAAGAAAAAAAAGGAACAAGGCAAGAAAAAACCACCAAGGACAAATGAACAAAACACCATGTGATAAAGTGCAATGACTTATAAACCTAGAAATGTTTCATTTAGGAGGATAAAGCTGCTTCTCAGGAAACACAGCACATACTATCTCCAGTATAGCACCACTGTCCTTATTGCTTTTAAAGCATCTTCTATTTTGTTGTGAATTTCTTCTGAAGCTGGCATTTGTTGCAAATGTTGTTTATTTATTTATTTATTAAGCATTCCTTGATTAAGTGTGTAGAATAAAGTCACAGTGAGATAGCCTTATTCTCCTCTCCACAAATGCCTTCACCCACTGTAAAATTCTAAATAAGGAAAAGAGGAACACAATAGAAGGAGAATGATAAATATACACAAATATGCTCTGAGTC
Organism: Ibycter americanus; assembly: GCA_035590275.1. NCBI lineage: Eukaryota > Metazoa > Chordata > Aves > Falconiformes > Falconidae > Ibycter > Ibycter americanus. Next base: position 3,011,246 of record JAVJGI010000040.1, read on the forward strand.
TAGAGAATTAGGAGAAGCAACATGCTTATTAGACCAAGTCTCTTTTTGGTGTTGTTTTTTTTTTTTTTAATTAATTAAATTGCTCCAATATTCACCTTCATGGAGCTGAACTGGATCCCAGTTCTTAGGGTAGTGTCTGCATCTCAATAGCCTTGTCTGAGCATACAGGAGTTGCTTGAGTCAAAGCAGTCACAAATGTCAGTAAGTCCTTTCACCACAACACTGTCATTAACTGTTCTCCAGTTCACAGAACCTGCCTTTTTTTTCTGCCAACACATCAGTAAAATGGGAGGGGTGAGGTCTTCAACAAGACAATTATTTCAAAAGTTAACACCTCATTTTGTTAAAATAAATCAAGCCAGTAATTCTCTTCCAAGATTTTGGGTGGTAGCAAGATATCTCCTTTACACTTTTAAAAAGGGCCAATCTAAATACAATACTAAAGATACAAAGAAATGACAAGGTATGTTTAACTGAACTATTAAATAAGTAGTTACATTATTTCATATTTTACCATTTCTCGGTACAAATCACTGACATAAGTCCTAGACCCTGGATCTCCTGTAAGTAATATATATTTTAGACTATTCGAGGGTAAAAGTGGCATTGGATTTTATTCAGGATACCTCTTCTTTTCCTAAACCAGTTTTGTTTGTTTTCCCAGCACTGCTGAGGCTTTGTAATGTAAACTTTTTACCTGAATTATTATAAAACTTCCTTTTTCCTGAGACACATCTATCAACCCCAGGGAAACCACCAAATATTATGGTTTTACTTCAGCAAAGTCATTCACGCATGGGTTTATGTCCTTCTGAGTTGTTGAATTAGACCTTTCATCTTATTGTAACACAGTCAACAAGCTAAGAAAGCCAATGAAGTATGTGATCCCTCAAGACCTGGCTTGGCTTTTGCCACAGCTTTAACTGTAACAAAAAATCTCTGCCTAGTATCTAGTTTCCCACATTCAAATACAAGAACTTCAACAGATTGATAAATCAAAATATCTACACTCAGTGGAAAGCAGATATCATCTCACTTAATATTTGGCCTCACTCAACGGTATGTAATGAAGTTCAAACCCAGGAATATATGCAATAAAATTTCCACAGAAGCCATTGTTTAACCCCAGCCAGCAACTAAGCACTACACAGCCACTTGCTCACTCCCACCCAGCACGATGAGAAGAGAATTGGAAGGCTAAAAGAAAGAAAACTTGTGAGTTAAGAACAGTTTAACAATTGAAATATAATAATAATAATGATGATGATGATGTAAGGAAAATAACAAAAACAAAACAAAAAAAGCAGAGAGGAAATAAACCCCAAGAAAGACAAGTGATGTAAATGAAAAACAAATGCACACCAACAACTGGCCAATGCCCAGCCAGTCCCTGAGCAACAGCCCCCAGGCAACTGTCCCCCTACTTTACATGCTAAGCATGATGTCATATGGTCTGGAATATCCTTTGGATCAGCTGTGGCCAGCTGTCCTGCCTGTGTCCCCTCTCAAATTCTTGTGCACCCCCAGCCTGCTCACTGGTGGGGTGGGGTGAGAAGCAGAAAAGGCCTTGGCTCTGTGTAAGCTGCTCAGCAAAAATGAAAACATCCCTGTATTATCAACACTGTTTCCAGCACAAATCCAAAACACAGCCCTATACTAGCTACTGTGAAGAAAATGAACTCCACCCTAGCGAAAACCAGTACGTTCTCCACTCCTTATTCTGTACCTTTTCTGTCATACCCAGGTCCCACACTATCCAATACATTCTCATTACCCACCACCACTCTTCCCATCCTTTGATATAATAGACATTATTCCCTTAGTCTATGGACCACCCCTGAAAAATGTCAGTTAAATGTCCATAAATCTCCACAACATGTCCACTGAGTTCATTTAGTCTGTGACTTTGGGCTCCATCTGTTATGGTGGTCACTCAGGACAGGAGGGGTGGTGTGTTGTGTGAAGTTACTGGGCACCAAGGCCAGCTCAGGTGGGTCACTGCTGCACTTGCACTGTTTCTTTTAAGGCTTGTCCTCCATTCAGGTTCAGGTGGTTCCTGCTATAGTAATTTCCATAACATGCAACTCAAATCATGGGTTACAATAATTTAAAGGTATTTCCATTACACTCTCCACCCCTGGTCTCTTTGGACCAGCTCATAGGGTTTAACATTGCAATGAACTCCTCCCCTTGCCCCTGCTCTGGCTTGAACTTACCCACAGACAGCAATCCCTTAGGGTTGTACCTGCTCCAAGTGGAGCCACAGTTTCTCCAGAGGTATATCTGCAGCGGCATAGACTTATCCACAGGCACAGCTGTTTTGATGTGCACCTGTTCCAATGTGGCCTTATCCATGAACTGCAATACTATCAGAGATATACCTGCTCCAGCGTGGCCTTACCCACAATCACAGTCCCTTCAGAAGTAAGCTAGCTCCAACATGGCCTTACCTACTCTGTTGTGGGCTTATCCATGGCCACAAGCTTTGAGGTGCTCCAGCATGACCTCATGCACAGCCACTGATGCTTCAAGGTGTAACTGTTGCAGCATGGACTTATCCACAGTCACAGATGCTTTGAGGTGTACCTTCTCCAATGGGGACTTATTCCTGGGCCTTCCCTTCAGAAGTATACCTGCTGCTGCACAGACATAACCATGGCCACAGATGATCGGAGATATACCTGCTCTGGCATGGGCTTATTCATGGTCACAGACTCCACATCAAGTAATCAAATCAGGACCCAAGGCAAATACATTTAATCAAGTTAGAGTATATGTGACACAGATGACCAGTATTAAAGCAAAACTCAGTTCATCACTAGTTCTATCAGAGAATCACTAAAAGGAAACAACTGACTTATGATCTTCCTTTGCAGCATTCAATTGGGCGATGATTCAGATGTTTGTTTATTGCGATACATTTAATGTCAACCCATAACGTGCTGGTATTCTAGGAATCAGTCTGCAGGTGGGCCCATCGCTATGCATTTAGGCAAAAACTTTGTGGTAAGGCTGCTTAACTGAGCGAGCAATCAGTCAGTGAAGCAATCAAGTCAGTCCTCATGGCTCGGACTTTGTTTATGACCTGTTCACACCCCTGTCCCTACCTGCTGGCTGGCAGCAAATCAATGATCAGAGGCAGAAAAAAGAAGAGAGCTTCCTTCTGTGTGTTCTGGATTTACCCCCAAAATGGGAATTTGAGGATCTTTACTGAGATGCACCACCAGAAAATGTGGGAAGTAACCCAGCAAAGGCCCATACTCTTTGCAATTTGCTACCTCTTGTAACTTCAGTGCCCATGATGGCTTGTTTGTAACCTCAGGAGAAAACTGTCAAAATCTCACTGTAATCAGCACCACTGGAATGCTTTATGAACACATTTTTACTATGTACAAGGAGACAATATGATGACATAGCTTCCTACCTGAGCAAAGAATAAATCATGAGCTTGCAGTTATTTAGGCAACACTATTATGGAACTGAATATTTTAATAATATTTTACTTCTAAACTTTAATAATACTAGTAATGCTTAACGAGAATTTTAATACTACTTACTTTTAATAATGTTTAGTACATGAGCTCTTTGATATTGCCTCCTATATAAAAATTCACATTTTATGAAATAATGTGAAAACAATACATCAGAAGTGAATAACAGGTTTATTCCAGAACCAAAGTTCCCATAATAATTTTTTCTCCATGTTCATATTCCCTGTATTTGATATAGGGTATTTTGATCCCTAGCTACATGAATACTATGGCATTTAACTTAAATGAATAGACCTATGGACTTTAATCGGAAATTTCAGAGCCTGTTTCAGAAGTCTGGCTTCAGAGGACATGACTTCAGAGCATTCTTTAAAAATTGCATCTAGAGAAAGAAGTGTCTCTGTAGGGCATTTGAGTCCCTAAAGCATCTATCTACTATATGAGGGTCAAAATAGCTTTCCTTGGATTCATAACTGTAAGTGTTTGAAACACGAGCACTGAAGACTTTGAGCCTAGTAAGGTAAGCGAACCTCACAATGGTGCAAACAGTTTCTTATGTCAAGATAAAATAAATTATTGGTCATCACTAAATTAGAGGAAAGCTTCTGTAAAAGGCTTTTATTGGCTTTCATTTATAGAATAAAATAGAATAGAACAGAACAGAACAGTTCCAGTTGACACGCACCTACAACCATCATCTAGTCCAACTGCCTGATTGCTCCAGGGCT
>JAVJGI010000040.1:3015564-3025927 GCA_035590275.1 Ibycter americanus
TGGTCCCCTTGGGCCAGGTTATAGGGTGTACCCTTGCAATGAACTCCTCCCCTTGCTCCTAGCCTGGCTAGCAACAAAAGGTCCCTGCTATAGTAATTCCCATAACATGCATCCAGGTCCTCGAGCAAAAACAGTTCCACAAATAGGTTTACCCTTTCCTGAGGAAGGAATACCCCAGGCTGTTTTTCCCAACAAGTTCCTTATATGTATTACAGGGATCTTATCTCTTTCCACAGTGTGCAGGGATTTTGATTCAGCAGGTCCATGTCATCTGGCAGATCCTCTAGTGTTAACTAGCCAAGTGGCTTCTGCTAAATGTGTATCCGAATGTTTGATTGTTTGAATGTCCCATTGCTCTCAGCGTAGTGTTTAACAGTCCGTTGTATTGTTCAGTTTTCCCAGAGGCTGGTGCATGACAGAGGATGTGAGACACTTAGTCAACACCATGCTTGTTGGCCCAAATATTTATGAGGGTTTTTTAGAAATGAGTCCCATTGTCTGATTCTGTTCTTTCAGGGTGCTGTGTCACCATAAAACTTGCTTTTCAAGGCCCAAGATGATGGTACCCTGGGCAGTGGCATGGGTCACAGAGTAGGTTTCCAACCATCCAGCAGTTGCTATCATCATTGTAAGCACATGCTGCTTGCCATGGCAGGTTTGTGGCAGTGTGAAACAATCAGTCTGCCAGGCTCCCCCTTATTCATATTTCAGCCATCATCCTCTATAAAAAAAAGGCTTTAGCCATTTAGCTTGTTTGGTTACGGTGCACATTTGACATTCATGGATAACCTGTGCAATGGCATCAATAGCCAAGTCCACTTCTCAATCACGAGCCCATTTGTACATTGCATCCATTCCTAAATGTCCCAATGTGTCATGGGCCCATCAAGCTATAAATATCTCACCCTTATGTTCCCAGTCCAGACCCACCTGTGCCACTTCAGTTCTAGCAGCCTGGTTCACTTGCTCATTGTTTTGGTGTTCTTAAGTGGCATGACTCCTGGGTATGTAAGTATCCATGTGGCATACTTTTACAACCAGGTTCTCTGCTCAAGCAGCAAAATCTTGCCATAATTCAGCAGCCCAGATGGGTTTATCTCTGCAATGCCAGTTGGTCTGCTTCCATTGCTGCAGCCACCCGCACAGAGCATTTGTCACCACCACCACGAGTCAGTAGAGAGATAAAGTACTGGCCTTTTCTCTTTCAGCAATATCTAAAGCCAGCTGGATGGCTTTCACCTCTGCAGACTGACTCGATTCACCTTCTCCTTCTGCACTTTCTGTGACTTGTCATGTAGGACTCCACAAAGCAGCTTTCTACATTCATTGTTTTCCCACAGGATGACAGGATCCATCTGTAAATAGGTCATATTTGCATTTTCTGGTAATTTATATATGGATAGGTCTCTGGCACAAGTCACCTCGTCTAGTGACACTCCAAAATTTTGGCCCTCTGGCCAGTCCGTGATCACTTCCAGGATTCCCGGGCAGTCAGGGTTTCCCATTTGAGCCCACTGTGTTGTCAGTGCAACCTATCTACACCATGTGACATCAGTTGCATGATGATAAAGTGGAGCTCCCTTTCAATATCCAGCTGAATACAAGCAATCCAGTTGCCAAAAGGAGCTCTACTTCAGTACCAACTACTTCTGAAGTGGCTCAGATTCCTTCATATGCTGCTAATATTTCTTCCTTATCAGGAGTGTAATGGGCTTCAGATCCCCTATGTCCCCAGGTCCAAAACCCTAGAGGTCAGCTTCTAGTCTCTCCAGGTGCTTTTTGCCTGGAGGATCTGCCTTTTTGCTAGTGGCTCCAGATGGGGCTGTTATCCCAGGCTGAGATGTAAAGCATGCTTTCACATCACATTTTGTCTGGACTGGCCCAAGTGCTACTGCATGATCTCCTGTATAATTTGTTCAAAGGCTTGCTGCTGCTGCTTCTCAGGGTGCCATTCAAAGTAGTCCTTCTTCCAAGTCACTCAATAGAGAGCGCTTATGATCAGACTATAAACTTATACTTATTATAGGTTATATAATAAAGTTATAGGAACATGCATTCTCCAAAAACCCACAACACCTAAGAAAGCTGTGTTTCTTTTTTGTTAGTTGGTGGAAACTTGGCTGTTATTTTATTGATCACATCCACTGGGACATGACAACGTCCATCTTGCCATTTTATTCCTAAAAACTGAATTTCCTGTGCAGGTCCTTTGACCTTACTTTGGTTTATAGCAAAAGCAGCTTTCAAAAGCATCTGGATTATCCTTCTCCCCTTCTCAAATACTTCCTGTGCTGCACAGTGATGTCATCAATATACTGCAGGTGTTCAGGAGCTTCACCTTGTTCCAGTGCAGTCTGTATCAATCCATGACAAATGATAGGACTATTTTTCCACCCTTGGGGCAATCAAATCTAGGTTTACAGGAGACCTCTCCATGTGAAAGCAAACTGAGGCCTGCAGTCTGCTGCCAAATGGATCAAGAAAAACATGTTTGAGATATCAATTGTTGCATACCATTTGTCAGGCTTTGACTCCAGTTCATATTGGAGATCTAGCATGCCTGGCATGGCAGCACCCAGTGACAGTGTAACTTCATTCAGGCCTTGATAGTCCACTGTAAGGCTCCACTCCATTAGATTTTTACACTGGCCCTATGGGACTATTAAAGGGTGAATGAGTCTTACTGACCACACCTTGACTCTCCAGTCAACATACCAACTTACGGATAGGAACTAGAGAGTCTCAACTGGTGCAATATTATCGCTGGTGCACTGTCATGGTAGCAGTTGGCACCTGCTGTTCTTTAACCCACAGCAACCCCACCACAAACATCATCTGAGAGACCAGACAAGCTAGACAGCTGTTTAATCTTCTCCATACTCAAGGCAGCTATACCAAAAGCCCACCGGTACCCTTTTGGGTCTTTTAAGTACCCTATCCTGAGGTAGTATATGCCAAGGATACATGGAGCCTCCAGACCAGTCACAACAGGATGCTTTTGCCACTCATTCCCAGATAGGCTTACCTCAGCCTGCAACGCAGACAGTTCTCGGGATCCTCCTGTGACTCCGGAAACACAGATGGATTCTGCCCCTTTGTAATCTGATGGCATTGGAGTACACTGTGCACCGGTGTCCACTAAAGCTTTATACTGCCGTGGGGCTGATGTGCCAGGTGATTGAATCCACACAGTCCAGTAAACACAGTTGTCTCTTTCCTCCACCTGACTCAAGACTGGGCCTCTCTATTGCTCTCCAGAGTCTTCATTATTTCATTTTTTTAACTGCAAAACAGATGCCCTTTCATCAGGGTCAAAGGTACAATCAAGTCTTTTACTCTGCTCAACAGACATTGGAGCAGTAATTTTCCTGGTTGGATGCTTTTTGGTTGTTGTTTTTCCTTGCAGTTCCTGTACTTGAGCTTCTAGTCTCCAGGTAGGTTCATCATCCCACTTCCTCATGCCCTCCCCTTGGTCATGCAGAAAGAACCACAGGGTTGCACATGGTGTGCACCACTGGTACCCTTTCCCCTGAACAGAAAAAGGCTGACTCTTCTAACAGCTGAGGCCTTGGCTGGAATGCATGAGGAAGACCTACCCTTCTCAGCTTGCTCAACCATTTTTTGAGTCAGTCTGTCCACAACACACACAGGCACACATGGAGGGAATGGTATTATCTTTGTATTCTTGGAGTTGTCTGGCCAGTTCATCTATAGTTGGTGCCTCCGTGTTTGTCATTATCGCCATATACATATGTGGGTGTATGACGCCGATGCATTTTGTACAAACTTTCACCACATGGACTGTATGCACAGGATGTCATCCAGGTCTTTGGATGCCAAGTTGTTATAGATCACCTCCAACATGGCTAATTCCCTCAGATACTGAATACCTCCCTTAGTGTTGGTCCATTTGCATCAGGAATTTGCAGCTTCTTCCTTGAAGGGATACCTGTCCTTCACACTTGACATGAGTCACCACCAAAGACTAAGGCTTCCTGCCTTTTTTCCAATTCTTTTGTCAATGGCTTTAGCCTTAGCAAGGGTTCCTAGCTGCTGGGTTTCCTTACCCTCTAATTCCTGACTATGGGTCCCAATATCACAACATTGGAGTAACTAGCTGAGAATTATCTCACCTGGTTGCTGGCTAAAATCTTTGCACGTATCTCACAGCTCACTTAGGGATAGGGATCAGGTGGTTCTGTCTCATTTATGAATTCAGTCTCTTCTTCCTCCTGTTCTTCTGACTGCTCTGCTGCAGAAATAGGCTGCATCTTCTGATTCTTTCTCCTGCTTCTTCTTAGGAGAAGCTTCATCCCTTACTAAACAACCTGACTTCCACTTCTGTTGTTTCTTTGTAGCTATAGGGGTGACTGATACAGTGCCTGGTTTAGCCACAGTGCCTCTTGGTTTGTTTTCCCTCTCTTGTCCCTCAGAGTGCTGCGTAATATCAAGCAGTGTTTGGTAGATACTGGCCAGGGCCCAGCACAGTGCAGTAAGTTGTGCCTCTTTGGAATAGCCATGGCATTTTTTCAAATATTCTGTCATTCGTCAGAATCCTGTAGTTGTTTAGGAGTGAAGTTCCAGACCATCAGAGGTGAGTTCTCTGGATACCTGCATATATTCTTCCACATGCCATGCCACCCATGACCATACTCTTGCAGAGCCTGTGTCATATTCCTAAATTGCTGATTAAGCTTAGACAAAACTGAAACAATATTTCTAAGAAATACCAATAGAATTATTTTAACTACCCAAAAACACTGAAAAGTTATTGTAACAAGGGATAAAAATAGCAGAAGAAGGCAGTTAAGGTGTCATTCTGTATTTCCTCAACAAAAAAAAAATCTCTCAGAGAAAGAAGTATAATTTTGTCCTCATGAGATGGTACCTGAAGTACAATAATAACTTCAGGACAGAGCCCAAATACCAGATTAGGCTCAAGGTCAGTGTTTTAGTAACAAATCTCCCAGGCAAAATATCACTAATCACTACAGAGCACACAAAACTGCAAAAACCAACAATCTTTAACAGGTACAGCAAAAAAAAAAAGAGCATGGCACAGATCAGATAAACTAATATCAAGGACAGTTGAATCAATATCATGACCTGCAATTGTTAATACATATAAATCCCTTCTAATATGTTCTGGTCAGTCTGTTATTATCTCAAACCCTTCGAACCCTTCATTGGGCACCAAAAAAGACTGTCATGGTTTAACACCAGCTGCCAACTAGGCAACACACAGCTGCTCACTCACTCCTGCCTAGCAAGATGAGGGGAAGAGATTTAGAAGGCTAAAGTGAGAAAACTCATGGGTTGAGATAAGAATGGTTTAATAATTGAAATATAATTGTAATAATGATGATGTAAGGAAAATTAAAAAAAAAAGGAGAGAGAAATAAAACCCAAGAAACACAAGTGATGCAAATGAAAAACAAATGCCCACTACCAACTGACCAATGCCCAGCCAGACCCCAAGCAGCATCCCCCAGCCAACTGTACCCATAATTTATATACTGAGCATGATGTCATATGGTCTGGAATATCCCTCGGGTCAGCTGTCCCAGCTGTGTTCCCTCCTGATTTCTTATGCACCCCCAGCCTACTCACTGGTAGGGTGGGGTGAGACACAGAAAAGGCCTTGGCTCTGTGTAAGCTGCTCCGCAAAAATGAAAACATCCCTGTATTATCAACACTGTTTCCAGCACAAATCCAAAACACAGCCCCATACCAGCTACTATGAAGAAAATTAACTCTATCCCAACAAAAACCAGCACAACAGACAATGCAGATACACACTTATGGTTGAACTCTATGATCTTAAAGCTCTTATCCAACCTAAACAATTTGATGATTCTGTGATTTAGAACTCATCCAGAAGGCTTGGTAGTTTATTTCCTAAATGCACTTACAAAATCCACAACTTTCAGGGTCACTGCTTTTTTGTGATTTTTCTGTTTGTTTTCATATGTATTACTATTTAAGACTTCAGTCTCAAGTCTTCTTCAGTAATCATGTTATTCTTAGCCAAGAGAAACCTTCTAATGCTCTGTTAAGTCATGGAAGTATCAGGGATTACTCTGTAAGATAACCAATCTTTACAACCACCTAACTTTACCCAGTATAGTTTGTAGCATGAGATAGTATCACAGCACAAGATAACAATAATCCCTTGCAGCTATTTTACTAAGGTTTTAAGGTTTCCAGTCTGTTGTAATCCTCTGCATTTTTTCTTTAATATGCAAGCCAAGGTAAAGACTTGTGATACAGGTGAAAACAAATGCAAGGCACATGGTCTTAATCATACCTATTAAACATGGGGTTTTTCCACTGCACAAGCATTTATCCTAGTTTAAAATGTTAAGACTGATTTGGTTTTTATACTCTAAAGAGCTAACTCAGTTTGGATACAAGCCCTGAAAATAATCTTTCAATATTAAAAATAAAAAAAGTTTGCTGTTTAATATTCTCAGAAAAATCAATATCCACAAGTTTTTCAGATGCATTAGACATATGTTCATAAAGAGTGCAATACCATGAATCACTTTTCCCAAGGTTTGTTGATTGGTACAATCAAAATGTTATGAGACACAGAAGACAAATAATAAATGATCCTTTAAAAAAATTACTCATAACCCAAAGAGTATTCAGAGTGAAGCAAACAAGAAAGGAGCTGGTTTATTTTATGCAAATTTTTTTGCACTTGTAAACTCCACTGTGCTTTGTGTTTTGCCAGCACAATTAGAATTTACAACATACCAGTGGTACCTAGTTCACTAGAGGTAGATACCCATTCAACCTGCAGCAACAAAGTTAGTGTTATGAGTAAAACCACTTGCACCTCACAGCTGAGAGCCTTCACTCTAGATCAAAAGATTCAAATATATGGTCCACATAGTCATGAGTAAAAACAGAGTGTACCTAAGGGATTCAAAGAAAGTCACTTAGGAAAACCAGTCCACAACTTCAATTCCTCTCAATCCTGTTCATGGGACCAATCCACACTGGAGAATTTGCACGAGTAACCAAAACCAAGAAGGCTTAGAAGCAATAGCCTAGATTATACCCTTCATCAACTAGTCATTTCAAGGGTATTTAAATGTAGGAATAAATCTACTAGGGAAAAACCCAAAAATACCAGGTTGTGCCAGAGGATTTGTAGGGCAGATCTGAACGAGGGCCAGGATAAACATCAGGTGCCAGTAGGCTGTTCTTACAAGATATAAAGCCTTTAAGTTATTAGGCAGGATTAAATGTGAACACAGCTGTGCAAATTTAGGTCAGATCACTTGAAAAAAAGAATGAAGAGCAACCTCAATTTGTCCTCTGTTAGCACGTGCCTGCCAGGACACCAGTCCTGAGTTCAGCTCAGCACAGATCACTGTCTGCTTACACCAGTTAATAATAACTTGCTGTTGGTATTGTGCATGAAATGAAACAGCAGGGAAAATTCAGACAGAAGAGGAAGAAGATCAAAACAGAAGAAAAAAGGAGATAATACAAACTTTCACCTGGACTAGCTTCCCACTGCTACATAATCCTCTCTTCTTCACACCTTCCTTAACTCTTCCTTCCCCAAGCTGTATTTCTTCTTTTTGACCTTCAAAAGAAAAAGCAGTTTTAAAATTTTATGCACAACTGAGAGCTAAACCTCCAGTCTCCTAAGAACATCGTTTTCAATCTTCAGCAGTTTTTGTGTCTTATTCCCACTCTTCACCTGAATCTTTTTTTCTTATATTCATGTTGTCAGTCTTAGAAACACAAAATGCATCAAAAAGCAGCAAGTTATTTAAAGCCTATTTAGGACACTCAGACAGGATTATCCATCGTACTCACATTTGACTGTGCTCCACTCCCCAATAAAATGAGCTATATTCTTCCCAGTCTGGGCATTTTTGTTGGTTTCAAACAGGAAGTTAGAGCTCTTTAGGACATGAACCATGTATTATTTTCCTGTACTCATGAAAGAGCCCTGCAATATTTATTTATAACTTCTGCTCAAGTTCAGACCTGACTGATCTCCAAACTGCATGGACATAGGTCTATACTAAGTCCTTGGGAATATATCAGGATGTCTGACCTCATTCAAATATTTAGCAACACCTAGAGATCGGTTCTGTCTGTCTTCTGAATGGGCCACACCTGGACATGACAACAGGTTGACCAAGATCCTCCTTGGAAAGATTCCAGCATCAGGTGCTGTAGGGCTGGAAAGGAGATGTAAGAACATGGATGAGATGCATCCTCTTGTAAGATCCATGTGACTGCCTGATGCACAAGTAAAGGAGCTATCTGCTTTTAAGCACACACTGTCATGTCAATAGGGACATCACCAGAGACTCCAAGTAGGTTACAGAGGGACTTGAACACCACTGTGACACTACTAACCTGTGACAACTAAAACAAAGGCTAATGGATTATATGTTTTTTTCCACACTGTTCTTACTGCATTTCTGTTTCTGCTCATGAAAAATTGCAAAGCACTGTCTAACTGCCCTGTAAACTCAGCTGTCCTTGTCAGATTTTAAATGCTTATATTGCATTTTGCCTCATCAAATTCACTACAGAGTTTCACTTGGACAGGTTATAGTTTCCTTCAGATGTTCTGAGAACATTCTAAGCACACAGTTTACATTAATCGCACCAATTTTCTTTTTTGTGAAAAACTTAAAGCACAGACCCTTGCCCTTGAGATTCATCTCAATAGCTAGAAATGTCTTCATATGTATGAGGTGTTTGAAGTCACGCTGTAGTCAATAAAGACGTAGCAGATACACTAAATAAGATTCATGTGACCATTGATGTCACAGCACTACCAAAATATCAAGCTGCACCAAGGTTTTTACCGTCAGTCAATTTCTACTGTCCATGCTGTGACTCTTTCCTCCAGGCCAGTCCACCCTGCTCCTTGCCTCTGCTGCATCTGGGTTCCTGGCTTCTCCTCCAGCCAGCCCATCCGGGCCCCCTTCCTCTCGCTGTTTCTCCCAGGGTCTCTCCTCATCTCTCCTACATCCCTGGGCTCTTCTTCACCCAGTCCTCTCTCTTCACCCAGCACTCCTTCCTTTCCAGGCTCCTCAGTGCTATTTAGCTACTTAGCAGGAACAAGCCACAGCTGTACATTATCCACATCAGCCAACCCACCGCCCCAGAAGCAAGCCCACAACTGTATATTATCGATGTTGATTAACCCGCTACAGTTCCTCTACAATTCCCCCTTTTTTTCTTCTTCTTCTTAATATTTCATACCTTGTTTATTTAACAATCATCACAACCATTTCACAAACTTCTACAATTCCTCCCCCTTTTTTTTTCTTTTTCTTCTTAAGATTTCATGCCTTGTGTATTTAACAATCATCACAATCTTTTTACAAATAAACTTCTCATACGGTCCAGACAGCTTGTCCCTGAACTCATACACGTATTCCTCTACTGCATTCTTCGCATCATTTCTTTCTTTCTCCAGTTTATCTTGCATAATCCTCTTTCCCTCTGTTTTAATATACCTACTGAGGGGATCGTTTCCTAACTTCCAAACCAAGTTAGCTTCAATAGGTAGTTCCACATTCTTCACTTTTATCTTGGGATTTTTAGCTTCTGGGGCTGATCACCTTTCTTCTCATTTGACACCTGGGATTTTGTTTTCTTCAAAGGAAGGTTATCACCACAGTTTATCCAGTTTATAATACCTTGCGCTTTTACCTCCTGGGCCACACCAGACAGTAACCTGAGCGAGATTTCAGCAGCAAATTTAGAATACAGCACTAATACATTACTCCGTGTCCTGAAGTTTCTTAACATCCTTGTGGTTGCCCATTTCTTCTATGAGGGGTGACACCTTCAACAAGCACACCTTCAACGAGCACACAAATGCCAGCAAGAACACCGCCAGGCCGAGCAGCAGTAGCAGCAGCAGCAGGAGCTACCCACTGCTTGAGTGTTTTGTAGTGCTGCAACAATTGGTGCCCCGTGTGAGGCTCAAACTCACGACCTTCAGATTAAGTGTAATGAGCAGCGACAGTGGTGGTGGCTGTGCCAGGGGACATTGAAGTTTTGAGCAGTAACGGCAGTGTCCAATGTAGCGGAGACAGGCGGGGATAGCCTGCGACCTGCATCACGTTGAGACAGGCAGGGAGAGCCTGGGGATCCGGATCAGACACCAGTAAAGGTGAGCCGCTGGGATAAAGAGAAGGAAGCCTGACCGCCGTAACTCAGACCATAACAACTGGTGCCCAACGTAGCAGAGACAGGCAGGGATAGCCTGTGACCCGGATCATGATGAAGGAGGTGGGGAGAGCCTGGGGATCCGGATCAGACACCGGTAGAGGTGAGCCATTGGGATCAAAGAGAAGGAAGCCTGACCGCC
>JAVJGI010000040.1:3026027-3042339 GCA_035590275.1 Ibycter americanus
AGCCTGGGGATCCGGATCAGACACCGGTAGAGGTGAGCCATTGGGATCAAAGAGAAGGAAGCCTGACCGCCGTGAAGCTAAGAGACTGAGTGTAACTAGCGGTAGCAGTGGAGTACACAACCAGACATGGCAGCAGGCGGCAGTGGGTCCAGAGTGGGTCCGGCTAGACAGCGGTGATGGTTGTGCCAGGGGAAGGCGCGGGAGCTGCGCGGTGCCGCGAGCAGCTCCCGCCGCTGCTACTACTGCTGCTTGGCCTGGCAGTATTCTTGCCAGCATTTGTGTGCTCGTTGAAGATGTCTCCACTCATAGAAGAAATGGGTGACCACGGGGATGTTGAGAAGCTTGTTAGGACAAACTTGTGTGGGACCAGTGGTGGTGCCGAGGCATGAGAGGGCTGGTATGGGACAGTAAAAGCCTTGTTGCAGCTTAATAGTTTGGTAGTGCTGCAACACATTGACACTTCTGTGCTGACTACCAAGGGAGCTGAAGGTACCTTGCTCAGGTGTAGACACATAAGCCAAGTCCACATGTACTTAGATGAATATAACTCATAGCAAAATTGCACATATAAACAGGATTTTGAATGTGTCTGCAGAATCACACATGAAAAGGGTGATAGAGGCAGAGTATGTGTGTCTACATGTACTATTGCCTTGTAAGTGTTTAAAAAGGATAAAGGAAAAACCCAAGCAAATCTTCAAAACTTAATGATACAACATTTTGCCCTTTTTTGCCCTAAAACGTTTTGCCTTTTATGATAGAGTTGTAGACATCTAGCTGGAATCAACAGTCAGAGTGTCACTGGATCAAAAGGTGTTCAGCACTTAGAAGACAGGAAATGCCAGAGATAATGTTGGCCGCAGAGTCTACATTCTCTACTTAAAGTACATGCATCATGTTATGATCAGACACTGACCTACAAAACCACTTCTCCCTCTTGCGGTGTCCAGGACAGACAAGTTGTGGACTTTTTAGAAGAGTTTTTTCCCCTTTTTTAGATTTCAGAAGATGTGTTATAAGGGAGATAATGGATCCCAGGAAAAAAGAGAGGACTCTGCTGGTCCAAGAAAATACGCGCATGTTTATCAAGTCAGGTTCTCTGACTTTTTGATTGCTTGACCAAGTTTTGAGCAAGTTAAATTCTCTTAACACAGCCCTTTTTACTTAATAAAATTCTCCGAAATTGCTAACAAAGGAAACATTGGCAGCGGCTGCGTTAAGGCTTATTGTGAAATCAGTGAAGCTACTGATGCTTGTAAGGAGCTGTTGAATTGTGTGTTTGCAGTGCTGGGCCAAAAGAGAACAGCACAGCAAGCAGTGTCATACTCTCACACATAAGCAAAACAAGAGCCCAGAGCACTGAAAGCTTGACAAGCAGTTGTGGGCTCAATTATTATCACCAAAAATACTCACAGGCTGGAACAGTGCAGGAAGAAGGTAAGGATGTTGGTGAGAGAACTTGACAGAGAGAGATGTTCAGCATCAGCAGAACTAGGGTCTTGGTACTACTTGAAGAGGGAATATTTGCAATACTGAAATTAATACAGCCTGATGTTTTACTTTCAGGCTCACAAAAAAAATAATGAAAACCTAGTTTTTTATAGCTAACCTCAGCTGTAAAATATTTAACAAATTGAATGCAGACTTTGAAACAGATGTGTATTCCAAGGGGCATTGACTACTGCAGAAAGTAAAGAATCTGTAGACCATTTTCAATCATGATGGCTCTTTGGACAGGCAGTAACTATTAAACTGGAACGTGGTAACAGAGGAACAGGTGCTGTTTAGAGCAGCATGATTTAAATATAGGCAATAAAATATGCAGAGTCATAATCAGAATGTTGACTTATTTTAAGTGCTTGGGGCCATGTTGACATAAATAACTGCACCAGGTTTTGCTGTAGAGCAAGAGCTAAATTAAATGGTTTACAAACAGAGGAAAAGGCTGACTTATTTGTCATGGCATTGCTTGATCTGTGACAAAAAAAGAAAGGGCCAAGTGAGCCACAGCTAGACGTGGAGGCAACACAACAGGGCCTTGAGGTACAGTTGCTGAATAAAATGAGGCTAGCAGAGTCTATCAAAACAACAGGGAAAATATTTATTCCTCAAATTCAGTCCAGCATCTTGGTAAACTTCACCAGAAGTACGGCTTTGCACAGCTAGAATATTTGCCTCACAAAAGGGCTGTAATTTTTCCTGCAGGCCTTGGCTCTTATTCCAGCCTCAGAACAGCTGTCCTTCAAGCTTTGCCTGACAAACCTGTCATGCTGCAGCATGCTGTTCCGTCATCTCATGGAGGTAATGACCTTTCTCAAATGAGTAAGGGCTTGAAGGATGGGTGATGAGCTCTTGTGGTTCAGTTGGACAGGGAGATGGATTTCCCTTTGGAGAGCTAGGGGCAGTGCAACCTATTACATATCACAAATTACTGATTCTCCAAAGCATCTAAGTGTTGGCTTTGGTGTTGTCCTTACACACTTGAACTGCAAAGCAAACAGCGCCTGAAGAGGAAGGAGATATGCTAACAAGATAAAGATATCCAGCTTGGGGCTATTTCCCTGAAATCCTCTTTGCTTGTGCCCAAATACTTCCAACCAAGCAAATTTGGGCGACATGGACAGGGAGCTTCCTACAGCTGCTGAGGCACCAGTACCACCATCCTGCCATGCCACCACTATGTCCCTTGAAGTTCCACTTTCCTAGCAGGGATTAAGGGTGAGCATGCCTGATGCCCATGGCATTCTTCAGATGTACGTAAACCAGCAATAAGCTGCACATTTCTGATGTCGGTAACAGCCTGGTAGTAGCAGCACAGCATGCACAGCAAGAAAACCTTATCTTTCTGCAGTCATTTTGCAGCCTGTAATGAACTTCATACTACCACAATTTACACTGGCACCAGGGCCCAAACAGGCTGGTTTAAGGCAAGCAGGGTACCTACACACTGAAGTTATAGAGACCACTGTTCAGACATAGCTCCCCGTTTGTGAGGTCTAAGCAGATGGCAGCAAGAGATGAGATGCTTCTTACGAAAATCAGAACTGTGTTGTTAACAGCTCTGCCTCCAGGAGAGAATCACCAGCTGAAGCATGGGCAACAGAGAGACTTTCCCCTTTCCGTGGGGCTTCTGAGGCCACACTGCTTTCTAACAGAGTTTAAACTGCACTCATGCCTGGCTCCTCCCGGAGACCAGAGCTGTTATTCTGCCATTGTAAGCACAGACCAAATCCTGAAATCTTATGAGCAGTGTCCTCCTTCATGGTCTTCAGCGGGGTTAATAATGAAGTAGTGGAAGGAATTCAATTTTGGATCCAAATGGAGGCCTTTTGTGGGAATTGGTCATCTTTACAACTAATGGAATGGCCTGTTATGTACAAACTTGCTCCTTCCATCAATAACTGAATGCCTTATAAGCAAAATGTTGAAGGCTTCTTCAGTATTTTCTTGGTCTAGGTAAGTGTCTAAGCTCTCTCCTAACTACTCTTTCACACGACTATGCACAGGACAATCCTGCCAGAAGATATCAACAGCAAACCTGGAAGATGAAAGCAGCAGAGTTCTGGTAGCCAGAACTAGACTGTGAACACAACAAACACTGTAATTCTGTAGAAACTCCAACACTTCCTATATAAATATTTATACCCATATAGACATAACATGGAAAAAGATTCTAGGAAGACATCACATGGGAACTCTTCCCAAGGGAAAATATTGCAAATTTGGAAATTATGAAGGAATTCTCCCAGCTACTTGGCTTTCCCACACTAAAGTCCTGCTTTGTCATTTCAGTATGGACAGAAAGCTTACTAACACTCTTTCTCATGTCTTTAGAATATTAGATATGCATCTAATGAAAATACACTCTGTGAAGATAATACTTGGTATCCATTGATCCAGCTGCATCTTTTCATAAAGTTTCAGAAAAAAAACAGATGGAAAGGTATAAAACGGTCTGAAAAAAATGAAATTAAAATGTTTCCTGCTAGACCTTTTCATATTTTGTGGGATAATCTCAGCAAAATGAAGCAATCCACCCAACACCATGTGCTCCCTGTGACCAATTTGCAGCCAGCAAAGGTGTCACCTGGAGTATTTTGCTCCCATTTCACTAATACGATGCAATTCCAGGAATTTGATGAAAATATATATCACCACAAATATCTTGTACATCACTGCAATTGCACAATCACACACCAAGATGCTGAGATAAAAAACAAACCAAACCAACTTCAGATACTGCAAGCCAGGAATTCAGTAAGAATAAAACACCTAGTCAGAAGCAGAGAGGTTATCTATGAGCAGAGGAAATTTCATCACTCAAGCAGAAACTGGGACAGAATTTTGTATTAAACACTTCTTATTCAAAGCAGAACTCTTCAGCAAACAAGGATGAGAAGCAGCCCAATATTTTAGTTTTATGTCATCCTGAAAGACAATATCATTCATATTTCCACTGACACATTGAATCTTATCAGATCAATTGCTCCTTATTAGTTTGAAATAAAGTGTCATCTCAAAAATTATTGACAGTATTTCCTAAGTAACTGAATTCTTTATAGAGGACTAGACTCCAAATTCTGACCCTGCTAAATTTTTGACCTTCTCATATTTACATACCTCACAGGAAACATTCAAGATACCTTAAGAATGAAGACTCAGCTTAGGAGAAGCACTAACAGCTTCTAGAACAAGATGTGACATGACTGTCAGGCACAGATCAAGCATCTGTATTAAAACAAGCAGAGGGCTTTTCCTCATTCTCCAAACAAGAAAGTGAGGTGTGTGTGAAATTGAAATCAAGAGAATGTAGTTAATCATAAAGGTATATGCAAAAACAGGTACATCAGTATCTAAATAAACGTCCCTGTCATGTGAACATCCCTGTTCAGAGCAGGCATATTTAGCACAAATGTCTGCTCTGTTCCTGTGGGTATTTCACAACCTAATTCTTGGTAACAGATTAATCATTCCTGGTGTCCCACAATCAAACGCTTAACCCCCATTGGTTTTTATTTTTGTATTAGAAATACAGTCAATATGTAAGACATCAGGAGAACTTACAGTGCACTCAGTGTTACATGCAGCTTAAGAAAACGTGAACAAAACCCAGCAAATTTCTTGGATGTCTTATGATCTCATTTTACTTCTGTTGTAAAGGGTCTAGCTGATCTAAAAATTCTGTATGGCTTTTGTCAGAATCATAATTTTATTTCCAGATCTTATAATAGCAGTGATGATGGGCCTGCAGGGCTGAAATGAGCTTTATGTTTGCATCTCACTCTGAATTTTAGTCACTAGCTTGTTGTGCAAGAAAACATTCCAGATTTGATCTGAAATTCAACAAGATGCAATGAACAGAGAGCCTCCAAGGTCTTTTTATTGCCTTCTTAGAAGCAATGGCATTTTGCCTCTCATTTTGACCCCCTGTGAATGTTTATATCTATGTAAGATACTTTGGGAAAAGGGTAATTTTTGACATCTTGCAGACTCAAATATGTAGTCAGAATATCAAACTGCTACTATTTTCACCCATGACACTAGCTACACAATTATTAAAGCTCTATTTTCAATAGCATTTAGACACCCAGGGAGAAATTCCAATGCCTAAACACAGATATCTAGTGCCATTTTATACCCCCTAAGGTATAAAATAAGACATCTATTCATAACTGGTAGTTTACCCACGATGTAGGGGTGCCTTTTGAAGCAGCAGCTAAATGCTAGATGAGGCATCCTAAAGCCTCTCAAATGGCATCGCACACTTATGGTTGGGCAACTGAATCTTTCACCTAAAGTCTACAAACAAATAAAGCCTAGGAAGTGATTGAACTTAGCCTGAAACAGTCGCCCAGCTCAACTAATTCAGCCTCTAGTGACTGCATCTCTTTTGGCTGCAATGGAAGCTTAAACACTTGGACCATACATATGATGTGTGCATTAACAAGTAAATGTAGGTGTCTTAATGTGAGAATGCATCCCATCCTCAAACTGAAATTCATCTCACCTATTTTAGGTATATACATTGTCTATCTCTACATATGGGCTGCTTCTAGCAAAGACAAAAAAAGGAGGCACCTTTAGGAAGAGATTCCTCTGACCCATTTTTCTGCATCCACTTTACACTGAAATGAGTCACACACTTTCTCTCCACAGGTTAGCAGGGGAATCTGGGTTCTTATCTCTGATGCAGATTTCTTAAAGAGAGATGAGAAATCCCCCTTCTGGAAAAGTGGGTATTGCTCAAGAACTAGATACCTGCCTCTCAGAAACACCACTAGACATCCACGTGTATCTTTAGACACCTAAGATGCATTTGAAACTCTAAATTTTAAATTGCTAGATTTCACTGCTCTCCAAAACACAATCAAAACAATCCCCTTCAAGGACACAGAATTTTCATTTATATACTTATCAGACAAAAATCTATTGCTAGGCATCTAAGTGCAACTTTGACCTATAGACTATATACCTCAAAAAGAAAAATAAATCAAAAGATTTAAAAATGGATCTAAAACTTTGATGTAGGGACTTCATGTATGAACATCAGACTAATCACCCTCAGTAATTTTAAACAGAAATTTGTTTGTTTATCTTCTTTATAATTTCCTAATTTCTAATGACTCCATGGAAAGGAAAAGTAAGTTTAAATAATAGTAAAAAAGATCCTAGATGCAACAAGAATTATACTGCAAAACTAGGTCCTGTCCACTCACACACAGAAGTTCCATTGCCTTCCACCTAGCTCCCAATATAGTGAATTATATTTCCTGGGTAATATATTTTCCACTGTCATATTGTCTGTTTCAAACCAATTTCCAGTTTTGATGCTATAAAATACCTGCTTTCTTCAGTTCATAGAAAGAAATGAAATATATGTATGCTGGAGAGCACTTTGGTGCTCCTCTGGGTTAAAGAAATGTGAATTATTGTTAGAAAAAAGTAGCAAAAGCAACAAGCCACTTCTTCCCCAGGAGTGATGGCCTGTCATTCTGGGCAAGAAAATGTAAAAGCTTATTTTCTCCAGCTGATGTTATCATCATCAACATCAGTTTTCAATGCCTCACAAGATCTTTCTCTTGAAAAAAAAGCTTAACATCTGAAAAGAAGTGTGATATATCAAGGGGCAAAGCCTCAACAAGTCTTTGGAGTTTTAATCACTATCTTGAACTTGTTGTATTGAATAAACATTCATCTTGGATTTCTGATTTCATCCTCCTATTAGCAGTCAAACAACCATGAAATGTTATTCTCACACAGCACTGAAAATTAGGAAAACAGACAGAACACATGACTATGGCAGGCACATGATTTCACCAGGCCATAAATAGCAAGTTGTGAAATGTTCTCTTCTTCTGTGTGTGAATAAATATCACTATGAAGCAGATGAAGACAGAAGACCCCAGCAATTTACAACTTCTGTCATAAGGAAAACGCAGTCGTGGAGTCAGAAGATGGCAAAGCATTTCCTGAGGGTGCGTTTCATGCTTTATAGCAACTGAGCAACACACAGGCTGCTAGGTAATAAAATCAAATGTGGGTCAGGATATACATTTCACCTGGTCTAGAATCTCACCCTCATCCTGCAAAGGAGAGTCAGCATTGGCTGAGTCAGCGTCCTGTTTGCAGAGCCTATCTCTCTCAGGATGAACATGTTTTAGGCTGCTCCAGCACTTTTAACTTTGTGTTTATATGCAGAAACATGCCATCTGTGTGTCTTCTGAGATAGAAATCTTGGCAGAAAAGACAACATCACACACAGTAATAGCCCAGTGATTCCTGGAATATACTGATTGCAATAAGAGTAATGATGTTGGGTAAAATTCTGGTCATGCTGGCATCAACACAGTAGCTTTGTACCCTGTGTCTATGAGTGTTAAACACCTATTTGGGGCTATCAGAAAAATGAGAAAATAGAAACCGCTATATCCATCTTCTTACTCCAAAGTTGCATCTGTGGTCACTGTTAAGACTTTATCAATAGCAACACTATGTGCACTAGAGAGTGCAAAACGCTATTATTTTAGTGATCTAGATTCTCACGCAAATTTGATTTTGAGCATCTGAAACATCAAGTGAACTTTGATACCGTATCTGTTAAATTGAAAAACAGCTTCAGCATTGCAGAAGCAAAATCTTTGCATGCTAAATAACACATTTAACATTGTACACCCTCTGGCACAGTGTAGCCTTTGACATTTACCCCTCTTTCCAGATGTCTCTCCTTTAGATAGAACAACTTGCAATAACTTCTGTGGGAATTACTTTTTTTTGTTTTTCAGGATAGTGAAAGAAGCTCATTTCTACTTGCACGGTCAAAGTAAGGATATCCTAAGCCATAAGATGTGATTCTACTGAAATCTCCTCATTGCCCATAATCTTATTTCATGCACATACTAAGTCAGAAAAAAATGTCTGTGTCTGTAGAAGTAAAAAATAAATTTTGCATCTCATTTATGAAACATTCCAAATTTAGCCATCAATAAAACTTTCTCCAGAAAAGGCCCTACTCCCAGCCAAAGCAGCAAAACGGCGATTTTCAGAATTTTTCCATATGACTACATGTCATTACAAAGATCAGGAGATACAAACGGCTCTGGAAATTACAAAAAGCGTTCTCACGAATCTGTCAAGCTGAAGGGGTTTGTGGGCTGATACTGTACAAAGAACATTAATTATCAAACAGCATGGAATCTTAACAACATGGTATCTGGTATATTTCTCATCATAGTCAGGTACTCAGCCAGTGAATATCAGTACAGTTTGACTGAGATCAAGGGGTTTTTTTGCCTACTTATACCATGGGAGGATGTTTCCCACCGTATGTTTAAAATATTTGTCCTTTTCTGTTATTGTATAATAAGCCATTATTTCTGCAGCCAAGGCTTCTGAAAAACATGATGTCTGTGTCAGAGGGATAAAAATATCCCTGACACAACACTGGATTTCACTTAGAAAGCATCAGAAGATCCACAGTTTGAGCTGGAATTTATTATTGATCCTCTCAGCTCAATGCAAATTTGAAATTGTGCTCTGAAACAAGCAATACACTTTCCTTAGTCAAATCTTTACAGCTGCATGAAATAAAAAACAGTTCCAAAATTAACCACTGGTTTTTAAAGTATTTTATGGATCCATCATTAGGCATATAGATTAAAAAAAAAGGCAGGACTCTGTTTTGGATAAGAACTTGTAAAACTTGCATTTTCTTCCTTCTGGTTTGTCTTTCTCTGATATGATTGTAATTTGTGTCCTGAGAGCACCAGGCTGAGACCGGAGGCCCATTTTAATAAGTCCTATAGAGACAGAGTAACAGTGTGTAATTGACCCTTGGAACTTGACAAAAGACTGCTTTAAATCTGAAGCAACCAGTTCTGAAGAAAAATCAACATGATCAACTTCTCTTCCATCCATATTGCTGTGCCCCTAGAATCTTCTGCAGAAAAATTAAACTCCAATTTGTTTTTTTATGAGGTTTTTTTAGGTATAACAAAATGCCTGAATTTCTCAAACATTTTAAATCCAGAATCACAAAATGGCTTAGGTATTTATAGCCCTACTATGCCAAAATTAAGGTCAAGAACCAGTCTTCTCACCGCCCTTCTTCCACCCCGTCCAGTACATTATCTGAGTTTTAACCAGCAGAGCTCTCTTGGTACTTGCAATTCTGTATAAGTTCTGACTGACATAATTTTGGATGGGCTGAGAAGGTTTTTTCCCGTTGCCCAGCTGAATGGGACAAGGATTTTCAAAACCTGCATCTTTTCAATGAGTCCCTCGAGTGGCACAGTCCAGAAAGTATCTTCTGGACATGGTTAAAGCCCATGGTAAAGAGCAAACTGTACCCCAAATACAGTATCTAGGAGTGCTTTCACCCAAAACCAAAAATGCTGGTTGCAAAAGTTGTAAAAGGGGAGGGTTTGGGGACTGAAGGAAGCACCCTAAGGATCAGAGTGGAGATACATGGCTTAAACATAGTCAATATCCACTTACCCACTTACTACTGTATGTCCCCACCTTATGCCTTGCCTGGCAACACCTACATTTAAATTCCTGGATTTGGCTTTGGCAGTTTTGGTCTTGATGCTCTAAGTAGTCCTTGTCTGTCACTCTCAGCCTTCCATCAGAAGTTTGCTGGAGCACAGGCTGCAGAAGATACATGTGCTGTGAGTTTCCAACATGCTTCTTTAGCAAGAGATCACTTTCATCAATATGTCATGTAATAAGCTGAACTTTGAAGTGAACTCAGATACCTTCCACCCTTACTCTCTTTGGCTGGTGGGGCAAAAACTTCCCATAGAGGGACAGAGGAAACATGAGTATGACAGTGTCCTTAACCTTCAGAAATCTAACTATAGTTATTCATCTGCCAGGGACCTCATCATCTGAAACTCCATCACTTTAGAAGCCAACAAAAATCCTTACTGGTACCCTTTGTTTTCAAGCTTTCTAAAATTTATTTTAAAAGAAAAACCATAAATGTGGAGAGAGTAGGACTTTCCCGGGGAGTATCTTTTTTGGCAGCAGGCACAGTTAGCAAGCTGCAGCTGGAACTTTCAGTCTTTGAACACCTCATTTATGACACGGTCTTTCTCTGGAATAAGCCTTTTAGTGATGTTACAGCTGTTAAGGTTGTAATTCTACAGAACCAGCACATCACAGACTCTCTCTGAAATCACCAGCTATTTCGGAGGTA
Organism: Ibycter americanus; assembly: GCA_035590275.1. Classification (NCBI taxonomy): domain Eukaryota; kingdom Metazoa; phylum Chordata; class Aves; order Falconiformes; family Falconidae; genus Ibycter; species Ibycter americanus. The sequence goes on from JAVJGI010000040.1 coordinate 3,036,724, forward strand.
TAAAAGAACACATTGGATTTCAGTGGGAATTCAGTATGCTAGAAAGCTTGTGAGGAAGCCTGCTTTTTAACAAGCAGGTTTTCAAAGAGACTGCTTTTACAAGGCAAATTTGTGAACTGCTGGCTAAGCAGCCAGGTGCTGGAGCTGATTCCAGATATAGCAGGTCTTAAAAATTACAACAGCACTGTATAAAAATAAGATGGGAAGAGTATAAACTCTGAAGAGGAGAAAAATTTGTTTCCACGCTTCAGAAAATTTTGGGGCTCAGCTAAGAAGGATCCTGGGATATGACAGTAGCAAGTGACCATGTGTGGCCTGTTCTGAGCAAACCTATCAATTTACGTATAAAGACTCTGTTATAAAATACTGTATTTCATTACTATTCCTAATAGTAGGGAAAATATATCAGTGGCAAAACTTAGTGGTTCTACAAAACCCATCTTATGGGAACTTCAGCAGTTCTTCTTCTCCATATTGCCCTGGGAAGTAAACCTACATTATCATCCTTATTCTATAACTACATGTATGCAGTGAAATGTTTGCTAAGAGCGGATCAGGAAAAAAGTGCTGAACAGAGAATGCCATAAGCATATTCATAAATGATTAAACTAAAGGTCCCTCTAGGCCTGCAACACATTTTAGAGACCGAAAGAGTCAGAAAAAACAAGGACCATCCTCCTTGGCCAGCAGGACAAGGGAAGTGATCATTCCCCTGTATTTAGCACTGATGAGGCTGCACCTTGAATCCTGTGTGCAGTTTTGGGCCCCTCACTACAAGACAGACATTGAGGTGCTGGAGCATGTCCAGAGCAGGGCAACGAAGCTGGTGAAGGGTCTGGAGAACAAGTCTTGTGAGGAGCGGCTGAGGGACCTGGAGTTGTTTAGCCTGGAGAAAAGGAGGCTCAGGGGAGAGAGACCTTATCGCTCTCCACAACTACCTGAAAGGAGGTTGAGGCAGGACGGGTGTCAGTCTCTTCTACCAAGTCCCAGGTTATAGACAAGGGGGAACAGCCTCAAGTTGTGCCAGGCGAGGTTTAGATTGGGTATTAGGAAAAAATTCTTCACTGAAAGGCACTGGAACAGGCTGCCCTGGGAAGTGGTGGAGTCACCAACCCTGCAGATAAATAAAAGACGTGTAGTTGTGGCATTTATGGACATGATTTAGTGGTGGACTTGGCAGTACTGGGTTAATGGTTGGACTTGATGATCTTAAAGGTCTTTTCCAACCTAAATTATTCTATGATTCTATGAATCCATGATTCCCCTTACAGATCCTTCCAGCCCGCTGCAGTGATGCCCTGGCTCCCACGCAGTTTCTGCCCAAGCTGAATACACCAGAGTATTTGCCTCTTTCATTTCGACTATTCTATTTGTGATGACTTGTGCCCCACTCTCTACATTTTCAGAAACAAAAACAGAAGTATAAACTATTTAAAGAGACAGAAATATAAACTGTTTAAAGTGCATACTCACTGTTGATGGTATACAATACAATGGCACAACAAATTTCTGAGCTTGTTCACTACTAATTTCCTACTACTTCGTGCCTCTGATTTGCCTTTTTGTTCGCTCAGTAATGAGATGTCTGCAAGAATTTTTCACTGTCTTTCCAATATCTCTTTGTGCTCTAAGCAACTACTTTAGTTTCATTTAACTGTTGAGGATCTGAGGATTTTTTGCTTGGGTACTTTTCCTCATCAACTGACACAGAAATTCTGCTTCTACAGAAAAGTTCATGTGGGCTTGACTTGACTTTCACTGAAATCAAGGACAGGTTGAATGTTAAACACAGCTTGTGTTTTGATGGTTAGCATGTCAAACCAGGTGTCAGCAGAAGGGAAAATCCTTCTCTTTTATACTACAAGGAAGATGACAAAGCAGCAAATATACAGCTGGGAAGTTCATATCAGGCAGAGGATGATACTACAGTGATAACAACAATAACAAAGTATAATCATCTTTTCAAATCTAAAGGTAAGTACCTCTCTAAGACCCATTTAGTGGTTTATCCTAAAATCCTCAATATCAGCAGGTAGATCAACTAATCCAGGGCTGGGGCAAGTCCCCTGGCAAAAAAAGAACAAGAACAACCAAAAAAAAGGAAGAAGAAAGAAAAAAAGAGAGAGTAACAGAATTACTGTAAGAGGCACAGCTGTGAGTACATAAGCACACACAGGGACATGCATATCTCTGCTCACAGAGCAAACTGACTTCACCTCTCACCTTATTTGAACTAACAAAAGCAAATCTGATCTAAGAAGCATTCTGCAGTAGGAGTATAAAAATGATAATTGAAAGTTTATTACTTAACGCTTGGCAAAGCTATTTCCCATGGCAATTTGATAAATACCTTGACTTTTCTGCCCGTCATAACCTCAGACGTTTATTGCCTCATTTACTATAACAAATGTTCAGTTATCTTCCAACTACCCAGCTTATATTTAACAGACTGTACAGCGGGAGTCTTGCCACAGCAGAAAAAAGCCAAGAGATGAGACTGGAAGTTCAGGTAGTGGGAGAGACAACAGCTTTCCAGAGAACTGCACCCATCTCACACGAGAAAAGTGGCTTAATTTAAGCAGAAATCCTGCTTCAACAAGCTTGGGGAAGCAGAGGGTTCTTTCTGCTGATCAAGTCTCTCCTCAATCTTTCCTAGCTACAGGGAGAGCAGAAGCCCACATCCCCAAAAGATACCATAGGGCAGCCAAAAGAAATCATCACGGGTCAAGTCACTTGGACTCTTAAAATGAAGTATTTATTCCTTTATTTACTGCAAGCCAGTTCTTGCTTAGGCAAGGTGATCTTAGACAGCAGGGCTTTGCTATCAAAAAAGAATTAGGGGCTGGGGGCGGGATGCAAATCCTGTATCAAAGTGGATTGTAAGCCTCCACAACAGTGGGGATTTTATGGCCAAAAGGATAAACAGAACTCTTGCGGCAACTCGTTACACATCTTTCCTTTGTTTAATGCAGGCTGACACTGCTGCCAGCTTGGGGTCTCTCTGCTGCAATGAATTAATTGCTTGGAGGCACAGGGTGATGGGGAACACTGCTGTGATGGAGCAGGACAGGGTTCTCCTCCTCACTGAGGAGCATTGGTGCACGCATGTCCCTAGCCAGCAATGCAAAATACATACTACAATGCTGAGGGCATTTTGGAGAAAAGATGGAAAGATATTCTTATGTTCACTTGATCACAATGGAGAAGACACTGCCATCAGAGGACAGATCCAGCTTCAGTGAGGTTGGGTACCTCACTCATTGCAACTCAGTCCAATTGCCAGGCATCTGTGATCACCAGGTATATGTACTATCTGCATGGCAAGGCACAACCTGCTTCCTTTGCGGAGTACGCATGCAGGTGGTGATTATGAGGCAAACCTGTCCCCAGGTCATCTCCCAGTGACACTAAGTGACACCCTTGGCACCCATCCGGACAGCACCCACAGTTATTGTGTCCAGCACATCTGGAGAGGTTTCATCTTTTGTAGGAAATGAAATGGGACAAAATCCCAAGATAATAAAAAAGAAACTGAAATTTCCAACAGAGAGCAGATAATACTCATGAAAGGTGGGAAAAAATACATGGAAGGTGACTGCAGTGTAAAATGTCAGTCCTGTTGTTTTCTGTGTCTCCTTTGGTGCCTGGGTACTTCCAGCAGCTGAGGAAAGATCAAAGGACCCCAAATAGACGAATGGATTATAATGTCCTATGGAGCCAGTATTAGAAGTTTGTTCTTTGGTCTGCATTTCTCTGATATTATTCTAATTAGCTGTATTATGATGGTGATGCCTAGAGGCTCAATTATTTCATTTCACCAGGGATGGCTGCTGTATTAATTTTTAAACAGTACGCTTTAAATATTTACTGAAATTGTTAAGAACCTGCAATGAGATGCCAAGAGATGCCAAGACCCTTCTTATCAATAGGAAGGATTCAACTGTTTTAAGCAAAGTTCTGCTTGTTTTATCATTCAGCCAAACCCCAAAACTTAAACAGAAATATTAACCTGTCTTACTTTGTAATAACTCTCCAACCTGAAAGATTTTGTGATGTGGTTTTTTCCTTTTCATTTACACTTTTAACCTGGAGACATTTTTTGCAAAAGATTTAATTCTTTCTAGTGATAAATTCCACACCCTGGACTAAAAGAAGGGAAAGGACAAAGACAAAAAAAAAAAAAAAAAAAAAAAAGTTAAAATGTTATTTGTTTCCAAATATTTTGGTCTTTTCTTGAAATTCCAGATCTCAGATGCAACTGGATATAGCAATGTTCATTACGTACAGTAATGCTACACAAAGGCAAAACAGGGGGAAAAAAAGTGTTCAAACTCTTAAAGGAAAATTATTAAAAACACAGAATTAATTAATTCTAAAGTTCAAAAACAAGTTGACAAATAACAGAAATGTTTATATACTTCTATGTATATACTTCAGTCAAACTTTTGAACATGTGCCCAGAGAGGCTGTGGGATCCCTGTTGGTGGAGATACTGAAAGTTCACCTGGACAAGGCCCTGAGCAACCTGACCTAACTTTGAAGGTAGCTCTGCTTTAAGTAGGGTTTTTGTCTAGGTGACTTACAGAAGTCATCTTAAATCAGTCCGATTTTACGTATATAAATGATAAAATATTTTGGAAGACCTTCAGTGAAATTACAAAGCATGGACTAAATCTTCAGGAAGGAGATATGTTTGATCAATTCTTCCAGCAGGCCCAAATTTCCTCATCTATTTAGAAATGCAAGCAAAGAAAGCAACAGGTGCAAGCACATGGCTGAATGGGGACCCTGAGCAGTCCCCCTGACCGCATTGTTCATAGACTAGATCCAAAGCAATATTCGGTCATTCTTCAGAGATAAAGACTGGATTTGCAATCAGAACCCATGCTGAACTTTAAAGTTTCCTATGGCAGACTTTCAGCGGAACAATCTTGGGAAAGTTTGTTTTCCTTCTTTTTTGAGAGGTACAGAATATTTGTTGTTGTTGTTTTGGAGTGAAAAGAAACATCCAACGCCCATTTCTTGTGAAACAGATGATTTTGGCATTGCTGATGTGCTGTTGTTTATTTTTCCCTCTCAAAACAAAATTTCACCACAACCAACACCTTCTTGTAAAATTACTACCTTATCCTGATAAAAGCAGCATTTTCTGATAGTAACATGCTTCATTACAATCTTTTCCTCCTGCTTGATCTGTGATATATGTTCAGCATATTTGTGGTGGGTTGACCTTGCCTGGATGCCAGGTGCCCACCGCAGCCGGGCAGGGCAGGGAGAAAATAAGATGGGAAGCTCGTGGGTCAAGAAAAGGGCAGGGAGAGATCACTACGGCAAAACAGACTTGACTTGGGGAAAATTTATTTAATTTATCACCAATCAGGGTACAATAATGAGAAAATAAAACCTAAATCTTAAAACACCTTCGCCCCACCCCTCCCTTCTCCCCAGGCTCAACTTCACTCCCCATTTCCCTCCCTCCTCCCCCCCAGCGGCGCAGGGGACGGGGAATGGGGCTGGGGTCAGTCCCTCACACGCTGTACCTGCCGCTCCTGCCCCTCAGGGGGGCTCCTCACCCCCTGCCCTGCCCCAGCCTGGGGTCCCTCCCGCGGCAGACAG
>JAVJGI010000040.1:3048231-3086190 GCA_035590275.1 Ibycter americanus
AGCCGCTCCTCACAAGACTTGTTCTCCAGACCCTTCACCAGCTTCGTTGCCCTGCTCTGGACATGCTCCAGCACCTCTATGCCTTTCTTGTAGTGAGGGGCCCAAAACTGAACACAGGATTTGAGGTGCAGCCTCATCAGTTCCAAGTACATGGGGACAACCACTGCCCTAGTCCTGCTGGCCACACTGTTTCTGAAACAAGCCAGGATGCCATTGGCCTTCTTGGCCACCTGGGCACGCTGCTGGCTTATGTTCAGCCAGCTGTCAACCAGAACCCCCAGGTCCTTTTCCACTGGGGAGCTTTCCAGCCACTCTGCCCCAAGCCTGTAGCGTTGTGCGGGGTTGCTGTGACCCAAGTGCAGGAATCGGCACTTCTTGTTGAACCTCATACAATTGGCCTTGGCCCATTGATCCAGCCTGTCCAGATCCCTCTGCAGAGCCTTCCTACCCCACAGTAGATCAACATTTCCCCCTCTCCCCTCCCCCCTCCATTTGCTGTCATCTGCAAACTTAGTGAGGGTACACTCAATCCCCTCATCAAGACCATTGATAAAGATATTAAACAGAACTGGCCCCAATACTGACCCCTGGGGAACACCACTTGTGACTAGTCACCAGCTGGATGTAACTCCATTCACAACAGCTCTTTGGGCCTGACCATCCAGCTGGTTTTTGACCGAGCAAACAGTATGCCCATCCAAGCCATGAGCAGCCAGTTTCTCCAGGAGAATGTGGTGGGAAATGGTGTGAAAGGCTTTACTAAAGTTCAGGTAATAAACATCCAAAGCTTCTCCCTCATCCACTAAGCGCATCACCTTGTCCTAGAAGGAGATCACAGTAGTCAAGCAGGACGTGCCTTTCATAAACCCATGCTGACTGGGCCTGATCACCCACTGGTCCTGTACGTGTTGTGTGATGGCATTCAGGATGATCTGCTCCATAACCTTCCCTGGCACCAAGGTCAGGCTGACAGGCCTGTAGCTCCCTGGATCCTCCCTCCAGCCCTTTTTGCAGATCAAACTTTAAGGAATTTTTCTTCCCTTCTTGACTTTCAGCTCAGAACGCTTTTACGTGTCTCTTACCACCATGGTAGAAATATTCTCTAGGGCAAGGACAGCTCTGGGACAATAGAGACAGAGGGCTGCACATCCACCCTAGAGAAGCTGGTGTCACACAATAAAGGTACCACAGCAAAACTGAAGACTTTAGAGGAACTAACTCAAGTCCTTTCAAACTTTCCTTTACATATGAACATGCTTTTTTAGATGACAGAAAAATTGCTAGTCATCAACTTCAAAATCCCAAGACCAACAGCCACAACAGCAGACTATAGGAAATGTGAATAATGGTCCAGCCTGAGCTGCAGGAACAAGATATGAAAGATATCGTCCTACTTCAACTCTGGTATACATGAAAATTGACCTTAGGAGCTATATTTTGTTGGCCTGCATACGTATGTCACAATCTGGGTGAACAGGATTCTTTACAGGATGAGAAACCAGTTGTTTCCTATCTTTCCCCATGCTAAAATCCTCCCTCCACAGTGAGGAAATGCTGCCTCTTGGTTTGATGACTCAGAAAAGAAAAAAAAAAATCGGATGAATTCTTCCTTTCCAGTGTGTTATTTTGAATGCAAGAAATCAATATTCAGCCATAGACTGCATCTGATCTAGCAACCTCAAACCCAATAATCCACTATTGATGCTTCAATCACGACTTCAGTAAAGAAAGCTCAGGTTTAGCCCAAACACTATGTACTGTGTCAACCTGGCATACAAATACGGTGATATACGTCTAGGCATTTAACCAGCAAAGATAAGAGCTGAAATACCAGAGAGATGCCTTGAATTTGAAATACCAGTGTAATTCAAGTTTAGGTAAATTCTTAATTAAATTCTTAATCTTGCTATACCCAGTCAACAGCTGAAAGCAATGAAGCAACTCCTGTCCCTCCTTCCCAGGGATTTTCACACTAAAATATATAAAGTTTTTATATTTTGAAACGTATAAAATTCCAGCTGAGTGGAGTGAATGGATTATTACACTTTACTGCAGCAAGAAGTGCACACGGGAGGTATCTCCATGCTGTACTTTGTGAAGTCTGTCCTCATTCCTCTCTGCCTGTCAACAGCCCAGAATGGTATGTCACTACAAAAAGGTGGCTAAACATTTTAATAAGAAACAGTATTTTCTTTTTCAGTTGTCAGGAAGGAGAGGGAATAGCTGGGTATTTAAAGATTGTGAGTAAGATATGAGGATATATTACCACTGAAGGATTTCTTCAGTCAACAGACCACAGATAGTGGCAGGCAAGAAACCCCATGGCTGAGGCTGATGCTTATTCAAGATATGTTTATTACAGACTGAAAGAAGACATATGCCTACCAACACATGTGCGTGCATACTCAAAGACACATGCACAAAATTAGACACACACATTGAGTTATGTAATGTGAATACAGCACAATTCTTTATATCATTTCCATGATTGTTGCTTGGATGATGAAATCTAATGGGAAAATCTAAATGTTTAGAAGACTATATTCCTCTTGTTTGTGAGCATGGCTAGCAATCCCCACATCAGGCATGAAAATAGTAGTTTTGTTCCATATCCGAGCACATCCTCTGCCACAGAATGTCTGAAAATATCCTGAGTGCTTATTCAAAGCATAGAGAAGTGGTGAATGAAGACTTGTACAAACATGCCAAGTGCATGTCAACACTGAAAAGCAGACCCTGCAGATTTAAGAGTGTTTTTTGTCATTTGTGCTGAAAATGCTTCAAATTGCAGCCAGTCACTATGCTGTTGTCTCATCTCTTACTTCACTGAGCTTTAGTACTTGCTGCTGAGGGACCACCCTGTTAAATTGCTGGCTCACATCCAAAACCCAAAAGGGCACCCTCAAGTTTAATGATCCTGGCAAAGATGAACGATGTTGAAACAAGTTACAGAAGCAAAACCAGTCAGATATCAAAGTACATTTCTACTAAAGCCTGGGCCTCTGCAGCAAGCCTACCTAGTCAGAACTGGATTCACTACCTTTCTCTTACAAGAATTGCTCAAAACCAGCAGAAATCTCACAACAATTGTGATTACTGTTCCAGAATCACAGAGGAATTTTCTAGCTTTAGACTTTTTTTAGGCTTTTTTTCAGTTTAGTTGCTGTTAATAGGCATTCATGTCACTACCTGAATTAAAGAAATGACATTAAAAAAAAAATAGTTCTTACAGACAGAACAGTGAGACTTATGTCAGCCCTTTGCTGCTTTTGGAAGGTCACTTTGTGGATTTCCACTGAAAAATTCCTCTCTTACACACATAACAGCTTTTATTCCATAGAGCTCAAATAGATCAGAAGAGCTGTCTAACAAACTACATTTTTCATCATCATTAGATGATCTCCAAGGTGTTGTGTAGTTGTCTGGTGCTATTGAAGACTAAAATGTTTCAGCTATTCTTGGACAGAAGGTAAAATGTATATGCATGGTGTAGGTTGCCAGATGTCTCTGAAGATACATGTTTCACTGTTCCGTATAATTTGGAGTTTCTAAGGTTTATGTACAAAAAATATCACATTTTCATGATTCAGCTGACAAGAAATGCAATTAATACCTGTCCATCACCCGCCAGTATAGTGATTTTTCATATATAGCCAGGGGTAACTGCTGGCACCCTTGGATGTTGCTAAGATCTCAGAAAGAATTAAATAGCCAAATTTCCAACCAAAGGAAACTACATAAATGCTTAAAACTCCTATAAACTCTAAAATAATTTTCCTTTGTGTATGAGTTTGCAAAACTCTGTTTTCCTCATAATCACTTCAGCCAGTGTAACCGGTCAAGAGACAGAGTCGCTATAAGCATCATTTTTATTCACTAAACATTAGTGAATGTTCTAGTCACTAAACACTTTTATGAAATTACCTGATCTAGTTAGCTCTTGGATCTCTCTACCATTTGTTTCTTGGCTGGATCCACAGCAAACATGATGAGCTCTTCAGATCTGTGCTTGCTGTGGTCCCTGTATCCTTTCCAAAACTCCATTTCACAGTCTCACTCTTGCATAGGTATTTGTTCAATACAAAACAGCCTGGCACCTTGCTCCCATCTCAAGGTGGAAGAATGATTCAATGAACACTGTGTAACTTTGTGATACAAGAAATTGGAATTTGTTTCTCTGTTGTGACACATTTTAGTTTCTTTATGTTTCTACTCCCTCTATGAAAAAACCCACACACACAAACAAACAACAACAAAAAAAACCCCACCACCACCCCAAAACCCACAGTATAAATAGCACTTGGCTCAAAGGCTACCATGAAATGCTCAGGCATCAGAGCTACACATCCCGGGAAAGTACTTCAGATAGTGTGTTTCTCATGCTATTCCAAATACTTTCTTCTTCCTCCAGCAGAGAAACAGGCAGTTTGTGCTCCAGGAGCTGGCTGGTGTTGAACCGCTTTCCACAAATGCCCACCAACCATTCCTACTTCATGTCATAAGTGTTTTCTTTAACTCATATTTAACAAGATAGCTTTGGAATTGGTAAAGCAGAAACCTGGCTGAAGGGTCTGGACAATGACTGCCAACCTGTATTTATCCCTACTGTAGTCTCATGGTTTTTTTCTGGACCTGAAATCTCTCCTTGAATACTTTTGAAACTTTATTTGCATAGCATTGATTACAGGCAGACAACAGGAGTCTTTCAAAATCTTTAATGCTTCAGTCAAGTATTATCTCCTTTTTAAGCCTTGGTGAAACATATATAAAACATTGCAAACAGCATGACTGTTTTTGGGAGCAGCTAGGACCTGGTCAGTTTATCACTTAAGAGACAGACCTACACTGGGATCTTCATGCTATCCTCTGCTGCAATTGTAGTTTTTAAATAGCTTCCGTCTGACGGCCAAACAGCAAGGAATTTTACAAACAAGATTCTAAATAAAACAGTGGAAGATAATTTTAAAGGTTAAATGTGGTAAATTTTAATCAAGAATGGTCAGCACAGAATGGATTGATTCTGTGCTGGTTTATATCCATACAGCTTGACCAACTCCAGTAGGAAGGACAAAGAGCAGAACTTGATTTTTTTGAAAGATAGGGAAATGAGAGTGCCTTATGAAGAAAGCAGGTTCCCCCATGGTCAGTGTCTCTCGTAACGATACACAATGAGTTTGAGCAGCAGTAGTTTCAAAGAAGGGTCACAATCTGCATTCCCATTAAGTGCTTTCAGCTATGAAAATGCATGGGCCTCTCTCTCTCTCAAAAAAAAATAAAAAAATAAAAAAAATAAATCCAAAACCAAAACCAAAACAATCCCAACATGAACGTGCACATGCAGTGCGGAATTTGTAGTGATCTTTACATATAGCAGAGTAGGATCTATATTAAAAGAGTCCCTGTCTCAGGAAAGCTATGGTTCTCCAGTCGGGTACATCCAACTTATATGAGGACTTCAGAAACTTGCTTTCTTTATAACACCTGAGTGTCACCGATCAAGGAGGCTTTGGTAGACAGACAGTCACAGGAACATTACTGGGTTACTGGGCTTTGTACCAAATGATGCAAACCATAGGTACTACAGATGGCAAACAGCTGAAAAACAGCAACACAATGAGACACAGAGATGCAGGACAAAGTAGTCATGAAATGACTATAGGTCACATACCGCAGTATTAAAATTACATGGAATACCCACAAAATACTGTTGAAAGTGAACACGGAGGACACACCCAATAACAACATTGAGACAAAACACTGACTATTGAACACATACTACCATACAATGATAGAGAATATTTAAAGAACCATTTCCTACGGGATTCGGCTCCATATTCAGACATACGAATTTAGGTGACTACATGTGCACCTAAGTACTCTCCCTGTTGCAGTCAACAGAACTGGTGGAGCCTGGAGAGTTTCCAGTGCACTTTAAAACAGGAAAATCAGAATTGCAGCCAGCCAAATGAGTAGACTGTTTCTAAGTCTCTCATTATTTCCAAGAAGTTTAATAGTTTTGAAACTATTTTTGAAACTCTTCACTTCTCTAGTAGCCTATTTGAAATCAGAATAAAGAACGCCAGTAATAGTCACTAAGCCTTAATAAAGACTTAATTTTCTCTTCCCATTGGTGCTGGTAGTCCCCCTCACACAAAGTCCAACAGAATACAAAACCACTTATAAAAGCCTGGATCTTTATATTAATATATGAAAATATTTGGCTTTATTATTATTATTAATTTCTTTCCTGAATGTATTAAAAAATCACATCAAAAAATTTACCAGGTAAAGTGCTTTTAAAGTTATATAAATCACAAATCACATTTGTTAACTTAGCTGACCCTAATATGGTAATTAACATAGAACTAATCTCTCTTGTGGAGATATAAAACATATGAAACCAAGACAATCTGGAATCCAGCCCAGCAAAAGGGTTATATAAAGAGGATGTACCAAACCATTTAGTCAACAACTCTGCACTAATCTTTTGAAAGAAGGTTCTAAATGCTAAATATCAAAGTGCTAGAATAAACTAAAAACTTGAGGACTTTATTCCTAACCCCACAAAGTAAATATTAATTACATCTTCAGAATGAGATAATTTCATATGCATAAACATGATTCACAGGTTAACCATCCTTTTTGCTAGAGGATTTTGTAAGCTGGAAAGATTAATTCCTTTAAATGAAACAAACAAACAAACAAACAAACCAAAAACCAGACACATGCTGTCAGTCTTAATGTAATGGCAAGGAACAAATCTGGCAAGAGCATCTAGTGGCCAAATTATTGACTCAGTCCCTCTAGCAAAAAACTCTAGCTGAAAGCTGGAGAACAGACACACACTACTGGAAAAAGAGAAGCATAACATGGTTTTAAAAATAAAAACAAAACTAACGTTCCAAGCAAAGAGAATAAATTAAGCAAGAAATGAGAGCAGTGAGCAAAAGAAGGGCTAAGGAGAGAAGTAGTCCTCTACAGGAGGACCCACAACATCACACAGAGAATCTGTAATCTCAAAAGCAACGAAAACTAAGCAGGTATTTTCTATTCCCCACCCTCCATAATTCCAGGTACTTTTCTGTCAGGGAAGAGGGCTCATCCCTTGTTCCTTTGCAAACTTTGGATCTTCAATAGCTTTGAGGCTCAAAAAATGTTGAAATGTGATCCTGTGATGAGCATGAATAAGCTACGGAAGAAAGTCAAATGAACCTGAAGTCTAAAAGTATCACGCTGCAGGACTGTATCACCAGGATGACTGTAATCGCATGCGCAGCAACAAATTGACAGGTTGCTACCCAAACCCACTTTGCCTTAGGAACCTTTGTAATTCAAAGCTGTGATTCACACAACACATTGACGATGATCCAAAACTAAGGGGGGACAACTTTCAAGCAGGAATGTTGTTGTAGTGCCTCAGAGGTCAAACGGACATAAAAGAAGTCTATTTCTTTCAAGATAGGTATGGTTGCAGCCTTCACAAGGCAACTGGTGATTTCTAACCCTCTCATTTTGTTAACCCCAATCAGCATGGACCCATTAGACAACACAGGAAGGAAGCATAAGAAAGCTATTAGGCAGGGAAGCTGCCTTTTCATGCCAATAGTCTAAATATCATCCCACTGTCACTCACAAAGGCTAAACACATACCCCAATCCAAAAAACGTCTAAGCAAAGTTATCAAAGGAAGCCCTAAAGATACCTAAATATGATGCATATATTTAAATAGGCGCATCTGCATTTTAAAACTTGTGGAGTTTGTAAGGGGGGCACAGAAATGGGAGCTTTATTAGTCACTGAAGAATTCCCATGTCATTTAGATCTCTTCTTTGCCCTCAGCAAGCAACTTTTCCCCTTGCCTGTTTGTACAGCCTTGGCACTAGGGGTCCATCAGACCCAGCATTTAGCTCTCAACACTCTGACAGCCGAACATATTTAGTCTTATAAATAGAAAAACATTTGCGTCAGCCACTACACTATGTTAATTCCCTAAATTGCCGTATTTTCATTACTCGTTATAAAACATCCCCTTTTCCCCCTCATCAGGGAATGATCTCTTGTGTAAAGGAGATAAATGTGATTAACAGTTTAATTAATCCTCACGTTAGATCATATTTTCTTAGAAGGAAATATTTAAATTTGTAGAAGGCAAAGAAAGAATATCAATGAAATGGAAGTTCCCCTTTCCCCAAAAGACAGTTCAGATTTTCTGTCCACTTATAGAGCCTCTAATTGCAATACTTCAGACATCATTCATTTCATCCATGTCATTTCCATTCCCATTTCTCAGAAGGAGCTTGTAAAGATGATAGTCCTCTGCCTGTTAAGCCACACTCCTACCACAGTGAATTCCCGTATGAACAGAAGAAGCTTCTTTGCTCCCATGGCTGGACAAGTCTCCCTTCACTCTCCTCCCCAAGTCATCTGCTGCAATACAGGAATTATAATGTAGCACTGAATAACCTTTGCAGTAAAAGCATTCGTAATGGGTGGCTTCGGTGTCCCCACTTAGCAAAAATTTCTTTGAATTTTCTACCGTATATGACCTAGTCTTACAACCAGTGTAGTTATTCTCATTTACTGGAGGACCAGAGAATCAGATAACTATCATGATATTTCACAGGGCAATGAAGCAGCAATTAATTTGTTAATAATTGTGCAGTGCTTTGAAGAGGTAAATAGCTGTAAGTGCTGGGTACTATAATTAAGAAATTGCTAGATGCAGATAAACTGAAAAAAAAAATTCGTATCTGAAATTGCTACAGAGCTATTCGACCTCCACCTGTGGACACTGTTCTTGCAGCAGCTATTGATTGCACAGCAGTAAGCTTGAGGAGGCTTCATTCTGAAAAACTAACAGGTGAAATACTGGTCTTATTCAAGCCAATAAACACCTCACTGTGACTTCAGAGGGTCCCTATCTTGAGAAACTAATTTTCATGGTGATTTTTTTTTCTAGTTTAGACACCAGAAGATAATTTTAAATAATCAGATTTTTTCTCTCAAGAAGCCACCTTATCTGCATGCAATGGTTGACTAGAATTGTTGTCTGTGTCTATCTCAGGTGCTTTAACAATATTACAGGGGGAAAGCAGGTATGAAGAAAAAGTTTCTCTGCTTCCATGCCTGGATATCAGTTTCAATAACTTAAAATGTCTGGAATGAGTGGTAACTCTTTAAATTTTCATCATGATCATAGGTGGCTGTGGATATATTCATATCACAAATCAGACCTAATTTTTCTTCAAAGCAGGCCCTGAACTCTTTGCTTTGTCTCATATTCATCAATATTGTTAGAGTCACTTTGACAATTCATTGGCCACAGAGTACTGCCACCTCATTCTGCATCGATCAACAGAGGACAGTGACCTGCACCAAGGAGTGACTTAGGGAGGGATCAGCCTGGCTCATCACAGAGTCATTAATGATTTGCATCACCGATGAAGGAAGAACAGCATTACTGCAGCTCAGACACTGTAAAAAAAGGTATAAGGGAATTATCAACTGTGGTCTACTGGGTTGAGAAATCCCAAAGGAATTTGTCTATTCTTTATGTCAAACCAGACAGCCTAACTAAAATGTTGTCTCTCTAGACATCCTTTCACTAATGAAAAAAATACTGAATTAAAGGCAATATGACTTGCCTTGTATGTTCTCTTCCAGTACAATGTACAAAAACTGGTCTCACTGGTTGTGTACGAAGGATTTGTACAGCGAACTTCTCTGCAACAACTAAGAAAAAATCTGCTTTTCCAGAAAAAACTTGATACTGAGGTCAACCTGGATGCATAGAAGCTCAAGCGCACTGGCAGTCTAGCCTGATTTTGGAGGTACGACACCCTGGGTAGAGAGAGAGCTGGTTAACAGTGCAAACACGTGCCTAAACCTAAGCAAGGAACTCTTCAGTGGATTACACTTTTCTACCCACAATATGCTCCAAATCACTCTGTTTTGTTTTGTGATATTTCTTCATGTTGTCTGTCAAATACTGAGTTGGCACCACTGGATTGATTGTTCCCAAAACACGCTTCCTCACATTTCTAGTAAAATTAAACAAATTCAAACAGCAGCTCAGTTTGCTTTCAAAAATATGCACAGATTGACTAGTTCATTTGATTTTGTGGCAGTTGAAAAGATCTCCAGCCTCTCCTCAATCCCCAAAATAAATCATTGAGCTGAAAAACAGCATTTGAAGCACTACAGGTAAACAGTCAGTCCTGGTAATACAAGCATGTGGAGCACAGCCACAGAGCTTGGGTACATGGAAACCCAAGACCCTCTAAGGCTCATTACAACAGTATGGAGCTTGCTGCAGTAAGAAGCAACTTCCAGCTCACATGCAGCTAGGTAGAAAAAAAATAGAATGGGTTTGCTAAACAAAAGCTTTCTTTGTGTTGGGAGAAAGTCACTAATATTTAGGGAAATGAAATGAAACAAAACAATCCTTTGCATAAAGAGATTTGGTGACATGAAGCTGAAGAAACACTCTGAAATACAAAGGAAAATTCACCATTCCTCACTTGTTGGTCAGCTGTCGTGATAAAATGGATTACCCTGAACTAGGTCAGATGAGGTAGTATCTCAAGAAAACACAACTCAAACCTACACCACAGCATCTTTGGAGACAGAGTGCAAAGCCCTGATTCTGCAAGAAAACAGCAGCATGAAGAAGCCATTTTTTACATTGCAGGTGCCCAAATAAAACAGAAGACGCTGGATTATGCAGGTTTCCCACAGCTTTACGAAGATATCTGAAGTATAGAAACCAATCATCGGGGGGGGGTGGGGGTTAATCACTATCATACTACTGAAGATATCCTATATTTCTTTTTTAGTTTTGCACTGGAAGTTTCTTGTCTCAGTGCACTACAAAGACCGTAGACTGTTTTAAAACTACGTATGTTCATGTTCGTGTTGTTGTTCCAAGACAGAAATCTCATCATCAATTTCACTTGATAAAGGTTGTTAGCAATTCTGTGTCTTAACCAGCCTAATTAAAGCTGATTTTTCTTAAGTGGAAAGGTCACAGTAAAAAAAATTAAACATATAGCACCTACGCTTTACCTCCCAAAGTTTTGTATGGTTCTGAGAAACACACAATGCTGAGTAGCAGTTGATGCATTTGGACAACTTGAGGGGATTGCAGGTGAAATACTGGCTGAAACACAATTAAAGATGGTAAACTATCTACCCTGAACCCTGGGCATCGCTACCACAAATAAATAAATAAATAAATACATGAAATTGAACATGGATTCAAGGTGACTCTTCACCAGAGATTCACTACTACAAAATATAACAAGGTATTGTGTCCATCTTTCTTCCTTTGAAACTCTCACCACCTCATCTTTAAATATTCAAAGACAAACCTGCAGATCCAAGACAGTGAATAACTGATTCCTCTTCTCCATTTGACACCAATTGTAGTAATGAGATCTTAGTTGAAAAATAAACAAGCTACATAATAAGTCTGCTATCCAGAGCCTCTTACATTCCTCATTTCAAGGAACATCAGTCACTTGCAATCCCACATTACTTCCATTCCACTCAGGCACAGCGTCCTTCTTAGTGCTATCACAGAGCATTAATTCTGTTAGAAATGCCAAATCACATAAGCAAAATGAAACAGAATATTGTTTACAACAGTGTAAGGGATCCCATAATGTTTTATATTTCCTGCCTAAATTATCTATATGTTTCCACTTCACATTTGAGCCTTGGCAGGCTCAGAATTATGCTTAGCAGCTCAGTTAAGAGATCAGTTCACACTCTCACGAGTTGCTCATATAACTCCAAGTGAACCAGTCAGGTGTTGGACGATAGCTTCCAGATCACAACTGCACAAGTTAAGGAACACAGCACACTTTATAAAAGCTGACTATTAAAGGATATTAGAGAGGAAAGGAAAAAACGTAACCTCAAACCTTAGGGGAATGCACACCATTTAGCTATCACCGTCTCCTGGCTGGCTTGGTGACTGATGACAAGAGCTACAGATGGAAAAGGTGGGAGGGAGTTAAATGGAAAGCTGTCCAGCTCTTACACCTTCCAGACTGTCAACAGCTCTTCTCTGTTACTTTTTGTGAAGTTTTTTTTTCAATTTCCCTAGGAAGACTTGTTCATAATTGTTTAATTACTCTCAATTTCTAAGAAACAAAATGGAAACAGAAATCTCTGCTTCTCATGAATTCAGTAAGGACCATTCATTGACTCTCACCAGCTTCACAGGGACCCTTAGAGAACAACTACAACAGATCAGCACAATTTAGGGACAGCTTCTTTCAGGGCTTGGCTGTCCAAAACTGAATTATGAGCCAGAGTTGCCCATCTTTTCACAAGATCCACACACTTCCAAACTGATACCTGTTACTCTGAGCTCTTCCAGTGACATTTTGTCCCAGACTGAAACTCAACAATTCCCTCATATCAGTCTGTACAACTAGGGAAATCTCACTAGATCTAGATATTAAATATCACTTTTTTTTTCTTCTTCCTTACTTTTTCCCCTTCTACCTTCAAAAGCTAGTTATGTGCAAACCAAACTGAAAAGAGAGTAATAAGGTTTGACAGAGATCTGAAGCCTAAATAATATCTCACCAAGGCGTAAGGTCTCCTGAGCCTTTTGTAATAAATAAATGGCATACTGTAAAACACAAATGAGCATCACTGCGGCTGTGATTTCATTGTCCCGATGGGGGACCTGTGCCTGGCACGAGGCCAGCTATGTAATTCAATACTGAGAGAGAGCACACAAATGGACCTCGGGAGGAGGATCGATTTTAATGTAATCCCATCTACTAATCAAAAGAGACTGAGGGATTAACATTCACTAGGAAATGTCTGCTCAAACTTGTCATAGCTTATTGATAAAGATAGTTTTGTTTTAATTAAGATACAAATGCCAATTCCAGGTCTAATTTTAGCTGCAAATAATCGGTTATTGATGATGTGTCTGGCTGAATTTTTTAACCTGACCTAGAATGTTGGGTTTTTAAACTAGATTGGCCAGTGTGGATTGTTTTTTCATACTGCAAGGAGACCACATTCTCATACTGTCTTTATCCTTCAGGAATGAGTTGTCCATACTTTCCTGTTTTCCCAATATAAAATGCACTGTTGGCCCCATGCTAAAGCTAACTCATGACTTTCCATCCACCACTGTCTACCCACCTGCAAGACTATCCTGCCTTGTCTACCCTATGATATGCTGAAAGCAGCAAGCTGATAAGCACACCCCAAAAGGCTAGATGACATCTCAAAAACCCAGGCAAGATGGGCCCAAAAAGGGCATTATCTCCTCAGAGAGAGCAGAAAACACCATACCTGGTCTTGGCTGGGTGAGTTTTCCAAGATAAGCAGAACTGACTTGCTCAGGATTACATTCAATGACAAAGCATAAGACATATCTTCTGAGCCCTGTGCCCCCACCCTCCACATCACTCTTGAATATTACCATCTGAAAGCACTAATCATGTAAATCCTTTCGGCTGTATTTGTCTTTCAAAAATATAAATCACACAAACTGCCATTTTCAGTGGAACATGGCAAACTGACACATGCTTTTATGACCTACAGGAAGCTTCATCCATCAGTGACGCAGTGCTTGCAGATGTTGTCCACCCAGAGGATACTTCCCCCTGCGTCTCGTAAAGCAACTACAGGTCAAGGCTTAGCTTCACGGGGCTGACCAACCTCTTCTGATCTAGTGCTATAACACACAAACAGCAGTTAGCTGAGCAGTGACACATGGAAAGACAGGGTATTTTGCTGCAGTGGGGTGTATAAAATCATTTTTCCTGTTTCCTTCATTCTGATTTTTCTGCACTTAAAAAAAAGCTGCAGAGTTTTGCTGCAAATCAAACACAACACACCCCAGCCTCTGCAAGATCTTGGGGCCAAGTGAGGACCCTCCGACATAATTTCACCAAACCTTTGGCTCAGACCTCGGTTCAGGACTGATTATGCATCTGAAGTCTCTGTAACAGGCCATGGATGCAGATAGTTTCATCACATTGATCTTAAACACTGAAACTTGAACATGTTTTCTGATTTGACTCAAATCACAGTGCATTCTTATTCCAAATGCTGGCGTTCAAGGAGCTACATACAATTAGACAGACCAAGGTGCAGAGACTAAATCCTACACCGTGTGTACTAGAACACATAGCTTCACAGCCTGACCGATCCTCTGCTGATCTCCCACATCCATCATTCAGACACGTTGCTTTCAAGGTGTGATTTAACTTAAAAAGTTCAGGCTTTGCTTCTTTGACAAGCACTCAGTTGCCTCCATCTCCGTGCTGTAGAGCTGTCAGTCTAAACTCACCCCTGCTCACTTCCCAGGCCTGCTGATAGCTCTGTATTCATACCTTGCCAGTACAAAATACACGGCCTATTCCCCTCCCACCCACTTCTTTTCAATCAGCTGGTGCAACTATGACTCATCCACTTCTTATACAGACTTCAGAACCCGTTCAAGGAGTTTATTAGCTGATCTCACAGTAGCTGTAGCCTTCATAATTAGTTGCGACCATTTAGAGAGGAACAATTGTAAAGATTGCCATTTTCTTTCTCTTCTTTCTCTGGGTTAGAAGAGGATGGGGTCTTTCCAGAAGACAGATGGCAGCAGAGATAACATGGTCCTATCTGGGAAAACTGGTCCCCTCCCCAATACAGGGGTTCTGGGTGGTTAGAACTCTATAGGAGAAGAGAGAGAGATGGGAAACAAAGCCCCCTTCCTATGGAAAGATGCTGAGATTTTGGAGAAACAGAGATTGGTTATAAGCTGGAAGGAAAGGGAATGAAGGTATGGAGAGAGAAGCCAGTGAATGAAATGAAGAACATGGATGATCCAGCCTCTTTTACCAGAAATTACAGCAATCTCAAGCCCACCTAAGATGAAGGGGCTAAGTTAGCAATAAAAATATGGTATTCAGTTCTGCATCACTTCAGTTGCTTTCAGAGACCTGTTCAACAGTCAGAGTTGAACAAGCTTCCAGAATGCAGAACTCACATTCTGCTTCCAGAGGCAGAGACACCAAGCCAACGGAGGGAAGGAACTGAGCATCTCTTACGAGACAAAGAGCACAAGGACAGACCCACCTCAAGATTATCCTTCCCAAACTGGACAAAAGGGAAGAAAAAGAAATTTAATTTTAAGGGAAAGGGAGGAGCTACTCTCCAAAACCAGAGACAGAAGGGAAAGCAAATACCTGGGAGCCACGGCCTAGCAGTCAGCGTGGTGGTTTGCTGGGTTTGACACTAAAATGAAATAAAAATGTGGCAGGTACCCATGCAGGAATGACAGAGACAAGGAGAGAGGAGCTGAGCGCAAGTCAGCAGGAGGCAATGGTCCATGAAACTGGAGATGAGCAGGACAACCTACTACATGCTGAAGCACCATGGAAGTCAGGACCTGTTCCACTCAGGGCATTACGACTGGGCAGATGAACATGAAGCAGTAATGGCACAATACAATTGAAGGGAAGCAGTTATGAGACAATTTCTCTTGTTTCTGTGGCAATCTGTGTTATAGGGACATGGAGGTAAGAACAGGCCCAAGCATTATGAGAAGTCCATTATATTGAGACCTATTTTACATAACTCTGCCTCCACCTAACATGTGACCTAGGGGAGGTCATAGAAGATGCTGGCAAAGAGGGAAAAGAAGGGACAAGCCGTGAAGGGGTGTTTCTAAGCTGGAATCAAGAAAAAAGAAAGAAAAATGCCTACAGGAGCTTTGCTACCGTTAGCCTTCCTGTTTTAAACTTGCCATCATGAAAACTGCGGTTTTTAACAACTGCCTTTTACAATCACAGCTACACGATAAC
The DNA here is from genome assembly GCA_035590275.1 of Ibycter americanus. Taxonomy (NCBI): domain Eukaryota; kingdom Metazoa; phylum Chordata; class Aves; order Falconiformes; family Falconidae; genus Ibycter; species Ibycter americanus. The sequence goes on from JAVJGI010000040.1 coordinate 3,064,062, forward strand.
AGCAAATATAAAATCCTACTATAGCACAATGGGGATTTTTCTCGAAGAAGACACTGAACATTTTATTCTACTGTGGTAAAGCAGATTGGTCTCCTTTGAGCCCTGAGGAAGAGATTGCTAATAATCAATTTATTATAGGACAACTTCACCATCCAGATGGAAGAGAAAAAACTGGGTTTGGTTTTGTTTTCTATTGTCACAAGCAACTCATTTCTCTGTATATACTGAGCCCTGCCATTCTGCAGTGCCTTTATATTACCTCCCCTCCATTTTCTGTATAGAGTTCACAATTCTTATTTTCTATACATGGAACACATGGAATTTTCATTCTTTAAAAAAAAAAAAAAACCAAACAAAAAAGCTGAGAAAGTTAATTAACAGGTTTGGGGTTTTTTTAAAAAAATCTTGCATAACACAGTATGCAGCACCACAAGCAAGCTTTCTGAATGCTTTTAGCAAGGAAGGCAGTGTGACATTTAAAAAGCAAAACAAAATACAGATAGCATTCTATGTACTGAAGACTTGTGTTATTTGCACTATGACCTAATAATTTCAGCACAGAAAAAAAACCTCCAACATTAACTACAAACTTCTCTACATACAGATAGGTGTTTATGACCCAAGAAATAGATGTCGGAGTTCACCTTTTGACTGCAGAATACTGGAGACAAATACAGCATGCAAATATGCAATAGCAATACAAATGACAGAGGTTTCAATGAAAATAAAAACTAGACAGACTGTATCTATGAGACAAATTGGTAAGGTACAGACTGGATGGGTGGTCTGCCAGATGAGTAGGAAATTGGTTAGCAGGCTGCACCCAGAGGGTGGTGATCAATGTGTTTTCTCAGACTGGCAGGCTGTCACAAGTGGGGTCACCCAGGGATTCATAATGGGCCCCACACTGTTCAACATCTCCATAAATGATCTGGATGATCAGATTGACAGCAGCCTCACCAAGTTTGCTGATGACACCAAGCTGAGTGATGAGGTGGACATGTCAGAAGGGAAAGCCATCTTACAGAGAGACCTGGACAGGCTGGAACAGCGGGCAAGCAACAACTGTATGAAGTTTAACAAAGACAAGTGCAAAGTCCTGCACCTGGGATGACCCAACCAAAGAGCCTAGTACAGGCCAGGACCTGTGGCGGCTGGGGAACAGCCTTGCTGAAAGGGACCTGGGGGTCCTGGTGGACAACCAGCTGAACAGGAGTCAGCAGCGAGCTGCTGCAGCAACAAAGGCAAATTGGATCCTGAGCTGCATCCACTGGGACATTACTAGCAGAGACAGAGATGTGATCACCCCATGCTACTCAGCTCTTGTCAGGCCACAGCTGGACTACTGTGTTCAGTTCTGGTCCCCACTATTCAAGAAAGACACAGATAGACTGGAGAGGGTGCAAAGGAGGGCCGTGAAGGTGATCAGAGCAGGGCTGGAGAACCTGCCCTATGAGGAAAGACTGAAGGAGGTGTCTTCTGACTGAAGGTCTCTTCCCCCTGGAGAAAAGGAGGTTCGGGGGGACCTCGTCACAATATTGCAGTACTTAAAGGGTGGCTACAAAGAACACAGATGCTCTGTCTTCATGAGGAGCCACATGGAGAAGACAAAGGGCAATGGGTACAATTTACAGCAGAAGAGGTTTCATTTCTGTATAAGAAAGGAAGTTTTTATTGTGAGAACAATCATTCACTGGAACAAGCTCTGCAGGGACATGGTAGAGTTCCCATTGCTGGAGGTTTTCAAGATGTGACTGGACAGGCTGCTAGATGATCTCATCCTGGCTCCCTTTGGTTGCTTGGACTGAATGAGGTCTTTTCCAATCTGGGCGATTCTATGATAATGAAAAGTTATAAAGTGTATTTCCCAGTGGGCAGGTTTAGTTGTAATTTCCTTCAGATATTGCTTGATGCAAAAATGAATCTGATGGGAATCTTTCCATTTTTTTTCCAGCCTCTGTGTCAGCACCTGGGAGATTTTAAACTCATCCTGTAACTGCACATTTTCATTGGCTGTAAAAATGAGCAGTACTTTTCCCCCTCTCCTCCATTTTCTTTCTTTACATTCTCCTAAGCCTTGGCCTCTGCTTTTTGTTACTTTGGTTTTTTGCAAGCTTCATGGTTTAAAAACGTTTTTTGATCTACATTCAATGTATTGCCTTTCACTTTCACAGAATGCTGTCTTTCTCTTACATTTTGGAAGATAATGGAGACAAATGCAAATCATTTCACCTTTTATTATTCTAGGTACTCACCAGTTAGTTCTGCAGAGCACTGCTGCACCTACCTTGCCTGATATGAAAACGGGGAGTGAAAACCCTGCCTCATCCAAGGGGAAGTTTTTCCATTAACTTCATAGGAGCTGAGAACATCAGTACCTACCCTTTCAGCTAAGGGGTTTTCTACAGTCACAGCTGAAATAACATATTCATTCTACTCAAATCCAAAGCATAGAAAAGTCTTCCTGTCACTAATAATTCTGGTCACCTGCTTCTGAAGCCTCGTACTTATGATGTGGACTCCAAGGGAGACAATGACCAGATAAAAATGCACCATGTAGGAGATGTGATGCTTCTGATAAGACACTGTAACATTTTGGAGAGCACACCCATGGGACCTATAGCAAGCAATTTTCTAACTGTGAGTGGGTGGGTATTTGTATTCAGACTCAAAATGAAAACTCTGTATTTCCCACAAAATAGCATTTTTTGACAGAAATAAAAAATATTTTGATGGATCTGAAACACTGTGTTTCAGTGAATCAGCACATTTCATTTTGAGGTTTTGGGTTTTTTAAAATCTAAATAGCTTTTTCCTTAAACAATAGCAATTTGAAATTCTAAAAAAAGGCATTTCAAAGCAAAACAAACCCTGAACTTTCCAATCAGATTACAGAACACTTAATTTACAAATTCTTTCCCAAAACAAATTTTAGAAGATCAATACTTCATACAGATTGATATTAATTTAAATGAAAACATTTTTTAATTGACAAATATTTCACTGCAGAGGAAAAAAGAAGATTAATTCTTATATTCAGAAATAATCTTCATCCCAGTTCTTATGCACTAACTATTCTATTTACTCACTGAAGATTTTACTTCCTGAGATAACCATAAATGAAGAAAGGTTTTCTGAAGGATCTCCCCTCAAGTGCTGAGAATTTATTTAGAATCCAGCAAAGGCTATGAATCATTTAAGTTACTTCTTTCCATTGTACATTATTTTGTATTCATCAACAGAGAATTTCATCTTACTTCATACAGCTCTGTGAAGTTTCCACAAGTCTCGCCTAAGCATAATAATTCTGCATTTTCTACCATCTTTATTACTTTGTTGATCATTAAGTCAATGATCTGGAAAAAAAGGATGTATTCAACACTGATTTGGGGCTTAGAGTAGATTTGCTGAGACTTGACAAAGATTCATAAACTAAACAAGATAAATTTTTTTCTTAGAATGAAAAGGAAGGAGTTTGTATTCTGCCTCAGCTGTTGCATTGCTGCAGACTGGGAAAGACAAAGTTTTTAAATGAGTAGTTTAGGTTCCTGGTGATAACCCACCTTCTTGACCCACAGATCCTACCAGAGCAACCACAGAAGTAAAGTGAACAGCAGTTGTGCAAGATCATGTACTACATTGCACAATGGTGAAGAGAGAAGAAAACAAGCATTTAAGTTGTCTTCTCAAACACATTGTCAGCAATGTCTAAGAGGAGAAAGGAGTGAAAATTTCTGGAATAAGTTTCCAAAATGCAGTATACTCTGCAGAGAGGAACAACTGGATGATCAGTATTCTTTGTCTCATTAGAGCCCCTAACAGCATGAGCGCAGTCATGCGGCAGGACTATCTACTCATAGGTTGGAGAAGGGCCACAACTTTTAGCAGCAGCTGTAGCCACTCATGTCAGCATCTGCAGCAGAAAAGCATCTCAGCCTTGCTCCTGCACCACCAACCACAGCTGGTAAGGGCACCACAGGCTGGACTGGCATGGCACATCCCCCAGCTGGAGAGCAGCTGCTATGAAAGTTGCTGGTGTGCAAAGTGTGGCACTTGGCGCTGGGGAGCTGGAGGCAGAGGCACATTGATTGTACCTTGCATACATCACCCAGATTGACAGGTCTGTGCATTGGGTGACAGGAAGACAGACATGGGTTTGGGGCTTAGTTTACTGTCTGAATTTTTCAATTTTTTTCCTCAATTCTACACATCTCAGGCTTTAGGTATTCATCTAGCATCATACTGCTGCTCTCTTTGACTTCAACCAGAGCCAGAAAGACTGGGTGAATGAGTGAATGGGTCAGGAAAAAATCTACAATCACATTGGAAGTTTGGGCTCCAGAGCAGTGAAAGACAAAATCCAGGTGGTAGTCCTGATGAAGGCAACAAGGGCCAAGCCTCAGCATGGCTTATTGTCGCTCTAGTAGAAGTTGTAGGAACAAGGCCTTACAGTGCAATTCTTTTCACAAGGCTGTTGATTTGCTTACTACCTTCATCCCTTTGGGAATCCACTTGCAACCCCTCTTGTTCCCCCACACAGAAAAAGCTATTAAGGTACAAATAAAATATTCACATCTGAAAGTGTTGTCTGCAATGAACTCCTGGTGACTAATGGAAATTTCCTCCACTAAAATGTCTTTTTTCTTCTGCTCTTAATGTGCAGCCATAACATCTGCAAATTCCAGAAACATGCCTATTTCTTTAAGAGAAGCTGTGTGTTCCCATAAATGCACCCACACAAAGCACTAAATTACTCCTCCAAACAAAGGGTACTGCATATCTGAACCACTGCAGAGGTGTGTGAGCTATCTCTGAACAAGCTCTTTCAGGGGCAAGAAAAGGATGCTGCTCTGCTTGAGCTAAAGCACCCTACCAAACAGGTATGGATCCCAGTGATGTCCTGGTGTAGCTGGACACCAGGTTAAGGCAGTTATAGTGCCTGTGCTACCTAAGCTGCCTTGTGGGTTTTACATCCTCAAAGCTCTAATGCACTTTTCAAACACACTACTTTTTTTGCCAAATACACCATTTATTCCCTGACTGTATCTTACAACTAAAATCCTTCAGCATTGGTAATATGAAGCAATGCTAGGGGCTGCTTCACCCTTCTTTTACTGTGGTAGTGTAGCAATGGACCAGGAGTCCAAAGTGGGACATCATACAGAGAAATGTGATAGCAGATTGGAGGAAAGGCTGTCTTGCCATATGAAATACCAGAACAGACTGGAAACTTGAATGACAAAGGCAGGAGGCCTGTATATGATCCCTCCTGCAAAAAAGATCACTATGCCACACATCTTAGGAAACCTAAAGACAAGTGACAAGGGCATCTAGAGAAGAGGGATAAGACTCGGGATGTCTGTGCTCTGTTCCATATTTTGATGGTAAATAAGATTATATACATTTGGTAAAATGAGAGATATCTACAGTGTAAATAGTTCTTCCTCAAGTATTTGTCCAGGTTCCCATTTAGACAGTGGAGACAAAGTTGCAGCATGATCTTTCTATCCTAAAGTAGGCATTTTTAAAAAGTTGTTTGTGTAGTGCCTTAGAAATATCTGTTTCTCTGCCCTGTCCACAAAAAGAAAACTGGTGGCTATTTTGCATACAGATCACTAAAGTAAAGCAAATTAAATTCCACCCATGACCAGGTTCTCATATAAAATGCAAACACTCGTGGCCAGGCCCTGTCCTGGTTTTAGCTGGGACAGAGTTAATTTTCTTACTAGTAGCTGATATAGTGCTGTGTTTTGGGTTTAGGATGAGAACAATGTTGACAACGCACTGATGTTTTAGTTGTTGCTCAGTAGCGCTTACCCTAAGTCAAGGACTTTCAGTTTCCCATGTCCTGCCAGTGAGGAGCTGCACAAGAAGCCAGGAGGGAGCAGAGCCAGGACAGCTGACCTGAACTAGCCAAAGGGATATTCCATACTACAGAATGCCATGCTCAGTATATAAACTGAGGGGAGCTGGCCGGCAGCCACCGATCACTGCTCAGGGACTGGCTGAGCATCAGTCAGCAGGTAGTGAGCAATTGTGTTGCGCATCACTTGTTTTTTTTCCCCTTGGGTTGTAGTCCTCTCTCTTTCTCCTTTTCATTACTATTATTATTATTATCATAGTTTACTTCAATTACTACATTGGTCATATCTCAGCCCATGAGTTTTACCTTTTTTCTGATTTTCTATCCTATACCGCTGCAGGGGGTGGGGGGCAGTGAGCAAGTGGCTGCGTGGTACTTAGTTGTCAGCTGAGGTTAAACCATGACAGGCCTGCATCTTCCCATACCTGAACTAGCAAGAGCATTTCTTTGTGGAGATCCTTGCATAAAAAGGTGAGGTTGGGGCAGGGGGAGGGGATGAGCAGACTTCATTGCAATTCAAAGAGCTCCCAGATTGTGTAAGTTGTCCCCAAAGTCGGGGTGGGGTGGGGGGTGCAGAGGGGCACGGCATTCATCCTTGCTCTAGTGGTCTGGCTGCACAAACTAATGTCTCACAGGATGAGCTGGAGCCAATATTCCTCGTCTCACAGGATGAGCTGGAGCCAATATCCCTCCAATTTTGTATGTGTGCAACCATCAGAGGAAATACACTCACCCAACGCAAGTCTGTACTCCACAATGGGAGTAAATGGAGCTACAATGCCTCCAGATAGTTTAATAGCAAAAGTCCGATGAAGGCAGAAAAGACGACTGCTGATAATGAGACCATCATCCCTATCACAAATGCACCATGGCTGAATAACCATCTCCATTTATAAAATGTATTGGAATGGAAACTACTCATAACCAAGATCCACCCCACCACTCAAACTGTATAGCTAGTGGTATATACCCATTTTAGATCGTGTGCCTGTCTTAAGACTAAGAAATACTGTTCTTTCTAGCCAAGCTACAGGGATTCTTTTGCCAACCATAACATATAAAAGAACCTATAAAATTACTGTCACACACTAAGGCATATGTCTCACATTTAACTTAATGTTTATCTTGTCAGGAAATCCAGCTAGACCATGCCAACATTTTGTTTCATTCATGCTGTCTTCAAAATCATCTGTTGTTGAGGGAGGAGAAGGAAGGGGAGAGAAAAGAAAATGCAAGAGAATTATCCAAATATAAAAGAAAAAAAAAAGAGAAGAAAATTCAGGTTAATCTCACAAATGAGAGTCAAAATGAAAGCATTGTACAAAAGACTCCATCAGTAACAACATTCACGTTTACTCCTCTCCCATGGCTTGAAGTTGTCATCCCCAATTTCATCTGGAAAATGAACAATGATTCTAAAATCTGCCCTTTGCACATCTGCAATAGGAAGTGGACTGCCTGACTTCTGATAAGCCTTATTCTACTGAAAGGTTTTATGAATTTTGCTGCTGAGGAAGTCACCTTGATATGTTACAGACCTGGTATCAGCCACTCCTGAAGAACACACTCATGACAAAAATCAATTGCAACGTAAACAGAAGCAAAAGAGTGAAATGGCAGCTTTCTTTCAGAATTATCTAAAATATCTTCATTTTCTTCAAATTAAGAAAAGCATTTCCTTACATAAAACACAGCTTACACAACTTTTATATTGATGAATTTTATATTGATGAATTAAATAATTCATCATTATGAATTATTTAGAGAGATGTGGACCCAGTATGTTTACAAGTCCCAAGCTGTTTTACAAAAGAGGAAACATTTATATAATTGGTCATCAAACTCTTTTTAAAATGTTCTTATTATGAGAGGTTTCTGCTTACCAGTGGCGCTGGTCCTGAAAGCAAAGCTTTTATAAACTGAGCCTTTGGTGGGAAGATGGGTAAGAGGGAAGTGACTAAGTAAGGTGATATTTTCTTAGTAACTGGTGATTATTGCTGCTGAACAGATGATTCTTCCAAAAGCCATTCTTTAAGCCTTGAGTTATCTCACGTATGGTAAAAGGTTTCCAAACCAGACATAATTAAATCACTGACCTGAGGCATTATCTCCCAGAAGAGTCATCTGCCATGTGTAGAAGCAGGGCAAGCCAGACCCATTTCACTAGAAACATAAGCACTTTCCCCCCGGCAACACGTATTCCACAAGTCCCCAGAGGAAGCCCTTTATGTCTAGGAATAAACTTGCCCTTGACAACCCAAGGATGCTTTTGATAAGTTCATCTTCACCTCTGTCATGCTCTGCATGCCACTCTCCTCTCAGAGTCTCTGCCAGCTTCCTCTGGGTATCTCCATGGTCAGAAGTCCTCATGGAAATGCTCTGTGCACGTGCTGTCAGATCTCCTCTCTCTCTCAAAACACTCTCTCTCTGAAAGCTCCTGCTGACCCTAGTTCTGACAATTCAAAAGCTTTTACAGGCCGCCCACTTTTCATTATGGATAGGTAAAAAGCTGGACTGGATAAAACCCTGAGAAAGCTGGTCTGACCCCCATAGGTGACCCTGATTTGAGCAGGTGATTGGACTAGAGATCCCTTCCAACATGAATTATGCTACAAACCTATCCTATGAACAAACATGGCTTTTTCCTATGTACTTCATCAACCAGTAGGTAGAATAGCAGTCCCAGAAAGAAGTCAAGACTGGCTAAGAAGGACAGGCAAGCAAGCCTGTTATTCCTGGTGCTCCCTTTATCCAGAGTAACCTCAGCCCAGAGAAGTCCACACAAGAGGTGGCTTTGCAAGAGAAGTAACCTGTCTGCTTTGCCTGGCCTGTCTACAGCTGATCCCCATGACTCCAAAGACTGTCAGAGGAGACACAAGGGAGACTGATGTCCTCAGATAGCACAGAAGGAAAACAGTCAGAAGAAAATCTCAGGTACATTGAGGAAAGGGCTTACCTCTAGGCTGAATCTTTTAAAAACAGTTCCGTTAGCTACATTTCTTCATACAGTACACTGACATTTTCTGTTCTGAAGGAAACACCTGTGCTTGTATGGTAAACAGACACCTGACTTTGGGAGGGGGAGCAAGGCAGGAGTGCTGATGCAGCCACCTGTATTCCTGCTGCCTGCAGGTGTGGTGACCAAAGTAGCTACAGTCATATCCTTGCCTGCTTCTATCCCAGCCACAGTTGTCTCTGTATTCAAACCAGTGAAGGATTCCCACCACAGCCAGGGTTTTGTTACACATTATGCAGGAATTTTAAATTACAGCATTCAGCCCTTGCTTCTTGTCTTCGCCCTTGCAGCACTACGTTGTGTTTGTGTCCTTTATCTGGAGACAATGTCTCATCACTTGTGCCCAACACAGTCAGTTAACTCTTTTCATTGAGCACCTTTCTTCATCTACAGTGAGTTCCTCCTCTTTGATCTACCATCTGACAATGCAGCAGATACTTGACATTACACTGTTGCTTCTGGCATTAGATGTGTCCTATTTTAATCTAGCTAACCTATTTCAGGGTGCCTCATCACCACTACATCTGGGCCACACTTAGCTTACTGTCATGGAGACTTCAAAGTTCATAGCAGAAAAAACATGTGCATGCTGAACCAAATTTCACCCTTGTAAAGCCCAAGTTGAGAGGTTGGGTATGCCCTGGGAGGCTGTAGAGAAAAATGGATAAATCCCTTTGAGCACAAACAACTGTTGTGCAGCGATAACTCCAAGGCTCATAATTCAGCAGGGATCTTGACATCTGCTGTTTATCCCCAAGCAGAAGCATGGAGCAGTGGAACAGAGTAGCCATGGTTACATCCCTGTCCTTGCCGCAGGTCACTTCCACCTCTTTGGGTGCTACCATGATCACATAGTCCCACCCTAGGATAAACTGGCTTCCCAAGTCATCCTACATAGTCTGTTTCACCCTATATAGTCTGTTTATGGCTCTGGAGAATGATTAACTTGCCAAGGGTATTAATTAACTTGCTACCAGGGGCCTTGCACATCTGAGGGAGAGTTTGGTGATCACACACATGGGTCACCACAGAGCACTGCTGATCTAGCAGCTGCCGAAAACAAAGGAAAGCCATTCTCCCCACCACCAGAGCTCACTGTGTGTTCAGCATGTGCTGCTGTAGGCAAGAGGGTTATGCTGTTGTGTATTTTTAGTTCAACTAGCAGCGACTATTTCTGCATTCCAATTTCTGATGCCGAGTTATCCCACCTTCTGTTTCTCGATTAGGGTATTATTATTAGCTACACTAAACCGATGAGCTACTCAGCACGGCAAGTTTAATAAAGCACTAATGTCACCCACTACCAACGCAAGTCACCTAAAGAAAACAAGGCCTAATTTACAGTGCTACTAAAAATTAGCAGGAGTCTGCTGATCATTCCTCACTAGTTTTTTTGCCTTTTTTTTTTTCCAACAATCTTTTCTCCCTCTGCAGAGAAAAGAATTGATGCAATCCAAAATCTATTCCTCCCTTTCCGACCATAAAAGACAGAACATATCTAAGGGCCTTTCAAATAACCTTCTGGAATTATTATTATTCCCTGTTTTGAGCCAACCTGCAGATGTTGACTTCTTGCACAAAACAGTAGCCTTTCTGAAATAATGTCTCTCTGCGCTGTCGTCTTCTGCCTCTCAATGCCCCTGACTTTGCTGCTCAGTTCCCCACACAAAGATAAGGAACGTTCTGGTGGTCATGACATCCCAGGCTAAAACAGCACCATGACTTTGATCCGTCTATGGCAGCCAACAAAAGCTTTTCGACCAACGGGGTTCAGGCTTCCACGCCTTTCTCAAACAACAATCTCTTCACAGCCTTGTGCATTATCTTTCCCTCTGAAAAGACTTTTGTGCATGGGGATGAACCCTGCTGTTTCTGAGGTCAGTGGCAAGCATCCTGTAGCCTCCAGCAGTGAAAAGGCTGGGTCGCTGTAAAGCAAAGCACTCTAGAACATAATACAATGCAACTTTATTTTCTCTAACATCTACCCTAGCAAACTGTATCCTCACACAGTTCAGCTTAAACACAGCTGCAAAGGGAGAGGGAAACAGAGACAAAACAATGAGGAGACATGGACAGAAAAGAGAAGTTTTCAGCTGAGATTTTAAACCAAGACCCACAGGCAAAGAAAATAAATAGGGCTGTGCTGCTGTGTGATGTAGAATAGATTTATGCAGTGCAGTGTACTCTTTAAGCACCTGTAAGAAGACTCAATCACAGCAGTAGATGCTGCTCAGCTGTAATGAAATCCATCTGCCTTGTCCCACAGAGATCCTCATGTTTAAGATGTGGGATAGTTGGGTTCTAATAGCACAGAAGAGCTGTGCAGATGTAAGCCAGGGCCTGCTGAACTCAGGTACTCAATCACACAAAAGGTGAGCAGTTGCTACAGGTATTGGCAGCTAGTAAGCCTGCATCATAGGCTCAAAACCTGTAGCTCAGAGTCTGAGTCCTCTGCAGAAGTCAAAATACTAGTAAAACCCCAAATGTTGTTAGGTCACAAAAATCCAGAAGAGTGGTATACAAAGGGGCATGATCTTCCATAATTGTATGTTGCCCCATGCTTCCCCATCACCTACAAAACAAGTGAAAGACATTCTTATGCAAACAAAATAATTTCAGCAGTTGTTTCATGCAGACATACCCAAAGACATCACCACTCACAAGCCAAGGGCCTGTTTAGCTAGACCATGAGGTTACACCATCTACAAGCATCATCTGCCCACAAGTCACAGCCACTGAGAAAAAAACAGAGGCTGTGAGAGGAAAGGAGAAGGAGATAATATAATAGGGATGGAAACTTTCATACTGAAACACCCCACTTGTAGAGGACTCAGAGGGAAATACTGGTCCTTTTGCTCTGTTCTTTATGAAATCATTCTCAGAAAATAGGATTACTTTTCCTACTGCCACAGTGGTTTTGGCAGGATGGGCCGACAAACTGACAGAGATACAAACAATGTTTCACACAAGCCACATCCTCCAAGTAATACTCATGTTCTTTTGGGCCATAAAAAAGTAACGGAACGCTGCTTTCTAGCCTCAGAAATAAATGCAATGTTGGCAGCATGTGAGGAACCAAAATTACACATTAGAAGATGCTGGCAGATTCCTTTCCAGTCATGCAGCTCTGGATAGTAATACTACAGGAGAGATTTGTTTGCTGGACAAAGAAAGAGCTTGCTGCTCCCCAGGCTGCTAAATGGTGGCATTGGGGTCCTAATAACACAAGTAGTCCCTACCAAGCCAAGTTACTTTAAGAAAGTCCCACTTGTCATTGTGCTGCATGCTGTGAATCCTTAAAAGTCGTGCTGTTACCAGGAGGTCAGAATTTGAAATTTCCATGCAGGAGAGACAGACGCCAATGTATTGTAGCAGCACTGCCATGCATTATCAATACAGGTCTGTTGTATAATGACTAATATCTGCAATTCCACCTTTAAAGTCCAATAGGATGCATAAGGTCTGACCTATCCATGACACCACCACATAGTTAAGAACAAATAAGAACAAATGTAAATAAATATGTCTACTAGTCACAGATCAGAAAGTACAAAAGCAAGAATTTGGTGAGAATATATACCAGCAGATGGTCAAACTACTGCTTAGGCTGTCTTACTACCTATGACACTAAGGATGAGAAAACACATGTCAAGAACATGTCAGGATATTGCATTTACCTACAGTGCCTCACATGCAATAAGAGCAGTAAACTTTGTGGATCCTTCTGTATCCACCGAAGATGAACTTAGATTTCTCTGTGGATGTCAGCAAAACCAGAATCACTCTTTACCTGACACAGCCATAAAAATGGCTTACTTCTGTACTGAAACGTAGCCACATCTGAGGTGTGGGTGCTCCAGACACAAAGAAACCACACCCAGACACGTCTGAACCCAAGAAAGAAGCAGAAAAGCCACGACGTCTTCTGGCAGCTTTGTAGGAGGACCAGAGAGAGCACCCACCCCCTCCAAGAGATTCTCTTTTGACCTGGGACAACACATGGATGTTAGCAGCATCTGAGTGTAGAAAAGAAAGAAATTTTCCCCTTTTACACTTTGGATGTTCTGCCGCAGTGAAACAAGGAAGTAAAACTGCTGAATAACAGAGTCCTTAACATTGCAGGCACTAATAACAGGATTTGAGAGAGAATAAAATTGTATCTTCTTGGATTTGGAAGATTTGGGGAAGACAACTTCTGGCTCACTCACCTGAAAAGTTAAGACCAGGCATTTCATGGTGTTGACCTTCTGAAGAAGGACTCTGATCAGCTCAGCAGCCACAACCACTCCAGGTAGTTTCAGCCCATTACCTCCTGGAGTAGTGTTAGCAAAGGTCGTGCCACATCACAGGCTCTGGATTCTTTGCAGCATGTCAGGCATTGCCAGCATGCAAGGAAGGGAACTGGTTAAAGGGAAGATCAGAAGAAATACTCACAAAGTGAGACACCTGCACTACTCATGCTTTAGACACACTTTTCTCGATGCTGTGCTGCAGGAAAGCACAGACTCGCAGTCTATCTCACCAACTGGGGGGTGGGGGAGGAGGGGGACATTTTAATCCTTGCAAGGAAGCATCCCCAGGGGATGCTGAGCAAAGAGGTCAAGAGCTTTCACTACCTGAGCCAATAGATTAGAAAGGAATTATAACCTTTTCAAGTGCTGGTGAGGGTATCTGCTAGGTGCACACAAAGATCCATATTACATGAGCATGGGTATGATTTAGACTTGAGGAGAACTTGCCAAGACCAGACTAACCCCTTAAATAAATGAATATTAGCAAAAAAAAATATTATATCCTTAACAGGCATGGATGGGCCACAATTCCTGCTAATTTCAAGGGGGCCAAGCAGAAAGGGAATGTCCAATCTCTCATGTAAAGATCTCACCCTCTCCCTACTCACTGAGAAAACTTATTTTCCATGGTTACATGTCTGTCTCATTAAGCAGCAAATCTAGACAATCACCATACAGTGTAAAGGGAAAAAATTGCAATATTGCAACAGGGAAAATCACAGTATGATTATTGAATGGAGTAATAAAGGGCAGTTTACACATAGCCTCAAAATAAAATGAATAGCATTGCTAAACTAAATGCAAGGTACAACATTCATTATCAAATCATCTCTCGCCTCAGGTCACTACAGAGTAGGATCTGGAAAACGGCAGCTTCCTTATTTAAAAAAAAAAAAAAAAAAAAAAAAAAAACCCCCTGGTTGCCGCATTTCAGAAATCCCTGTCTCAACCTGTTGGCAAACGCTGACTTTTGAACAGCAACTATGTATAAGTGTTCTTTTGTTCTGAGCTCCAAGAGACACAGTGGGTGACTAATGAAAATAAGGACTGAGATTTTAAAAGATGCTCAGTAATATCATTAGATACAAAAATAGCCTTTTTCCTTAGAACAGTGCTAGTGAACAACACTAAGTGGGCATCAAGAGACCAGCTCTTAACAGCCATGCACAAAACAAGGGAAAGACTGTGTTCCCTTCCATTACTAAACAAATAAAATATAATAGAACAAGTCATAAGGCAAAATGAAAAAATCTCTCTTTAGCTTTCCAGTTTAAGCAAGGGAAAGAGGGGCAGGGATGGGGGACACTGAACATTAGAACTCGGTTATCTGAGGTGGGGAACATCCCTGCTGTTTGCACTGATATCAGACGCGGTGCCTTCCATACACAGCCCTTCCCAGGAGGTTTTTATGGCAAACCAGTGCTCATGAAAACATCAACCTTTCCCGCCTTTCCCAGAGTCATTTCTAAGAGTTTTGCAGCCCCATAGTAATCAAAAGTCTATGTATGAGTTCTGGCTTCCCCATAAACATCTGCCCACAGCTAGCAGCAAAGTAAGGCTATATAAGAATACTTGCAGGGTGTTAATGTGTAATCCCCGAAGCCCTTTGACCTTCAGTCATTTGTTTGCACTGCTTGGTTGCTCCACGCCTTACTGAGGTGCCCCTTGATTATGCGCTTTACATCTCTGCGACATGTATAAGTAGCATTTTGATTCTGTTACAGGTATCTCAGTGCCATGATTAGGTTTGTGATTTTTTTACAGGCATTTTTACAGGCACTTTTATTCCCTCTTGGTTATTACAAAAGAGAAGTTGCAAGATTGAAATATTCTCTAGATTTGAAACAGACACCAAATCTTACACAGAAATACACTGTGTAATGCGGCCAGGCTAGTGTAGTGTCCTGAGGACTGTAGCCCTACAGTGCCTAGGTTTAATTAATATAAGTATCCAAAATCATCCTCTTCAGTTAAACTTAGCGTCTGTGAGCACTGTTATTAACATGGATCAAACAGCCCCTCGTAGAGAAGACCTGTTGTCACGATAAGGTCAGGTTCCTAAAAAAATTATTTTGCAAATCAAAGCACTGATTCCAAATACTTGTCTGTGTTTTATTTTTCTATCCATCATCCTATCAAGTTCCCTTGGGATGGAAAATAATTCCCAGGTAATTTTTACAGCAGTTCTGCATAAGGACTGGGCATGAGGTCCTGCCTACCCAAATCCCTTGTCCCCGTAGCTTGCAGGAGGATGACTCTCATTTATAATGAGAGAAAAGATGGGCCTAATTCTGCCTTCTGTTCTATATCTATACTCTCAAATTATCTTCTAGCTCCTGCTGATTTTAGAAGGGTCTGCATAGTAGCAAAACACAGGATTGGGACCAAAAAGCCCTGTGATATTCAAATCAGGTTTAACATGAAAGACAAGTGGCTCTTAGATTTACTATATTGTTCATATATGGCACTGGGTCATACTCAGACTGTCCCCACGGTATCATTTAGAAGCAGAATTATAACTGTATTATATCATGGGATGGGCTCAAAAGCCTTCTATTAAAATGCTTACCATCATTAAAGGCAGCAGCATTTCCGGCCACATAGACAAGGGTGATTTGGGGAGGACAGGGGAAGATCAGGACACCAGACAGTGAGAACAGGGGTTTACAGAAGGAGATAGAGACGGCAGCAGCAGCTCTCTTCCTCCTTACTGCTGACTAAATAAATAAATAAATAAATAAATGAAAAGAGTTACGTGGAAGTGGAAAGAGCTCTCTGCAGTCATTACATAGCAAACACTTACCACTTAGCTTAAACTTACTTCTTATCCTCTCTCCCTTCATGCTCTTCAGACATGTACGCACTCATCTACATATATTTGCCTGCACAAGGACACTCCACAGCTTTAGATCTCTTCCGTTTTTAATATGACAAGGACTATCCCCATATGCCTTTGCATTAGAGCTATTCTTCCTACCTTTTTAAATGGACCCAGTACATGCTTTCTCACACAGAGGTGAAGTGAGCATCTCTTAGTGCCTGGCCATCACACCTACATCTTTAAGAAGGTGGGTTTTTTTCTTCTTAGAAGGTGTAAAGGTTTAAGAGCAGTATTTTTACAAATATATATTCACAGCTATGATTGTATTATTATTGCAATGATTTAGTCTGGCTTTAAAGCACTTAAGGCAAATGTGCTAGTTGTGGACTACAGTGCTACAGTGAGGTTTCTCGTTTTGGCTATTCATACACCTCTCTGGTTTACAGCTCTCTGCTGAATATGATGAGAGAGATTTATTTGTGGAGTGGGCAGAGACAGAAGTGCGTTGTCGCATGATTTTTTTTTTTTTTAAGGGTTATTAATTACCATGTCAACCTTTGCTCTGCTGCTGCTGTCCACTTTCATTTTGGAAGCACAGCTGTTCAACACTCTGATCACATTGGGTTCCCCAATCACCCCATTTTCTACCGACCTTTTAACATATTATTTACTGTTCCTTATGTATCTGAGTGGAGGAGAGGGAGAGGGACAGTATGGCAGAGAAGGGAAACATGAATCGGAAAACATGCTTGCATTGAATTGTCATCACACTGCCGTTGGAAGGAGCGAGCTGGAAAACTAGCAGCAAACACTCGCACGCAAACACACACCAGGCACACACCACATCGATCACGGGGAGTTTGTGAGCAGCCCCACAGCTCTTACCTGGGTTGTCTGGGATCCCTCTGCAGTCCACCTCCCTCAGCTCCCTCTCTCCTATTTCCCCCCTCCGGTGAGCAGCGGGGCCGGTGCCAGTGCTGTGGCTGGGTGACGGTGCAGGTAGGGGACAGCAGACAGCTGGCTGCAGCCTCGGCTGCCGGGCTCTGGCTCCTGCCAGGGCTGCTGCTGCTGCTGCTGCTCCTGATGATGCCGAGGAGGAGGAGAGCCGAGTGAGGAGGAGGAGGATGCTGGCGGTGATGCTGTTGCTATGGTTACCCAACTCAGTGGCGGCAGCAGTACCGATCAGCGCAACAGCTGCCCCAGCACCCAGATCTCAGCACCCATCACGGCCAAAGAGCCCTCCATGTACAGGCACAGGGATTTCACCCCAGAGCTCTTCCAAGGGGACAGTGGTAGTGGGGAGGATGGAGGTTACTCCTTGGCGCAGCACTGGGGCTCTGGGAAAACAGATGGAGCAATGCATCTGAAATGTTTGCATTCTACACTTGTGGGTAAAGAGCTCGCTGCCCTGCAAAGATCAAACACCAGCTTCTAGAAGGCCAGAGCTCCATTTTTCAGGGATGCTTTGCATTTTTATAAGGAAATGAACAAAACAGCAAAACTGAGGAGGGGAATCATCTTCAAAGTTCCTGTTTTGGTGCAATTTGAAACTTTTTTAAACTGAAGGTCAAGACTCTTTCTTTAACACAGGACCTAAAAGTAGGATTTTACTGTCTTCTTGTGTAAAGGTGTTTTTTGCACAGAGAAACCACCTTATAAGTGAGTTTCTTATGAAACAGAGAACTGCCTCTTACCACAAAACAATGAGAAAAAATCTTTCAGAAAGGAACCCTCTTACACAGCACAGGACACTGATATTTTCATGCCTAATCACATGAAGCAAACATGGTGAACTTTGCCATTCTCTAGTGATCTGAAAACAAGAAAGGAAAAAGACCTCAGCTGGATGGACTGCTACATGATCAAAATGCACAGTCCTAACTGAGAGAGACATGTGAAATCAAGGCATTCAGTTGCCATTTATCTATCAAATACGCATGTCATGAGGCTCTCATTTTGCACTGGAACATCACAAGACACAGCAAGGTCACAACAATCAAATGTCACTTCCATCCAAAAATGCCAGTGCAAAGCTGCATAACGCTCATAAGCCATGACAGTTCTTTCAAGAGCTGGTACTGCTTGCAGGACATTGTGAAACCCGTCTAAAACCTACTGGAAAAGAAAAATAGCGGGTGGAAACTTTCTAAAGGCATTTGCTTCCTACTGCCAGAGCTCTGGATGCTGCAGATGATATGAATCTATAAGCTTGAGGCACCAAGAAGATGCCCTGGGTGGTGTTCTTTATTAAAGTATCAGACCTGGAGAAATAGCTGGAGGAGATGCGCTGGTGGCACCTCTTCTCAAGGTGCTCTAGAAGACAGTGTCTCCACACCATGTTCATTTGCAGACTCATCATGTGGCTCATATAAAGGCATTTTCTATATATGTCATTACTATGGGAGAGCCTGGAACCACCCAGCTGAGAAGCAAAATGTGCCAGCCAGCATACGTTGTTGGACTTCCTCGGAATAGCTTCCCATTTCCCATCCCCCACGTATCTCACAGAACTAGTCATCATATAAAGCGTTCCCCCTATAGATTTTTTAGTTAATATCCTTTTAGGCAACAATTCTGATGTCCACTCAGAGACTACATGGAATCATTGACTCAAAAGGCCTTGCTACCGCTCAAAAAAGAAATAAGAAACATGCCATCTATTTTAATCCTTAAAAATGTAGTGCGTGTAAAATTACACAGTACTCTGAATCCTTTCTCAAGAGGTAAAAAATAGTATTTGGTGCATGTATGGCCTAGGGGATTCCCTGCTGTAATTTTGGGTGTAGGGGGAGAAGATCTCATTGCACTAATGATTCTGAACAAATCTAAATTACCCATTTCATAACTAACTAGCTGACAGTGAAACCTGTGGTTATTCTGAATAGATCACTGAAACCACAAACAGATCGTATTTCTGCTAAATCAGGGAACATACTGCAAAATGTATTTGCTGAGGTACATGTAATCAGCTTGCAAGATTGTATTTTCCAACTTTGCTTATTAGGGCTATTTTTTGAGAGCTGCATCTCTGATTTCAAGAACACACATAAGAATAGCAGAAGATAGTTGATCCCTTTAGCTTCAGGTGCTTTGGCTCTGCATGGCTCTGTTACATTACCAAAGGTCTGCCCACTTTCATTCTCTTGTGTGTGCTAGTCTACAGCACTGAGGAATAATCCACCCCTAAGGACATGCAGAGCCCACTAAATCCAAAGGCTCTTACACCTCGCTGTCTGGACCCTGCAGAGTGCACATATTCAGCTGTGCCAAGGGAGTACAAAGTGGATATAAAGCTCTAACAAAACAACCAAAAACCCCTCAAACAAACAAAAAAACAGTGAAAAAATTTCATTTGACCTCAGTCATGCAAGGAGGTCCTTCAGGGTGGGATCAATGACTTGCACCAGTTCACTAGGGAAATAAGTCATATTACAACATGTAAAACGTTGATTTCACAACTAGATATGATTCTATAAAGAAAGGACATGTCACAGGCATATTTGACAAAGCCTGGAGCAAAGGCTGCATTTTCAGTCATAGCTTTCATTTTTAGGGGTAGAACCTATGTCGTATCTTCCAGCCCTGATTAGGAATTACAGACCATTTAGGACATCTCAGATGGTACTAGACCCTATGTTTATGCACTTTAGTCATGTCTACATTATTTTCTTGCTTTAAATACTAAATAGAGGTAAATCAACTTAGCCTAACACACACTTCTAAAACAAATCAGTTAAATTTTCCCTTGTGTCTCCTTTTCTCTCCCCTGTTGTTAAGACACCAAGGCTGACTAACTTAGCTGTACTTATCTCTAACACCCTGAGGTAAAGACAAATCCCATCCCTGACTCTTGTTTGGAAGAGCTACCCCACCAAATCAGACATCTGAGCTCTGATGCCTGTCAACAAAGATTAAAACCAGAAAGTACCTTCTGGAAATGCCTTCTTAACGGCCACCTTAGCCTCACAGAAGCCTGAGGTTTCAGCAGTGAAGAAACTTGTATGCCTGTTGAGCTGCTGAATGTTCCCAGACTGGCTGAAACCTCAACAGCACAGACATCCTTGGACACAGTTGGTGTTACAGAGCCCAGCACAGGCAGCAAACATCATATTCTAGATTCATTGTGTAGAGTCTTTGGTGTATTTAATAATAACCTGGAGCAGATATTCCCATTAGGTAGCAGGATGCTTAATAGATGTTCAGTGGAGCAGTCCATCCTGCAGGGCCCACACTGGGCTGGGAATCATTCTACAGGCTGTAGACTCCTTTTCAGTCTGCAACTCTACACTACTTGAGCTTTGGTGTAATAGTCTATCAATTCTGCTAAGAGCAGAAATAAAAACCCCAACAAACAAAAAAACCCCCACGGAACTGCAAACTTCCCCGGGTACCCGAATGTCAGCACATAAAACCTTACATGATAAGGCACAAGTGTGTGAATTAAACACACATATAACACAAGGAAGTGAGTGTGTCTCATGTGGCGGGGAAAGACCACAATGCTAAGCTTCCACCTGCAGCATGCAATGCATGGTCACAGGCAAAGACCACATCCTGGCTCCAGCAGCTTTCTTCCAGCTCTGGGACACAGCCTGCAGCATGAAAATCCTGTGACAGTGCACTGTGGATGTGTAACGTGTCAACACCGTGGCTGGGGAGCAGAAGGTAGGGCCAAACACATGCTTGCAGGCTAGCAGCAGGAGGCTTGACAGCTTTGTCATTAATGAACAGAGGAAGTTACACATCTATTCTGATTCACTGAGAAGCTGAATTTCCTCTTGGTTGTGATGCAGTTTCCAGGGACTGTTTCTTTCTACTCAACCTTTATAATTTCAGCAAAAGGTAAGGTTTAAAGGGGAAGTGTCTGGCCCACAAGAACAGGCAGCACTTTCCATCATAGGGCTTTGATTTCTTCTGGATCATTTATACCCTCTAGGAGCATTCAGATGGCCAAGACCCTTTTGGGAAGCATTGCACCATATTGCTATACCAGGATCTGAAACACCCTCTGATGCGAAAAACACAGTCTCACATAATCCAGCTTCACACTATATAACAAAGTAGCTGTTAAGCAAAGGAAGAAGGAGAAAAACAGGAGAGGGGCTCAGAAGATGCCTTTCATGCAGCTGTTTGATAAAATATGTCCAGAATAGTTAACTAAAATATATCTGTATTTATTTTGATGTAGCTGGTGACAGTCAGAGATCCATCATTCATGCCACATCATTGGAAGCGTTCAAAGTCAGGTTGGACGGGACTTTGGGCAACTTGATCTAGTGAAAGATGTCCCTGTCCATGGTAGTGCATTGAACTAGATGATCTGTTAAGGTCATAGATTCATAGAATCATTTAGGTTGGAAAAGACCTTTGAGATCCCTTCCAACCCAAACCATTCTGTGATTCTGTGATTCTAATAAATATAACAGATTCTTGGGGAGTACCACAGTATAAAGGTGCTTTTAAAATAATGCATTTTTAAAATCATCCAGCATTTAAAATCATGCAACATTTTCATGTATCATACAGGAGAATTAAAGGTAAACACTACAGCACTAGAAAAAGAATAATCCCTTGCAGTATAACATATAAAGTAGCATTTTACTCAGTATTTCTTCCACACAAAACCCGCATAGTATAATATATACAAGGATCACAAAGACTTAGCTTGCTTTAATAGTTGTATCCAAGAAAAACTTCAAGGGCATAAGCATATACTTTTCCTTACAAGTCCTTACGCTTATCCCATCATCAAGCCACAGAGTCCTCATTCAACTGCTATTTATCTCATATCTTGTTTCGTTCTGCCATTCAACTTGTGGTCCAGCATCTTACTTGTTACAGCCAACCTGCCAAGTAAACAGCCTTGCTTTAAATAAGAAAAAGCTACCTTTACCCACCAGTGATTCCCTTGCCTGGAAGGCAGTTGGAAATCTCAGGATACAGTCTTCTCATTCATGAGTCTGGAAGATTGCATACTAGATAGAAAACCCAGAAAAAAATCAACTAAGCACGTTTCAAATGCTTAACATGATACAAACATCTGATGTGATTTGAAGGAACTACAGTGTCCTAGTTATAGTGGCTGGGACCAGTTTATCACTGTGTGGGTGTAACTGGAACTGTGTATTCTATACCCT
>JAVJGI010000040.1:3086290-3096537 GCA_035590275.1 Ibycter americanus
TGTATCTATTGTAATCTTTTTATTAAGTTGTAGTTCTGACTTCTAAACTCTTTTGAGTTGGGTTCATTTCTCCTGCCAGTTTACTTTTAAACCAGCACATACAGAAGTATTAGGAATTCAAAAACAATTTCTGAAGTGTCTTTGTGTACCATAGAACAAAGTTCTGGAAAATAACACACCTATTGACTGTGAACGATAGGAATGAGGCATAAACACATTCTGGACATCTTTAAAGAGTGACCAGTATCAGATATCTACTCAAGAACATCTTCTAGGGTCCTCTGCAAAACACTACCATCTTACTAATGGCTGAAGCAAAAAGTGAACCCAAGCATGCAAAATTATCATTTTACATCCTCAGCTTTACATCCTCAGCCAATGCTGGGGGGCAGGAGCTTGGCGGCGGGTGGGTGGAGGCAAGAGGATTTTGTGAATAACCCAGTCTGGGCCTGAAAGGTCATGTTACAGCCAGCCTCAGGAGCTGCAGAGCACTTTGATCACCACTGAAACACCTCACAGAATCACAGACAATCATTATTTTTCTAAACAGCCCTATGGAAAAAGCGCTGTCATTGCCATTTATTTTGTGCATGAAAAACAAGGCATGGACTTTCTCAGAGGTACCCACACAAGCAGCCAAAACATTCTGAAGGTCAGTTCTGAATTCTCTGAACACTGGAACAGGTTACCCAGAGGTTGTGGAGTCTCCCTCATTGGAAATATTCAAAACTTGACTGAACATTGTCCTGGGCAACCTCCTGTAGCTGATCCTGCTTTGAGCACGGCTATGCACAACGTGATCTCAAGAGGTGCCTTCCCCTATCAACCATTCCATGAAATCATGAACGAGTCCCATACCCCACATACATTTACAATATACTAAACACAAATTATTTGATCTCTTACTAGGTGTCTTGTTACCTCCTAGACACCCTGCTGCCAATTTTGTGCTGTAAATCATAAGGGCAACTTCCTCCCCTATTTATCTTTGGCACAGTGCAGGGAGCCTTCCTCCCACCTTGGGTGTCCCACCTCCCACCTTGTGTCCCACCTTTGATCTGGTCTAACCTATAGCATGCCAGAAAAAGGAAGGAAAGTTGCAGAGAATTCTTGTTTGACGTAGACTGGAAAACATCCAGTGCAGTCAACATATCAGAGAAACTTAGCTGTTTATGTCTAGTGCTAGCTGAACTTCAGAAAACTGTTTATTCAAAGGTTTATGGTCTGTCTTAAGATAGAAGTTCTGCGGGATGGACACAACAGAAAGGTCATTTCTTCTTCTCTTTTCTCTTTGGAGTGTCTGCTCCCAAGCACATGAGTGCAAATCTTCCAAAGAAAAGCATACGATCCATTTCTAATATGGGCAAAACCGATTATTTCTCCCAGATTCTTTTATGGAAATAGCTAAGCTATTTTGGCTGCAGTTTCCCAAAATTAATTCAGCACAAGGCAGATGCCCTTGCACAGAGATTTTTAGCCCAAGCAATTAAGATACAGCAAAATGATAAGAAATAAAAGCTAGAGTATTACTATAAGAAATGCTGGACAACCTTAACAACACTCATCAGCATCACTCCTGCCTAAAATACATATTAATTCACTAAACAGCCAGATGGGCTTGTTTGTTTAAGACTCTTCCTGAGCAGTTTTCAGCTTCTTTTTTATATATATATTTTATAATACAAAATACCAGTTGTCAGGCAGTACTAGTAGTACCTTGCTGTTAAGTGGAGTTTGCATATAAAAATTAAAAAAAACCCAAAACCAGAACCAAACACTTGTCTAATATTACTTCCAATAAGCTTCACATTGCAGCACTGCAAGAAGGAATATCATCCTCATTTGTGTCTAGGTAAGCCATGGTAAAGACAAGCTAAATGTGCTTGAGGAAATGTCTATTACAGGTAGAAAATGGACAGGGTAGCAAACAGCTTGCTCCAAGACACTCTTACATGCAACATGCTGTTCAGCCACTGGATGGCAATCTGTTGTACAAAACCCAAGCGAGTGGCACTTTCAACAGTGGTGGACGGTAATATTTGAGATCTGAACACCTAGTTTGAGTTGCTTTAAGTGCTGACCTATAACTTCCAACAGCCATATTGCTTTCTAGGTCAATAACACTCCAAAGCCCAATTAAACAGTGGTAAGATGGAAACCACTAGACACATTATTGTCTTCCTTGTCTCAAGGTGGAAGTGCAATTGTATAAAGGAATAAGATCAGGGAAAAGTCAAACTCTGAACAGTTCTGGCAAGTGTGGGGCAAAACAATTTAAGATGTCATTATCCAGACTGATGAGTCCCACCTTTCTACTACAGCTTTATAGATTCCATTGCAACAAAACCAGAATAGGATATTTTTCAGTGCCCCACCCATCGCTGTTAATGACAGAAGTTACTACTGGACACTTACCTACCTCATATTCAAAATGGCTTTCAGCAAATGGGTCATTCATAGCATCATGAGGTGGAAGGAGCTTAGTGTAGCAACTTTTGAGGCACGTCTACATTGCAGACTGCTTTGGAAAGATGTGTACAGCTATTGTATGCAGTGTAAATGCAGCAGTACATTGCTTAAGTGAATCTACTACAAGTAGAGATACACAGCCATTGATCCCCTCTCTCACTAGCTTGTGTTCATTCTGCTCTCTTGAGTTCCTAGTAAGCATGAAGCTTCAGATCCTCCCTTAGCAAAGCAAGCCAAGTTAGCAAGTTTGTAACAGTTACAATAATCTAGGAGATGGTAGAGAGCAATGAACCTACAACCAAAAGGCCCTGAAGACGATAGAGACCATAAAACTGAGTTCTTGTGTTCTGACAAGTTAGCAGAGCAGGCCAGAAGCAGAGATCAAAGTAACACATTTACGAACATTAATGGTTGAGAGACTATGACTTCCTTCTTTCATGCTGTAATGTGATCTTCTATTAAAAAGTAAAAATAACAGAGGATTTATGGTGTTAGAGTAAATTTCATTTCTGCTCTTCCTGTTCCTGAACAAACTCAGACAAGCGTCCATCCTATGGTTACCCTGCCGCATCCACAGCAATAGAGCTACGGTGTAATTGCTGTGCATTACAGCAAGCGCACACAGCACACAGCCTAAGGGATAATCAGATGTTGGGGACAAGATTCCAGGAACCTTCTCTGATCATTTTGTAGAGCGGCTGCTGGCTCATTTCAGGGCAGCTTTTCCTTTAATGACTGCTTTCACTTTCTTTGATATTTTCAGAGAAAGAATGAACTGGAAAATCAAAGGAAATACTGGGATTTTTCAGGTGTAGAGAAAAAATATAGCTCATGTAGAAAGGTGGGACTTTAGTGTACCCGGACTTCTTGAAGTGTCTTAGAATTTTTGAGCTTGCCTATATAATTTGGGGATTGGAGGCAGAAAATTGCTTGCCATTCAGAGCACGGTGTCTGAGTCTAAGTCCTACTAACCTCTGAAATCCCATAGACCATGGGGTTACATATTGTTAAAGGACCAGTTCTCACCTGTCTTCTGGGTGGCTGGAAAAATTAATTGTAAGAAACTAGACTGACCTGCTTTGCAGAGTTAATGCCAAAAAAAGCCCTCCTCTCTTTGCATGTAAGGCCAAGCAGTGGTTATGAAACACACATATGTTGTAACTTTAAGATAAGCTAAACGTTAAGTGTTTTCATAAAGGGGGCTATGCAAGCTATATGAGGCTCTGGTCTGTGGTAGTTCAAAGTAAGGTGAAAGATATTATCTTGCATAAGAAATCACAGAACTGTGTCTTAATATCTGTGTCGACATCTGCTGTTCTTCTTAAGGTTTATTACTTATTAAAGAGAGAATGAGAACTACTACAAGTCTAAAGCAAAAGGTAAATCACAGGTGCAGAGAACAAATGGAGGACTTCAGGGATTTGCCATAGCAGAGGATTGATCTCAAAGTCCACAAGTACACAATTCAAACACTTTTCCTCTTTATTTGTCAGTATTCTTCTCTTGAGCATATGACAACACGAGTCAGTGATAATACATGCCATCAGATGGTTTATCACAACAGGGAGGATAAAGACTGAGTAGGTGTGGAGATAGAGCTAATGTGAAATGATGACAATGTAGTGCCCTCTCACTGCATGTCCCAGCCATGTAAGCATGTCTTTTAACACTGAGACCATATAGCCTGGATATTGACACCTGAAGATATTTGAATGACTAGAGATGGAAGGACTTGGACCTTTCCATTTACTAACTTCTCAGCTGGAGGCTTGACATGAACAAGAAGGGATTTGATTTCCCAGTAAAGTGAACCCCCCCAGCAGAAGTGACATTCAGCGTTCAATCAAAGCAGAATATCCTTATTCATGCTATTACTGCAAATACTGATTAAGAAAAGACATCATCCAGCTCCAAAGGAAGAAAATTGTTGAAGATCTTCCCTGTAGGTTGACCCTGTTATTCCTGAGGAACAGCTGCCATGCACCTTATATAATTTAGCGTGGTCAGAGTCCAGGGGATGACTGCAAAAGCTGGATGTGCATGTGACAGAAGGAAAGTCACTTTCCATTTCCTTCTCTGCTTCCCAGATCTGAGATGGGTTTTTGTTCCCCTTGTCCCATCCCACCCTAGCAGGAAAAATCCCCAACTGCACTAACAGCAACAGAGCCTTAATCACAGCCAAAGCCCTGGGCGCAGCTCCATCATCAGAGTATATTTTATGGTCTTCCTTGCCACATAAGTGTAAGTAGGAAACTCTTATGTGCACACACCACAGCAGATGGTTTAGGTGGGAGCATGAGGCACCTGGCACTACTCTGCCCACAGCAACATCATGGCATAACATCAAGAATATTGTTATATATAGATCCAGCAGCCAATGAAGAGAACTGCAAAATATGGATCTTACAAACACTGCTGTATCCTTGGAATCACTGATTCAGTGTAGGGGATTGGGAAGAAAGAAACACTGGAAACAACAGAGGCTGTGGCTGATGGACTGCAGAAAAGGCTCAGGGGGTCCTGGTGGAGAGTGAACAGAATGGGAGCCTTTGCAGCAAAGACCAACAACCTCCCAGGTTCTAACAACAGGGCCACAGCCTCTAGATGAAGGGAACGGATTATCGCTCCCCTCCTCAGTGCTCTTCAGATCACACCTAAGTACTGCACCCAGTTTTGGCCCACCCAGTACAAGAAGAACAGGGATAAACTGGAGAAAGTTCCACAGAGGGCCACTGAGAAAGTAGGATCTGAAGCACTTGCCCAGTAAGGAGAGGGTGAGGAACCAGGGCTTGTTCAGCCTGGATAAGAGACTGCTTTGGAGGGACTGTAAAGAGGTCAGCAGTGCACACACATGCACACACACACAGTACCTATGGGGAGAGGTCAGTAAGAAGACGGGAAAAGGTTCTTCACAGCAGTGCATGGCAGGGGGATAAGAGACAGTAGCCATAAGCTTAAGTAAGAGAGATTCAGACCTTTTCCCCATAAGGACAGTCAAGCAGTGGAACACGTTGTCCAGAGAGCTTGTGCGGTGTCCATCCTTGGCAGTTTTCAAGACTGGACTGGATAAAGCCCTGAGCAATCTTAACTGGCCCCACAGCTGACTGCCTTGAGCAGAGAGCTGAGCTAAAGACCTCCTGAATTATGCTATGATACCTATGACTTGGCTCACTACAGAAGTCACTTTCCCAGTTTTCCAAATCTTCCCTTAGTAGCCTGCCTTGCACTCAGTCTGTGAAAGGAAAAACAGAGATTATAAGCATGCATACTTCTCAGTGACGGCATTCTGGCTAACAGATTGGCACAGCAGGTATATGTCAAACCAGTAAAAAGGAAAACTAAAGAATGCTAAAGATAATCACTGAATTTATCAGAGCATTACATCACGTTCTTTTTATTTTCTTTCTTCTCTAGTCACAAACACAGCAATAGCATTGGCTTCATTACCCAACTCTAAAATTAAATGGGGCAAGAGGGAGACTCAAGCTCTTCAACACAAAGAGAAAAGCAAACATTTCCCTCTGCCTTGAAAGACTGCATGACCCAGTTCCCTGCCAACACCCAGACATGAAAGAGATATGAAAGAGAAAGCAGGCATAGATGAAGGTGAAAAGCAGTAGAGGCCCTTCTCATAGCCTGCCCGTTGAGAACTGATGAACCCTATTTATTGTTTTGTCCAGTTCCCATCACAGCATGCCCTTGTTTGCCCTGCCACATGGACAAGGGATGGTAACAGCCCCTCTATGCTTAAATTAGGTGTTAGCATCATCCTCTGCAATCTACATAAACAGTGCAAACCAGCACATAGTGTTTGGATTTTAACAGGGCACAACAGAGTCCTCACACTTGAGCGGCCACAGCACAAACCCATGACAAGCATTACCTCCTAAGAGAAATCACAACATATTGCATGTCACTGGACATAAGATGGCAAAAACCTTGAGAGATCTCATTCCAACCCTGGCTTGCTATGAACTCCACAGGATGCTCCAGGATCCCAGTCCTCAGAAGCTAGCTATACTTTTCCATTCCAGGGAAAAGTAGGCTCGTTAATATCTCACACCTATATTTTTGTCTGTGACAGAGAAAAAAGTGGGGCTGTTTTTGTTCTGCTCTATTCTGTCACTAAACAGTGTCATTACTCACTTCAGGGTGAATTGAATAAATTCTCTGCTGAGTTACAGCTGTGACATAAGGGACAAACGGGGTCAGGGTGGGCGCAGAATAATGGTGTGTCACCCAATAAGCCTTTGGAAGTGATTCTGCACAGGGCATAGAGAGATTGAAATGGGAGTCTGTATCAGTCCTAGCCCTGAGCAACAGGACTGTGTGCTTTGGCAAGTATTCCTGCAGGCTCTTCACTGCAGCCCTGGGGAAGGAAAATTCCGGTGGGGTAATTCAGTCTTCTTAGGTAGGAGAGATCTCTCTTCTGCAGAGACCTGGGTCTCCAGAATGGCATTCAAAGGACACCCATTTGAGCTTATCTCCAGCCTACCCTCAGCAGTAGCTAGGAAAAATACCAGAATCAAGCTATCAGTCATTTTGGGCTACTTCACCTTACGGAGACTGTAGACTGAATCCCCCTATCAAGGCCTGAGAGGGCTCTCCATTTCCAGGACATTTGCCTGGAGACCAGAACCAGTGTTCACCAAAGCTTGTGATTTCTCTGTCTGTTCGGTGAAGGTGAACCAGCCTGCAGTCAAGAGGGATGGGGTACTGTATTCTCCTAAGGGTCTCCCCTGGGACAGCATGAGGACTGCTGCACATCTCTGCTCCAGCGGGAGCTAAAAGTCAAATATCTTAAATACTATTTAAATATCATAGTGGGAAACTTTGCCAGTGGTCTGAAGTATGTGGCTGAGCCCCTTGTTCCACATCCTCGGGGATCTACAAAAACAACGCCGTAGTCCCAGTTTTCTAGTTTCTAATATCTTAATGATCTAGCATCATATGTGAATATATGTACAGAAATATATATACACACACATTCATACATATATCCACAAATACACTCTGTAGATATATATATATGAATTTTTACAAATGCACACAGATATTACATCTATAAGTATACACACATAATGTGATTTAGCCCATAATCATGTATTAACAAGACATTATATGTGTGAGTGTGTGCTTTTGTACATACAGGCGCAAACACAAATTTGGGTCTTACAGAACTAAGATAGTTACACAAAATCTTAATGCACATTTAGCATAAATAGTTTCAATCCTTGTTTCTAGAATGAGTTAATTCTTTATGTAAAACCTCTTTTCCTTTTAATTTGAAATTTTAAAAATATTTTGAGAAGATGACTAATACAATGCTGATGCTAAAGTGTAAGCTCAGTTTCAAAACAAAGTTGTTTTCTAAAATATATTTATATTTCTCAAGTTCTAATTTACCATAATTTTACATTTAAAATTACTCAAAAGGTATTTCTAGGAAAGTTCAACAAATCTGTTCCAATCACAAGAAAAATAATCTCCGAACA
This sequence comes from Ibycter americanus, assembly GCA_035590275.1. NCBI lineage: Eukaryota > Metazoa > Chordata > Aves > Falconiformes > Falconidae > Ibycter > Ibycter americanus. The sequence continues at coordinate 3,094,255 of JAVJGI010000040.1, forward strand.
TATCAGTCTTTCCACAATTTCACATACATACAAAGACTTTGTCAGCTTAATCTTTTAAAACACTAATAAATCTGAGATGAGATTGGAGTTGTTGATCACTTTTGCAATGTATTTTTTCTGCTGTTTCACTAATATGACAAATCAATGATATAAACTGAACCCTTTGAACTCATTCTGTGAAGGACATTAGAAAGTTTTTTCAACTGTTTCAATCATTATTCCATTTCCATTCCAAACAAGCCCTTGGACACGAGCATAAGGTGTCCTGAACACTAGAGGGCAGATGAGAAAAAACCCATCAAGTTTATTGCTTATTATTCAGCCACTGAAATAAAAATGTTCTTCTAGTAATTTTTACTCTTTTTGCATTCCATGAGCAATTGTGATTATTTCAGCTTTAAATATCTACGCCAATCATCATAATTGCATAGCATTTTATTTTCTCTTACGTATTCCTTGAGAAGCAAAGCAGGAAACCTCATGAAAAGAAAAATCACATTCAGACTTAAAGGTTGAAGGACTGTTGCCTACATGCTTCTTGCAGCTGATGGGAAATAACTCATGGCAATAAGACTATACAAAGATTGAGCTCTAGTGCAGACCAAGCAGAAAAATCCTTCACACCCTTGTACGTATACTGGTACTGCAAGCATATCTGAGTTACAGTGACCAACAGCCAGGGCTTGACCAACACCCAGGGCTAAATTTCTACACATTAAAAATGAGATTCACTTGCTTGGCACTCATTTCACTGCATGCTTCCTCGCTCCACTCTGGTCCTTCATTTCTTCCACCCCTGTAAACACTGATGTGCAATTATGTGTCCCACCTCCTAAAACCTCATACGGTGAGTTTCCTGCATTTGGGTGACAAAGATACTTCCACCACTCCCAGACATTGGTGATCTCTGACACAGAGGCAGAAGTCACATGCACAGCAAAAGTGACACACACATTTATGAACATCAGAGGTTTTATCTCCCTCATGCCGCCAGAAGCAGTCAAACCATAAACATTTGAGACAATTCACCTCATATCTCAGGACAGCTTAAGCAAATACTTTTTTAGAAACTCAGTCACGGCCTCACAGAAAGCTCTGAATCACACCTGGGGTGAAGTAATCATGCTTAACTCTTTTGCACATCCTTAGCTTGTCTCTTCTTACCACCAGGAACCTAGCAGACTGCTGTAATTCAGAGGGATATTTCAGTACTATTTACAAACATATCTCCTTGTACAGCTCTGCTGTCTCAGCATAAATGCAAATACAGACTCTGCAGTATCTCACACACATAACATTTAGTGCTATGCAGATCATGCCTAGATATTTTGGGAAACTGCTTTCTTCTAAATGCTGAAATAAAAAATAAATCTTCTTCATCAAGCCATGATTTTTCCTGGCAAACCTCAGTCTAGGGTCACTCAGAATAGATCTTGTGGATTTATGCAGGCAAGGGAAAAAAAAATAGCCAGTCTCTGCTGGCTGCGTGTATAAGCAGAGACGTGCAGCTGCATTAGTGTGGCTCAAAGCCTGAACTAATACATATCAAGGCCTCTCAGAAGGACTTGACTTGGGTACAGACACATGTATCCATGTTACATGGGCTCTGGCTCTGAGAGTGCTCTCACAAGCATGCAAAAATGCAGACCACAACCCTCATGCTTCGAGTCTTTTTTGGTAGCCAGCAAGGAGAGCCAAGACACTTCTCTCAGCTGTCAAAAAATGGAGAAGAAATGCAGCATGACCACAATACCCCCTCAGGCAGGGTGAAATAGGCACATCAGCGGATCTCACAACAGGTGCCATTCACCCCTTGGTGAAACACAAGGGGCACTGAGATCCTTTAAAAATCACTTTGAGAAGCCTTTTAAGAACCAGATAATATGGTCATTCCTGTTTCTCCGTGGTGGCTTAACCTTGGCTAAGGGCCAAACTCCCACCCAGCTGTTCACTCACTCCCCCTCCTCACTGGTGCAAGGGGAGAAAATAGGATGAAAAAGTTCATGGGTCAAGATGAAGACAGGAAGGCCACTGACCAATTACCGTCACAAGCAAAACAGAAGTATCTGAGGAAAATTAATTTATTCACAATTAAAATAGATTCTGGTAGTCAGAAACAAAGACAAAAAGATTAAAACACCTTCCTTCTCCCCTCCCAAGGGTCTTCCCCACTCCCAGCTGCCCCCTCGGCTCCCGGCCCCTCTCCCCCCGCGGGCCGGGCTGGGGCCGGGCTGCGGGTGGGGGTCAGCCCGCGGCAGCCCCTCAGCCCCGCTCCTGCCTCCT
>JAVJGI010000040.1:3103864-3133207 GCA_035590275.1 Ibycter americanus
GCTGGAAGGCAGCTCTGCGGGGAAGGACCTGGGAGTGCTGGTGGGCAGCAAGTTGCCCATGGGCCAGCAGTGTGCCCTCGTGGCCAAGAAGGCCAGTGAGATCCTGGGGTGCATCAGGAGGAACGTGGCCAGCTGGTAGAGGGAGATGATCCTCTCCCTCTACTCTACCCTGGTGAGGCTGCACCTGGAGTACTGTGTCCAATTCTGAGCTCCCCAGTTCCAGAGAGACAGGGAGGTACTGGAGAGGGTCCAGCGGCGAGCTACAAAGATGATGAGGGGACTGGAATATCTCCCTTCTGACGAAAGGCGGAGAGAGCTGGGCCTGTTTAGCCTGGAGGAGAGAAGACTGAGGGGGGATCTTATCAATGTCTACAAATATCTTAAGGGTGAGTGTCAGGAGGATGGGGCCGGGCTCTTTTCAGTGGTGCCCAGTGACAGGACAAGGGGCAATGGGCACAAACTGCAGCACAGGCAGTTCCATCTGAGTATGAGGAAGAACTTTTTTACTCTGAGGGTGACAGAGCACTGGAACAGACTGCCTAGAGAGGTTATGGACTCTCCTTCTCTGGAGATTTTCAAAACCTGCCTGGACGCGATCCCATGCAATCTGCTCTAGGTGAATCTGTTTTAGCAGGGGATTGGACTAGATGATCTCCAGAGGTCCCTTCCAACCCTGACTGTCCTGTGATTCTCCCAGCAGTTTCAGCCAGAGTAAATGGGTGTGTGGCCCTCTAAAATCTGGCTGTTACCAGTATCCCTCAAACAATGTATGCAGTGAAGAGCATCATTTCAGCTAGCTGTTTGGTGGCATTGTTTCTGAGAAAAGAACAAGCCATTTCAAACTTGGAGAGATAGCAAGCTTGGTGGATCCTGGAAGAGGATTAGCCATTAGACATACTCATGGGAAGAGAGAAATGTGGGAAGGAAAGACTGACTGGCAGGGACAGAGCACAAAATTAGTCATTAGTCTGGATTTCTGTTTTTATTTCCTCTATGCATAGTTCTAAATTTTTGTTTGCCTTTTTTTTTTTTTTTTTTAAAGTTTGAAGTTCCTGAAATAGCAATAGCTAGTGTGGATGCAATAGAAATCCTTTTAGAGATGTGAGGTGGTTAATTTGTGGAAGTAAAAGGGAACAGTGAGGTACTACTCAAAGCTAAGCCTCAAAATGTAATATATTTAGAGTATTCAGAGCATCATTATTGCAATGCTGTGACATTTGGTGGTATCTCCTGCTCAGTGGTACTGATACTGGAATATGGAGTTTCCTCTATATCTGAAAACTAATCTTTAAATAATTAGAGAAAGACACTTCAAGTGGTTAAGTCTGCCTCAAAAATCTTTCAGAGATACGAAACACTCTACAGCAATTAGTTCAGTGACAGAAGTTGTAAGCCCGGCATGATCTGCTCCCGAATAAGGTGAAAGATCTCCATCAGCAACAAAGTAACGAAACCATAATTTATTCTTTTGTTAAATTGTTTGCTCCTTTGCTCTTTTCAACTGCAATCTGATGGAAGACTCTTAGATGAACTGGACCTTTGGGACATGCCAAAAATCTCTGCATCAGGGCACTAGCAATAAGTCTCACCCCATGCTCAAGAGATTTTATCCACTTGTGAGAAGATAAACCCTCCAACAGGGATGTAAGCCAATTAGAAGGCAACATTAAGAGACAGGAAAGGGATGGACAGTTTTTCATGTAAGCCAGCAGAGCTAAATTGTAATTATGGAAGTCCTGCTATATAACTACACAGAAACACACACTTCTCATCACCAGAAAGAACTAAGAGAAATTAATTTTCATAGGAAAAAAATAATCAAATTCAATCTCTTCTCCTGGCTCTTTTTTTTTTTTCCATCAGCCCAATCAAATGGCTAATACATCCCTATTGCAAATATGGCCTGCAAGACAAGGCCTGTCCTTGGAAAGCTACACAGTACCACTACTATCCTAAGCCTTCAGGCACTGCAGAAGAACAAAACAGATCATCAGCACGATCTTGCTAAAAAGTTAAATATTTTCTCACCCCCTTGTCAGATAAGAACATAATCAAACATGCATGCTAATTCACAGAATTCAAGTTTAAAGCCAAGGTCTCCAAAAGTTGTTAATATGGTGTGTGGCGCTATAAGGATACTCAGGGCTGAGAGACAATAAATTAACACAGACAGCTAGAAGTCCTTGGGTATCAAATTTCATGGGGAATATAAAACATCAATAAAAAGGGAGATGAGTGGGAGGGCATGGAAAACTCCCTAAGGAACCTTCAAGACAACATATTTCATCAGCAGATATGAAAATAAAGATGCCACAGTGAACACAAGGAGGCATCCGAAGTGGAAGCTAGCAAAAACCACAGGATATTGTCTGAAGTAAACCACAGCAATCACATAGCACGGAAATTAAAACAATAAATAATCTTCCATCTACAGGCAGGTGCAAGCAAAGGATTTAGGAGAAGGAGAAGAATGAACAGGATATTCTGAAGTAAGCAAGAAATGAGCCACCTTCCAGTCATGGAAGGATAAACAAACAGAAGTCTAGCTTTGTCTCTTTTCATCAGCATCTCATGTAGTTGCTTCTCTGCTTATAACACAGTACAGTCTGAAGTGACAAGCACCGTTCTTCCTGCTCTCAGTTCTACAATCAGTAATGATCAGGATCCCTTTCCTTAATGTTATTAACTCCTTAGGTTAGTTGGGTTATTCATTTGCACCTCTGCTTCAGTAGGTACATTAAATCCCTGTATGTGTTTTATTGATTTTTTCTAGAGAGAAAATGCACTCAAGTACAAACGTTTGAGACTACAAACATACAACATTGGGTTTTCAGAGGTGTGTGGCAGAGGAGAAGGTCAGGGAAGAAACAAAGACAAAAAATATAAGAGATTTTTAAATTAAAACGTAAACAGACTTTTTACAATGGCCTGTAGCCGTAGGACAAGGGGTAATGGTTTTAAACTAAAACAGGACAGATTTAGATTAGATACCAGGAAGAAATTCTTGACTGTGAGGGTGGCAAGACACTGGAAAAGGTTGCCCAGAGAACTGGATGCCCCATCCCTGGAAGTGATAAAGCCAGGTTGGATGGGACTTTGAGCAACTTGGTCTAGTGGAAGGTGTCCCTGCCAATGGCAGGGGGTTGGAACTGTTGCCTAAACTCCCGAATTACTGAACTCTTGATACAGTTAAACAAGAATGTGCACAAAGTTAAGGTCAAGCTGACCCACTCTCTCAAGTCGTTAAATGATTCACCCTCCCAAGTAGCCATTATCTCAAGTCCTCAAAACTGATGAATAAAAGGACTTCTAATGAAGGGAGTCAATCTTGGGAAACAAAACAGATAATGATAAGAACACCGCTATGTAAATAATGCAGAAAGAAGTCTCCAAGTGAAGAAGTTCTGGCCCCAAGTGGGGACAAGCTGATAAGGTGATGCAGTCCTCAGAAAACTAGTTGAAAGTAGGCCAAAGGTAATTGTGATAATGGGAGATCGGGACCTCCAACTCAAATAGCTCCCCAACACCCACCCACCCCCACCCCCACCCCCCACCAAGAAGGTAAACCTCGGCCTGGAGAGCATGCAGAGTTGGTAAAAAACTTCAGTAGTGCTATCTGAGGATGCACAATAATTTGCATTAGAAGCAAGACACTTGTAACCAATTCTGTGCGTGAATGAAAACGAATATGTAATGTACTATGAATATGCAAGTACTCTATAGAGTGTGTACCCTCGAGTAAGTTGATGTGCATGTTAGGAGGAAAGATCCCCCATGCACCCAGCGCTGCAATAAACCAATGTCGTCTTTCCAAATTGTCATTTGGTTTGGAGTTTTCCTGGTTACGATTTTCAGTAACAGAACTAGATGATTTTTATGGTCACTTCCAACTCGAACCATCCTACAATTTTATGAAATAGAAATTTCAAAACTTCCAAATAGATCTGTCAGAGAATATCAATATAATCTTAATTTTTAAATTCCCATGAAAAAATTGTAGTTTTCAACAGTAAAAAACCTGAGAATTTTATCTTCTTACAACACTCCCACAATATTTCCCCCATGTTGTTTTCTCCCCATTCTGGCCACAAAAAATATTCATCACTAATTCTGCTTCCCACAGTCTTTTCAGAAAGATTCTGAAATTCCGTGAAGAGTTCAATGGGAACAAGGGCAAGAATTTTAATCTTTCTTACAGTAGATAAGAAGCACTTGCATTTTCCAGGGCCTTGCACTGAGAGCACAAAACCAAGCCTACCAAAAGGTCAGTGAGAGCTCTGCAGGAAAAGACCATCTGCGGCAGAGTATCGTTGGTACACCCAGTTTCCTGAATACACCAATATCAGTGCATATGCACTTTGATAAGAGGGAGACTTGTTAGTCTTCCCAGAGCAAATCTTCATGGAATAGCAAAGGGAAAGGAGGAAGGGAAAGGGATGTAAATGTTAAGCTCCACCTGCTTCAGTTATCAAGCGAAAAGTTCACCAGCTTGAGCAGCTGGTTCATAAGCATTCAGCCACATACAATGCAAGCCTGTAAATGCTCTCCTGAAAACGTTTGCAACCCAGAGGACTAATTTTTCAAATACCAAGCATGATGAGTGCTTCCTGCAGAGCCACGGCTAGTAGCTTTGCCGGGACTTACCTTGGCTGAAATAGCTTACTCTAGTAGACAACTGACTGGCTTTGTCCCATAAAATCTTTCTGCATTCTTCACGAGTCAGTAGAGGTTTTCCTAACACCACTATCAATACAACACAACACTAGTCAGAGATAAGAAAAACAAAGTGATTGTAAACGTATTCCCATTACAAAAACGTGATTGTCCTGATCATCTGAGAGACAAAAGCTGCTCTTTCAGAGTAATGACAGAGCATTTAACACTGCCAACTGCAGAGGAAATTGTTCAATACAGATCAGGCCATAGCTAAAGAGCAAAATGTGCTTTGTTCTAGCACGGCTGTGCCTGTGCCAGCCAACGCGCATGGGTTATAATAAAAAACTATTGAACACTTCTTGACTTGCAGTCTCAATCCTTGGCTCCATCTTAAGGGACTTAATACAGCAATAATGTCTTGCCTAAAAATACATTCAAAGAATCGTTATGGATATTTCATATAGGTCTTTTAGCTGGCAGAGGAATGTTATTTGGGAAAATCATCTTGGCTTTCTGTCTGTAGATGAGATCATTACATGGAATTCTTTACAGCCGCACCACTACTATTACTTAAAATTTTAATTTTTCTTCCGTAGTGTGAAGCCTGGTTCTGATTGCTCTGAAAGAAGCAGAAGTATCAAGGCATCTTTATTTTCCTGACATATGGAACACTGCCACTGACTGATTAGAAGATCCTCACCCTGCATAGTGAGGTCTCTCTATGTGCATTCTCACACATAGAGAACCTAGTGTTCTCTATGACTTCTAGGCAATATTTTGTGAAAGCTAACATTTTTCTTTTCCTGTTGCATACTCCCCACAAATCCACTAACTATTGATTTGAACTGGCAGGAAAAACAGCTATTGTAAAAAGCTGCAGTTGATTGGATTTATGGTGATTAGGGGTTTGCTTGGTTTTTACTGTTCTTAATTGCAAACATCATGTTTGACAACATTGAATGAAACGTTTGGTTTTCAGCCTCCCTTTTGAAGAAAATTGAGTAAAAAAATGAAAATAATAAAATACATTAAGAAACAGGTTTTCTGTATGCCCTACTTAAATTAATAGCGTGACAGAACACAGCATCAACAGCTCTAGAGCCTCTGCTGAATTATGGCCAAGGTCCCCCTAAAAAGTTGACTTCCTTTCCTTTCTTGATCACTATGGATTTCATCATTACTCTGCCTGCAACACAGGGTTTAATCTTGCAAGATCTTAAACTTAAATAAAAACATCTAGTTCCTTACATTTAGGCTGTATGTTTGCAGGCTCATTCCACAGAAACTTTGCTGTCTCTGCACATACCTAAAACTCATCCCCTGGTTTTCCTTATCTCATTCTCTGACTAGCAACAGCCTTTTCCCTGGCCTTGATGAATGCAGTTTTGTGTGCTCATTGTCTGCTTGGCATGTTTCAAAGGCCATTTTCCTATCCTGCCGTGGGGTTATTTTCTGTTTCAGTAACCCTTTACCTATCTTCCATTGCCAAAAGCAGTTTGAACACTAACCTTTCACCTCACTTTCCTCACTTCATCCCTCATTTAGCACTTGTGAGAATCACAGCTTCTAAAGTTTTCAAATGTTATTTTTTCATCTTGCCTTGGTGTTCCTGCCTTCAAGCAACCTTCCAGAAACATACAGTGGGCTACCTTTTTATTCATCTTCAAATACTTCCTTTGCCATGATGCACTTCACAAATATTGCATGGTTTATAAGAAAAAGCATAGGACCTACTTATGCTCACATCCTACAAGTAAGACTTGACATGTTTCAGAAAGATCGGTTCTAATATGAATACGGTGTAAAATTCTGCCATCTGCCCTTTGGGAAGGCTTGGCTTAAATAGCTGTGATGAGTCTTTTCAGCCTTATTGTTCATAAATCAGAGGCTGCACATCTCCCCAACTTTCTTCCTTTGGAAGCCACAGAAAACACAATAGCAGTCCACTTTGTCTCCATGACAGTCTTTACTCTTACAGGTCTATCTTACATGGGCTATAGTCAAACTTCATGCTTTTCCAATTACCTGTGAAGTCTTCCCCTCCAAAGAAAATTTCTGTTTGCAGGACATATCAAAACATCTGAACTCATTGAAAAATAGGAGTCACATGGAGTAAGTGAGGTTGGCTCTCTAGAGAATCCTCTTTTAGACATTTGGAAAACAAAAGAGGGGAACTAAAGAGGCCAATTGAATCCACAAATATAATGAATGATGTTCAAAGCAAAGGGATGTGCAGTAGTATAACACACCATCTTGTTTTACTACCAAGTATGACCAACCCCCCTGTTTTCAGGCACACTGATTCAGTCTAAACATTTGTAGGCATTCGTCAGGAGGTCACATTTCTATCTCATTGAGAAAAGCTAACCAGTTCTATTGTATCTGGTGATGCAATAAACTCTGGATGCAGAATCCTAATGCCACACTTTCTCCTCTAAAATAATTCTGAGCATTAATTGCTGGAGAACAAAAATAAGCAATGGTTTTTTGATATAAAAACACAGTTATTGTTGTAATAGAGCCTTTTTATGTCCAAGGGATCAGAACAGGACAAATGAAATGGATGTTCTCCCCATAACATTTTCCAGGATAGCAGAGCTTGTGTTGATCTGCAGTCAACACTTCCTACCATTTTACTCAAACATTTAATCAAACTAGGATGGAATTAAATCATGCGTTTTCACTTCTTCACCCACTAAATATATTTTCATATACAGAATCCTTCCAAGTATATCACTGATAGCCAGACACCATTTACCCCACACTGAGTCTATGTAATCAAGTCTCCATTGAAAACACAAATATAGAGCTGGCTGAGTGACTGATAGGCAAATCAGTTTCTGAGCTAAGCCCTGCAGGATAGGCTTGGCAAAGTAAAAGAGTATTTGCTATCATCTAGAAAACCAAAGAAAAGAAAAATACAGAAAGCTCTCAGTTCAGGAATTACAGCTTCATACTACTCTTTAGTAAATACAGATGCTAGAAATAGAAAGTTGCTTTTCACATCTTTGCCAGAGAAGGCAAGAAGCCATATTCATTATTTTGAAAGAGAGAGACTACAGGTTTTTTGCACAGAGTGTCTTCATTGTGCTTTCATCAAGCTAAGGCAAATTCCAAACTCTTTGGTTAACTGAAAGTATATTGCTCTTAAAAATGTTCAAGAACCAGATCTCCAAGAAACCTAGACCCATGGCTAACCTTTAGATATGTGCTGGTCTCATCAGCTCTTATTGTATTCATCCTCAGTACTTTTAGCACACTGGCAAGGTTGACAAATTTTTCAGAGCTTGTTCCTGAAAGTGTGCTCAATAGAGAGCTATAGTTCATATACCACTAGTTTGAAAACTGTAGAGTCAAGCAACACCTCCACCAAATACTTACAAACAGCTATGTCATTGCTATCAGTTCTGTCTTCAGTGAAGTAAAGTAGGTAAGAAAGAGAGTAATTCAAATTTATGATGTGATTGGACATTTAGGTGGATAGGCACAGTTGATGTATTGGTTCATTCAATATAGTAGACACCTCTGGGGTCAGAAGAGAGCAATATATGGGTCACTAGGTTCCTATAGATAGGAAGTATCACCAATCTTAATCACTTAACTCCCGATGTACTTTCTTCCTCTAGATGTCACTGAGGAGAGGAGAGAGAGAAGGAAGTTCAGGAATAGGAAAGGAAATGCCTATTTCCCCATCAAATTATATGAGCTTTACTGCTGTCTCCAGGCACAGTTATCATTCTTCAAACAAGTGCATTTCTTTGAAGGTCTCCAGTGAATCCTGAGTGCACCAGATAGAATGGAATAGTTGGAAGGGACCTACACAACCATCTAGTCCAGCTGCCACATCAACTCAGGGCTGATCAAATGTTAAAGCATGTCATAAAGGGCATTGTTCAAATGCCTTTCAAACACTAACAAGCTTGGGGCATCGACCACCCCTCTAGAAGCCTGTTCCAGTGTTTGACCACCCTTTCAATAAAGAAATGCTTCCTAATGTCCAGCCTGAACATCCTCTGGAGCACCTTTGAACAATTCCCCTGTGTCCTATCACTGGATGCCAGGGAGAAGTGATCAGCACCTCCTTCTCCACTTCCCCTCCTCAGGAAGCTGTAGGGAGCAATGAGGTCACATCTCAGCATCCTTTTCTCCAAAGCAGAGATGCCCAAAGTCCTTAGCCTTTCCTCATAGGACATTCCTTCCACCCCTTTCCCCAGCTTTGCTGCCCTCCTCTGGACACATTAAGGGATGTTTCACATCTTTCTGAAATTGTGGGGCCTGGAACTGCACATAGTACTCAAGGTGAGTCTGCACCAAGGCTGAATATAGTGGGACAATCACCTCTTCTGACGAGCTGGTTATGCTGTGTTTGATGCTCCCCAGGATGCGGGTTGCCCTATCGGCTGCCAAGGCACGATGCTGGCTCCTATGGAGCTGCCAACCAGCACCCCCTGATCCCTTTCTGCAGGGCTGCTCTCCAGCCACTCCTCTCCCAGTTTATACTTGTGCCCAGCACTACTCCATTCTAGGTGCAGAATCTGGCATTTCAACTTGTTAAATGTCATCCCATGAATCATAGACCAATGCTCCAATCTGTCTAGATCCCTCTGCAAGGATTCTTGTCCCTCAACAGAGTCAACAGCACCTCCCAATGTGGTATCATCAGCAAATTTGCTAATGCTGCATTCAACTCCTGCATCCAGATCTTTGATCAACATATCGAACAGAACAGGCCCTAGAATTGAACCCTGAGGAACACTGCTGGTGACCAGTCTTCAGCCACAGGTAGCCCTGATCACTACAACCCTTCAAGCTCTGCCCTTAAGCCAGTTCTTTACCCAGTGCACCATGAAATTTCTCATCCCACAGTTGGACAATGTGTCCAGAAGGACGCTGTGAGGGACAGCATCAAAAGTGCTACTAAAATCCAGAAAAACTACATCCACCACCTTTCCTTCATCTACTGGGTGGGTGACCCTATCATAGAAGAATATCAAATCAGTTAAACAGGACTTTCCTTTTGTGAACCCATGTTGACTGTACCTGATATTGCATTATTATTTAAATGCCTTTCAATAGTACCCAGTAAAAACTTCTCCATAGCTTTTCCAGGAACTGAAGTTAGACTAACAGGTCTGTAGTTCCCTGGGTCTTCCCTCACACCCTTTTTGTAGATTGGAATAACTTCGGCTAGGTTCCAGTCAGCAGGAACCTCGCCAGACTCCCAAGACACTTGGTAGATGATAGAGAGGTCCTACCACAATATCTGCTAGAGCCTTCAGAACTCTGAAATGAATCCCATCAGGTTGCATGGACTTGTGAACATTCAGCTGATACAGCTGATCCCTTAAAACTTCAGTGTCCACAAATGGAAAGTCACTGTTCCCATGCTTGTGGTCCTCCAACTCAGGGGACTGGGCAGCTCAGTAAGGAACAATGGCAAGATGGTGTGCTAAGGTTTCATTTTGCCTCTTCTGGTTTCTTGAGCATATTAGCTTTCATAGTCACCCTTAACAACAAAAACTCAGGAAGTTTCATCAACGTTCAAACATACGAAAAAACCCCAAAACACCTAGAGAAACACAATGTGAAAGAGATGGTAAGACTGAGCAAAGTGCAAAGCAGGTGGAGAACATCTACACACATGATTGTAGAATGGTAGCTTATTGGCTGCTTTCATTTTCAACAGTATCACAGGATCCCAGTGCCAGAGACTTGACCTTAGAAAGCTAGCAAGAGGCAATAGCAGAGTTCTCAAGAGAGTAAAAGTGAGGCAGCTATTTAAATCTGAGTGAAAGTGTTTGGAAATTCATGAGAACTTCCATAATATTCCAAAACCTTTGAAATAAAATGAACAAAGATTTTGGAGATGCTTATTTTGTTTCAGCCCACTTGATTACTTGATCTTTTCCTTGAGAGCTCACCAAGATAATAATCTCCACTGGAGAAGCCAAAAAAAGCCATGGAGCTGATCAGATCTTAGCAATACCTCCTTCTCACTCATAATATTTGTTGGGTTGTTTTGGGGGTTTTTATGCTTTTTTTTAAACATATGATATGTATCAGAATAGTTAGTACATTCCCAGTTAAATGTATGTGGGAAGTTAGCACAGACCTACAACTTTGCTCGGGAACTGTCAAACTAGTAAAACCTGACAGAAAGGTACAGTTCCTTCTCTGATCCCAGAAAAAGTAATCTGCTACTGCCACAGTTCCTTATCAATGAAGAATTTTTATCCTGTCTTCCTTGGTATCTTTGGCCATGTAGGACACTAAATGGGAAGGGAAGAGTCAAACCTTCACCAGCCCTTGCTCCTTGGCATGAAGCTGAGTGGTACTGGTGCTTCTGTTGTGCTTTCTCTGAAATGGAAAAGATTTGTTTCTTCTTACTCCTTGCTATTTTCAAAAGCAGCCCAGTGGGGAGAGCTAAGTGAACTGCTCCTTTCTTTGCTCCCGTCGGCCTGGTCACCATCTGGCCTTTGGTTCCAAGAAACAAAGCAGAGGCAGGGGGAAAGTGGGGAAGCACAGCATCAACAGACATTTTGTATTTTGTAATATATCACTTCCTACCCTTTAAGTATACAGCTCCTGAAAGGTGCTAAGGTGTTGATTTAAAACACCTACAGCTCTAAATATTTCTTTTGCCATGAAACAACCCTCCTGGGTTGCAACAGTCCAGGCTTTTCTAGACTTCAGTTAGGAAACATGTTGCTTTGCTTTGCCTATGCAAAGAATTGTGGATTTGGGGTTTTGGTTTGTTTGTTTCTGGGGAGAGTTGGGGTGGGGGTTGGGGGGTTTGGTTTGTGGAGGTCTTTTTGGTGAGGGGGTGTTGAATCAGGACTAAACAGGGGCATTAGGCACCATAGAGACAGTGTAATTTTGAGTACACTTCTGCATGGTGTCAAAGTGAGATGAGAAGTTCAGTTAAGAGAAAACAACTGAGGAGGCTTAGCAACCAGTTGTGACTTGGAAAGTCTCTGAAGGTGAAAATAATAGAAGGCTGGGAGAGATACCTCAGGGAGAAACATCACAAGGATACTCATTCCATTTTATTCCCCCTTGGATATCCACTTCAAACCCAGGGCCAAAACCTTTGGTCTTGAACTGTTTGGCTATGAGGGTCCAGTGAGTGGTTGATACTTCAATACATGCAGTGAAAAACCAGGGCTGTTGAATGCCATCTGGCACTTACTGAAAAAAATGGGTTCTGAATGAACTATTCACAAGAGAGGGTTGAACACTGAAGCTGTATCTCTGATCTTACCTGAACTTTCTCTTAAGCCAACTGGTAGTGTAAGAATACCTTTTGGAATAAAGACTCTGCCCTTTTTGCCTTCTGGCAGTCTTCACTGATCTGATCCTCTAGGATTTACAGTACTTTTGCCAGTGAGGTGGTAAACCATCTTCGCATTGCCAAAGGTAAGCACGTTCTACAGTGCATTGCTGGGTCAATGCCAGAGCACACACTCCTGCAAGCCAAAGCTGCCCCCTGTGAAACAGTCTTTGTAATAGTTCCAAAATAAAACTTTCTATGCTCAGGAAAACACAAGTCCTACTATCTTCCACCAGCTGCTGTTAAGATTTCTCTTCATTTCACAAAAAATCAAGCAAAGCTGTCTTACAGGATGAGCTTCCTACAGGAACAGAATTAAAGCCTCCTGGTTAGAATTATAAATTAAAGAAAATCAGGCTAGACATACACTGTATTTTCTATATTAGAAAAAGGTAATTAATTATTGAAACAATCAGCTTGGGTATAATTGTCAACAAATGCAGAAATTGTATTGATTATCAGATATCTTTCCCTAAAGTAGCAGAAATTATTTGCCATAGCTTGAAAGTCCTTTGGCTTACTTCATACTGATGATCAGACAAGAACCTATCAGTTCCATCTGATTTCAAATTCTATGTGTCTGAGGAAATTAATTGTTAATGGATCAGTCCCTTCATTAAGAACAGATGATAAATTCTTTAATACTCATAGAATCATAGAATCATTCAGGTTGGAAAAGACCTTTGAGAACACCAAGTCCAACTGCTAACCAGCACTGCCAAGTCTATCGCTAAACCATGTCTCTAAGCACTGCAACTAAGCATTTTTTAAACAACTCCAGGGATGGTGATTCCACCACATAGCTGGGCAGCCTGTTCCAATGCTTGACAACCCTTCCAGTGAAGAATTTTTTTCTAATATCCAGTCTAAACCTTCCCTGGTACAACTTGAGGCCATTTCCTCTTGTCCTGTCACTTGTTAACTGGGAGAACAGACCAACCCCCACTCCCTGCTGCTTACAACCTCCTTTCAGGTAGTTGTAGAGAGCAATAACATTTCCTCTGAGCCTCCTTTTCTCCAGGCTAAACAACCCCAGTTCCCCCAGCCAATCCTCATAAGACTTCTGCTCTAGACCCTTCATCAGCTTCATTGCTCTTCTCTGGACGTGCTCCAGCACCTCAATGTCTTTCTTGTAGCAAGGGGCCCAAAACTGAACACAGGATTTGAGGTGCAGCCTCACCAGTGCCAAGAACAGGGGGACAATCACTGCCCTAGTCCTGCTGGCCACACTGTTTCTGATACAAGCCAGGATGATATAGGCCTTCTTTGCCACCTGGGCACACTGCTGGCCCAGATCCTTTTCCACCAGGTAGTTTTCCAGTCACTCTGCCCCAAGCCTGTAGCGTTGTGTGGGATTGTTGTGACCCAAGTGCAGGACTCAGCACTTCTCCTTGTTGAACTTCATACAATTAGCCTTGGCCCATTGATCCAGCCTGTCCAGATCCCTCTGTAGAGACTTCCTACCCTCAAGCATATGAACACTCCTGCCCAACTTGGTGTCATCTGCAAACTTACTGAGGGTGCACTCAATCCCCTCATCAAGACCATTGATAAAGATATTTAACAGGACTGGCCCCAATACTGAGCCCTGGGGAACACCACTTGTGACTGACTGCCAACTGGATGTAACTCCATTTACTACCACTCTTTAGGTTCAGGCGTCCAGCCAACTTTTAACCCAGTAAAGAGTACACCTGTCCAAGCCCTGAGCAGCCAGTTTCTCCAGGAGAATGGTGTGGAAGATGGTGTCAAATGCTTTACTAAAGTCCAGGTCGACAACATCTACAGTCTTTCCCTCAGCCACTAGGTGGGTCATCTTGTTGTAGAAGAAGATCAGGTTCATCAAGCAGGACCTGCCTTTCATAAACTCACTTTGGCTGGGCCTGATCCCCTGATTGTTCTGCACGTGCCATGTGATGGTGCATAGGACGATCTGCTACATAAATGTGGTGGGTTGACCATGGCTGGTTGCCAGGTGCCCACCAAGCCACTCCACAGAATAATGTGGAGGGGGAGAAAATTAGATGAAAAAAAAATGGTGGGTCAAAATAAAAGCAGTTTAAAGAAGCAGTAGCAAAAGGCACGCATGCAGATGCAAAGGAAAACAAAAGATGTTACTCTCTACTTTGCATCAACAGGTGATGTTTGGCCACTTCCCAGGAAGCAGGGGGTCAGTGTGTGTAGCTGTTGCTCCAGAAGACAAAAGTTGTAAATAATGAACGCCCCCCCTTCCTCCTCCTTTCTCTTAGCTTTTATACCTGGGCAGACATCATATGGTATGGAACATCCCCTTGGGCACTTTGGGTGAGCGGTCCTGGCTATGTCTCCTCCCAAGATCTTGCCCACCCCCAGACTACTGGTAAGAGGGGGGAGTGTTGGAAAGACAGCCTGCATGCTGTACGAGTACTGCTCAGCAGTAGCCAAAACCCTGATGTGCTATCACCACGTTTCTAGCTACCAAAACAAAGCACAGCACTGTGAGGGCTGCTATGGGGCTCAGCCAGACCAAATAAAATAACCTTCCCCGGCACTGAGGTCAGGCTGACAGACCGGTAATTTCCCATATCCTCCTTCCTGCCCTTCCTGTAGATGGGTGTCACACTGGCAAGCCTCCAGTCTTCTGGGATCTCCCCAGTTTGCCAGGACTGTTGATAAATTATGGAGAGCGTCTTGGCGAGCTCTCTGCCTACTGCCTCAGTACCCTCAGGTGGATCCCATCCAGCCCCATAGACTTGTGCATGTCTAAGTGGAGCAGCAGGTCACTAACCATTTCCTCCTGGACTCTGGGGACTTCATTCTGCTCCTTGTCCCTGTCTTCCAGCTCAGGGTCTGAGTACCCAGAGGGTAGCAGGTCTTACTATTAAAGACAGAGGCAAATAAAGCATTGAACACCTCAGCTTCTCCTTCACCCTTCGTGGCCATGTTCCCTACGACATCCAATTAAGGATGGAGATTATCCTTGGCCTTCCTTTTGTTTCGAATGTATTTGTAAAAACATCTCTTGTTATCTTTTATGGCAGTGGCCAGCCTGATTTCTATCTGGGATTTTGCCTCTCTAATCTTTACCCAGCATAACTTTACAACATCCTTATAGTCCTCCTGAGTTGCCTGTCCCTTCTTCCAAAGGTCATAAACTCTCCTTTTTTCCCTGAGTTCCAACCAAAGCTCTTTGTTCAGCCAGGCCAGTCTTCTTCCCCACTGGCTCAACTGTCACCACAAGTGGACAGCCTGCTCCTGCACCTTTAAGACTTCCTTCTTGAATAATGTCCAGCCTTCCTGGACTCCTTGGCCCTTTGGAACTGTATCCCGAGGGACTCTGTCAACAGGCTCATAAACAGGCCAGTGTACTGGGCATGGCTGGCATAGAGCTAACTTTCTTCCTAGCAGCTTGTATTATGCAGTGTTTTAGATTTGTAATCAAAACAATGCTGATAACACACTAATATTTTAGCTATTGCTGAACAGTGCACAGTGTCAAGGTCCTCTCTGTTTCTCACTTTGCCACCCCCTCCCCAGGAATAGACTGGGGTATGTGCGATAGTTTGGAAGGGGATACAAGCAGGCAGATGACCATAACTAACCAAGGAGATACTCCATGCCATAAAACGACATGCTGAGCAGAAGAAAAAGGGTAAAGAGGGGGTTTTATGTTAGTCAGCCATCTTTTGATCAGGAAGTGGACAAGCATCAGCTGACCCATGGAACGTGGTCAGTAATTGCCTTTGAATCTGTTCTTTTGTTGTTTCCTTTCTGTTGTCTTCCACTTACACTTCACTAATTCAACTTTTCAATTATTATTTTTATTTTTTACCTCAACCCCCAAGTTTTCGTGGTTTTACTCTTCCTTTCTTCTTCCCTTATCCCACTGGGCTGGGGTGGAAGTAAGCGAGCAGCTGTGTGGTGCTTAGCTGCCTACCAAAGTTGGCCCACAACAAATGGGATCAATATTAGATTAACTTCAAGAAGAGTTCATTATAGAAAACAGTGCAGGAAAGTCATGGGCTTGTAACTTGCACAAAATAGGGCAGTAATCCTTGATTTTCCACTACAAGCCTGTGAAAAGGGCAGATTTTTTTTTTTTTTTAAGTTACTTCCAAGGTCTCAGAAATGTTAACATCTGTCTACATACATCCACAGCTAAGACTGTTGTACATAAGAGTACTTGACATAGGTGGAACCGTTTGTGCAGGAAGGACCACCTCTGAGTACCAGCCTCAGAGCAGCGGAAGAGTGTGATGGGTATGATGAAAAGCTGATGCCAATCACCTTTTCCCTGCTGAATAGTTAGGCTAATCCATGCCCTGAAGTGGTCAAGCAGTTGGAATAACTGATCATTAAGCTCCTTCCAAATGGAAATATCCTATTCTATTACTGAAGATAATAAGGACTGAAGATCACAGCTCAAGACCATGTGTAACAACAGTAATGCATGAGAGATGGGATGATGGCTAGAGGCAGGGAGACTTTTGCCTTAACTCAGTCTAAGTAGGACTGCAGCACTTTCTACCAGGGTGGCTTTTCCTACAAAAGTAACTGGAAAATGTAAACAAGCCCCTCATGCAAACATGTATAAGGGGAGAGGGGCATGGAGCACTCCTCCAGGGCCATGAAGTTGAAGCAGGTTGATGAAAAGGCAGTTTAGAGAGAAAAACCATGAAAGTAATTTGATTTGGGTTAGATTTTAGCTACCTCCTACTAAGCAGGAAAAACAATGTAAATGCAAATCAACATCAGAGTAATGGGTTATACTTAAAGGAATTAAACCTTGGGCTTCAACAAGTGCTTGGATGGAAAATGAGATGATAAAATTTACTCAGTAAAACAAAGGATTAAGAGGAATTAAGGTTCCAGGGAGATCATTAAGTTACACATTGTTTAACTACACGACTGTGTCAGTCCTAGGAATTAACTCTGCAGTGTCTGGAAGCAGAAGAAAACCAGAGCAGGAAAGTCAGAGCAGCTGCAGAAAGGCAAGTAAACTGCAGGAACATAGACAGTGGTAGGCTAAAAACGGGACAGAAAAAGAAAGTTCATTATTAGAACAAAAATTCCAGAAGGAAAATGGGTGTCAGATTGACCAAGACAAAACTCAAGAAGGAAGTCTAAGTATTCACAGTTATTAACAGCAGGTATTTCACATTCAGACCTTGCAGAAAGGACTCACTGCTCTGAATGAAAAACAGGACTCAGTAAAAGGTAAATGAGTCTCAGGAGACAGGGCAGACTGAAGGGTTTCTTTTTCATGGAACATACAGTGATCATGGCAAGGGTAGAATGCTACAAGATCCTGTCCAGACAGCCTGGTCCTAAACAGACAAGTCCATTCTGAAGTCTAGTAGAGACAATGGGAGACTGCGAGCTCCTTCAGTGTTACTAGCAGAGCCTTAACACGATACTTGTACGGGAGAGGCAGCTGCCCTGCCCAAAAGTAGCACAGCTCCTTATTTCCTGCATCCCTGATTTTCCTCTCAGACACTTCACTGGTGGAGCTTTCACTGCCAGATCCTTCACAGGAGGCTAAAAACTAGGCAAACGTGAGATAAAGTAGGAGTGCTGGGGTTGTGAAGAGCAAGTGCAGGAAGGCAGAAGGATACCACAGTTCTCCACTATTCTCACCACACTAGAAGCTGAAAGTTGAATAAAAATTAAGATAAACATTGTAGATGTTAGTACAACTGATAGGAAAGCAGGGACCTCTCTCCCAGGGTATGGGTGATGCCCTGAAGACATCTTTAACAGTCCTAGCTTAGCCATAAATAGCCTCAGCTTTATGTTGAGTCCATTGGCCCATTCAACTCCATTTGCCCACTCGTATCTTCACAGCTAGGCAGGAAGCTCTTTGGCAAAAGTGTATGTGTAGTCACTTTTTAAAAGGATTTCTGTGTCTGGGAGGTTGTCTGTCTTGGTAAGTCTATTAAGAGACACTACATCTCCTTATGGACATTGTTTTACATAAATCCTTAGGCCTTCAGACTACAGCAGTAATACTAATTCATACCCCTCTCTCTTTAAATAAAATATTTTTTAACCCTTGAGAGGAGTTTCCTCAGCAGAACCATGATACAAAGGAACAACTTCATCGTAAATATTACTCTTCACAAATGAATACAGTTCATTCCTAGCTATGAAGTAGGAGGACTGTCGTTCTCTGTTCTGACACTAGAAATTCAGGGTTTAATTTATGTTGCTTCATATTTGGTTTCTGGATGGGAATAAACACTTCTGCCATTAGAAATCAAACCCCTAAAGCTGAGTTCGAACTAGCTTTTGGCAGTGATTTTAACTCTGAGTACTTTCTTTTAACATGAACTCTTTAATATAATCTCTTTCTGTTGTTGTTACCTGGCTGAGCTTCAACAGTGGGACAGCCACTTAGCAAATGAGTTATTTCTAAATAGAAAGAGAGGGGGAACAAGAAATCTGTTATCGGAGACAGCCCTGCATTGCCTTGGTGATTAAAAAACTAATGACCCCATAGCTGGAGCCAAAAGACTTTATTGTCCTCTTCTACTATAAATCAGCCAAGCCGAATTCAGTCCAACTAATTATTATGCTTACAACCTACAGCAGAGAGTGCCTTATGAAATTACTGTCCATGGAAGGTAATCAGTCACTCTTTGGATCCTCACATTTGAGCTTGGAGATGGACTTTGCAAAGCTTCCTTTCAACCATGTCAGATTACGAACCTATAGATCTGGGCTAGCCGGCAGGTCCTGGATAAAGTCTGGTGTCATCGTGGAAGAGTTTTAAAGCAGAAGCAGGTTCAACAGGGAATGTGAGCTGCAAAATGATGTTAGGAGTACAGACAGTAACAAGCAGAGGAATCACAGGAATCTTTGCTGAGACTGTGTCTACAAAGTCATTTAAACCTTCATCCTGTATTGTCCATTCCAACTATTGGTATTACCCAACCAGTTTGTTCTCAGCCACCTGTTTAGTCATTCTGCAGAGCTGTTATTATTTTCTATTCAGTGACATGTGCCGACTGAAACCACTCTCCACCAGTCTTGCATCAGCCAAAAACACATCTGAAAGGTTCACCCCCTTCCGAGAAAGTCCAGCTAGCTCTGCTTCAGCCTCTCTGATGTGGAATTGCCCACAGAGCTTCCTTGGCATGGATATCAGACATCGACCCTGTGTGAAAGGCATTTAAATAGAAATGCTTTTTTCCAGTTTCATTGTACATTGCAGCTCCTGCTATGGAGTGAATTTTTCCGTTAAAATCCATTGCAGTCTCATTCAACAGATGTGAGTCTCTCCATCAAAATAAGAATCTCCACATCTTTCTAAAAATCTACCTCTCCCACAAATAAAGTATTGCCAATGCCAAATCTCAGTATTTTTCCCCAGGGTCTTTACTATTCAGTATTTTTTTTAAATCAAGTTTACAGAAGCCAATTGTGTCTGCAAGAGGAAAGGGGAAGATGTGCAGAAAAAAAGTAGACTTTTGCTGTTGACACCATCCTTTCAATCCATTCCTGTAAGATCTCTTTGCTCTCACAGAGCACTTCAGGAAACACCTCCTGAGAAAGTGGACTTCAGTGGATTCAAGAAAGTGCAGCTGAGTGGAAAACAAATTTTGTAGTCACCTACACAGCCATGCCAAATGTGCCAGTCTAGACCTTAATGAGCTGCTGTAAAAGTCCCCTGAAGACTGTACTAGCCACAGTGTCCAGAGCTCCAATTTCAGAAAAAACAACCATGTCTCACTCATACCCTTGACCTCAACTTCAGCTGAGAGATGAGGGTGAGAGACAGCAATCTCTGCTTCCTTCACACCACGATCTCCAGGAGTGACTCTACTGTCGCCTCTTACCCCACTTGAATTTGGAAGTAATTCACTGTACACACTCTCGCCCTCCATTTTAGGTTTCAGAGTGACCCAGAGAAAGAAATAAGCTGCACGTTAATTAAATCCACATCTGATACAGAAAATATTGCTGCTGCTAGCACTGCAGAGAAATTATATAAAAGGACCCCAGGCCGTTAGAGAGAAATTCACTTGATTTCCTTCCACTGCTGCTGACTCAAAGCTGTCTTCCCTGCTCTTGACCTCTATCTCTTTGGCTTGTTCTCTTGGCCCTCTCACTCCAGGGTTTCTGAACGGCTCATTTTCAGCCTGATTCTCTCCTCCTTATCCAACGCCTGTCATATTCATACCTGTCTCCCAAGTACAGGAAGAACATACTTTTCACACCCCATCTTTGAACACGAGTCCCTCTCCATGCATTCAAACTGTGCATTGATGGCACAGTCTGTTTCGCGGTTTTGACGGCCTCACCACTCTGTTTCATTGGGTGCGATGTGTTAGTGCATAAAACCAGGGCCATGACATGGACTCAGATGTTAACTGCAATCATTCATGGCTTTTAATTGTTAGCACACGTTCTGTCTTGTGTAATTAGAATGTAAATTAGCAGCCTTTCAGGCGGGTTTAGGAAGAGCAGTTGCCAGGGACCATTCACTGAAGAATATGCAGGCTGAGGGAAGGGGAAGAGAGGGAGTTTAGTTGTGTGGATACAAGCAACCTCTCACCATTTGACCTCTGGGCTGGAGACCAATACCTAGCCTGTTTTATCTAGCAATGCAGTAGTACCTTTGCAGTCTAGTTTTTTCTGTCTCCATTGAAAACCAACTTAAAGTCTTTACAGTGAACCCATTTGCTGCTGGATGTGGTCTTACTCATTTGTTGTGACAAAGGATCCTCTTTTCCTTCTGCTATTGCACTGAGCCCTTATTCAGTTGTTTGTAACTCTTATCTTGAACACATCACCACTGGTCATGTCCCTCCAATTCATCCCTTGACATGTATGGGCTTTCCTTTGGTGACAACACTCACTCAGCATTTGTTTCTGTCTCCCAAACCTGGCAATTCCCAAAAGTTCAACTGGCCTCTGCCCAGTTTTGCATTCACATCTCCATGCAGGCCATCCAGCAGCCAACTCTAACAAGAGGTTCACTTATCCTTCATGTCTGACAGATTAATTTCCAACTCTGTGCAGCAAGATCAGAGAACTCCAATACAATTTTAAGTAGGATTTTACAAGAAAATCATTAAAAAAAAATAAAATATCAGACCTCTCATCTGTTTTCTCCATCCTTCTTTTATCATCAGTTGACATCTCCATCTAAGATACATACTGCAGTTCAGACAGGAACTGGATACAGCAGTTGTTGATTAGGATCAAAGGCAGGTCTATGCATTAAATTAACATTGGTACCTTAATGGCCTTTTCTTCCCTTAAAAATGTCTGTTAATTGATTACCTTTTTCTTCCACAGCCACAGTGGAACATCTTTTCTGTTGCTTTCTAAGGATCTGTGGCATACCTAGATTCTTTGATTTCTTCTTTTGCAGTATCTAGCAACACGGACCGTCCACCTCAAGCGTTTGGCCAACTTTTTTCCATCACTACAGCTACTGCAGCCTTTGCTTCTTTCTGAGGTCTTCATTCTCTTCTCATTATATTTCAAATAATTATTTAGGAAAGAAACATTTCTCCTTCCCAAAGTTTAATAGTTGTCATATTTAATTACTTTTATTGTCTTCCTTTTGCCTACATCACCTTTTTATCTTTTCCTTCCATGACCTTGTGCTCCCACAGACCTGAGCCTGCCTTTCTTTCTTCACTGCTCTTTCCTGAATCATTCTCATCATATCCCACTCTTTGCTTTCCCACAGAAACTTTCTGGCAGCATATACCTATCTGTCTTCTTTATTAAAAACATAAGAAAATTCACAGAAACACCCATTTGATAAACACTGTTATATTATAATTTGAACATGACTTGATTGAAAACCAAATCCAGACATACAGGAGACTTGATCACTTTGTGTCAAAGGAGACCCATGTTTTATTTTAAAATAAATATGTGTTTATGTTTCTAAATAAACACCCTGAAACTCCCAATATTTTGACCTTCAGAGAGGTGTCTCATCTGCATTAGCAACACACTCACATAGAAGCATTTTCTAGGCTTTTTTTTGAAATGAAAACACAGCCATATTTTTCCTATATTGCTACTTAGATCTCGTAAGCTACACACCCTAACTTTTCATGTTATGTGCCTCTTTGTTTTCATTTCATATGATACTGGCAGTTTATATGACACTGCAAGGATTGTTTGAGAAGACATGGAGTGATTAAGATAAAGCTACTTTCTTTGTTAATTACATCAAAGTATGTAATGATGCTCAATGTATTAAGTCACAGAAAGGTAAGCGACCTTCTGGTGCTGTTGTTTCAGAAACAGAGGTATAGTAGGCAATATGCAAACTAACACACTCACATCATCTCAAAGGACTCACATAATTTTCATTCTTCCTAGCACTGGTCTTGTTCTTCGTGGAAGTGAAAGGTTCTTCTATGATAAATTCACCATTAAGTTTACATTCTGCTATTGCTTAATTATATTCAAACATTAATTAAAGATGAGGTTAGTTATACTGGCCCTAGTAACCACTGAAGGTGTCAGTCTTGGTATTGCAGTCTTTTCAGTTTCCTGAGTGTATCTCCATGAAAGAGACGTAAAACATATGGGATACTTCAATTCTAATACATATGTATAAGTCTCATTTTCAGAAAAGGTAAGCAATTATTCTATCAAAAATCAACTGCTTAGCCATCACAAAGCCTCTGCTCTTATGTCAACATTTACTTCACATTAGACATCCTACCTTTGAAGCAATGTCCACAATAATAGCAACAAAACATGCCCCCTTTACATGTTTAAGCAGTAGCCATCATTATTACAATCATACTCAGTATGTACTTCAAAAAAAGCCATGGTCCCATGCAGCAATGCTACTTTAGAGAGTTCAGCTAAAAAGGTCACAGGTCAATGCATTAAGGTTAGTTTCATTTCTGGGAACTGTAGGAACTTCTTGTACCAAAAGTAAATGCCAAAATACCTTTTAGGACACTGGAGGATACAGCATGGATTAGAGCATACAGTGGACTGCAGCTGCAGACACATGTACATGAACCTGTGCAAAACTGCAACAAAGGAATCACCCTTTGAAAGTGCCAGCAAATCTGCATGCCTGCAGCACATGACAATATCTGACCAGACTTTAACACATTCCAGTCATGTCTTAAAAATACAGTTATTCTCCAGGTTTTCTACCAATTTTCAGCCTTTGTGGATGACAGTGGTGCAGTAACATCTTCAGTAGGGACAACCTGTCAGGCACACACCCACAACCATTCTAATTTAGGTGTCATGAAGAGCTGTATGAAATGCTGTGCTTATTTTAGAGATGCACAGTCCCCTCCATCACTCTACCCCTCCTAGATGCATCCGTTCACCAAGCCGAAGTTCCTGCTGTTATCCAGTCTTTCAACAGTTATACAGCACAATCCAGTGAAGTCTGTCTGACACCATTTCTTCTCTCCTCCAGATCAGTGCTGCTCGATAAGTACATCATCCTGATTTAAAAGTTGCTTAAAACTTAACAATAAATAAATAGATAAATAAATAATAATGAGCAGGTGTCCTGGCCCTCCAATGAGTAAGCCTGCTCCTGAGATGATGGCTTAGGAATCACCTGGGGACAAGTACAGCTAGCCTGTAATGCTGCAAAGAGGCTGACAGTAATGCAGTTGGGCATTCCTTTTGAACAAAACTTGGCTGCTGGCATGCATTCCGTTTTGAGACAGTAGCAAGAGGACAGCTCTGACAAATGCTTTGAAATTCAGTGCCCGTGGCCCTGCCCTTGCCATGCTGCAGTGTGTAGCAGAGAACAGTGACAGTTCAAATGGCTGGCTGGCAGATACGTTCACAATACATTAACATTTTGTTAGAATCCTGCCAAGTGTGTCTCTGGTCTCAGTGGGAACCAACCAACTGCTTTGGCTACATTTGGATGAGACAGCTGCTTCATCAAAATATCCCATCTGTGGATGGTTTTACAGGGTGCACAACATAGTAATAGCCTCTTTCACCCCTTACCAAATGTATCTTTCATGTTAAAAAAGTCTAGTTTAATCTGCATTTATCCAGTCTTCAAGCATTGTGTGTCAGGTCCACAAGAAACAAAGGATTCTCATTTTCTCAATGTGCAATACAGAGATCATGAACTCTGTTCATCAGTCTTAGGGAAGCACCACCAAGACCTGGCTCATGTCTGCATTCTGCCTCCAGAAGTACGTAGGGATTTCATTAATGTAAGGTCAAACTACCTTGACACATCTAAAGGTACTAGTCCACCCACCACTGGGCACGCTAGCAGAACCTGCAAAGCAGCCCCTGAATTACCCAAAAGTTGAATTATCTCACCTTGATTAGTTTTACTGAAGGTCTCTAGCTGTGGAGAGACCTCTGCTTCCCTGCAGGGAGCTCTGACATCTTCAGATGTGTGTGGGATCAGACAAGGGCAGAAGCAGGAAAGTCAGCAAGAGCTTCAGTGAGAAAGTGCTTCCTCTTGATTCCCTTGGAAAAATAATGCAACCTGGGTGCGTATTAACTCATCAGCTCTCTGCTGTGCTATGTAGAAACTCTGCTTCTCATTCCACAGTTTTGGGTCCTTCACTCTGTTAAGACTCTGTTGACTCAGGGCAGCGATGAAAAAGATTTGCATTTTAACCCAACCTGGTACTGCTAAGGATGTTTCCAACTAACCAGACTAGTGCAAAGACACAACATTTGGTGTTCAACTCTGACATGCAGAAATAGAATTACAGGTAGGGAAACACCTGTTTCCCACTGTGCAGATGGTGTTCCTTGGCTGACCATTGGCTGCTTTGGCCTTGATACAAGCTGCTTTCTGGAAGCAAGGGGTCCCACTGTTACAGCACTGTAGCAATCCTGTTCCCCCACTAATTCATGCTACACTGGGCATAGTTTTCTAGACTAAAATAGCCATCGGAACAGTGAAGAATCAGGTAGCAAGCTGCTGTTCACGTTAGAGTCCAGGGATCGGAAGTGAAGTTAAAAGGTTAAGATTAGGAAGAAAAAAAGAAATAAAATTAAGAAGAAAGATCAGGGTGCTACTGGACTGCTGTTTTACCAGGCAGAGTATCTGCATGGCTGCTTAACGTGTTACAGTGTGAGCCCCTTCCTACTTAATGCATGTTAAACAGAAAACAGAGAGGAAAAGGAGGGAGGCATACATTCAGGATTAGCCTTAACATGGAGACAAGTTTTGTACAGTATAATCTCGGAGAACAAATCAGATGTCATCTTGGACAACTAGTACAGTAACTCTGAGCATAAATCCAAGTCAGCAAAGCAGCAACAATTTATTCACACAGCTATCAGATCCTTAGTATTTACTCCAAGTGTAACACAAAGAGCATTTTAGCTTGCAGTCAAGAAGACAGACAGTATAGGAGGAAGGAGTAAGCTGAACAATACCTTTTCAGCTGGAAACTAATCCTGAACCCTGTAAGGTCCAATTTCAAAGAGTACTGAAATGAACAGAACCTCAGATCATAGATACATCCCTACAGATGTATCCCTAAACTGGTCTGCTAGCAAATCATAGAATCATAGAATGGTTTGGGTTGGAAGGGACCTTAAAGATCACCTAGTTCCAAGCCCCTGCCACGGGCAGGGACACCTTCCACTAGATGAGGTTGCTCAAATCCCCGTCCAACTCGGCAAATCAGCAAATTCAACATGATAAGCAGTCTATGTACACAAAAGGATAAAATAAATTAGACTTCACTGAACAGATACTGTCGCCTCCACCTCCAGTAGTAGTAGGCTATAAATCTGTCCATAACCTGTTCTTAAATAGTTCAATGTAAAACCTGCTACAGCCTGGAAGTACATCCAGTAGAATCTTACCCATTATAATTTATAAGTGCCCAGTTTTTCCTTATTTCCTGATGGTTCTGATTGCCCTTGGCTGAAGGACTCAGCTGTTTGTGAACTGAGACCCAGCTTGATGCAGAACAGCTGCGTAACCCTTATTCTGTTTTGCTAATAAAACTGTTGTTGTGAGGTGGTGGTGAACATGTCCATCCTCAGGGTGAGAAGACCCAAGAGTTAAAACCATACAAGACCAGAAAAGTAATAGCAGAGATGTATTAGCTTGCAGTTCCAGCATTCAAGAGAAAAAAAATATTGACACCAAAAAGGTATGAGACCCTCATTAAAAAACCAGGCAATCAGAAGATGGCAGCTGAGCAGCATCAGGAACCAGCCTGTTCCAGGGAGCAATGGAGATGAGCCCTTCCCTGTCTGATTGATGAGTGCTTTGCCAACAGAAACACTGTGGTGAGCATATTAATGCTTAACCTGCTAGCTCATTAAAGTTAGATATCTACTGCGCATAGTAGCCAGGAAAGAACTGCTGTGTACTCTTCAAGTTGCCTACATCCTGCTTGGAGAATCTCTGTGCACACACTAAAGTTGTCTGAATCAAGTATGCTGGAAAATAAGAGTTACAGTCCACCAAAAGTTATTGCCCACACAACCAAGCCTTTGTAGCAGGCCAAGAAGTCTTCTCCTCTCTGTGCCTTCTCCCAGTTGCAATTGCCCTTTTCTATGCTCTGACCAAGAGGTAGGCTAATGGAAATTCTGGCTCTGAAACAAACCAAAAGGAGGAATGGGTCAAGACAGCAATGATCTCTGGATCACTGCTGCTATATTTCCTCCTCCTATCACAACTCTCATGCTGCTGCTCAGATGTAGTTTAAAAGGGGCAGATGTTCCCTCAGCCCAAAGGGTCGCTGAGCAGTAAATAATATTCCTCGGTTCTGACACTAGACAACCTCAAGGACCTTGCAGAGGAATTTCATTTTTTTCTATTGGAGTCAAATCTAACAATTTGTTGCTGCATATCTCAAAAATATGAGGAAAAAGAAAAAAACCACAAATCTGGTGGTTTTGGAAAACCGATCACTATGATGAAAACTGAAATACATACATAACAACATCTATAACTAAATACGAGGCACTGAGATGTTAAATGGCTCAAACACTACTGTGATATTAGTAGCATTGAAACTTGGCTATTAAAAATTATAAAAACCACCACCCATATTTCTTTTTCTTTTTGTACTGAAATAAAAGTGCTAAAGCCCAATACAAACAAAAAGAATCTTTTTGAATCAAGATTTATAGATTGCCACCTGGCTTTTAATTTATCTCTTTTCTCTAATTAACAGGCTGTGTCACTGGAAGAGAAGAACATTAATGGCACAAGACAACAGTGTCATCTCCTATTACAGAGTAAATCTTGAAGAAAAAAAAAATCAAAGTGGTTGTTTAAAATAAATCAACAGCCTCGGCTGAGTTGGCTCTCTGCACAGCAGATATTTATCGCCTCACACTATCCTTACAGAGGGACATTATCTGGCACCAGCTGGTTAAAGATAAATTAAAAAAGGTAATTCCAGCAAAAGAAACAAATAATACTGTTCAATATTTTCTTTCTGGTTAAGGCAGAAACAGTCTCTCGAGCAAAGGGAACACAAAAAAGAGATGTGATTAAATCACAGGGCTTAGCCATGAAATCCACCCTCAGTCAATTCTTGTGTCAATTTAACAATATATATTGCTATTTCATTTTTATGTCATTTCATATTTCATGTTATTCAGGAAACAGTATATCATTTTTAAGGGCCAGTCATCTTGGAAGCCTCCTGTTTCAGGCACAGAGTGCTCAGCTCTTTCTGGGCTCCAGTTGGAGACACTTTAGACATGATCCCAGTCACTGTGACCACTACAAAGCACAAGGCAGCAAAGTTTTTCTGTTGTGAGGCCCAAACCCACGGGGCTAGGTACCACCTTGGGATACCTCCCATCTCCCTTTCTTCCCTGGAGGAGGCACTGCGATCTCAGAAAGCTTAGATGTTTTCCAGTTTAGGCAGAAGTTGCTCCAGATGCAAGTATCATGTCCCAACCTAGACCTGCTGGCAAGTACATGTTTTCTGTGCTCAGCACACAAACCCGATAGACAGTCCAAAGTCAACTGTCATCCAAACATTCATATATACTTTTAAAGTTTAGTGTGCTTGGATTAAAAAAGGCTGCATTTTTAACCTTTAAATCAGCAAATAAAGGAATCTTACAATCTGTTCTGCTAAAAATAAAATTTCAACAGACAGTTTTTGAGGGCAATTAATTGCAAGATTAACAAATATGGCAGTGTAGCCACTCTCAGACTAAATCTAAGAGAGGATTACAAAGTTTAGCAAAGGCCACAGATCTCCCACTGTGGGCATTTGTGGATTCCAAGAAAAGACCAGAGGGAACAACGCTGTCACCTATTCTGAGCTACTCCGTGATATTAGACCCTTTCACTTAGTGTGGCAGGGAAAACCCTTCTTCCCTAGTGTGTTCCTACCTTTGAGTTCTCTAAATTGTCATTGAACTAGGTCAAATATTTTCTAAGAGATATGATACTGACCCTATTTAAGATTGCATCTGGGCCAACTGAGTCTGGCGTTTCCTACAAAGAGCTTTATAAAAAAACCTTCCAAGATCCTTTCCTCTCAGTTTGTGTGGCAGTTTTCAGAAACAATAAACAAAGATCAGTATCTTCAAGCAAAGGTATAAGGGTTCATCTGTGTTCTCACAAGATCTTGCCCTGTCTGACCAAAACACCATCTGCTTTCCTGAAGATGAACAAGGCTTCTGATTTTTCACATCTCAGAGCCCAGCATCTTTCACAACAGTCAGAACAATCCCTGATGACTGTGGTAACTCTCTCCCTTCACGCTACACAGAATCTGAGTCCCAACTGAAACGAGGGATGACAGTCTCAGAAATCAGTTCAGATTTCATGGAAGAGGAAAATAAACTTCTGTGGCCCTTTTGTTTTATTTTTGCTTTTCTAAGAACTTCCCAGATAAGCTTTATGGGGTTATGCTGAAATAATCTTAAAAAAAAAAAAGATTAATCCATTCTAGAATAAATGTTCATTTGTAGGGAGAAAAAAATTTGCGTTTTAATAAAATATTTCACCTTGAACTTTCTACCTGCATCAGGAAGAGTTCCCTGACATCCAGCTAGGTCCTGTTTGTGGAGAACTGAATCTGTTTGAGAGTTCATATGAAACATTCCACCCAGAAGTTAGATCACTGGTGTCAGCGTGCCGGGTTTATGCAACAAGGTTTTGGTAGCGGGGGGAAGGGCCAGCATGGCTTCTGGGAGAAGACGCCAGAAGTTGCCCCCATATCATATTGAGCCCGTTCCACCCAGCTACAAGACAGACCCGACACTGGCCAAGGCTGAGCCATAAGAGATGCTGGTAGCACCTCCGTGATAATATATTTAAGAAAGGGTAAAAACCACTGTGCAGCAGCTGTGAGAGAGGAGTGAGAACACGTGGGAGCCGCAGCCCTGCAGCCCCCCGGGCAGTGCAGAAGGAGGGGCAGGAGCTGCTCCAGGCCCGCAGCAGAGAT
>JAVJGI010000040.1:3133307-3211512 GCA_035590275.1 Ibycter americanus
CTCAGGCTGGAGAAGTCCGTGGAGGGCTGTCTGCCGCGGGAGGGACCCCAGGCTGGGGCAGGGCAGGGGGTGAGGAGGAAGGAGCAGCAGGGACAAAGCATGATGAACTGACTAGAACACCATTCCTCATTCCTCTGCACTGCTTGAGGGGGCGAGGCAGAAGAGTCAGGAGTGAAGCTGAGCTTTGGAAGGAGTGTGGTAAGAAGTTTTTTTTAGTTTTGTTTTTATATTTCACTATCTTACCTTATTATTAATTGGCAATAAATAAAAATAAACTTCCTTGAGTCGTCTTTTGCCCATGATGATAATTGTTGAGTGATTTCCCTGTCCCTATCTCAACCCACAAGCTTTTCATCTTATTTTTTCCCTGTCCTGCTGAGGACGAGTGAGAGACAGGCTTGGTGGGTACTTGATGGCCAGCCAATGTTAACCCACCACAGTGAGGTTTATACAGTATGCCACTGAGTATTCAGTATGTGCTTTCAAATGCTTGAATGAAGGGTGATGCATACAGGCAAAAAACCTGAAGAACAAGGGGCTCAACCAATACGACTGGACCGTAGAAAGGAGGATACAGCATGAGAAGTACTAGGATGAGGAACAAGTCTCATATTCGGACTAGAGATAAGGAATATACTTTTTACGATGAGGGTGGTGAGACACTGGCACAGGTTGCCCAGAGAGGCTGTAGATACCCCATCCCTGGAAACATTCAAGGTCAGGTTGGACAGGGCTCTGAGCAACCTGGTCTAGTTGAAGATGCCCCTGCTCATCGCAGGGGGGCTGGGCTAGATGGCCTTCCAACCCAAACCATTCACTGATTCTATAGCACAGTGCTGAGCTATCAGCCTGGAGCAGCTACCAAGAGCAGGACCTGCTACCACATGTATCACATCAGGTCTACCCCAAAACACTTGCATATAATGAAATATAAATTAAACCTGCAGCATAAATGATATCTGGAATTTAAGTAAATGTTTAGTACACTGATTAAATAGTTTATGTAAATGTGTGACAACCAAAAGCAGCCAGTGGGAAAATGCATGATATAATGTACAGGGATGTGTTTAAATGCACATAACAGGGACCTGCACTACATCTCTCACCTGACAGCTGCTGGGCAGTTGCATCTCGGTGTCCTGGTTAACCGTGGATACCCGGGCTTGCTATTTACTGAATAAAGAAGCCTGTGACACAAATCTGCTGTTGAAATCTAGTCCTGTGGTTAAAGGTAACAATGTCAGGGTCCTCAGCAAGAAGTCTCAAATGACAAGCCAGAGGTCATGATGAAAACCCATGGCACAGAATTGTGTCAAACTCTTTGTTTTCTGAGTGCATAGGCTTTTCCACACAGTACTGGACCATCTTTCCTATTAAAATCTCCAGAAGGTAGAAAATCAGCAGCAGATATGAGAACAGAGATTATTTAATTTGATTATGAAGCTGGCATGCAGTATTACAACTGAAATTCCTGCATTTTCTTTTTCCTTTTGGTTTTGTCTTTCTTTTGTTCACCCTCTTTTTCATGTGCATTATTGCAGAGGAACTGCTGACAGTCCCTACTTCAGATGTGGGACTTTATCACAGCAAGATCAACTAAATCACAAAGGCGGTGCCCATACAGCATCAGCCCCCTTCCTTTTCACATCCCAGAAGCAGATGGCAATAAGAAATTAATTTTCTCATATTGTTAAAGCTTATGCTTTTTCACCTGCGAGAAGGATTTTTGCCTTGGTTCAAGGAGGGAACTGATTCTACAATTACAATGGAAAAGATGAATAGACTCTACATCAAGGTGACTAATATGTTCTCTAAGTTTGTGAAAAGCAGGGACTGTTTTTTCTTCTTTTTTAATTTAAAGTTGTCAAGAACTGTTTTTGCTTTGCATATAGCCTTGTGCTAAGACATACGTAGATTATTAGCATAAATTCTTGCAACGCAAACATATGATGATACAATCCCATGTTGGAGATGTTTTTTATCCCACACGCAGACTGGGAATTCCCATGATATTAGGATATGTTAAACTGGTGCATGACACATTTCTGAATTTCAGGCTATCACAGGATTATTGCCTGTGGCAAGGCACTGAACACAATGCAGCCAGAATTAACTTTCTCAAGATCTTTGAGATACAGCAGAAAAGGAAGCCCTGCCAGAACAACGCAACAAAAGAATTGTGCAAGAACAACTTGGAGATATGAATCCTTTTACAAGATTTCCCCCCTGCAAAGATGCTTCTTTAGGGTGATATCACATGCAAGCTATTAGCCTGAGGATGAGGTTAAACCCACTGTTATTTTACGAGGCATACTTCCTCCAGCTGAATAATATCAAATAGACCCCACAAATGCAAAAAGGCCTTTTTTAGTTCTGATGCAAACAGAAGCAAGTAAGGTTCTTACTACTTTCAGATAAAATGCAATG
Organism: Ibycter americanus; assembly: GCA_035590275.1. Taxonomy (NCBI): domain Eukaryota; kingdom Metazoa; phylum Chordata; class Aves; order Falconiformes; family Falconidae; genus Ibycter; species Ibycter americanus. The sequence goes on from JAVJGI010000040.1 coordinate 3,135,735, forward strand.
AATAGCCATGGAAAAATGTGTCCTCTTGTGGCTGCTATGGCAAAAGCAAATTTCTCCCAGGCAATCTATTTTCATCTAGGGCAGCTCTTGGGCCGTACAGGAAAGCTGTTGCAAGGTGAACCCCAACATGGACAGCCAGTACATCACTCCCAATCTCTTCTTGTGGCGCTCATCCTGCTCCAAGTGACCCTTTGAGGCTTCTCCAAATTCTGTCCCAAACAGGCATATGTTAAGTAACACAAAAACACTGTTCCAAGAAACTGCGTGGGGAAAAGTCATTCCAAGCAACTTCCTGAGACAGATAGGCTCTTCAAAAGCCATTTAGCCAGCATTTTCCTTATTCTTTGAGGTTTGCGTAATAATATTATGGGGAATGTCGTGACTGTACTAATGACTTCCAACAGACTATTTAACAAAAACAAGGGGATCAAGTTTTTGGGGCTCTTTCTGATATGTTCTGGAACTGAACCATGAACCACACCTTTCCTCCTCACAGAAATAAGACAATAAAACCTTTTCATCATTCATAAATGAGACTGGATTTGAGTTGTGGATGACTGACAATAGGCTATTAAGTCTCCTGAGCCATTCTTCTTTGTTTTTTTTTTGGTCCCCCCACTCATTTTTCTCTAGAGAAACTCTGAAGGATGCCCCACATGATCCACTGGAATTTAATCACATAAAAATAAATGGCCAAGTGCAATCTCCATCATTCTAGCTAATTTTTTTTCATTAACATATTGTTAATAATTGGTTTTCTTTTACTGTACATCGTATCGATTATGCATTAGATCTTTATAACAGCAATGGGAATATGGATACCATCTCCTATTATTGAGACATTTAATATAAAAGGATGTCTGGAACAGATTAGCCATGTCAAACTAGCATGAAGCTGAAGCTATTAAAAAAGCACTGTTGTTTAAATTGCCTTATATTAATTATTATTATTTATTAGAGTCTGTACTGGTGCCTTTATCACAATGACAAATTTCATGTAGAAGACTGTCTACCTTGTGGTAACTTGTTCACACAGCCATAGGTAGAACCAAGGTTTAAGCCTTTGACTTGCCTTTCTACCATGATAAATCTATCATAATTTAAATGCAGGTTGAGCTTCCTTCCGCTCACTACAGGCTCAACATGTGTGTTGGTCATTATTATGAAGTAGCTGTGAGCTTCCATCTAGCTGGTCTCCAGGTCATGTGGCTGTATATGAATGCACTCACTTTGAGAGCCATTCCTTTACTCTTTGCTTACAGAATACCTCTGGTGTTTGCTTAACTGTCAGTGTTGTGATTATGCAGATCCAGAGTCCACTGGTGAGTAATAACTGAGCCTAGCTGTTCTGTCCAAATCCCACAGATTAAAACTGCCAAGGTACAGAAGGCATACAGCCTAGAACTTAAATTGTTGGCTGATGCACTTTTACACAATATGAAAGTCAGCCTTAAGCTTCACAACAGTCACCTTTTATGACACTGTCTCATTACCTTTTTTTCTCTTGCACATCTTTTCACATTACTTAACAGTTAGCATTGATTAAATGCATAGTTTAGCTTTATTTAGCAATTGTTGTCTTGAAATCCAAAGGAATTTTGCAGTACTATTACTCACTTGCCATTTTCTTTTTGGGCCTGACCACATTTGCTGTTTTTCTTAAATTGCTCCACTGCAGAATCAGAGGTTTGTAGTGAAAATTCAGTTTTCGTGTAGCATATTTAATCCTTACTGTTAGAGAAAAATCTTTCAAATGTAATTCCTAAAAAATAGTCAAGATAGAAAAAGATCTGAGTATAATTTAGCTCTGTGAATTTTTAACACTTCAGATTGACAACTCTGAAATGAAAGCATTTGATTTTAGCTGCTTCTAAAAAAAGTTCCTGCAGACATAGGTATCTCTGCTTTCACTGAGTTCTATCCCTTTTCAATGTGTCTATGTTCATCTTTCACTAGTTGATCTGTTACTAATGAACTCTCAAGATTTAATGAAATCTCAAGAGCAACGCTCAAGTTGTTCTTAAAATGGTTTAAATTTCAGTTCAGTCCCAAATTCAGGATGCACAACACACCATGGAAAGAATTTTTATAGGATCCATCTCTTCACAAAACATTCTTCAATTAGTGCATAAGCAGAGGGACTTGAACACAAAGACAAATAAGAAAGAGATTTAGAAAAAATTCATTAAAGTGAAGGAGTCAAAGAGCTTTAAAATTTGGTTTACTTCATCTGTCACAAAAAAAGATTGCTTTCTACAAACACTCAGACCAGAAGAAAAAGTATACTTGTGCACGTTCATCTCCTGATCTAAGTCCTTTCCCCAGAACACCAGCTCTCCTCACACTTTGCTCTCTTCTCACCTACAAAATATGTAGGTGATACTGGAAATCAATGGGGATCAGGGGAGAGGAACGGAAAACATTGAGCTATAAGTACCGCCAATTCACCTGGTTAACTGGGCTATGAGTAACTTCGCATCAATTTGGGCTGACTCTTAACTGTGGAGTGGAGAACTGGGTAAGCAGAAATGGGAGGCTGGGTAAGGACACGGCACAGCTACCTTTTCAAGATCAGTCCCAGTCCCAGTCCCACCTCCTTCCTGGAGAAAGGAAGGCAACAGTAGTGGTGCAACAGGAAGAGAAAGCAGCAAGGAGCAAGCAGAGCTATTGACCTATCCCAGCCTACATTTCACCTGCAAGATTCCTTGTCTTAATGATTGGGTACACAGGATTAGACCACACACATCAGTGAAGAAAGAGGAAAATTAATGCCGGGGTAGAAGAACAGATCACCATGACTCCAAATACTTCCAAAAGCACAAATGCTTTTAACACTTATTAAAATGAATCATAATATTTTTCTTTGAGTAAGAGCAAAGAGCAATGCCATAAGTGCTACTTAAAGATACTTTGACTGCACTGAAAATATTTACAGCTTCTGCATTAGTGCGTATATTAATTGTTCTTGTAACTTTACTGTCCTATAAAAGTGTTCAGTACTGATAAAGCCAATGATAGCAGATTGCTTTGAAGTTCTAATTATACACAATCAGAATTAATTTAATAAGCTCAATTTTCAGTAAACATCAAGGAGTTTCCCCATTAAAATGAAGTCTCTTTCAAGTAGGTAAGGGTGGAGAAACAGGAGCTGCAACATCATTGATCACTGCTTACATGTCAGATCTTAATGCTTTTCTTCCTCAACCAACTGGTCCAAGTCCACTTCCCTCTAACAGACCACAACATTCAGCCATTATTTCTTCCCACCACTGCTGCAGCCACTCCAGTCTTCCAGCACCACTTCCACTTTCTCCACTGACATCTGCTAGTTCTGCAGTAACTTCCCAAAACCGTATACCATATAGTTTCTCCTGTAGAGGAAAGAGTGAGTATTTTCCCAGGAAAATATTTTATGCACTGATGTTTCCCTTCATTCCTTCCAAGCAACATGAACCTGCTGGCTTCTATACCTTAAAATTATTGAAGATCAACACAAGCTTTACTGTCCCAGCAAAAGAACATGAGATATGTCTCAAATGATCCTCAGTTTATCTGCCCTAATGTTCCATCATGATGTTTGTAATCTGTTCTCAGATAGCACTGTGACAAATAGCACTACATAGGGCTCTAATTCCAGATTTATGCTAATAAAAACAAGAGTGGTAATAGTATCTAGGGTTTTCCTATTGGCTGTGATTGTGCTGGGGTACAAATGATGCCTGGAGACTGTGCAGAAGGGGATGGGAATTTTATTTTCTTCTTACAGATGATTCACAACATCTTCTTTTGCCTTTAGGATTGCTCCCCTCTAGTGATAGCAGAGATAAGCGTAGCCCATTTCCTTTATGGCAACCATTTAGTGACACATAAGTGCTAGTTGATTTACCCAAAGAAGGACAGCAAATGCAAAACAAGTAACAGCACAGAAAGTGAATAAACAAGCACAATCCATGGGTCTCATCCTTCACAAGCTGAGCAGTTTGTTGGTATGGTATACAACAATGGAAGATCTCCATCTGCAGGAAAAAAACACCAACCACTATCTGAAGAGCATACTGATGTCCACCTCACTTTGTGGGGGGCAAGTTCTGTGCAAGTCATTTTTAGATTCAGTGGCTGAGATACGGTTAGCTTCATGGTCTCAGTGTGAGCGAGATTTCACTTTCATTGGAGATATTTTGACATACTGTAGCACTTCAGATACATTGCAGAACAATAGTCCCATCATGACTATATACAGGATTTCTTTATGACAAGAGGACTCTATATTCATTCCCCAAATCCTTCTACAGCATGTTGGCTGACTGGATTCACATTTTAAGACACACCAACTGTTTAAATATACACAGTGTAGATATACTAATACAATTAAAAGCCTAAACCTTTCTAGTACCAATCTAAGGAAAAACTCATATTGCTCCAAGAAGCCAAAACTGGCCCAAGGGATTGTTGCAAAAGAACTCATTTATCTTCCCTGGCTAAAGAGAGAGGTTGTGTGGATAGCTCAGATCTTGATCACAACAAGGTAAACATTTAAAAAACAAACAAACAAACAAAAAAACCACCAAAAAAATCAAGCAGAATTAATCCCATCTTCTGGCTCTCTATCTGTCACACTCACGATTTACATGCTTTGCATGAAACAGCTTCTTGTGTCAAGCAAGGACCTGCCTTTGAGGAGAATCTCTCAGAGTTCATGAGTTAATCTGTGATTGCAAAGTGCAACAGAAAGTGACTATACTAGAGACTTTTTTTTTTTTTAATATAAACACCTACTTACCCAGATTATTTGTAATATTTTGCCTTCTGTAGCACTTCGCATCTCAGCATGGCAGAATGCTTTGCAAACGTTTGATTAAGCCTGAAGATGTCCCACCAAAGTTGGCAGGTAGGCATTTTATAATGACATCAGATACTGAAAATTACTTACATGCACAGACACACAAAAATCGATTGTTAGATTAGGGGCAGAAGTGGGACCACAATATGGAAATTTCATTGCCACTTCTCGAGCCTGACTACCTAAGGACTGTCTGACTTTGGAGGGCCTTGGGTGGGCAGTGCTATGTCAGGCAGCAGTAAATCTGACAGCTAGACAGGAAGATGAAACAGAGTGCATTATGGCAATCTTCCCAGAATTTCAAGTGACAGAAGTCAGAGTGTCTAGCCTTTGGCTTCATTCACCAATGGACAGAAGTGTATAAGATTATTCTCCATCTCGGAAGAAGCTATGGACAACCACAGTGCCCAAGTGCAGTGTGTTCTGTTCTGGCATCCAGAATGACATCCCAAAACAGAACAGCAAGGTCAAATCCTTGCCCACATGAGCTGGCAGAGTTGGCTGTGTAGCTGCAAGCTGGTACATTACATGCACTTCTCAGACTTCCCCTGGGCTGCCATAATCTATGGCCACAGCACCTGTCTCACTAAATTACAGAGATATGTGCATTCTCAGACAACAGGAATGAGGAAATAAAAGCAGGGAAGCTGACACTGAGATCATACATATGCTCTATAGTGAGGTCTCAGCCCACTGGTTAATGAAATCAAAGCTCATCTACGGATTTATCCACAAGTCCCATTCATCATAAGCTTTGTGTCTAAAGCTAGCTCTTAAAATACTACCTGAATTGATCTTTTTTCTTCTTGTCCAGAAGATTTCTGGTAACCCACCGGCTTGCAGAGGTGGCTTAAGAGAGCTACAGGACTTGTGTCTGCTCATAGTGGGTTTCTGAACATCTTTGGCTGATACCTTTAATTTTTGCTTCCCGTATCCCAGTGACATGAAGTCAGAGCTGGCAATATGGTAGATGGCAGTTTCCTGCTCACTGCCTAAGAGACTTAGCTCTGAATCCCAGCCCAGGCCAGACTTCTTCAGTCATATGAGCCAAGTCACTTCTCTATCACATACTATGGCACCCAAGCTTTAAAAATGTGGCAACAGAACTTCCCTGCCTTGTAGACATGCTCTGAAGTAGGGCATACATTAAATTAAGAACATTTTGCACAGGTACTGATGAGCTAAATGTTACCTAAATGCTGTATTTAGATAAATAAAGAACTCTGAGTGTGAGGCAATCCTTTCATTGCCATGGTCTTAATTCCTCCATTTCAGCTTTTCTATCTAACAAGGCATGCAGCAGTATCTGAGGAGAGGTCAGATGTTCAGGGCTCTTTGTGTACCTTCCGCACTGCTGTGCTGGTACAGACTGCTTAAGCATCTTACTCATTTCTTTCATTTATCCCTTTTTTTTCCATAAGCCTTGATTGAGTAACAGCACAGGGAACAAGTCCAAAGGACAGGGAGGAAAGGAACACCTGCCAGACAAATATAACTGGTATATATGCACCCATCTGAGCCAAGCAGAGTGGGCAATTAACTAAAACATTTAATCCATCTCTTCCAAGCTCTCTGTATGCAAATGCAATTGGTAATTCTAGTCAATCACTACATACAATAGATTTAAAGATCTCTTAAAGAAAGAGATTACTGCAGGATTTTATACATCTTAAGGGTTTTTTATCACTGCTTGTAGAGGAATGTTGTTAGGGGCTATGAAATAGCTCTACCTATTCTACAGGCACACTCTGCATTAGTAGGATGAACTGCAAGTAATTTTGCTAATGCACTGCATTTGGAGAAGACCAACAAAAGCCAGGTAAAAAGCCACAAGAAGTAGCTTTTCTGTCACTTCTTAAAAGCTCCAGTCTGCTTCATCATGTCCATATTTTACAAATGTGTATGCTGGCATTTCCAAGTAAGATTTATGGTGTCTTGCTAAATGCAGAAGATTACTTAAAATAACCATCAAGCACTTAGCCTAGCCCAGCTTTCCTGAGACCTAGAGGCTTTTTAGTGGGACTAAGCACCTACAACACATTTGAATTTCGAAGTATTTAAAATCAGGATACCTTTTTCAATAGAATCATGTCAAAGGCCTTAAATAACCTGCCTAGGATCTTGCACTGAGACCATAACCAGTCCTTTTCTTTTACTGCATACCTGATTCTAATTTTTTCAATGGCCTTGGGAAAACCACGGCCTGAACACACATGTCACTGATCAGCAAAGCAGCAACTGAAACACTGTCTGCTGGAAATACCTGCATATACCACCACCAAAAAAAAAAAAAAAAAAAGAAACAAAGGCATAAAGAGTATTTTAGAAAGATTTTACATCCTACTACTAGAACACATAGTACTTTTGACTTTGGTTAGTCTTGAGAAGCAATGCAGGGACCCATACTCTGCAGGAGCTCTCAGCACAGCAGACTACAAAACACTTGCAAGCAAGGACAGATATCAGATAGTTCTCTTCCTACCTCATTGCATTTCTTGAAGCTGAACACTGATATAAAGACGAATAGGATGGATCCGTTCAGCAGAACACAATGTTCTCTAGGAATTTTTCCCATGAAATGTAAATTAACAGGTATCCACTGACCTAAGCTGGGACCAGAAGAGAAGCCAAGATGCTCTACAAAAGTAAGCACCGTGACAGTTTAGAGCAGACTTTCCTTCCCTTGGATGCGAGCTTCTCAAGGAATTTGGGGCCATTTCAGACTTGGGGGAAACTATATGTGGGAATACCAGCAGCAGGTCCCAGAAGACTTAAGACCAATTTGTAGTTCTTGGGAGATTCACAGTTCACTTTTGCAGATCAAAAAGATTCAAGAATGGCAGGGTCTTCCTAGATCCATATGTTAAGGATGATGTTTTCCTCAGCATATCCAATGCATCCAGCACCCTGATGAAACTAAGAAAGAACCACAGGAAGACTCACAATATGTATCATCCCTTTAGCAGGCAAATTTGCCCTGATTTCCAACAGCAGCTCTGGCTAGTAGAGCTTTGGGTGTTACTCCAACTGCAGCAATCACTACCAACCAACGCAGTACCTAGCCTCCCCTTTACATCTGCACACCACGCATGTTCTGAGCTGATGTTGTAGAGCTGCTATGTCTCATCATTCAAGTGTCTCATCACTTGTCTCAAGACAAGTTTTGGCTTTCTACATGGAGGTACCAGAGACCAGGTGGTCCTGCAATGGTTCTGAGCCCCACCATGTAATTTTCCCCAGGGCAAGTAGGGGCTATCCTGTTCTGCTGCTTTGCCAATGAGGCACCCCAGACTCTATCTGTTCAGAGACTCAGGACCACCCGTTGGGTGGGAGATAATGTGTCTGGGGTGCTGGGGTGATCAAAAGGAGAACTAAAGCATTTGGGGAGATGTTTGAAAGAGAAGTCTAGGAAAAAAAAGGAAGGGAAAAGGGAAAAGCCTTTGGGCATTGGGGAACCTCTTGTCTCCCTACAATCAGTTGGGGTTTTACTGGTTTTCCAACCCCTGCCCACCCCCCCAATCTTTTAACATGGAAGAAAACATCATTCAGAAGGAGAAAGCAAAGATATTTTTCACCAAGCAGCTAAAATCCAAAGTGCAACCCCCTTGCTCCCTGAAACAAGGGGGTGTGGGAGTGTCTTATCTCAGAGTCCTGAGATTAATTGACTTGGAAAGGTGTTATGAGAAAGTGTAGTGACAACTTACTATCACCCAGTGACATTTTGATTTTCCTCTGCCTGAGGACAGAAAAAAAAAAGAAAGAAGAAAAAAAAAGAAATAAGGCAGTCATAGGGACAAACAGTCCTTTCAGGACATCAGCCTGAAATAGGTTTCACGTAATCTTTATGTCCTGCAAAGGTGAAATACATCTGAAGGACAGCAGACAGGACACAGCAATCCAGACTGTCACAGGTCCATTTTGTTTCTACATTGTCTGTCTGAAATAGCCTTGTGCAGGCTTCATGTCATTTGTCAGCTCCACCTACACATGTCTCCTGGGGAAGGGCCTGGATAGAGATTTGCATCCCTGCAAATTCTTCCTATCTGTCTGATACCAGCAGCATCTGGTAACCTCCGTGGTTTCATGCAGAAGGGAGACTGACAGGCAGGGCAGTGAGAGGCAAGAGCATCATGAAGGTCTGGGAGCATACAAGGCTGGGGCAGAGAAAGCAAAGGATGAAGTGAGGAAGGATTCATGAATTCCCAAAGAGGAAGGCTGGGATGGATGTCAGGGCAAACTCAAGCTGAGGGTGGTTGGAAGGTTGAGAGACAAGTCAGAGAAGAAATCATGTTTGGAAGCTGCTTGCGACAGTTATATGTTGATTTTCTCTTAAACCTTTTTAGGTGGGCAGCCGCCTGAGGCCAACCCTGCAGACACCAGGAGTAATACCCATTCTGCTGCACAACTGCAGGGTAAACGCCATTTCAAGGAGAGGCTGGTATCTGTGTGCATTTAACACCACTGGCCCTAGAGGTCTGAAGCTTTCCTAACACTAGGCACTGCGCTAGGCAATTTTATCTCTGTATTGCAAGTCTTTGAGAACAGAGAAAGCCTAACACACAAACCATTTTGCAACTAAATGCATTCAAATTTGTCATTTCCAATGTTAGCTGGGGATCTTTTGGTACCCAGTACTGAATGTGGACTCATCACAGAGGGAAATAATGGTGCTATTCAGGTTTTATCTCAGACATCACATACACAGCTACTAGATGGCTCTTCTCCAGGCTCCGGTGCGGTCAGTGCCACGTGACAGACCAAACAGTAAACCAGGTCTCTGGCGACAGCAGCACAGATTTCTTCCTTCATAAAACTGAAGCCTTTCTGTACACTTTTCTGAGCCTGGCCATAAATCCCTCTTCACACTGATTTATTGCACTGTGCCCTGTGAATTCACATGAAGACAGCTTCATAAAAGAACATGCAACCACCCTTATGCTCTGCAATGGCATAAAAAAGATTTACTGTAAACAAGAATGAGGACCGAAGGGGTATCACCAGTGGGAAGTCTGGTCCTGTGACTAAATTAATGCAATGACAGCCACTCTGAAATTTGTCTTTTCTAGCAAAATGATGAGGTATCCTGAAAGTCTCCATGACAACAGAGCCCAGCCTTGTGTTACAAGATGTTTATGCAAGAAAACATCTGAAAGTACAGTGCCTGTGGAAAGCCTTCCAACAACAAAAAAAAAATCCCACAGGGTTTCAGCTGCTTCCCCCACCTTATTCAGATTATTTTCCACGTGTTTGTTTCTTTCTATTCTCAAACTTCAGATAAAAAGGAATTCTATATAGTCTTCCAATTATGTCACTGCTTATTATTTTCAATTACAAAGACATGCACAGAAACGTTGAATAACATGGAAACCTGACACATTTTTCTCTGGTCACAGTACTAAAACCTTGTGGTTTAACACATTTTTGTGTTTCCAGAAGAGCTGTGTTGGTCGTTCATCACCGTAACAGTGAACAGCAGTGCCAAACATCAAAAACACTGTTCTCCACAATGTCTGTGATCCAAAATACAAACTATGAAATTTAGATAGAATATGCTTTAATACAAGATTCTTCTATGGCAAAAGAGGACATGCTTTTACATCAGACAGGTTCTCACCCATGGTGGAATCCAGCTGTCTAAATGGAGATGTCTGGTGCTGTTTAAGATTCCCCAGGCTTTCCTGCTAGCCTCCAGCTGCTACCCCAGAAGAGACCAGGGCTCCTACAGGTCTTGTGTCACATCTCTCAGCTCTTTGTGAATAACTCAGACACCAGAGCATTTAACACCCAAGTTAGGGCTCTCAGAGCAACTGATATCCGGCACTATCAGAGTCCAGTAATTCTTCAGATACCAGGATTTTATCCCATAAATCTTACCTATCACATATGCAGAGAAAAAACACTGTCATGAAAAAAAGTAATCAAGTGCTTAGTTTAGACCCCATCTCTAGGAAAAGCCTAGACCTTTCTATTTTTGGGGTCCAATCACTGATTTCAGTGTTACTGTGAAGTTGCAGAAGGTCTGAAACAAGTGCAAAAATTGGGGCCTCAGAGCAGCCCCCTTACCTACAGGCTGGCTGAGTTTCCCAGCAAAGCTTTCCACTAGGATCACAGAAACACAGGTGGAGCAGAATATTAAAAGATGTCTTATTAAGTTAACATGGCTGGAGAATTAGCCTGCAAACAAATAAGCCAGGCAGGGATTATATAAGCTTTAATACAACCTTTTATTACAGCTGAGTCGTCCCTAATTAAACTAACTATGGAAAATAGTATTTAATGAATCTCCTTCTCTGGAGACATTCAAAACCCGCCTGGATGTGACTCTGTGCAATCTGCTGTAGGTGAAACTGCTTTAGCAGGAGGGTTGGACTAGGTGACCTCCAGAGGGCCCTTCCAACCTCGACCGTTCGGTGATTCTGTAAATAGCTACCAGCAGGAGAGACGTCAGAGCTAAAGAATACCTACCAGGGAAGACCTGATCTCCAGAAGATAGCTAAAAGGAGCAAAGCAAGATCAGAACTGCTAGAGTGCCCCAGCCCACCCCACTAATGGACATCCCAAAGGGGAAATGCACAAACACACAGGAGAACACCCACAACCTTCTACCTTCCCTTACTAGCTCTTACCATGCACCTTAATCTCTGGTAAGTTCAGTGGAGTATAACATCACTATACATTCAAAACATCCATCAGTTCAAATGTCCTTTGAAGTCTCTCCTTTCACACAGTACATTTCACTGTGATTAAAGCGCTGCTAACACTCCGGCAAGTTCTACCTGGCATTGCCTTTGATTAGAAGGGTGTGTGCAGTATCCTGCCAAGTCCAGGAAACAACAGCGACGCACCTTGAAGGGTCTGTGAAAAAAAGTCACCTGAGCTTATGACAGAGGGGAGGTCACCCAGGATGAGAGAACCACTAAACTCCAGTCAAGCCAGCTAAATGGCATGCAAAGCTCTGCAGAGGCCAAGACTTCAGGTGAGTCAAACAGGATGTAAAGTTTAGTCATCCTGCTCCAGGGGCAGGTAGGCAGGTAGGTGCTTTCCTTGGGAGCAGGGCTGGTCATCTTACTTTTGTGGAACACCCCTCCACAATAAAAACACAGTATTTTAGTGGTCTGTTATAGATTCCACCCATCCCTCTGCCTGTGTCCTGTTACTTGGTGAACACTGCTGAGACAACCAGCCTGTACAGCAATCAATGTGGCTGTCCACCACCTTCTGTTCCTTCTGAAAATGTTTCTGCCTTTTTTTCAGGACAATGTGCCAGATGGTTCTCCCAGCATCACTCCAGGGAATTCAAATAAGCCACAAAAAAAAACCTCAAAACAAAACAAAAAAACCCCACCCCAAAACCAAAAAAACAAACCCCAACAACAACAATCACCAAAACAAACAACCCACACCTTCACAGACACCCATGCCTGTATGTTTAGTCTTTCCTTAGGTCTTCAGTAGTTCTCCTCCACATGCTGACAACTAGTAATCTGCTTGAAAGACTTCCTCTCCTTCAGCCCCCCTTGGTAGTGTTCAACAAACAAAGAGTTGGTGAACAGCTGATTTCATTCCATTTTAGCTGGTCTGCAATGCTGTCCCACAAAACTTTCTGCACTAGGAGCACACATTGTAGTTGCACCCTGGAGGAACCACTGAAAGGTACAATGTCCTCTGTCACTTACTGCTTTCCAAATAGATAACTCCTTCACTGCTGACTATCCTTTCCCAATGGGTTGTAGAGCTCAACAGTGATTTTATCTTAGACCTTTTATTTCCAGCTTGTTCTCAATTTTTTCCCCTCTTTTTTTAAAAGAACACATTTTTGAATTTTCTCATCCCTAACAGTCAAACTCACCTGAGGAGCTGAACCTATTAATTGACCCACACCAATCAATCCAAAGTGGAGAAGATTGCATCGCGTTTTAAGATCAGTGTAACTACAACAATCTACCACTACAGCAATCCTCTTCTCCCAGCTACTCCCTGGAATAGCTTCTGCTGCTCTAGAAGCAGCAGATATATAGATGGTTTACCCAGGGGGAAAAAGAAAAAAAAAAAGTAGCTTCATTTCATTTGTACGATTAACATAATACAACTGTGTACAAGTCCACAACTTACAGGAGAACTTTACGTAAGCCACTGAGCTGGAAAGTCAAGTTGGGGATAAGCAAATAAACAAACAGATTACTCTTTTCGTTCTGTTTGAATAATTTGTTTCAACAAGGTTTTTATTACATCACACTTCATTATGGCTACTAATATACCAAGATCCTCAAGGAAAGCTCAGAGACAAGCATCCCAATTTTCCCATGCAACATAGAAGAAATAATTTTTTGGAGGCTCCATGCAACATGGATTTTCCTTATTTTATCAGTAATTATCTTAAGCTGTTATTTTTCCCTTAACCAGATAACAAAACCAATATAATGGTGAGAACAGAACGCCATCATCATGGGGAAGACAATACTATTAATGAAGCTACAGATTATACGGCATTTCACCTCCTTTACAGTCAGTTTTTGACAGCTGATCTTGACACCTCATTCAAACAGGAGTCTTCAATACATTTCAATTACAGGAAGAAAATAACCAAAATTTTGCACAATAATGAACTAATGTCAAGACTGACAGACAGCTAGGAGATTTGAAATGTCTCTCTGCACAGAGAACAACTATTGATCTGCAACATCTATTTCCAATCCTTAGTTTACCCCTTTATCCTATTCCAATGCAAAATAACTTTTTCTTTCTTTCTAAATCTGGTTTTCTCTATTTTCATTCTTAGTTCAAATAACTTACCAGTTTCAGTGAGCTTGCTCTTCTGGGTGGTGTCTTTTTAAAATAAAGATACATGTCTTAGAAGGCAGAGTGTTTATAGGAGAAGCTCCACCACAGTCTAGATTATGTTAAGTGGTGGGAAGGACTAAGATCCCAAACATGTGCATACATATTCATGTACACCCACAGCATCACTGGCAGCATTAGATGAGCTTGCCCTGCTGCAAGTGATGGCTCATGTCAAAGTGTACAGTTTATACATACAATATTGAAGCTTGGTTTTGTTTTGTTTCTTCTTCTGAAAGCGTGTTGGCACAAGAAGCAACAATCCCTTTAGAGACATATACATTTAATACGCTAGTGTTTGCAAAAGCAGAACAATGGAGGTAGTAGCTGAATAAAATTTTACTTGAGTGATGCAAGTAACTGCATTTTGTGATAATGAGACACCACTATAGCATAGAGTTGACCATGATGCTTGTCAGCCTGAGCTAGACCTGGGAAAATGCATTCAAGTGATTATTTTTTCCCCTCTTTCTTTTATCTGGAAAAGAACTATTTTCTTTTCAGTTTATATTTCAGGCCTGATGTTTGAGAAACTAAGAGTCTAACAACTGAAGTTGGAGTTATAAGTGATTAATTCCTCGGGGGGGGGGGCGGGGCAGGGGAAGCAACAAGCAACACAGCAGGCTTTTTGTATCTTTTACAATATTTTGTGCATTTTCACTTGCACTGTGCAGCTGTAGTGGGGAATAAAACAAACATAAGTTTTGCTTGTTGCACCTGAATATGGAGAGCTGCTGCGAGTCTTTCCTAAAATCAAAGGAATGTGCTCCTTTTGGCCAGCTGAAGTCCTTTCCAACTCAGAAATCTTCTTTTTATGGATAAAAATAGCACTGTGGTGACAGAGCTTTGTCCAGCTCTTCTCTCCAGCCCTGAAAAAAGACAGCACCTGGCAAGAACCTGCTGGTGTTAATGAGGTGATGTGCAAACATCGATGGTATCAGCTGCTCCGTTCCTCTGCAATGTGACTTTTCCTGATGCACCTTCTTGCCCTCTATGCATATAACCACAGAACCGCCACATGTAAGGACTTGCCATTTGTTCTATTTCTCCTGCATTTTTCGATCTCAGGTGCTGAGCTTTTCCTTTCTGCTCCCTGCTGTGAGGGCAGGTCATATTTCCAAAGAATCACATTTCAAACTTTTTTTTTTTTTTAAATCCTTTAACTCTTCTTTCTATTTTTACTCCTGAAACAATTTCCAAGTGTTCCTGTCCCTTCCCCATTATCCCAGTCCTAGCTTTTCAAGTTTAAGTCACATAGAAGCAGATTGGTTTTGGTTTATTTTTTCCAGAAGCAGATGGACAGACACCCAGGTTGAACCAATTAATTTTTATCTCCCTGCATGATGTTATTTCTTCTTTATTATCCTCTTTTGGGTCATTTCAGAGGAGTTTACCTATGCAGACTTTCACTGTCTAAAAAAAATAAAATCCTTCCACCTTCAACATTTATTTACTGAAGTCTGTTATTATTTAGGTTGAATACCTCTGTTCCCTCTGTGGTACTACCTTTCTTTTCTTTCAAGTATATTTATAGGCAGTTATCTCTACTTGGATTTCATTAAGCAAGGTCTCAGATTCCCAATTATCTTAGCATATCTGCGCATCCTATCCTTAATATCTACATAACTGAGGGCTGAAGGATGGCTCTTTATCTTACATAAGACCCAGAAAGAGCATGGAAGAGCCCTCCTGTTTTAGGGAGAGCAGCCGTGCATGTCTCTATCTCATGTTTCTGATGCCTCAGCAGGCACAGCCCAGACTCACAACACTTCCTTTCAAAGGAAAGTGCATCAGTAATGCTCTGTATCCCATAACTGCAGGACTATGGTTATTCCACTATCCAACAGTCCCAAATTAGCTGTGACTACTCACCACTCCAGCAAAGAGCAGCATCTTTTTATTTGGAATACACCTACGCAGTTTCAAACCTTCACCTACATAACAGAAGAGCTTGAATGAGGTGATGGATCTTACACCTGCTTTAAAAGTAATTCCTGGGTCATGGGCTTTAGTTAAGGGGTTTCCAGTCATATGGGAGCAGAGTCAGGAAGGAGGGAAAGAGTTAAATCATTTGACCTAGTTAAATTGTTTTTTGGTTGGTTTGGGGGGTTTGGTGGAGTACTGCTATGGAGTGGAGGTCTGTGTCAGAGAAGGTCACCACACACATTAACAAATAACCAGGAAACTTACATGCCTGCACTTTGAGAAGTCTGAAGTATAGCAGTTTGTAGTGAACAGATTAGGCAAGATGAATTGAGCAGCAAAAGTCAACATCTAAATAAGCAGAGAATATCAGCCTCAGTGTTGCTATAAGCCAGCATGCTTATATCCCTTTCAATTTAATGACCCAGATGAGTGAGAAACATGGAGATAATAAAGTAAAGTAGCATTCAACTATGTGTAGTAACTCACTGCTGAATGTACTATTATCAAGAGTTGCTGTTCATGGGAAAAATTTTCCAAGTGCGAGTGATCTATTTTTCATAGGACATTGTAGACTACTCTAAATTCTAACCTCAGAAGGCTACAATTATGTATTTTAGAAAGCAGATGGCTAGGACAGGATGTGGTAAAAGAATATAAGATAATAAATGCTCTGAAGAAGATTCTTTCTCATGAGTCCAGATAGGTGTTCAAAGAAATTAAGAGGTGAGGAATGAAAGGCACATTAAAGGAATGTCATTTCTAACTCACCATGTGATTAAACTGCAATTAATTGCTATAGGATGGGGATGAGGCTGAAAAATAGCAGAATTCTAAATGGGATAGAACATCTACATAGATATCAGGAGTACCCACACTTATTTTTATTTATGATTAATATTTTTAATTAAAATAATTCACGCTATCAAAATATTAAGGAAGGATGTTAAATCTCATGCTGCAGGGCTTAAGAGACTCTCCAAATATTAAGAGCTCTGGATGAGTCCCAGCTTGCAGAGCTGATTATTCACATCTTCCAATTGTTAATCCTGACACTTCTATCCTACCCCATGGCTTCAAATGAATGGGGTTGAGCCTCTGCTTCTCTAGGGGTAATTGGAATTTCTCAGGCCTAAACCAATCTGTGCTTGTGCCCAGAGCATCCAAGAACTCCAGATGCTGGAGGACACAGTGACATATTTCTACTTATTACTTCAAAACATATCTCCATGAGCAATTGTATATGACTACTTAACAACCCAAAGTACAGAGTAGAAGATAAATTATATTCAGTTATCTTCTGTTGTCCACTCTGATATAATAACTTCTAGCTTCTCTCTAAAACTTAGCACCTTCCTGGTTTTCCATTAACTTGCTACTGACTTGGTGAAAAAAAAAAAAAAAAATTTCAGAGTGGCTTACCATGGAGACATTATTGTATACAGAAATAAAGTGTGACATATGGGAACCAAGGGCTTAAAGCAGATATATTATCTTTTACTGGATCAGTTCATGGGAACTCCAGAAATAGTTTCCATCTCACGTGTCTTTGACCTGCTGATGCGAACTTAAATGTACTCTTCATATCCTCAGTTAAATGCTGAGGCTAATGACTTTAACATTCAGATCAATAATCCCCTGAAACAGATTAAAGCAAATTTAGGGCAGAGCAAACTGTAATGTACTAAAATCCCTGGGGACCCATCCTGTATCTCTTCAAAACAGTTACAGCACAAAAATTGTAAAGCCTGCCTTGATCATGCTTCTCTGCCAGCATGGTCCAGTCTTATTTTGAAGACACTGCTTCCAGGGATGACAGAATAAGCCTCCTCCCTCTTTAATTTGATTGCTTAGGGTGCCAATTAGCACAGGTTGATAGTAACTCCAGCATGATGAGAAATCAATTGTATGCCCAAAGGTAGAGCTGAAAACTCATTTCCTGTTAGGAGGAAAGAATTCATGCAGCTAGGTTACTGCAAAAATTAGAAACCCAAGTGAAACGCACAAACCTGAATGCAGATAACTGTAGTTCTTAAACTTGAAGTGGATTCTTTTTCTAGCTGTTATTAAACTTTATAAAGTTCAAATTTTAAAATAAAGTTGTACGTTTCATTGATAGGTCTGGTTGGTTAGCTTTGTCAGATTTCAGTCAATTCTCCTGCATATCTAGTGGGTCCGAGTCTACAGCAGAAGCAACAGAGAAATAAAATCATATATATCACTGACATTGCAGCATAGGGGAGTGTAGCATGTTACACTGCAGAAATAAAAATGGGAGGCTTTTCCCCCAGCCCAGTGACCTTCAGATCACACATGGCTTCCTTTTGTTTATCTTTTTTTCTTTTTAAGAATGTCCCCTGCAGTTGATTCACCTTCCATAAGTTAGACAGGATCCATCTTGGCATCTGCTTTGCAGTGTGGATCTCAGATGTCTTTTGACTTTCTTTTCAGAGGAAATCAAGAGTTCAAATCCAAAGTAGGCCAGGATGCCTTTATGTGATCTGCAGCTGTGGTCCATGGCCCTCAGAGGAAAGCAGACCCTTCACATCTATTGACTGTTTTGTGGATCTGGGTTAGAGACCTCAGTGGCTATAGATCAGAGATGGTGATCTGTGATCACCTTTTTGATGGCTCTAAGGTATGCCTAACCAGGCCCATAATTAATTAGAAGCTGTTGTTAGGCTTATCAAGCTGTATTTTCTGATAATTAATTCCCTTCTACTGCAGAAGTTCAAGGTAACAAAATGCACGTGTATCAGAGCAACTACTTATACACAACAAACCTCCTGTAGACTCATCTAAAGGCAACATTGATTTGATCTTCCCTGATGTTCACAGAGTGCTGGGTTGCACTGAATGGCCCACATGTTTTCTCCCACCTAACTACATATTCCTGTATTTTGTTAGATGTAAGATACATTTAATTCCCATCAATATGCACAGTGCTTGCATGTGCTCTTCTGTGAGTCAACAGCACTTCAGGATGAAAGCTCTCAAAACTGGGAGCTGCAAAATCCTTTTTTAGCTCCTGTTTTATCCATGATGCACCAGAAATAACAGTAGTTGTTCCAGGCAGTTAACTTGCTGCATACAGTGTACATATTTTTGCTTTGAGAGGTCAGAGCAGCCAAGAGTCTAGATCATATCTAAGCTAGGGAGGACCCATAACGTAGCAATTCCTCTTCCAGTATCACCAAAGAGATTTGCATGGGGAAAGCATAAGGGAAACATAAACAATCCATAACTGTATTTTCTGTACCCAGACTCCTTACAAAACGCAGCTAGAGCAGCCACAGCTATGTCTTTCATCCAAAAATTCAATTAATAAACTACTCATGATCACATGGTGAACTGTCCAGATCATTTCCCTCACCCTGCTTGTATTGATCTTAATCCACATCTCCTCTCTTCAATCTTCCCAAAGGGCTTTGTTCTGTGAAATACTAAGAGCAATTTTGAAACTAGTGTGCACCTCATGTTGAAGTTGGACTATTTGGGGATTGAGCATCTAAAAAGGTTTATGTGAACCCAGTGACTACAGAGAACTTCCCCCTGCCTGCCCCCAACATTTCACTAATTGATATTTCCTCCCTTGGGTGCTCAGTGAAGCAAAGACTGAAAAAGTTTTCCCTTTTTTGTCCCAAGGGAAGATCTATCCTTAAGCAAAACAATCACACTCACGCTCTCTCTCCTAGCCTAAAGAATATATCACTATTTAAATCAAACTGAAATCACTTCAATAAACTAGAGGAGGGGAGCTACTCCCTAGTGCTTTTGTGAATGTCCTCAAACCAAGTGTTTAAGGTCTTTGTCTTAGATTTGCAGTTGCAGTTCCATGTTTCCTTTAGGCAGAAGGAGTTAAATCTTCCAAACCTCCATGAGTGCTCTAACTACTGATCTGTTGGATGAAAGGGTGCCATAATATCTTTCTGGGTCCTGCTCCAGGCCAGATATGTAAGGGATGCTCCAAGTCTTTCTACCACACTGACAGGTACAGGTAGATGATCACCATGAGAGACTGTTGATCTGGATAGACATATGAGCAAATCAAGTTTTCCAAAACAGAGGCATTTCTAAACACATTCAAAAGCAGAGTGGTGAGTATCTGAGGAATTTATCTCTGGAAGCTCAGTGTCTGCAACCTTGGTACTTCCAGAATAAGGCAGTTGAGCAGAGATTTACCAAGCAGCCACACCAAAGCAAGCCTTACTTACCAAAGTTGTCTGTCCCCTTGTCTATTCATCACTGGTTTTCCAGAGCTGGTCCCTCTGCCTATATGACTTATTTCAAGCAGCCATATGATGTTAACAGGAATAGGTCTCTGTACTAGTTGAGTTATATCTGAAGAGAGTGAATTTATTGCTCTGTCATTCCTAATTGCTCTTATTAAAAGCACTTTGTGCTACTCCCCATTTGATGTGGTGTTTACTGGCTAGTTACTTATTACATGTGACTGTCCTGTGAAAGCAGGAATGAAAGCAACTTCTCAGCTGTGCACCAGAAAAGCTGGATATGGTGTTAGGAAGCATGCTTTATCAAGGTTTTATCCCACAAGGCTAATTATCATTCATTTTTCAGAATTATCCCAGCTAGACTCATGATCTTATGTTGATCAGATCATTCTTTCCATCCTACCTCTGCCACAGAACTGCGCTCAGCTGGTTGTTATTTAGGGTTGTTGTCTTGTAATTTCAGCCAAGATAGAAATTTCTCCCTTCTATATATTCTAAATCCTTTCTTTAACAAAACGCTCTGAAATGGTATTTTCCCTACTTGGCTGTGCACACAGATAAAACCCTCTCCTCTGCTGATCTTCTTTCTGCTCTTTGGCTACCATAGCTTGCCTTTTGCTCATTCACCCAGCTGCAGCAAAGCTTGGCATGTCACTCTCAGTGAGCTCCCTTTGATCATTTCATCTTCCTCTACACATCAGAAACAAGCTCCTTTAAGCAAATTTATAATTTATCCCCCACCCCAATTAGCTGACTCATTAGCACCTCAAAACAAAACCAATTTCTGCCATCCTTCCACCAGCCTTAACACTAAGGGATTAAATGAAACAGACTATTGCTCCCAGCTTTCCTCAAGTGATGACATCCACCTCTTGTTCTGACATGAAGTCAGGATGCTGCCAGAGTAGGGACCCAGCTCTACAAAGTGCCTACTGGGAATCTGCTGCTCCTCACCTGTGCTATGCCCAGGTGCCCTCACATTCCTCTGCCATGTCCCATTTAAAATCACCCCACATGCCACTGGTTCTTGACCCATGCAGATACCTGCAGAGCTGTAGTAACACAGGGGTTCATAATCATTATTTGTCTAACTCACCTAGTATCACCATGCATCAAGCCAAATAGATAAAGCAAAATGTTTCATTTGAAAGACATGCAATCTTATTACCAAATCTTTGTAAGTTGCTCCAGTGGCTCTGTTTGCATTAGGAAACACATGATTTTAAGAACCTGACAATGTATATGCATGTTATGTGAGCTGCCTGTATATCAAGGGTGAAACGAACGAACTTCACCTTCTTTATCAGATGCATATTTTCAGTTCACAGCAGATGTCCTTATATCTGGGATTACTAAGTGAACTCGTCAAAGCCAATACATTTGCCAGCCAGACACACGCAGTGGTTTCAGTTAAATATCTGGAATCTAGCAGTATGAATGTGGACTTTTAAGCAAGTCATTAATTTTTATAGTTGGCAATGAGATTTCAGCATATAAATTTCTGTAAATTCATGAACCCATAATAAAATTCTATTTTTGTGGATATAATATTTCTGATTGTTTCCTTTTCTCCACTGCAGTAAGCTTTTACACCGGAATGCCTGTATAAACTTTTCCCTTCCACTCATTCTTCATTTATGTATTTCTGTTTCAGGTATCATGAGCAAACTTTGAGTTGATTCATTTTTCTGCACTTTTACTTTAAAATCCATTTGCTATGCAGTGCACATCCTTTAAAATGCACTTCAGGGATAACTTCTTGCTTTTTTGTTATGCCTTTACAATGTTGTATAAATCAATAAGAATTTCCTTTGTAGTTTTTAATGTTAAACTTCCTGCACGATTACACCTAAAAGGGAAAAAAATGCTTCCAAAGGAAGTAATGTGCTATGGCCCCACAAGACTCAGATTTACAGCTGGGTTTTTTTTCTAGGTTTAGTAATTTTTGCGTGTAGGCTGATATTTTTCATGGAAAAAGCAGATACAAGCAAGTGATGTGAAGAAAAAGCACACAGATCATTTGCCTCACTTCAGTGCATTCTATTGAGATAGAAGGTAATGAATGAGTGAGGTCATGGTTTAAATATGGTTCAGATTAGTCACAAACTAAATCTGTTTCTAATAAAAACTTCCCAGTGGCCTGTGTAAAAGATACGTGCTGCTCACCCAGACCTCCTGAGTAGGCCTAATTATTACCTTTCTTGTTTTTTCATAAATGATAGGTAGCGAGAAGAACTCCTGCTCTTCAGCATAAATTCCCTCTGTCACGACAGCTGACGTGCTGCAGCTGCCCTACAGCAGAGTGTCATTGCATCCAGGGCTTGTCATCACTTCTCAGGAACAAGAACTCACTACAAAATTTGATGCAAAAGACCACAAAATATAGTTGTTAGCTTTGACTGAAATGGAAGTAACACCATCTTGTTTATTGCAGACACTCTTGAAATATTTCAGTCAGAGTTGCCTTCCTGGCCAAAGAAAAAATCATTACTTCCTTGGACTCTTATTTTCTCTTTTTCTTCCTCCTTGATTAGATTAATAGGAGGTTAATAAACCTCCCTGATCTGTATCCAGCTTTTGAGAGGAGGGTTGGGGCTGGGGGGGAGGTAAATTACACCCATTTTCTCAGGTCCACTCTCTTTTTTTGATACCACCTTATTCACTGGGCTAGGTAATGTCCTCCACTGACTCCTATATACTCCAGCATTCTAGTCTTCTGTGTTATAGAAAAATTCAAAGCAGAAGAAGTGAAGGCAGTGCAGCTACTCTGTTTAGGAGAAGGGTGAGAAAGCTTGCCCCACAAGAGCCAAGCACATGAGAGGGTGAGCAGAGAGAAGATGGCAGAATTGGGAAAGAGCTCCTTCAACTGAACAAAAATCTCAGCTCATAACAGCATAAGCAAGGTCTCTATGGGGAAAAAAACGTTGAGAATTAGAAGAAGGCTTCCTTTTGACAGAGTGGTAAAGCACTAAATCATCCTTTTAATCAATCAATAAGAGAAATGTTTGCCATATGGATGCCAACAGCACAGGTTGTATTCTGTCACTTAGAAGGTCCTTTTGAGTCCCATATCCCAGCATCTTTCTCCAGGAGGTAAGTGTTACAATGCCCCTGCACCAGTAACAGCCTTTGCTGCCCCAGCAGACCAGGTAGGCTAATATAGGCTAGGTCCCACCACACTATCTTAAATTGTGGGTAGTATTAAAAATAAAAAAAAGCTAATCCAGAAAGTTAGCTCTAAAATCCAAACTCATGGTGGGTAGAGTAAAACTCAGCCAGAAGAAACATGTGCCCCAGAGAATCAGTCTTCCAACCTATCTTAGATTCCTGTCTTACCATGGGGTGTTTTATCCCCTGGAGCTAGACCTTTCTCTCCATGAACTACTGACAGTGTCTAGAAACTAACTTAGAATAGAACCCTAAATATTAGATGGCTACAGATAAGGGGGATGAATCTGAGCATGACATCCATGCCAGTTTTGACTACATGCTGCATTGGCTAATTCTTCCTCCTGTGGTAGGCTAAAGTGACCTTGTTTGTGATACTGCTTCACAAGAGCAGCAAAAGACATAGAAGCAAAAAGACCATAAAAAGAAACAAGAGTGACACTACACAGGCTGTCATCTCATCAGATCTCATCCTCTAATGGCTAGCTCTGGCTAGCCCTGAAGAAAGTAACCTCCACACAACAGTGAAGCATCACAAACTAATTCTAGGAGAACTGTGCTTCCTGGGGACGCTGGGACAGCATATATAAGGGGTACATGGAAAATGTATGATCAGTTGTATTTTATTTTGGTAGTGTAACAGCCTTAGCGGCAATACCACATTCATCTGGATGCAAGTGGCTGTATTATGGATGTAACTCCTACCTCAGCTATTCTGGTTTCAGCTTTGAGATGACAACCAGGTGATCAGGCCTAGTCAGCATGAGTTTATAAAAGGCATGTTCTACCTGACTACCCTGATCTCCTCCTATGACAAGGTGACGTGTTTAGTGGATGAGGGAAAGGCTGTGAATGTCATCTACCTAGGTTTTAGTAAAGCCTTTGACACCATCCCCTACAGCATTCTCCTGGAGAAACTGTCTGCTCATGGCTTGGACAGGTGTACTCTATGCCGAGTAAAAAACTGGCTGCATGGCTGAACCCAAAGAGTGGCGGTGAATGGAGTTACATCCAGCTGGTGGCCGGTCACAAGTGGCGTTCCCCAGGGCTCAGTACTGGAGCCAGTTCTGTTTAATATCTTTATCAGTGATCTGGATGAGGGGATCGAGTGCACCCTCAGTAAGTTTGCAGATGACACCAAGATGGGCAGGAGTGTTGATCTGCTTGAGGGCAGGAAGGCTCTGCAGAGGGATCTGGACAGGCCAGACCAATGGGCCAAGGCCAGATGTATGAAGCTCAACAAGGCTTAGTGCTGGGTCCTGCACTTGGGTCACAACAACCCCACACAACACTACAGGCTTGGGGAAGAGCGGCTGGAAAGCTGCCCAGTGGGAAAAGGCCTGGGGGTGCTGGCTGACAGCCAGCTGAACATGAGCCAGCAGTGTGCCCAGGTGGCCAAGAAGGCCAATGGCATCCTGGCTTGTATCAGAAACAGTGTGGCCAGCAGGACTAGGGCAGTGATCGTCCCCCTGTACTTAGCACTGGTGAGGCCGCACCTCGAACACTGTGTTCAGTTTTGGGCCCCTCACTTCAAGACAGACATTGAGGTGCTGGAGCATGTCCAGAGAAGGGCAGCGAAGCTGGTGAAGGGTCTGGAGAAAAAGTTTTATGAGAAGCATCTGAGGAACCTGGGGTTGTTTAGCCTGGAGAAAAGGAGGCTCAGAGGAGACCTCCTTGCTGTCTACAACTACCTGAAAGGAGATTGTAGGCAGATGGGGGTAGGTCTCTTCTCCCCAGTAACAAGTGATAGGACAAAAGGAAATGGCCTCAAGTTGTGCCAGGGAAGTTTTAGATTGGATATTAGGAAAATTTTTTTCCCTGAAAGGGTTGTCAAGCATTGGAACAGGCTGCCCAGGGAAGTGGTTGAGTCACCATCCCTGAAGGTATTTAAAAGACGTGTAGACATGGCGCTTAGGGAAATTATTTAGTGGTGGGCTTGGCAGCGTTAGTTTAACAGTTGGACTCAATGATCTTAAAGGTGCTTTCCAACCTAAATGATTTTATGATTCTATGTACATTAAATTCAGTAGAGTTACTCCAGGTGGACACAGAGGTTTTAATCAGGTTGCGTCCCTGTATCTTATTCAGTTCAGGTTACCATTTATAGCCACCTATATACCTGAACCGTTCCACTTCTGCTGAGTGCTGGTGTTTCAGCGTGGTCCGTCTTCATCTTAATTCTCCTCATAACTGTCATTAACATCTCCAGGCTTACCCACAGCACACCCAGAGTCCACAGCTCTACTTGTGAAACTAATGATATGCCAATCAATACCTTTCTGTGCAGCTTCATTGTTTAGAATGCCTGGCAGGGCTATATATTTGTAAAAGCAACGTGCTAGAGAAAGAAAGCCATCACATGTAACTTCCTCTTATGACGTTCAAGTGGTACCTATTTCGAAGAATGTAGGGAGCTTAATATTTCTGCCTACAACATCCCCTTATGAAAGGATAGTTTTGATCTAATCTTGTTAATGTCGTCTGTCATGTCAGTATTTTGCTCAGTCTCATAGAAATTGAAGTTGTGAAGTTTTAAAATAGCCTGAAACAAACCAGCATAGCACAGGCTGTAAAAGACCTGCAAGGGATGAAATGGGAAACAAGTGTAAAGAGACTTAGCTCACCCAATTTAAATGAATGGAAGGTGAGGTAAAGGGAAAAAGGAAAACCTATGACTATTTTTCAAGTGAAACTTAGATAAAGGGAAGAACAATATACTCCATGCTGCCCTGAAATATATTCCAAAAAGCTTTCGCCTTATATTTGAGATGAAGAAAAACTTCAATAGAAAGGATGATGTTCCACTGAAAGCCATTTAAACCTTAAAAAGGCATCCAATGAAATTCCCAGGCTACGCTTGATGCTGAGTAAGCTGCTCTTATTGCTGAGTGTTCTAAGGGATTTTCATAAATGTCATCAACAGAATTGTGTAGGATCAAAAATACCCTCAAGGAAGTGAGTGCTTATAGTGTGAATGAAAACATCCAGTGATTCTCACCTTCTTAGCCAATACCAGGGATTTCTCCCATCTTCCACAGCTGAAAGCATGGAAACCTTATCAGCTTGAAGATGGAGGTTTCAGACTAGTGAGAAATCCATATCCTCCATTATTCAGACCAAAGCAATACATAAAACGTACAAGGAATCATCTTCAGACATGATGATCCACATAAGAAAGAGAGCAAGGTGAAAAGTCACCTTCAGAGGAAGAAAATGAAGTAGTTTTAGCAGGCTATAATTGGTGAGGTGGAAGAGGTCCTCCAGTTTTAGCTGTTAATACTGTTGATTAGGATTTTCTTTGGAAACCCTTATTCACTTATATTTACAGGAAACAGTGAGCTCAAACGGTTTAACAAGGCCTAAAGCTGGCACAGGTGGAAAACTTGCTGCCTCCTGCCTGTTGAGACATCAAAGGGAAGGGCTCAGCACCTGGCAATAGGAGTGGCTGAGAGATGCCAGTCTCTGTTCCCAGATTTCTTATGTTTCTATTCCTCCAAAATATGATTCTCTGTGCGGCAGCAGCCCAAGCATCTCCTAAATAATTAGTCAGAAATAGGAAAGAAATAACAATGTGGTGCCTGGCCCCTACATTGATGGATGCAGCTGAGCCATAGCACGGAGAGATCGCTGTGTTCCCAGGGAGGGAACAGTACATGCTTCCTCTGTAAATTGTTTTAATTATGCCCTAATTACTGTACCTGGAGGTAATCTTTCAGATGCTTTGCACTGAAGTCTCACCTTTAAATTTTGACAAACAGCTGCAAATTGCTGTCAAAGTCATTAAGCTACTGGTGAGAAGGTCACCAGCTAGCTTGGTACCATAGCTGTAACACCCCCTCAGTCCCCTTCATTCTCTTTCCTTTATTCTGTAGCTTACATGCAACCCAGGCACAGGATTATAGTGCAATCTCCTCCTGAGAGAAAAGGTTATGGCAGACCAAGGTGCTTCATACAGTGGTCTTCAAATCAGGCTCAAAACCCCAAGTCACAGACTTATAGCAGCTTAATATGTTACCATCTATAAAGATCATGAATTGGAGCTCTCAGCTGTAACAGCTCCTATGTTCATCATGCACTTAGGCAAAGCATTTGACCCTGCCCTGCCTGACATCCTTTTCTCTAAATTGGAGAGACATAGATCTGATGAATGGACCACTTCATGGATAAGGAATTGGCTGGATGATCACGCTCAAAAAATGGTGGTTTAACGGCTCAATGTCCAAGTGGAGACTGGTGACGAGTGGCATCCTCAGGAGTGGGTATTAGGACTGGCACTGTTTAACATCTTTGTCAATGACATGGACAGATTGAGTGCACCCTCAGCAAGTCTGCACATGACATCAAGCTGGGTGGTGCAGTCTACATGCTGGAGGGAAGGGATATCATCCAGAAGGATCTTGACAGGCTCAAGAGGTGGGCCAATGTGAACCTTATGAAGTTCAACAGGGCTAAGTACAAGGTTCTACACCTGGGTCAGGGCAACCCCCAGTATCAATACAAGCTGGGAGGAGAATGGACTGAGAGCAGCCCTGAGGAAAAAGGCTTGGGGGTGCTGATGGACAAAAAGCCCAACATGACCCAGCAATAGGTGCTTGCAGCCCAGAAAGCCAACCGCATCCTGAGATGCATCGAAAGAAGCATGGCCAGCAGGTCAAGGGAGGAGATTCTCCCCCTCTACTCCGCTCTTGTGTAGACCCTACCTGGAGTACTATGTTCAGCTCTGGAGCCCTCAACATAAGAAGAACATGAACCTGTTGGAGCAAGTCTGGAGGAGGGCCATGAAGATGATCAGGGGACTAGAGCACCTCTCCTATGAAGACAGGCTGAGAGAGTTGTGGTCGCTCAGCCTGGAGAAGAGAAGGCTCCAGGGAGACATAGCAGCTTGCCAGTACCTAAAGGGAGCCTATAAGAAAGCTGGGGAGGGACTTTTTACAAGGGCATGTGGCGATAGGGCAAGGGGGAATGGCTTTAACCTGAAAGAGGGTAGATTTAGATATTAAGAAGACATTCTTCAGTACGAGGGTGGCGAGGCACTGGAACAGGTTGCTCAGGGAAACTGTGGATGCCCCATCCCTGGAAGTGTCCAAGGCCAGGCTGGATGGGGCTCTGAGCAATGTGGTCAAGTGGAAGGTGCCCCTGCCCATGGCAGGGGGGTTGGGACTAGATGGTCTTTAAGGTCCCTTCCAAACCAAACCATTCTATGATGATATATTGGAGAATAAACTTAAATGGATGACAGCTTTATTGAGCAGACTTGGCTAGGACATTGCCTGCTCTGTCACCTTTTCCACAGAGCTGGTCATTTGGGCTAAGATGCAGAACAGACAAGTAGAAACTGTAAAGCTAAAGCGTCCAGCATGAATCCTGAGTCCTCTGGTCCTCTGCCATACAAACTTTGTTTTTCCATTTTTACTCATATTAACATGACTATGAGATACTGCATATGTGAAGCACATTTCAGTCCTAGGTAGGACAGCCTCTTGAGAAGTCTTTGCAACTGATGACAAAATCTGAATCAGGCAGTTCCTCACCCATTTTACTGCCATGTATAGAAAACACCTGAAGTCATAGCAGGTCTTATTGCATCAGTGCAGTATATGATATACTAGTTTTATCCAGGAAAAGGAGGTGCCAGAATGAAAATACATCCTTGAGGTCATGCTGTTGGGCTAATGGTACTTAGGACCAGTTCTAAAACAAGCCTCCAATCCTTGTTCTAACCACTGGATATTATTTGATAAAATCACTTGGCTGTGGAAAAAAATTAATATAACTTTTCAGAAGTATCAGATGCTAGTTCTCATGCTGCTATGAGATCTGTGTCTGGTATGAGCCCTCAGTTTGCTATTTGCATGGCAAAAAGGCATAGCACATGTGTAGGTGGAATATTCATGC
Organism: Ibycter americanus; assembly: GCA_035590275.1. Lineage (NCBI taxonomy): Eukaryota > Metazoa > Chordata > Aves > Falconiformes > Falconidae > Ibycter > Ibycter americanus. The sequence goes on from JAVJGI010000040.1 coordinate 3,164,631, forward strand.
ATATGCATTTCAGGAAAAAGTTTGTGTTACTGTTTCCAGAAGACCTGATACAGCTTATTTTAAATCACAGGGATTCATCAGTGCTAAGACACGCCATTCAGCTGTACTCAGGTAGCTCTAGAAGACCATTGCATTGGAGAGTCGGAGGAGTAACCTCCTTGGTTTTCCCAGCTAAAAGCGCCTACAAACATGTCTGGATCTCTTTGCTGAAGGCCCTAAGACATCAGATCTGTGGAGCACCGATAAATGTACTCTAGTTCAGCTACAGGCTGTGTAACTGAATGCTTACAGAACAGATGCCTTGAAGATATAAAATGAAGATACAGTGGAACACTGGAACATTTTTATATAAACTGGTTATGCACAATCCAGCACAAAAATGTGCATCCATCCAGTAAGAGCAAAGCACAGCCCTGGGGTCCTTATTTTTATTTGTGAAAGAAACAAGACCCCAGTACCATTCAATGAAAGTTACTATAAAAGGCAGATATTTTTGCAGGCCTCAGAGCACATCTGCCAGTTTTAGCTTTGGTCAGATATTAGTATTTCAATCAGCTATAAATATTACATAAACGATTACACATCTAACAATTCAGCCACCACAAGATTTTCTGCATTTCCGTCTTAGGACATTAGGAAAACTATCCCACAGACATCTGATCAAAATTCCTCTTCTGCCAAACTATTTAGGAAAGCCAACAATCTGACTGTATTAAAGAGAAAAAACCCCACAACCCTGTTCATAAAACTTAGTAGATCTGGTTGGATGTCACATTCTGTGTATCTTAAAAAGAAAAAAGAACAACAACACTCTATAATGGAGCATAGTTATTGCACAGTGTGTGAAGAATGTAATAGATGGAAAAACAGGAGTCATACAAGACAACAACAAAGGTGAAAACGGATCTTTTTTAATTGATTTACTGCCTGACTTTTGTAGTTTATTTCTGAAAGGTAGTGCAGGCAATGGGTACACGTCAAGGAAGAGAGAGGAGAGGGAAAAAATAACTACTAATATCCAAGTAAAATACGAGCAGATGTGAAAGGCAAGGTGAGGGCTAGCAAAGAGCAGATCCCCTTATTTTTTGGCACAATCTGTGGCATAGCTGTCTGTGATTCCTCTGGAGGCCTCTGAGCACAGCATGGTATGTCAAGAGGAACAGAAATGTGATATTCACAGTAGTAACAGAATAAATATATTGCCATGGTATATGGGGAAAAAAATAATAATGAAAAGTCTGTCCCATTCAGGTCTGAGTTATCCAACATAATTGGTAGGATTTATCTAGGACTTGCCAGTTCCCAGCAGGTTGATCTGTTGTTTTTAAGAAGCACATTCACAAATGCATGAAATGGTAGTGTGCTCAGCACAGCTGTGGGCAGGCTTGCAGTGGAGAAGTGGGTACATCAGCCAGGAACAGGTTAGAGCAACCCCATGTTGATGGAGCCTAAACAATTCTGCCATGCAAGGAGTCCCTGTATCATGGAGCTACCTTAGATCTGTGCTCAAACATGAAGTGCAATACCCACATTAGCGTTACAGGGAAGATTTTTCTGCCCACTAAAGATCTACACTGAAGGGAACAGGAGGAGGGGAGGGTAAGGTTATCCAGTGCTGTGCACATACAGTGACAGAGTGCATTGCACTCCCCAATCTCTTGCTGGGAAACACCCCTTTTCCAGACCACAGATGAAAAAAAGACCTAAACCCTTCACAGAAATCACTCTCTTTCTAAACTTCCACACCCCCATTCAGTAGGGTCCACACTGTGGACTCAACTCTGGGAACATCCAGAGAGGCAGGAGCATCCAAAGAAGATTTCAGGGTTATCTCCTCTCCTGAGCCTGCATGTCTCCTTGAGGGCTGCTGTCTTACATACTGGGGTATCCTCCTCATGCATAGACACCCCTCTAAAGCACTGGGCGATTCAGCCTTCAGAATCAGGCAAAAAACATCACAATCACATTTAGAAAGAGGAAGGGAGGCAGAAAGCTGCATACAGAGCATCCTCCAAATGCCTCCAGTGCACCAGAACCTGTCTGGTCAGTCTGCACAACACAAGCAACTGAACGCAGGAGGCCTGCGCCTTGCTGAGCATCTCCATACCTCTCTTTTACACAGAGACCACATAACTCTGTCACATTCATATAAAATCACATATGAAATCAGAAAGACCTGGGAAGTCAGGGGAGAGCACAAAGCAGAAAGAGACAGAACAGTAATTGGTTTAATCCACCCAAGGAACAGGCTGCCAGTTGGCACTGCTGGCATTTAGCGTATTAACTGTCAGCACCTGACAGATTAAGCGGCAGAGCTCAGCGATATGTTTCTACTGTAGGAGGCAATTCAACACTGGTGAAGGGCATTTAGTCTGAAGGAAAAAGACCTTGCTCTGTACTCTGCTCTTGGTTTACGCTGAATAATAATAAAGTGTCTTTAGATATATACCAGGGTAGCTGACAACAGCATTTGACCTGACTTCAACAAAACCACATTCTGTTAGAGAGGAAGGGATGCTATCCACGAGGATGGAGAGCTCATTGCGACTGTGTGTGTACAGCTGCTAATGCAAGATGTTTCTTGATTCATGACCAGGGCTCCTGGGCATTACACAATACTAATTATAAAATCCATCTATGTGACAACACAAGCCTAAAAACACAAGCCGAAGCACTTCTCTGTGACTTTCTTACATATAGGATGAAACACAGATAGTCTGAAACGTTAAAAGGTAAGGGTCTTGCAAAGCTATCAGAAGTTAAAGTTTGAGCAAGAGCTACAGGGTCTCCAAAAATGCTAGATGGGATTTCCTGTAAATCAGTAAAATACTTGCAGATACCTTGCCGTGTTGGAAATTCAGAAGATTTAGAAGAAAATGTATATGGACCAAAGATTTACTATGGGTGTAAACATGATAGAGAGACAGGTGGATGAGTTGCTCAGTGCTGTGTCTTTTCTCAACCTCTAACCCAAACTTCAGCTGTAGATGTGAGCAAGCACAGATTCAGTAAAATAACCCCTGGACAAGATCATTGCTAGCTGGGAACACCATGTGTCGGGTGGCTATGGAGAGAGTGCAAGAGGTTTTGACGTTTTGTCGTTGATAATGATGGTGGGTTTTGCTGGTTTTTTTGTTTTGTTTGTTTGGGGTTTTTTAAATGAAAACCACAACAATTCTAAAAGTTATTTTCTCCCCCATCTGTCCCTCATTTTTCTGAAGAAATCAGGTTATGACATAGATATTCTCAATCCTAGGAATTTGAATCTGCTGCATGATATACAAAGGTGTGCTTTGAGCTTTATTCTGCTTTTCTTGAGGAAAAAAGCAGCTCATCCTAATACCCAGGAAAACATTTCTTGCAATCAAGCAAAATCCTCTCCTACTGGCTCTTTTTAAGATCTGCTTTGTCCCCTGTTCACTTCAGCTGACTTTCCTTTCCACCCCTTTTTCCCCACATTGTTCTACCTAGTCTAGTCTCACGTCTGCTTGTATCTGGACTCTTTGGACTTCGGTCTCAGGCTGGTTGACTTATAACCCCCCACTGTCAGCTTTAGCCAGAATCTGTTCTTCTCTGTCATGGTGCCTGCACAAGAAACAACCGTGAACACAAATGATAGCCTTTCTGCTGTCAACACTCATTCTCTGTCAACACCCTCTGCTGTCAACACCCTTTATCCCCAGTTTTCCAGAGGCGGGAGGGATGGGATTCGACTCCAAATTCAAGTACCTACATATAGATGTCAACATGTAGGTGTTCAAGCTCCCATTAAGTCAACAGAGATTTAGTCAGTCAAAGCCTAGAGAACAGTTCATCTCTCCTTGCCGTTGGATAGCTCTACTCTCCTCTAGGTTTATCTGGAGCCTATTGTGCATGTTAACACTTAATTGTATGAACATGCACATAACTAACGTGCATGTTGACACTCTGAAAGACTTTAGGTCTTATAATAATCTAGAGTCAAGGAAGAGAAGGTCCTGTGCAACGTATGGAAGGTGCAGGTGCTACCATTGCGTATGGGGATATTGTGAGGTGCTGGAGCATGCACAAAAGAGCCTATGTCTTGAGAGCTTTTTGCTTCTACTGTATTTTCCAGAAGATTTAAACACCTGGATATCTGTGAACCAGCAGCAAAAGAAATGCCTTACATTAAGATTATCAACAGGTGGACTTTCAGCTACCCTGTGTATTAGAGCCTCTTAAGAAAATAAAATAAGAGGATAGTGTCTTTTGTTTCACATGGAAAAAACATTTCTTTCTTTAGTTCTCAGTCTTCAGAATGACTGAAATAGTACAACACACAGAGACACATACACACCCTTCAGTCTTAGGAACACACCCAACAAGAAGAATTTCAGCCAAGATAATTAAAGTTTGGCAAAGTTACAAGTAACTGAAATGAGGGCAAGCCTTGCATAATCTTAACCCTATCTGCCTCTACTAGCTCAGCTTATGATAATAAAATCTTGTCTTCAAACAATACCACACAGATCTTTCTCCTCCTCTGTTTTCACTGACTCCTCAAGGAGAGAGTCCTATTCCCTGTTCTTATCTTTTATTGGTAAAAGCACAAAATTGTTTGTCTTGCCTAAATAAATGAAAAGTCAATCTTCTCTCAGGTCTGCCGCTGTACTTCCATTCATTTAACGTGACCTCCTCTCACGTTACCCTTGTGTGACCTAAATGACTGCTTCTCAAATCCTTGCCTCTTTTAGAGATTTCCATGTGTTCTGCATTGTCTTCTTTTCCCCTTGTACTTCTCTATCACCTGTACACATCTAGATTTTTTTCATGCTCTACACTGATAGTATCTTTTTAGGTCAGAGACCACTGTTCTGTTCTGTTGTTTCCACAGCTTTCCAATGCAATCCTGGCATAGGAGTCATCTTCTTAATACCAGTGCACAGATACAAATAAAAGACATGAAAGACATGCACAACTAATGGCCTCAAGCAGATCTTAGCAAATGTTTCAGCTAAAACCTTCTACTCAACAAAAATATGTTATTTTCCTTATTAATTGCTAGGTCAAAACATAGTTTTCTAACCTTTGCAATTAAAATGCAGCAAAACCTAATAATGAATCACTGAATCTCCCTACAGAAACTAATCACCTCTCACAGTGCATCTCTTCTTATTGACATTCCCCTTGGCTCGGGAGTGACTCACCAGCTGCTGAGCTATGAACTTTGAAATGTTTACTTTCACACTACATAGTTTGGCCTCCATTGCTAATGAAGAGCGAGGACAAGGCAGGGAGACCAAGCACTCCGTGCCAGAAACATGTCACCCTCAATCATCATAGCAATCTGACAGCTAAAAAAATTCTAAAGTTTTTACATGATACGTTGAAAACCATCATTAATGAATCATTTTCAAGACTCCCATAGATGGAAATAACAAAGAAAAGAGATGCTGTGCTGCCCTGACTACAGAAATTTTTAGTCAGTCAAAAATCAGTAAAGATTTCTGCTTTTGCACAGTTCTCCGCTTTCCAAGCGTGTGTGCAACAGGACCTCCTCTGCGATCAACCTCCCAGCAATAAGCGTGTTATGGTCAGAGACCTCAGCTGTGTAACTGAAAACACAGCTGTGCTGGGCAAAACAGTAACTGTCATAATTTTTCTCTCCAACAACTAAAATGAAAAAAGGGGAGAATGCTGAAGGTAAGAAGAGTAAGGGCTGTTTGCTTTTGAATGATCTCTGATGAGCTTAGGAAAGTATTAAATATAAACAGTTTTTGCAATGAAAGGACAGAAGTGGAGGCACTTCATTATTAAACCATAGACAAAAATTTCAAAAACAGTATCACTTGACTCCAGTGATGCTTTCTGGAGACAACAGTTTAAGAGTGCTTAAATATCCTGAATGACAACATTTCTCATCTAGTGATCCATACGTTTTTTTCAGATTACCAACCTATTTGCAGGCAAAAAAGTATCTTAAATTCTGAAAGCTGACAGACAGTAAAAGATTGGGTGCATGTGTAATTGTGGGAAATGTCTGAAATGGAACTTCTGAACTCTTAAGCAGAAGCCTGCTACTTGCTAGCTGCAACTGGTAGAGGCTGGCTGTGAATTTTGATAACTTCTGGTCTAAACAGAAATGACACATCTTGAATCCTCCTATCAGTAAAGACACATGAAAAAAGACCACCAGATAAGAGGTTTATCACTTACTGTGCTTCTGTACCTAGACTATGCACACATGGAAAACCATGGGCTCTCAGTCTGGAAAGAAGAGGAAACATATACTTGGAAAGAAGAAGTGATTTTGAGAAGAAATAGGGGGCCTGGAAAGAAGGTGAAGATCCTGGCTGGAGAAAAGATCCTGAGAGTGAGGGGAAGTCCTGGAGATGGGGCAGATGCACAGAAACAAGTCCACGGGGACACCCAGAGACCTCACTAGTAACACCAAAGAGTTGTAACTCTGAGTAGCAGCCCAGTGCAGACTGCCTTTCTTCCCAAATGTTCCAGGCCAGCAGCAACCTCCCAGCACGGAAGGAAAGATGAATCCCAATGAATGCAAACACTGTGTGACAAGGTGCATGAATGAGTCTGAGATAATCAGGTAGGGTAAAGACTCCTGTCTCCTTGACTCTTAATTAAACCCCAGTATCCTGACACACTACAGGTTGTTGTACATTTTGTCTTGGCCTTGGCAAACTCCCACAAGCTTTACGTATTTGCCCCTAAAAAAAGTTTCCTCTGGTTATTAACATGCCTCTGTATTTTGCTTTTATTTCAACATGAATAAACAGCTTCATGTTTCCAAAGAAGTGGGCATATTAGAGCGCAAGTCATGTGCAAGATACACATTTCAAATATTGCTGTGATTCTCCTTATTTTCCCTTACCATCTGATAAGGGTCTAATTAGGACCTGAAAAGATCTTATAATCCACCTCAAACAGGTACAAACTCCCATGGGATGTCAGTGACACTCTCTGTGGTTGATCACTCAAATTCCCTCCTGTATGTACTGAACACTCCCAGTGCGTGCTTGCTTAGGCTACAAGGGATAAGTCTTCAGGGAATGTGTCCAAGATCTAACTCGACACTCCACATGTAATAAATGATGGACTGATCTGAATGACAGAAGATACTGGCACAGTTTAACCTCTTTGGGAAAAGAAAAGCTGATATTTACTGCACTATTAAGGATAGTATGCAAACCCCTGCAATTCTGAGTGAGAGACATTGAAAGCTCACATTCCTGTTCTTGTCCCAAATTCGAAAAAGATCTCTTCCACATTGAATTCCATTCAGAAGTTTTAGGCCTCACTCTTCCCTCCACCCCAGCCCCCAAATGCTTGACTGGCACACAGTGTAGCATTCCTTTGCATGCAAGGAAGAAAAAAATGTTGCAGTGTTTATTGTTGAACAGATCTGTTCAACAATATTTTGTTCAACTATTTTGGTAGTCTGAGTAAAGTATCCCACAGGACAGAGAACAAAAATATCTGCATCTTCAGCAGTGATTGTAGTCAGCAAGTACCCACAGTCTGAGATGCAGACTGTTGACTTTCTGCTTGCGATCTGTTTCCTCATCATTATTATTGAATATATTGAAGCAAAGGGACTTGCAGCTTTTGTGTACCTTATATCTGCGGTTTTTTTACTCATTGACAAACCAAATTATTAAGCTTGACTTTTTAAGGCATTACACATTTTTTCTTCATTATTGAACCTGGTGTCTGGCAGCTCTGTTCTTGAGATTAATGTAACTGCTGCATCCTCTATTGCTCCTCCCAGCAAAAAAGCCTCATGTACAGCTTGCTGCATGGCTACAACTGGCTTAAGCTTGAATCACGATACCAAAGCCTACAGAATGCTCAGCTCATAAACCTGGATCGTGGAAAAATTTTCCAACTATAAATAGAAGACTGTCTACCAGATAAAAGCAATCTTTTCTGAACACACTTTGTGGTGCTACCAGAAAACCTCCACAGCTGTTACATAAAAAACCAGAAACCACTGCTGCTAAGGATTTAAGGTTCTTCAATAACTTGCACACAGTCTTATTGACTTTGCTTTTTCTTGTTGTTGTTCTAGAGATCTCGATAAAAACAGTCAGCAGCCAGAAAAATCTATATACAATGAGATGCTACTGTGGGCCAGCATACAGAATCTAGCCTAGCCTGAGACACCTTTGATAGGTGAGTGAGCAGCAGTTAAATCAAGCAGCCTCGTCACCTCAGCCTTTTCTTCCTCTGTATCTAATTCAGCATGTCACTCCTCTCCCTTAGTAAAGACAAGCAACCCATGACACTTGCTGTGCCAGACTTGTTCTTCACCATATTACCCAATGACCTTTCAAGCCTTGGTCCAGTAAGCAGACACTTAACAGCAATCCCACCTGTGCGATTCAATGTCTTTTCTCCACTTACAGTTTTCTCAAATCCCTTAGCGTTAGCCCAAGCAGACCAGTGTGAATGTGAATGCTCATTGACCATAGGCTTGTACTAAGCTGAGTTTTATTTCTGGAAGCAAGGGCATACTTATCTCTTCAGCTATCGAAGCAGATACATAATGGCTCAGAATACTTACTGTTGTGATAATTCCAGCTCGGTTCTTAATAACTTCACCATAAAGGCAGAAAAAAGTACTTTGGTAGGCAATTTGTTTTCCACATATGAATGAATGAACAAAGTCTGGACCAAAAGAGTTTAGCAGCCACTATACTTTATGTCTTTCTTCTGTTCTGTTAACATGGCATGGAGAAAGCATGTGACTGAAGTAATTACATTTACTGAGCCCTCAGACAGCTCTGAAAACTGAGGAGGCTGTAATGTACTCATGCTTTGTATTTTCATGGCACTTTTTTCATTTATAGGATTTCTCCACACAAAAATATCATAACTCTTGATTCCTGCTGCTATCTCTAGCGCTGTTATCTGTAGTGAGTTTATGCATCAACAATATACTATGAACTGAACACTGCATAAAATTCATTTGCATCATGGGTACAAAAAAAACCCCCAAAAAAGCGGCCATACAGAGGCACAAGGATGCCTGGTCTTGTGAAATCTCAGTTTCATTTTGGACAAGCTATTCATGTACAAAAGTTAGCATGCTTCAACAGATGTTACAACATCCAGTCTGAAACTCTGCTGCCCAGGTTAGTATTGGCTTCACTTTGCCTCATAGACTAACTTAGTAGGAAAATAGGCAAGGAACGAAAGACAACACCCAAAGTAATCACGAAAAAATAAAAAACCACTTGTGAATTACTTGGTAGATATCACTTAACAGCAAGTGAGTGGGAGGACTACAGAGAAAGCCTGTGTTCTTCTTTAATGAAAGATGTTATTCTGTAGGAAAGATCAATATTGGTCATACAAAGTGGACAGTATCATAGACTGGCTTCTGGAATTACATACTTAACTGCATGAATACAACTCAGCTTCTTAAAGACCTGGATGCTACCCTTGAGAGGTTCCTTCCTGAAAACTGGTCCTTTTCCCACAGTCCTTAGCACCATACCCTAGTTCTGGAACATTTTGCAAAACATTGTATGCACAGCTTTGCAGCACTCTTCTGGCGCAGTTTTCAGCATGGGAGCTTCATCTGATGATTTATGGATAGATATTCTGTAGATATTTTGTATTACTTTAATATAGTGATGGTTCTGCAAAGCTCAGGGCTTAAAGCTCTCAAAAATGCAATTCCCATTCTGCTTTTAAAAAAAGGCAGAAATAATGCTGAAGGCTATCTGCCAATATCTGGATAAGTATATTGAATTTCTAGAGTAAAATGAACATGGCCAGAATTAAATCGATGTTCTTCTCATCCATTATTGAAAGAATTCTGGGTTCCAGAATAACCAGTAGAAAACATTCTGTGATGATTTCATATATAGCCAGCACACTCACCAGTGAACACTGCAGAAAAGATCCATTTCTTTGCTGCAGACTGTATGATGCATTTATGATGGGACTCCTGTAGAGGTTATTTCATGTGAAATTTAGAACTAATTCCCAAGTCACATGAAGTGCTGGAGGAAACAAAGCCAGAATGCTAAACCCCAGGACAGGCAGTTTTCCACCTGTTTTAACAAGCTTCACAGATTTTTTCTTAAAAAAAAAAGATTTTTGCTGCTACCCAGTCTAATTCTTGAAGGACTTTCAAGGAAAAAATTGACAACAGGAGTGCGTGGGCTTGTGATGTCAAGATGTAGCGTGTTCAATGGCAGACTGCCTCTTCCTAAGAGATCATTGAGCAAAATCAAGGTCTGTGAATTCTGACTGTTGTAGCAAAGAAATTATTCAGGGAACAATATGGAAGAGAAGGCAGTATTACTTGTCTGCCTCATAGGTTTCTTGCAAATAGAGTAGAATATCAAACATTTCCTTTCTAAATCTCACGCTAAAGGTCAAGTGCAGTAAATTGCTGCAGTTGTACAGAAGTGAGTGGAACTAAAGCAGTCTTTACTACAGATCTAGCTTGCACTTTCATACTAGATGACGCTGCATCTTTTCTTTTTAGTATCACTGAAATGTCCTTTATCCCACAGAGACCTTGTAATTGGAGCCCCAAACATGTTTAGTTTTAATTAACATATTTGCTCAAAAATGGTCCTTGTTCTATTTTAATTGAAAACTAAGTGCCATTTTTTGAGCAAAGAAAAACTGCTGGATTAGAGGGGGCTGGAAGAAAAAAGAAGGGATTCCTTAAGCCACAATAAAAATTCAGCGAGACCAGCCGTATGTGTTTCACATGTTATTCACGTGTTTTCCTTTGAAAGGTTGTGGGTGAGCAGTAAGAAGGCAGGCCATCTGTTTTCCTTTTGCTGTTGATGCAACAACTTGGCCAGGTAAAAGCATCAAGAAAGGAGAAGCTTGTGCCTGCCTTAGAATAACTAAACATACTTGGAAGAGAAAACTGTCAAGACAACATGTGGAATGGGCAGAGAATAAACATCACGGGGGGGAGGCTGCAGCATGGACAGGAGGTTGGAGGTGTCCACATCTAAAAGCAGCAAAAAGAGGGTAAATGGGACTGACTGTTCAGAGCACCATGAAGGGAGACCAGTAAGACCTCAAAAGGAGGTGATTCTTTATGAAACGGGCTGTAGACCAGGAATTTCCTTGTCAAAGATGGTATGGATGCAAGAAGTTTTTGTGGGCTCAAAGTAGACTTGACTGGTACTTGAAAGAGAAAGCCTGGGATTATCTGTTAAGCAGACAAGTTACCTCAGGTTAAGGTCTCTCCTGAACCATAAATACTCAGTAACCTGCAAAGCATTAGAGGCCAGTATTAAATGTTTTTCCCTTGTTCTTATTTTTCCTCAGGCTACTTTTTATGGCCCTAATTAGAGAGCGAATACTGTACAGATGGTCTAAGATAACCCTTGATCTGAACCAGCATGGCTCTTGTTCCAGAGACAGTCAGACAGGACTAATAAGGGATGAAAAGAAACTATTCCAGAGGGTACCATGTGCAGTATGTTGCAATCCCAGAAGCTGCTGAAAGATTACTGGAGAGACAACAAATCTCAAATAAAGGACTGCATTGCCGGTACAGAGCTGTGTTTATAAACCGATTTTCATTTCTTCTTTCCCACTCTGAGCTTTCTTGGGTTTAAAATTATTAGCTCCCTAGTTCCTGTTGTAATACAGCCCAGCTTTTGAGGCTTTAAGGTCTGTTGGGTATTTTGAGGGTGGTGGAGTCTTACTTTCATGAAAATGTATAGGCAAATCCATCCGTAAGCTCCTACCTACATGCTCAGGGTACATACAACAGACTAGTGCTACAAGAATGGTGCTTCCAGGCACTGTTTCCGACAGGTTAAACCCCCTGGATTTTTTTCTAGGTATGTAGCCAGAAGACACCAACTAGTTGAGCCATATTGACTGACCAGAGTGTCACAGGCGTAGACTGTTACATACAGAAATGTCCAATGAGCACCACAGCGTGCAGTTAATACCACTATATCACCTCGAAAACTTTGTTTGGTCTCAGTGTTCCATGACTTGTTTTAGACCTCTCTGGCTGCAGATACCAGTGAAGAGCAGAGATCCATAGCTGAGACGGTTGATTTCTCTGTGGTAGATATTAAATTGGAGAGCTTACCACAGCCTATTGCTGTAACAGTTCCCCAGCTATGGGGTCAAGCCAGGATCTGTTAGAAGATGCCTGCAGAAGACTGCTGACAAATATTTTCAGAAAATATATAAGCAACCCTACCCAGGGACTTGTTTGTACCTTAGAGCATCCTATTCAAGGAAAACACCCATCAGCTCTAGCAAGCTGGGCCTGCTGGAATCCCTTGGAGAAGAGCTTTGCTCTAGGATCCCTCTGGTCCTTGCTTGTTCTCCAAGAAGTACCACAAGGCTGGCAATGCACAGCAGTACTGTCACACGGAGGGGTCCTCAGTGGGAATTGGTTTGAGACTGTTTGCCTAAGGAGCTCTTTGCAATCAGTGCCAGAGACTAATGGCTGCATCAATCCTGGAGATAAGAGGGGATCAGTCTTTGTGGACTCCTGCATGATCCTGCAGCTCAACAGCTCCAACTCTGAAAACATCAACTTAACTTTATGACTGTAGCCACCCTTTTTTTTATCCAGGGGATTAGATTAAAAAAACTTCAGTTTTTTCTACAACAGCAATGTCTATAGGTTGTCAACATACGATACGCTCACTGTTCAGAGAAACAAAAAGAAAATAAGATGCAGATTTATTGCTATTGTTTGCAACAAGAAAAGTTACAGGCAAGCTTTTGATACTGCTAAAATAAACCACTATTATTTAAATTTACTGGGGGGGGGGGGCAAGGCAGGACTTTTGCAAATAAAAAGCATATTTCATTTTCCAAATTAATTGTAAAATATCCTATGTGCTGCTCTCTAGAGAAGAAGACCATTTTGGCTTAGGCTGTTTCTACCAGTCTGAAATGCAGGCCACTTTCAGTGACAATCTGCCTAATTCAAAGAAAGCAAATGTTAGTTTTCCTGTATAATGTCAGTCCATTATTATCCTTTCTTTCTGAAGAAACATATGAAGGTCTGGCATGAACACAATGGCATCCAGAAGAGTTTGTAAAGTGCTTTGAATATTAAAACAGGGCAAGGAACTGGGATCCATACAGGGCATCTGCCTAAGGGCTCTGCTAAATGAGGATGTAGAATCCACGTGCACACACATCCACAGCATCATATAACTTCTTTCATTTTCTTTTCTAGTTTCATTCAATCAGATCATCAAAACTTTCCTAGGAAACAAAAAATATCCCAGTGTACATGTCTGTGCAGAATGTTTCAGAACTGTGCAGACTGGCATCAGCCTGTATAGTACAAAAAGCTAAAGAAAAATAACTTGAACATTTCAAACAGAGACAGCCTAGACACATACAGCATCACTTTAATATGTTCACAACAAGCAACACAGCCTAATAAACAAAGAGACAACTAGAGCACAGAACTGGAAGGAACAAGCAGGGTCATCAAGTCTAACATCTTGGAAGGGCAGGTAGCATTTTGATAGACATTAGTTCACAAGGGGTCTACAGAGCAGCTCTGCCCCTCAGTCCCATATACCACAGGCCATACAACCCTTCCTGGTTTCACAAACCCAGACACCACCAAACACTAGAAGAGGCAGTCAAAGGCATGACCAAAGCGCTGGAACCTCATAGTTGCAAAAAAGTTAGGAATAAAGGATAATTTAGGTTTATTAGTGCTCTAGGAACAAATCACAGTTATTCAGTCTGGATAAGGCCTGCTTTACATCTGAAAAGGAAGTGTTGCAAATAGTAATCACACACAGAACCATGCTGTTATTGCTGTGTGGATGTTTAGACATAGCTGAAGCGCAACAGTATTTTATGTGTGAAAACTACGCAGAAGCAATCTGTCTGGCAGATATTTAGCCTATGCAAGCTAACTTTTTCTTCCTATTCTTCCTGTGAACATACAGACCCAATACAAAGGGCCAACTTCCTAACAGCCAGTGGTAGTGTTGAGAACAAAAAGGAATCCTCCTTTCATCTAGATCAAAAGGAGGCATCTGGGCTGATCTGAAACACCCTTTTTACAAGTCGAGGGGTGCACATACCCTTTAGTTGACATAGCTGCCCAGGAACACACACAGACACACACTGTGAGCTACTGAAGCTAGTTATTGCAGGATCAAAACCGCCAAGTTTCCTGCTGCCTTCTTAGAAACTGCATGCTACTCAGGCCCGTTCTGAGTCTGAGAAATAGGATTAAGGACATCTATTTGAAAATAGGACACAGAAAGAAAAGCCAAGGAGAGCTGCCAGCTGACGAGACAGAACCAAAATGGGTTAGGTACCTTGAGACTGGTGTCATTTCCCCCTTCCAGTGACTGCCTTTTCCTTGAACCGTGACCAGGCTGAAGTCCTCTGCACAGCAACCATGTAGAGAAATGGAGGTTAATGGTTTCCCACAGGTTTCTGAGATACATTTCCCAAACTGCAAGAGCAGCTCGTAGCCCTGGGCCACCCAGAGCACATTAGGACTGACCATGCCATGGTGCAGACCCTATCAAATCCTTCCAGCCTGGATGTGCTTTTGCTCTAATGAGCTCTGCTGGAGTCCTGATCCCTGACCAGCCCTAAATCGTTCACCTGAGGCTGAAGCAGCAAGTGGCTGTGCCGTTAAAGATATCTGTTTCACACGGTGCCAGGCCTGTGCAAGGCCAAAAAGTCATGGTAACTATAAGGAGTATGTATAGTCTAAGCTAAATGGTATTTTCTTTCTTTTTTTGTTTTGGGGGGGTGGGGTGGGGGAGTCATGTGTTTTTGTTGGGGGAGGGGGATGGGAAACTATCCTCACCGGCCCTTCAAGCCTTGCAAAAATTCTGGAGCAAATAAGCACCTGGAAGATAAGAAGTCACAGCAGCAGCTGTTTCATGTAGCAGTGAAGACAAGTAGCCCGTGTGGCTTTGTCAAGAATAAATTGTGTTGAACTGATCTAATCTTCACTTTTACCAATGAAACAGGCTTTAAAAATAAAGGAAAAGTAGCTGTCACAAATCTTACCATTACTAAGGTTTTCAAAATGGTTGCATGTGGCACTCTCATAAGCAAGCTGCAGCAGCGTGGTCTAGATGAGAGAATAATCAATTGGGTGTAAAGCTGGTTTGATAACATATCAGAAAGGTTATCAGTGGTGCTTTGTCAGAGTGGAAGGATGCAGAAAGTGGAATTCAGCCAGGTCTGTTCTGGATCCAGTCCTGGCATGTGTTTTCATTAATGAATTAGATGATAGAAAAGCGAGTATGGTTATTAAATTTTCAGATGGCATAAAGCTTGGAGGCATTGTAAGCACAGAAGGACAAGATCTGAATTCAGAATGTTCTGAAGAATTAAATAACCTGTCTGGGATGGGAAAGGGAAAGCTGAAATTCAGCAGGGACAAGTGCAAGGTTACAAACTTCAGCTTACACAAATACATCAACACCACAATTTGCCAAAGCAATAGTAGATGACAAGCTGAATTGCTTGTGATAAAATAGAAATCACGACTGTACAAGAGTGAACAAACAGTGTTAGAGCTTTCAAGATGTGCAGTAATCCTTCCTTTGGCACTAGAAAGGTTTCAGGTGCCATATTGTATTGTTTTGAATGTGACTGCTCAGCAGAGATGTGTAGCAATAGTCCAGAGGAGAAGAGCACCACCAGAGATGTGGAAAACATGGCCAGCACAGAAAGATCAACAGGCACGGTGCTTCTTTAATAAGTCTCATAAGAAGCTCTTTCATAAGCTTCATGCATGTAAAAGGCTTGTTGCAAACAGGAATACAATAATCTGTTTTCTAAGTCTCTGGGGAATGGAACAAAAAAAGCGCTCACATTACAGGATGAAATTTCAGTTTGAACTTCTTCAACGGTGAGACTTGCAAAGTACTGGAAAGATTTCTCTTTAGACATAACTTTGTGCTAATGGCCCGACCCCAGCTGAACCAACACCTTTGATGTGACAGTCACTGCATCCTACTGAATGCAAGTCCTCATAAAGTTCACGCACCAAATGACTGGATGTGGGATCATTTTGGGAGTCTCAGCAGCAGTGATCTCCAGGTTGGCTCTGTCAGACGCTCAAGTCTGGCAAAACCCAGTGAGTTTCAGTACAAAGATTCAGTGTGGGCTATTCCATCTAGGCTTTATTCGTGGCATCACTCTCTCCCGCTCTTGCAGTCTTCTTGCTGCCTGAACTGTTCAAGGAAAGTTTGTGTGCATGGCAGTAAGAATGGCAACACATTTTATAGTTTCCCTAGGGTGGCAGAAAAATAAAAAGCTTGTTGATGACCACTGAGATCTTTAACAAACATAAGAAATCCATGGCTTGGATGTAGTATTTATTTAAGCACCATTTACTACCTGTCTCTTTGTTCACGGGCAGAACACTCTGGGGAGTTAAAACCCTTTCTTTGTATGGCTTAGAGTGATCTTCATTAGATATGCTACTTAAGATTTCATTGCAATTTGATGTGCTAAATGATATGGCACTTGCTCATGATAGATTGCTTTGTTTCTTCTACGGTACCATTGCCCAAGTGTAGGGAATCATGTTCCATTGAATCTGGTGCCTCTGGCAGTGACTGATTTTATGCAGTTGATAATTAAACCTATCGATCCCATGGATTCATGTCAGGCCTGAGCCTCTTGCACTGACTCAGTGTTGCATCACCAGAAAATTGTCATTTCTGAAGTTGGACTGTCAAGTTCTGAGATAAGGCTACAGAGCACAGAGGAAGACAAAAAGACAGGTGGAATTGGGGTCCATCCAGCTAGCAGGAAGAGTGGCCTCTCTCAGTGATGATGGCCTTTTGGATGCATACCCTCCTGGACTAGGGAACAGATAGAAAACCTCTGGGGACAGATCCCCAACAACTGCACATTCACAAGCTAGCACTCTCAGGTATCAGATATGTTTGTATTGTTCGTAGGACACTACCTGCAGCATCTTTTGTTTTCTGGGTGTGTGTGTGTCTGTAAAGTTGTGCTTCCTTTGATGTCTGCTAACATGCAATATGTTTGAATAATCAGCCACAAGACTTTTCAGACTTGGAAAACTGGTTGGTGCTAAACTCCACTCAAAGTGAATTCAGGACTAGTCTTTTGTGAGCCTGGAAATCTGCTGCTGACTCCAAAAGGGATGAGGAGAACAGCAACTGCCACTTCAGTTTTGTTTCACCAGCTCAGAGATTCCACCACTGAACCCAAGAGCCCTCTAGTCAGTGCTCCTGGCTTGGTGACCTCCAGTTCTTTAATCACTGCTCGTAGCCATTGAAAACTAAAAAGCTGAAATTCATGCACAGGCAAATTGAAGGAGAAGTAAATGCTGGGATCTAATCTTTTAGATTTATGGTAGCTGTAGACTGTAGCCATATACTTTAAAGACAGAGGAGCCTTTGTAACTTTCACCGTGCATAAAATGAGGTGGAGTGTTACAGTCATACCTTCGGGTGAGCTAGACTGGGTTCTACAGACTGCAGGTGGTAGAGAAGCTGCCATATCCTCAGGTGAACTCTCCAGCATTAAAAATACATGGCTTATCTGTAGTCAGAACTTGTCCGGCTTGAGTTACCAGCTTGTGAAGTGTTATGCATTTGTATGTTAAATTAAAGAGCCCTCTGCCCTTATATGTATTATTCCCCTGAATTTCTATTCGGAGCTTTTTTCACTCACTGCTTATACATTTCATTACTGTTCTGCTGCAAGAGTTCAAAGTTTTTAACTGAAAGTCCTATGCAATTCCAGGGGACAATGCTCTTCTCCTACACCCCTCTGTTTGCAGTGCAGTATGGAGTGAAGGGAAATGCATGCACAACTCCCATCAATGCTGAATGTCAGCTGTAACAATTCCTCTCTCTTCCTCCTCCCCCTACCCCCCTGAGTATGGATTATATCTAGGTCTTTTTGCCAGGGGCATATATCCTAGCAGTTTGCCATTCTTTTCTCTATTATTAACACTTGAAGTTTTAATGAGCACAGGAAAAGGAGGGTGCTTAGCAACAATACAGCTAGTACATCAAATACAGGATAAGCAGTTTGAGATTAGATTTTAATGCCAACTTAATGACACCACCAAGATCTAGTTATTGCTCTGTGTAACTATGCCACTAACACAGATGCCAGAATACTGCAGTGCATATGCACTATTCGGGTTTCCACTTTGGGAATTGTGATTTTGGAAGCAACCAGGACAAAGGGAAAGGAAGAGGTGACAGATGCTATGGTATCAGGACAGAATTTCTTTGAGCTGCATAACATATTCAGTCTGGTCAAGCAGCTTGATGGTATGGTCAAAGTGCTCTCACTTGCATCGATTTCTCAGAATTCCTCTTCATCCCAACAGACTGGAGATTTATAGTAAATGCATTGGCACTATTTATTAAAGATTACATTTTCTTGCAGGCTTTAACCCCCTTTTTAGTTCCATTCACTCCCAGGAATGACAGGTATATTATTAACAGATAGAATCAGCTTCAGAAATTATGTCTGTAGTTTTTTGAGAGAGGACTGGTTAAACCAAGCGTGTGAAACCTGATCGGCCAAAACCAAAAGTGAAAGCTGTGAGATTCTATGAACTCCCCAAACAAGCTAAAGTCAGCTTGCCTTTTGGGAATCACTGGCCAAGAAGCAGAAGGGGAAGGTAGGCAAAATTTGAAATGGATCCTCAAGTCCAAACCTTGTGCATTGTAGAAGAAAAACAACAAGGTAGGATCTGAAAAGTTTGACATGGGGCATGAGAAATTGCCCTTCTTACCACTTGTCTAAGATGACACCCTGGAAGGATTCGTTGCATTAGACACAAGCCTCTAAAAAAGACCACAGTTACTAGAATTTCATTCCTGCACATGTCCTAAAAAAGGTAACTTTGTCTTTACTTGTGCCCCACTGCTAGTACTGCCTTTATACTTACGTTCCATACTAGACAAGCTTTGGAAGGGCAGGATGACTGCACATATTGAATGGGGTGGGAGGAATGGGGGTAATAAGACAGCAGACCGGTTTGAGTCCAGAGAATGGATCAATGGCAGAAACAGGAACAAACCTTCCGTCCTTCAACATCTTTAATGTTGCCACCTTGATATTCTGTTTGACCTAGCACCACCTTCAGGAGCTACTTTACACATGGTCCCTTATCGTGTTATAAATCTCCTCTGAAAAACAACGAAGTGCAAAGGACTTTGCAGTTCCTTGTCCTGCTCTTTCATCTCTGATTCTCCATGCTGTAACAGAAAGAGCCAAGTGAGCGAGGCACCATGGACACTTTACTCCTCTCTTTCCTATGTCACACATCTTAGAAATAATCAGCTGCAGGAAAACTGAACAAACTGGTGTGCTGTTATTGCATGCCCATTATTGCCATGCATTGCTTTATCACTACGTGATATACTACTTCTATACTGAAACTGGTTACTGTACCACCAAAAAGTGACCACTGGTTTGAAAGCTTTACAGAGGTCGGGGTGGACTCAGGGGCAGAGCAATGTAAAAATCAGTTCATGCTAAGAACATCTGGAGTTGCGTTTTGTCACCCACTAAAATTTCAGCATTGATTCAGATCTCTTATTCCCCTTGCACTGATCTTTGCTACGAGGATATGAAAATAACTGAAAAGAGACTTAACGGTCCATGTATCGATGCCACAAGCCCTTTCTCTCTCCTTTTCTCTGTGAACCCTGAAAGAACACGTTCAGCTCCCAGCAGGCCTGACTCAGCCCTTCTTCTTTCCAGGAAAGACAAAAAGCTGCAGCTTTCTGTATGTTGGCCAAAGGAGAAATAGGAAACAAAAGAGACAGAGGGCAAAGAAAAGCGTTTATAAGGGAATGGGAGGCTTTTGATGAGAAAATAATGAAACACAAAGATAATGTCAGAGGGAGTAGCCACAGAGAAAACACCCACAAAGAGAAAAGCTAAGGAGAGGTGGGAGGAAAATGCTGATGGGAGGCTAAGGGAAAGAGCAAAATGAAACAGAAAAGAGTCTCAGCAAATTTCCATAATGTAACACTGATGAAGCCTTTTATGATTATAGACAGGGATTCTCAGAAATGTTCCCTTGCAGGAAGTTTGCATACTTATATTTTAATATCTCTAAACACTTTCCCAGCTTTGGTAGCTGTGGAAACTTTTTTTGCTAGTGCTGCATTGCTCTAAATCTGGGCTACCCCTATGCATCACCAGCCATTGTGAAGCAGTATCACTGAGGTCTGCTCTGGACAGACTGACATATCAACTCCAGGGCCATGTGGCCTCCAGAGAGTGTGACAGTCCCGCACAGAGACTGCTTTTTGGGAGAAACAGGGTGAGAAACATACTGTGTCCTGATAAAGCAATGGAGACATCGCTTGCATGATACCTTGTGGGACCTGGACACAGGTCAGTTCTTATCCAGAGCCTGAGCTGATTCAACCTGTGTGTTGAATGTAAAATACTATGGAAAGTAATGAGATTCTGAGCTACCTGAAGCAAAGCCAAATCCACAAGTCAGCATTGCCTTAAATGCTTCCAGAAATCTCAGCCTGCCCTTACTTCAAGTCCAGACTCAGGCATCGACCCAGTGTGCAAACAAAAAGTACGGATTATTGCCGTTTACATACCACCAGTTGTTTACCTGATTCTATCCTCTCAGACTAGCTGTTAGTGTTCTCAGATTGGATTTCTGTGTGCAACATTTTCTGAGATAGGTCTACACAACCATAAATAAAAAAATATTACAGTTGTCCCTGAATGAATTTTCAAAAGGTATATACACCACCGTTCAATACTTATGTCAAAAAAAAAAAAAAAAGACTGCCAGAGAAATCTTACAGCTTTCTGTAAGTGAGGAACCTTTTGAGCTCCACAGAGTGATTTCACCAGATTTTCCCATCTGAAACACATTTTGTTTGTGCAGTTGATTTGCATGGAATAAATCCATCTCAGTCATTTCAAAAGGACTGACACCAGTTGTCTAGTCTCTCTGAGTCCTATGAAATGACAAGAAGTAGTCTCCGATCTCTTCAGGGCTTTTGCTGCAGACTTCAGGGGGAGGACTTTACAGTGGATTCCCCTCAAAACTGTATGAACAGTAGTTGTATCCCCAGCCCAGGTTCACCAGCTCCCCAGAGGTTGCCGGAAAGGGCCACAGATGGTTGTTTCCCAACCAAAGCGTGTGAAGATTTCTTAAAAGACAGACATCCCTGGGGAGACTCTCCCAGTGAGTTGAAGAGAAATAGCAATGTTTCCAGTTTCTTCGGATGCTGAATGCTGGAGGGGATCGTGCCTATTTTGTTGTCACTCACATCCAGAAAGGCGAGGCTCCTCAGCTGGCAGAGGGGTGCAGGCAGCTCGGTAAGGCTGTTGTCATCCAGGTGGAGGTTGTGCAGCCTTTGAAGTGCCCCCATTTCTGGTGGCAGCAAGCTCAGGCTGTTGTTGCTCAGAGTGAGCCTCTCCAAGTGACTCAACGTGCCAATTTTGGCAGGGATTTTCTTCAAGTTGTTGGAGTCCATGTAGATGCAGGTTAGGTTCCTCAGGCAACTTATCTCTTTGGGGGAGCAGCTCCATCCAGTACCTTAGGCAGCTCTCCCATTCTGGGCTCATCTCCAGGCCCTGCAGCTGGTCCAAGGTGAAGACCTGCACAAGAACTGGTGCCAGTTCTGTCTGAGATCTTCCGTTTCTTCTTTCCTTCATACTTTAGAGCATGTTGGATAGGGTTCTTCCAGAACAGACTGGGGCCTTTAGCATCACATCTGAAAGAGGTGGCTGCACCCATTGTCCCACCAGAACTGTGGTGGGCTGAACCCAGGTGGTCACTGACAATTTGTTGCACGTTCCACAGGCAACCTCTGAGGTTTTTCGTGGATGAAGGCCCTCTGTCAGCTTTACTCTGCCAGGCACGTTGCCAACACACATGCGGAGTGTTTGGGTTGCTCAGATACATCCCACGGAGTAAACACTTGGCGTTCTCACTTGATCAGGTGTTTCCCTTCAGGATCTGCAGCATGCGTAAAACCCAGCTCCCAGGCTATGACCTTGGCTTTTGCGCCTGCAGCTAGTAAGCTGGTGGCAATTATGTCAGTGTTCAGGAAGTGAAACAGCAGCACTGTGCCTCTGCTTTTCAGATGATTGGTTCAGATCTTTGGGTGTAGCTCTCTCCTGGGAGCACCAAAGGTGCTGTTGTCTAAGGAATTCACATTGCTCAGGCCCAGGGGATTGCAGTGGCAGCAGCAAGGCTGGGTAGATAAAGCACATGGCAAATGGGACAAGAAGCAGACAAACGCAGAGCTGGTGGCTTGGGAGCTGGGAACAATGAGCACATCCTGTCCTCAGGTCAGTTTGTGCCTTTAACATTCAGCAAACACAATAAAGAATCAGCTTTGAAATCTGGAAGTCCTTCTCCCTCCTGCTGGGTATATGAACCCCTGCGCCACAGAGATACCGTCTTTCTTGTGCTGCACTTGCTCTGACATATTTAAAAGCAAATTTTTATTCCTCACTGATATAGCTTTTGAAGGAGATGTAAAATGCGAGGTTTATCCCAAGGCACTCAGCACAGCATGCGATACAGAGAGCAGGCCATTTTCCTGGAAATTGCGTGTTTGAAGCCTCAGGCTGAGAAAGCCCACTTCTTTTACTTCTTCTTCTAATCCTTAAGGCTTTCAGCTAAAAGATGCTTAGGACAACAATTTCAAATGCTTTTCAAGGAGAGAGGTTTCCACAGCATCTCACAGGCTATTAAAGGCAGAAGACAATGTATTAGAGGTATAGTCTAAGCAGGTCTATGCAGTCATGTCTGGTGAAAGGGGAGCATGTCCGCTTTGCTTTCCCACCCTGCTCAGTTCTGGTCTCCTGTCGTGGTTTAACCCTGGCTGGCAACCAAGCACCACGCAGCCGCTCACACACTTGCCCTCACACAGAGGGATGGGGCTCAAGGGTTGAGATAAGAACAATTTAATAGGTAAAGTAAAAGCCTCACACGCAAGCAAAGCAAAACAAGGAATTAATTCACTACTTCCCATGGGCAGGCAAGTGTTCAGCCATCCCAGGAAAGCAGGGCTCCATCATGTGTTAACAGTTACTCAGGAAGACAAACACCATAATGTTGGATGTCCCCCCCCTTGCTTCTTCTTCTCCCAGTTTATATACTCAGCATGATGTCTTATGGTATGGAACATCCCTTTGCCTGGTTTGGGTCAGCTAGCCTGGCTGTGTCCCCTCCCAATTTCCTATGCCCCTCCAGCCCTCTCGCTGGCAGGGCCCAAGAAACTGAAAAGTCCTTGACTTAGTATAAAGATCACCCAGCAACAACTAAAACCATCAGTGTCCTATCAGCATTGTTCTCACATCAGAGCCAAAACACGGCACCCTACTAGCTACTAAGAAGAAAGTTAACTCCATCCCGGCTTCAATCCAGACATCTCCTCAGCCCAGATGGTCCTGAGTCTGCTGGAGCTTGTGTCCCAGCACCAGGGGGGTGCGTGGCCACACACATGGGTGGCAAGTACTAGGAGCCCTCTAGCCAGACAATGCTGACAAGATTTTGGGGTTATTGTTCAACCTTCTGAACTCACACCTTAGGCTCTGTTTTTTAATAGGGTTTCACCCTGAAATACAGATTTTTAAGGCTGTTACATACCAGCTGTTACCCTTGACTTGGATTCAGAGTGCAAATACCGTGACCCTATTGAAATCAAGCCCTGAATTTCCTCCAGATTTATTTTCAGCATCTATAAGAGAAAACTGTATCACTTGACTAGTCTCCAGCAGTGTTGTGAGGTTGTTTTGGCATTATAAGCTCCTGGGATGCTGGTGGATGGAGTCAGGCCTGCAGGGTTTCCCAGTAGGGACTGCACAAGCTATTGAGCTGTGACTATTGTAGCTGAATATGCAATAGTGTGAGCAGATCCTGGGGTCATCACACTACGCTAGCTTCACCAAGAAAGGGTGGACATTTTACATGAAAAAGATTCAGCAGAACTTGAGAAAGTCTTGTAGTTCTTCATAAGAATGGGTACAATAACTTGGAAATATGTTTACATCAGAGATTAATACAGCAGCCAAGGAAAAATGAGATTTTTCACTTGCAGGGGGAAGCTGCTTACCAGAAATGACAGACCTCACAATTAACCATAAAAATAAACTCAACTCACATCAAGAAAGTGCTGAAGAACTTATTGCAAAGATAGTAATTTCATTTTTGGATTAAAACCATCCCCCACATTACTAAGAGGAAAAATATGTTTCTAAGAACACATGGTCAAACACGTCTGTCCTGTGAAATAAACTGAATCGCTGTGTGTGCTGCCTTCTGCTTAAACATGTTTAGATTAGATATAAGGAAGAAATTCTTCACTGTAAGGGTGGTGAGACACTGGAAGAGGTTGCCCAGGGAAGCTGTAGATGCCCCATCCCTGGAAGTGATAAGGCCAGGTTGGATGGGGCTTTAAGCAACCTGGTCTGGTGGCAGGTGTCCCTGCCCATGGCAGGGGATTGGAACTAGATGATCTTCAAGGTCCCTTCCAACCCGAACTATTCAATGATTCTATGATCCCTTCAAATCAAACCCCAAGTCTTTCAGACAGTGTGTCATGCAGAGCCAAAAGTGTGGTCAGAGAGAGGTTTTTGTGATGTTGGTCACTATTCTCTTGTTGCACTTTTTCACCCTGGAGTTTCACCCTGGGTTTTCCTATACCAAGGTAGCAGGTTCTTTCCTGCTTCATCTTGCAGGACATCCTTCTTCCTGATGCTGATCTCTGGCTCATTGAGAATGTCAGAGTATGATTAATGTCTCTCTGTCAAATTGTTCCCTTGTGGTTTCTACATAAGGTTCATGAACCAAAATGTAAAATGAAAAGAGTCCATATTTTCAACACATGACCTCCCCAGAGACCCAGCAGGGTATTCTCATTCTCAGTTCAGACAAACTCCAACAAGAATTTTGCCACTATCAATATTTTTGAGTCAAGCCACCCAAGCTATTCAGAAGTTAGCCCTTACAGCAAAAATCTGCTTTGTAAAGCAGCTCTGAAAACCATCTCCTGTTCATCATGTCTTCATGATTTCCTAATGAGTTGTTCTCATTTCACAAGTCAGAAGAGAAAAAGTGTTTGTGACTTCCTGGTTCAAACCACATTGATAATGCTTCCTTTTCTTAATTCAACTTCACCATTTACAAAGGTGTTGAAAGAAAAGTCCAGACTCTGATGGACTCTTATTACTTTAAGGACCTCAGGTGCCAAAATGGGATGTAAGAGGCAACTGGGTGGCTGATGCAGAGGATCTTCCCCCAGCAGTACTGGCTCTGTAGACACAGCAGTAAGGAGGACTCCTTCTGGTCTCTGCTGCATGCTCACCCCTGCGCAAGGCTGCAGCCTGGCGGAGGAGCCTGCCTTCACCCCCAGACTGACTTTGTCCCTGTGCTGCTCTTACCCCCTATGCCATGGAGCAGCAGCTTTAACCCTCATCAGCACTGGACTCCAGCTCACAGAGGCTGAAAGAGGTCGTAGCAGATTTTTTCCAGTCTATATTGTTCCTGTTGAGTTAGTGCAGTCATTTTAAGAAAATCTTCCTGTTATTCCATGGTTCATGCTGCAGCCTTGTCCCTCTCCTCCTGATCTGCCTGGCTGCTAGTCACATAGCACCCAGCGCATCATCATCTGTAACACATATATCCCGACACCAATCCAGTAACGATGGAGGATAAAGACAGCTACCAGAAGATCTTTTTTCCATGAAGACATAATTAAAGCAGGCAATACAGCCCAGAGTGCTTCAGCTGCCTGCTTTAGGATGAACTGAATTGCTTTCCAGGCTGCCCAGCTCACACTGGAGCCACCGAAGTGCAGGTGCCATGGCTTGACTCTGAATCCCACTGTGAAAGACTAAGCATGGGATTCAGATACCTAGACATAAGCATCTTACATCATTTGACATGATACATAATCTCCCCTAGGGTCACTCACTGCACATCTGGAAAGACTCCCCTAGGTCCTACATCACATCTGCCAGTCCCCTGTCTCTGGCACCCAAGACATTGTTGGACGGTGATACTCAGCCATGCCTGGGCATCTCATCCTGCTCCAGAAGCTGTCAAAATGCAGTCTATAGCAAGGCAGAGCTTGCCCAGTTTCCACATTAAAAGTCTGAACCATCAGTAAACTCTATTTTATCTCTTTTTAAAAATAATTTTAATTATTTTTTTTAATTGCCGAGAATGTAAAATCTGTGCTTATCTCCCAGCAAGTTTTGTGGTCAGAGCACAGAGCTCGGGCTTAGCTGCTACTGTATTTTTATTGTTTCTCTGGAAAAACACACACATTTGGTTTTGTCCTGGACAGAGTAGCCTTGCTTTGTTTACACATCTCCAAATAAACATAGAACAGAGTTCACCCTTATACAGTTTAATTATCCCACATTAACAAGAGGTGTGAAAAGGACAACTCAGGAAAACAGCATCATAAAGCTGTACTGAGAAGAGCCACTCACAAGTGGCAAAGAAGGGAAATAATCAATTCCCTGCTACAGCCTCCAAGAAGCAGCTAATTCAAAACTGTTCAGAAAACAACTATAAATTGTTAAATAACTTACCACACAAAAATATTTTCCCCAAATGATCCTGTTGTTTTGTTTGGGTTTTTTAATTTATTTGACAGGTAAAACTTTTAATGGAACAGTGGTCTGTTTGCTATAATTGCAATAATTTACACACTTGATTTAAGAAAAAAAAAGATCAACCCATAGTAATGCCATAAACCCCACGTGTCATTATCACCTTTTAAATATGCAAATAATATGTTTTCTGGCCCTCTAATGCAATTTTAACAGTATATCCTCTCTTACCACAGAACCAGCCAAAACAAAACTCAATAAAACCATCAGCGTATTCCTGGGTTTAAACCTCAGACTCCCTGAACAGATTTTATGACAATGTCCCAAACGCTGTTGCAGAGACAGGAGCACAGAGATGCAAAAACCTTCTGTCATTCAAGAGCAGTTAGGGGAGAGGCCATAAGCACTGCCTCTGCCCTACCTGCCACCTCCTGCCTGCATGGTCACCTTGCAAGATGCTGGACAGACAATACACGTCTGCTTGTCACCTTCCAGCACACACCATCACCTGCTCAGGCACAGAGGCACCTGCATTTTCTGGAGGGCAGCTTCTGGCCATGCCCAGGGCTGTACTTGTAGGTTTATGGGCTGTCCAGATGGCAGACCTAATTTGGAAGGTAATCTCAGGCCAGGCTGCAAACACTCGTGAACAGACTGAGGCAAAAACTTGCAGTTTTTGAAATCCTGCAAAAACATTCTCCTTTCTTACCTTCTATTGTAGGTGACTTCTTAGCTACATTCACGTAGAGCTTGCTTCTGAAAGAGGTGGCAGCCGTAGAAACCTCTGTTTGATGACTATACCCATAGAAATTGGGTGGCTATAAGCACAGGTCTTGATCTGGGTCTGCAGCATGTGTCTTATACTCCTCTCACTAGCAACAGATTATGCTTGGGAAATGCCATTTAAGTGACTAGAGAGAAAAAAGGTTTAAGAAAAAGCAGGGAAATGGCACCTACTGAATTGAGGGCACAGAGACAGTCTGGGCAGTCTCCAGGAACAGACTGAACAGAAAGCCATAATGCTAGGGAATGTGCTGGAGCAAAGGGAATCAGGCTGTGTCCCCTCTTCTGGGTGGAGAAGTTGCAGAGCTGTGGTCTGTGCCTGACCCATGCAGATCTTTTAATTGCTATTAAACATACAGGTGAGTCCCTCATGTTCCTAATGCAGACTTTTCACAACAGCTGTAACAGACATTCAAATGAAAAGGGTTACCCAAAAAAACCCCTAGATCTTCTTCAGCTAGACACCATCTCACCCATGGGGGTTGGAATAGATGACCTTTAAAAGTCCCTTCCAACCCAAACTATTCTATGATTCTATGGTCTTACAGGGGTCAAAGACCCTGAAATTTGTTTTACAGAACATCATTAAGTATCTACCCTTCACTTGGTGCACTGGAATGTATTGAAGTCTACGTCATGCATAGTACATGCATACACACATGATGAGAGACAGTCTCCAGAGGCTGAGTCACTGTCATGACAGGAATTAAATGTCACATTAATATGACCCAGCTAACATGTTTGACGTCCATAAAACCTGCTCATTGCCATTACATGTATTTAAAATGACGTCTCCTGCCATGTTGGGAGGTAACTCTTGAGCAGGAACCCTGTTCTGCCTCACTGCTGGAGGGGTGAAATCTCACTCAGCCTGGACTAGGAAAAATGGTTAAATACAATGTGATTGACATGCTTGCTTAATACTGAAATACAGCAAGCTGACCTAAGATGCAGTACAGTAACAGATATACCACTGGGAGTTACTTAAAAGTGGTAAGCTTTTCACTTCACAATATTTTCACTTTGATTGGTCTTTCCATAGCAAGAAACACAGTAAAATCAAATCAAAGAGTTTATTTGCATAAGAAATAGCAAAAATAGCACCACTGAGAGCTACACAGTAAAGACTTTGTTTAACCCTGGCATGTGAACACGTTATTTAATTTCATTTTTTGGTAAAGCAGAGGCAAATTTTATCTGCTGTTGGGTGAGAAGGTGGCTCCAATCTCTGGTATTTAGCCTCAGGGTCTGATTCTGGCGTGGTTATAGACAGCTGTGGCTTGTGTCTGGCTTAGCCAGCTTGGAAATACCATGCCATATGGTGAACATGCCAGCAGGGCAGGCTGCCTCTTTTCCTTCTCCAAAAGACCGGGTGAGATTTCCAAACACATTCAGCACTTAGTGCCTGTGTCAGGTTCATTACGCCAATCTTTCACTACAAACTGCTTTGTGCAGAAGAGTTTAGAAAATGCAGCTGCTTTTCTGGCTAGCACATATATCCAAGGCCCGATCACCTCTCAGATCCTCACCTTTGTGGGTGGGCAGGCATGTCTTGGTCAGAGGGTTAAACTCACGAACGTCCGTCCTATTGTGAAGGTCTTTTCAGACTCTGTCCCCTCTTTACTTTCTCTTTGCATTCTCAGGTTGATTTTGGCAATTAGCTGATCGGGCAAAAGGGCCAGCATCTGACTTCTTGCTTTTGCCCTCAAAGATAATTTCCTCCAAGTTTCCAAACAACTCTTTGCTCTGACCTTTTCATCAGACATCAACCTCCTCTTAGACCAACCTGCAACTTCTCACCTACCATCTAAAACACAACTTTGCCAAGTTCTTGTCATAGTGGTTCATCCAAAATGGTGAAGCCACACTTGGCTTCCTGAGATTTTTAACACCAGGGGACTTTCTGTGCTGCTCTGGCTGATTTTGGGGTGAAGAAGTGGTAGGGAGCTGTGTGTGCACTAACAATGAACAGGGATTTGGCATCCCTGAGCTGACAGAGGACAGCATCCAAGCTTTTTGTGGAGGCATCTCCCAGACAGAAGGAAGATAAGCTCCATCTGGTAGAACCAAACCCTCTGAGTACTGAAGTTCTTGCACAAGGAGCAGTGAGGAGGTTTAGATCATCTCTGTGGCCTCTTCAGGCCTTACTGTGAGATCCCGCATGGTCCCATAAAAAGTAGCTCCTATAGGATACAGATTCACCTACAGGCAGAACATTAAATCTAAGAGGGATTTTCTTGGAAACAAACACTGGCTGTTCGTAACTCTGTCCATTGTGAGTTGAATGTACTGGAGACCTCTTTTCCAGCTTTGGCATGGCTTTAACTTCCTCCCTTCCACAGGGATGGCAGATAGCACCAACAATCTTGTAAAGAGCCTGTTTCTCACAGTTAATGCCCCAGGCTGCAGGATTTTACTCCCATTTCAAGGGTGACAGGTAAAGCTTTGGAAAGAATTAACCAGAAAACAGACAAAAATTTTGGCATTGGAATCGTTTTGCATAAAAGGCTACACAATGCATTGATATTATATGCTCTTCATAAGAGAAAAAAACCACTTATTTTTAGTATTTTAATATGCCCTGATGTTAGAGAAACCAAAACCAAATTCACATATCACATCAAAGATAATAATAATAATTATTATTATAATTCATAAAAATATTCTGATCGACCGGCAGCATTTGTGGGCTTTAGAAGGCCTCCCACGAAAGAAACACAGTTGAAGACATCTGAGAGCTCTTGGCAGACGTGATGAATTCAAGTTTTAAAAACAAGTCTGAGGATACCGCTGGCATGCTAGGGCCCTTTGACATTGGCAGGTCTGGCAGCCAGGCTTGCATAGTAAGCACACTGAGTAGGATCACACTGTCCGTTGGCTCCTGGAGGTCCCTGTGGACCCATGAGACCAGGCAAACCAGCTTCACCTTGAGGGCCGGGCGGTCCTGGCACCCCATCTTTGGCATAGCCAGGCTCCCCTGGGAGGCCTAAAATAAAACCAAAATGCCCTTGATGAGTGACACCCCCAGTGTGCAGCACTCAGCAGGGTAACATCACAGGAGATGGCTTTGCTGCCAAACTGGGATGCAGCCATCAGCTTCAACAGATTTGGGTCTGGCTAGCATGTATCTACAAGGATGTGACAAGTGTGTCTGCTCTGAAAGGAAGATTTCCACCCCTTACAGCATCTCTGGGCTGCACAACTCTGCTATGGCTGCTCTTTCCTCTACCACCACGCTGAAGTTGTGCAACTTCACAGGCCAACTCATGACAGAGTCCTCACAGAGAGGAGGTAAGGATGGGAAAGCTGAGGCAAGAGGCAACTTTGGGAGAGAACTCATTTGTACAAAGCATAGTGGGTCCATTGTGAATTTAAGGCAATGCAGGGTCAGTTTGCCAAATGCAGACCGTGGAGTTATGAAGGCTTCCCATAGTTTCCTCCCCCAGCTAAACAGGGTGAAGGCAAAATTGATCAATGGCTCCTAATAAAACAAAATGTATTTGCTGCTCCTGTGCCAGCAAAGGTAAAGCACGAGCTGTATGCCTGAAGCACAGGTGTTGGATATGATCTTTTATAACATCTGAAGCTGCCTGAATCTCTGGGTTCAGCTTGGTCATAACAAGAATCTGGCAAGGGCAGATAGGACACTTCACAGTGTATCTAGTAGTTAAAGCTTCATTTGGATTTGCCCCAAAGGTCAGTTAACCTAGCTGCTACTGAGATGAATCATTATACCTGTCAATCAGGATGAGTAAACAAAGGTGGCCAGATATGATGCCAGTGATATATTTCTTCGCTTTGGGCCATTTTCTACAGGAATTCTGTAAGCTGTATTTATGTTATCCTCGTCATCTATCTAATATGGCAGAGATCTGTGTTCTTGTAGCAGTTCTGAGTGATGTGTTTTGTGGAATGTCCTGAATAAACACACCTGGAATTCCTGGAGGACCTATTTCCCCTCGTTGGCCAATGCCAGTGTCTCCTTTCTCACCCTTTTCTCCTCTTTCTCCTGTAGAAAGGCAAAGAAAAATAATGAACTGATGAGCACGATCTACAGAGCTAAAGAATACTACCATAGATCTTCCACACTGAAGCCAACATATCTGCTAAAAATAGTTCCGAATTGTGGCCAGTCCTCTGAGATGAGAGGTTAAGTGGGAATGAACTCACCCAACTGCAATTCTGGCCAGAGGTGGAACACATCAGCAACTGTTGGTCACATTCACCACCTCTGATTCAACAGAATAAGGCTGCTTCTAACACATGCATTTTGAGGACCACTCAGATGTTACTAACAGGAGAGGTGGATGCCAAAGTGTGGTGGACACACCCATTTATCTGCCTGCCCAAACACACCGAGTTTCACTCACCTTTGGGACCAACTGGTCCAGGCGGCCCTTCAGATCCAGTCTGTCCAGGCCGGCCAGGCTCTCCTGGAGGGCCAGTTCTTCCTGGGAGTCCTTCCTTCCCGGGGGGACCAGGAGGTCCTGGTCTGCCATGGGATGCTTTTACTTGTGCAGGCTGTATCTGAGCCAGGAGATAGGCTAACTTTGCTGTAAATAGAGGGAAATGGTTTTGTTAGACTAGAAGGTCAATGTTCCAAGAGATGAAGAGCCAGAACCAGTGGACCAGTAAAGTCCAAATATTGCCACAGATCAGGTTTTCAGGGGCACTCATTTGTTGTCCCCACATAATCCTTCCCTGTAACCCATGATGGTGCCTCCCTGACCCTCTCTAAATTATTTAAACCTCATTTCTCAGTAGCTTTAAACTTCTCCTAAATTTCATACTTAATCCTAAACATTTATCTCATCCTTTGCTCCTTGTCCACCACGGAGCTGAAATGTCCCTTCCTTTAGCTGTGCAGCTGGTGGATTTTTGTCAAACTGGAATCATTGCTGCTCTGAAAAGAAGAGCCTATTTCCACTGCTTCTGCTACACAGAGTGCGATGCAACATGACTGCTCTGTAGGCAGAAAACTTACTTTTCTTGTTCTGGGTTGTTACACATGTGGAGTTAAAGCTGACGTACCCATCTCTGGCTGTGAAGTCCGAACCTAAGGCAGCATATTCTCCAATTGCCAAGCAGGCACATTGCTTGCCGCTTCCATATTAAGACCCTGAACAGCCTAGAGAGCTCTTAAGACATACTCAGCATCACAAAAACACCCTACAGAATAGAGGGAGAAGGGTTTTCTATCTTCTTTTCATTGATGCAAAATCTTGAGTGCTTTTAGATTGGTGTGGAATTGGAACTCTGAGAGTGTGAGAAAAAAATCCTTCAGATAAATCACTCCATTGAACCGTGACTTTAGCATAGAGGAAAATGCCTGCAGCTATGTGTCAGCTGCTCCAAGAGCTGTTTGAGAAGAAGCACTACAGCTCTGCATTTCACTATAAATGGGGTCAGTAGTGGTCTGCAATTCATGTACTTCGAGAGAAGCAGCAGCCTACATCCACCCTCTCTTATACTGATGAGTATCAAATGTCCCAGTCAAAAATTAGGAATGTTTCTCTTCCAGCTGGGACCGGGACCTCAAAAGCAAGTTTACATCCTTCTCTGATTACTTCTCTTCCAGAGCCCCAAATTAATCTGTTTGAATTTGATCTTCTCTTGTTCTACCATCTCAGCCCAAATATCTGCAGGAACGAGTCTGCAGCAAAGCTGGTTTGGTAGAAAAAGTCATGAGGTGCTTAGCACAGACAGTGGCCTTCAGTGGAAGAAGAGAGAAAGCCCCTGTGCTATTGCCTGGAACTTCAAGCTTGGGGAATGGTAAAGCTTGCTAAGCACATTTCATTTTACACATTCCTCCTTTCAGGCAGGCTTATTGCAATATTGCCTTCCATAAGCAGGAAAGGTTCAGGTGCTGCCACAGCTATGGAAAATACCTTTCATATTCTCAGATAAATCTTCTGGCTTGGCAAAACTGATTACTTACCATCTAGCTGCTTGGCTAACTCCTCTTGGATGAGCCTTCTCAAAGTCTCTAGAGATGGGGGTTCGCCCTAGGGAGTAACAATCACAGCAATATCAAAACATAATAATCACAGCCAGGGGATGTGCAAATCAAACCCTTCACAAAGGGTTTAGTGGGTTGCATTTCATCACCCACAGCATACTGGCACTGCCTGAAAGAAGAATACAAAGGGACTCAAAACATCCACAATTCCCAACTTGCTGGCAAGCCGTGGGCTCAACGGTGTAAGCAGGAAACCTTTGCTGGTACATTGTCCCCATCTCCTTCTTAGAGAAAATCTGCCTCCTATATACTCATAGGAGAAGTAGTAGAAATTGAATCAGGAGACATCCTCTGCCCTACGAGATCATAGTGGAAAGCTTACCTCCTTTTTCAGCACTGCATGTTTCCTTGCAGAGAGAAGTATGCGTGCCCCCAGGGCAGTGAAGCTGGGTATCTAGACTTGCTATAAACACTCATACTGGGTGCACTGCCTGCCAACAGGCCTTATCTCAGGAAACAGAAGCCAGTCTATGCATATAATACTCATTCTTCCAAATTCTTCGAAACAAGCACAAGATTCTGCCTAATTTCAGGCTGTTGAAGGGAGACAGGGGATGTGGCTGCCTGGCCTTGGTCCCCTACCCAGTCTCCAAGAGCAGTATATTTCATTCATTCTCTTCGCTCTTTTGTGCGACATTGCTGTTGAACAGCTGTAATAGCTGTCAAAACTCAAAGCTATGTGGACAACAGCTCTGGATGATGCAACTGAAAAAATGATGAAAGCATTTTTGTAGGTGGAAGGAGAATTTTTTAGGTTGTGGCTTTCCAAGAAAAAAAAAAAGTGGTTTTAGGGTAACCAGACTTTTGTCTTTGTGTAAACTCAAACGAAAAAATGTAGCTATATTTTAAAAAAACAACATTTTGAACCAGCAAGATAAAATCTTTTCCTTTATAAATCACAAAGTAAGATGTTTCACTTGAAAAGCACTTCATTTTTTGGCTAAAACTATTCTTTGAATTTCTGCCAGTTTTGAAAATACTTCTGGTCAACCTAAAGACTCCATTCTTTTGTGTATGAGCTATTTGCATGAAAGTGTTGCTTTTCCCTCACACCCATCCTTTAACATACAAGGATGCAGTCTGTGACCTCTATGTTTGTAAAAACCTAGTGAGGTCTTCTGAATCACAAGTTACTCTTCATTACGAAATGTAGATTTTATTAAGTAGCTAAGAGATGTTTCAATTTTAACCTATAACATTGCTGATAAGTAAAGAGTTGGTCTATTTGCTGCCTTCTTCCCAACACAAATTTTGCATGAGAAAAAGATGTGTTTGTTGGTAACAAAAAAACCAATTTTGTCATTAAGTAGTAACTATTTGTGATAGTTCTTAGTGAATATCCCAGTAAGTAAACATGATTGCACAACTTACTTTGAAAGCCTTACAAATAATCAAGTTTTCACCCTATTAGTTGCATTAAATTTCCATAATAATTACTTGATTTCATTGAATCTCTGTGTTGTTGAGACACACAAAGAAATGTTTTGTCTAAAATTTACCCAGCTTTTAGATCAGAGATTATTTCACTGTTTATTCCCCTTCAAGATAATCTGAAAATCATCCTCAGATCCTCAGAATGGGCATAGTGCCTTCACTAGCATTGGTAGGTTTTTTTTAGTCTTCTACATACAGTACCCTCTGGCACTCTCAGTAGTGAGGTTGCTTCCCGTTAGAAAAAAAAAAAAAAAAAAAGAGAGAGAGAGAATATTAAACTAAAACAGGATTTTGCGAAGCCTGATAAGCTGACTCCAGGCTTTCCAGGAATAGAGCAGTGACCTTTCCACAGCTCAGCATTTTGTGTCTCATAACAACCAGCAGCAGAGGAAGGTATAAGACCTCTGTATGAAATGTTACACATTAACACCCTTATAGAAAGAAGCTTTTTCAGACTCCAGACCCATGGTTATAGCCACATGACCTGATTTAGGCTTTTAGGGGTATAAGGTGTCAGCAACTGGCTGCCCTGGCTATAGATCTGAATCGCTCATCTCTCCTGAAGTTCAATCCAACACCCCCACAACACTTCCCTGAAGGTATGTTATAGCTCTCCTTTATATGTATCAAGAGATAAAAACACTGCCCCCCCATTATAACACACACTTGCTTTTATTTCTATTAGTCTTACTGTAATCTTAGGTACTTTTCTGATCACACCATGTAGCAGTAAAATTACTGTACAAAGCCCTTCTCCGGCCATCTTACCCTTGGTCCTGGAAATCCTGGCTGTCCTGGAGGACCAGGAGGTCCAACTTGCCCAGTGTCTCCTGGGGGTCCATGGGGACCCATCAGTCCTGGATGGCCTTTATGACCAGGTATCCCAGGATCACCTGGAGGACCCTTTTCTCCTTGAGGGCCTTTTTCGCCTTTGATGCCGGGCTCTCCCTAAGTGAAAAAACCTATATTACCACCACAGAATAAGAGGCAAACTTCTGATTTCCAAGCACAGCAAAACACGAATAGCTGAGCTGGCAGAGTTACTGAATACAACATCTGGTCCATTACAAATAATCCACAAATTATTACTGACGGAGAATGATTAAAGAGAGGGCTGGGAGGGTAGGAAGCACGGCAGATCTCTACAGGTCACTCTTCACTCTTGAATGACCCCTCTCCCTAGCCCTTAACTCAAAATAGCTCTTTATTTCATTGTAATGAAATAACTAATAATATTCTCCAACCTACCCTCTCTCCTTTGGAGCCAATTTCACCCGGTTTCCCTGGTGCACCCTGCAACAAAATAAGGGTAAGCATTAAAAAGCTATCCATAATAACAGTAAATAATAAAGCAAATGCCTTTGCAATTATTTTTGTGACTTGAGGAAAATTTACTTCCCTGTAAATCCCACAGATTCTTGAGAGTTTCCCGTTTGCTCTCAAATATCAACAATTTGAGAAAAAAAAAATCAATTTGTTGCAATCCAGATAGCATCGTTGATGTTTTTTTTCCTAAGACACCAGCCCTACTCTGAAACAACTGGGAAGTTAACTTACCTCTTTTCCGGGAGGACCCTTCTCTCCTGGTTCTCCCTGGGAGATAGAGAGAGTGATTTTAGCACCACACTGCGAGGACTTAGAAGAAAGACCCAACCTAAGAACCCCAAGTCTTACTTTTTGTTTAGAGCCCAAATTTTCTGAGACACAGCAGCCTGTTTGGATGATTTATCGTTATACTACTGCTATAGGTCATTCCTGGAAAGACACATCCTACTATTTAGAAAGCATTTTTTAGTGAAGCTGCATATCGTGTAAATGTAAATAACAGTAACTAATTTCTAACAACCCAGATGAGAGCAGGACAGATGTTTCCATGAAAGTGCGTTCCTGCTTTCAACACATTTTATTTCTTGCACTGACAAACATTTCACAAAGCTTCATACACCTTACTTAGGCTGGTTTAGCTGAAGCAGTGTCAATGTTATACCCGTAATAATCTAAAGATGTAATGGAAGTAAATTTTGTAAGTAGAGGTACCATCATGTATTACACCAGCTGAGATAACGCATACAAGAGCCAGTGATAAAGCAAGTTTGAGCCTGAAAGCTTGCGTGTATTACAGAACTATATTAATTAACCTCAGTTTGAACAAGCACCCTATTAGGATTGTTTCTCCTATATTCTGCATTGATAATGTGATAATTAGGCAATACAATTTTGCATTTTAGCATTTCAATGAAAAAAAAGTCACCGCAGTCCTGAAGTGCACTGATTAAGCAAAACAAACATTAGACTAGTTATTGCTAAAGTTCTGCCCACTTTCCCATATCATGAATGGAAAGATTCCTCTTTATAGTCTATTTACAATCCACACACATGATCATATCTATAATGTGTGCATGCAGGTGGTATTTTTCCCATAACAGGGAAACACATATAACATCTTTGTCCGTGCTAGCATCTATACATGCACACATGAGCAATGTGTGTTCACATCAAATTCAAATCAGGCAACATCAGGCTCATTTCAGTATTCCTTAGGGCCACCATGTTTGCTGCTTGAATATAATTTTCCAGAGAAATATTTCTTTCTTCTCTCTTCATCATGAAACTCCCTTGCCAATCATTTAAAAAAAAAAAAAAAAAAAGAAAAGAAAAAAAATTTTCATCCTGTGGAAGACTCAGCTGTGCTACAGTCATATGAAAACCTTTAAAACTTCATTTTAAGTCACAACAGAGCTAGAAACAAAAATATTTACCTAACATTCACCTTTTCCATTCTTCCAGTGGAATGTAACATACTTTACTTGCCTTGGAAGGGCTAAAGATATTGGATTTCAAGGCTCTGATGTTTTCACATGTATAGGTATAATTTAGATCACTTTGGGAGATATATGAATTCCTTAATTGCAATGTACCTCCGTTGCTGGTAACAAAGGAATTCGCCTTAGAACAGCAAGTATCAGAAATACTTATATTATTATCAGCACTTAAAACTTCCCTATTTAGCCTTTCTGGGGTTCATGCAGAGATACCAGCTGAGAACTTAAATACCCCATACCCATATTAAGAAGACTATTGAACCAGTCCAATTAATGTGCACATTATCAGGCTGACTGACAGCTACTAGCTCAGTAAATGAGATTATGGATGTCACATCCATATGAAAAATGCTATTTTTGCAGTCCAGTTTCCTTTGGAAGAAAAAGTGTGTGGCTTCTGCATCTGTCAGATCTCCTGCTTATGTTTTTTTATCTAATTAAAGATGATGGTATCCCATCTTCATCAGTCCAACATTTAAAAACAGGTTATGAGTGGGTCTAATGCATCTCCAGATACACTTACAGGCGGTCCTCGGGGTCCTATGAAGCCAGGGAGTCCTGGGCTGCCATTTTCTCCTTTATTTCCTTTAGGACCCTTAGGACAGAAATGAGACAGTTACTAGCAGCCCTTTCTCCAACATCTCTTTTCCAGAGCATGCATTTACAGATACATTGGAACTGAGAAATTTCACCGTAGCGGCAGG
The DNA here is from genome assembly GCA_035590275.1 of Ibycter americanus. Taxonomy (NCBI): domain Eukaryota; kingdom Metazoa; phylum Chordata; class Aves; order Falconiformes; family Falconidae; genus Ibycter; species Ibycter americanus. Next base: position 3,202,952 of record JAVJGI010000040.1, read on the forward strand.
ACTCCCAAAACTGACAAGGAAAGGAAGAACAAAGTAATTTAGAAAAGCAGACTGCAAACACCGTGCTTGCATTATTAATAAGCTATGTGGGGTCCCTGTGAAAAGATGAAAAGGAAGTAAGGATTATGGGAGTGTCAGGAGGTGTGTTCAGTGGCTATTCTGGCACTGCATGGTTTATAAGGTGGTGTCACAGAGTGGAAATGCTGTGATGGGCAATGACAGGGAAATGATGCAGGTGGTCATACTGCTCAAATCTGAGAACACAATCAACAGACAGCTATGTATTTTGCCTTTATTTCCAGGTTCAATTTAAAAAATGTCAGCCTTTTACTTCTCTCTTGTGATATTCTGCTAAACTATCCCTTTTTCTTACAGATCAGGGCAGCTTAAATGGCAGTTCATGACACAGAGACATCTCAAAAACACTTCTGGTATTTTTTTCTACTCTTCTTTTAACCTTTTCTTTCACAACTTCGTCCCCTACCTTCTCATTCAGCACATATCCCTTTTTCTCCTTAGAGTAAAACTTGTCTTCATTTTAAGCTGCTCTTGTGTAATGATCAAATGGTCACCAATGAACCTGACAGGCACAAAGCACATGGCTTTCAGGCATGCAATCAGCCCTGCAGATTTCAGGGGCTGAGCTGCATTGCTGTGTGCAGGCTTAAGCATGAGCCCTGTGAATTGGGATGGGCACTGTCAAACAGCAGATGCAAAAGGGAAAGGCTCCTGGCAGGTTTTACTTTGTGATTACGAATCAGCAGTGGTGAAGGTGGAAAAGAAATCCTTATTGCCATCATAACCTTTCTCGCTTCTCCTTTTTTTCAAAATAGAAATATAATATATTTGGTTGTCACCGCACATTGTGAAGGAAATTAATGCATTTCCAGACAAGATTGGAAATAAATGGATCCGTGTACAGCACAAGGAAATACTCCCCATAATAACCTTTATGAAAGGGAGAGGATTCATTTTAATGACTAAGAAGCGTACTGATGACTGTCTCTTCTGCTGACCAACACTGTCTCATTGTTTCCCCTTTCTCATCGATCTGAATTTATAATTTTTCAGTCTCTTATGTTATTTTTGGACTCTAAATCCTCTGGAGTGGAGACAGCTGTAGTTCTGTGTTTGCGCAGGAAGCTTCCTCATCAGTACCTGGGCCACTGGCTGACTGTCTAGGTAATGTGATAACAAGAAGATGATGAAAAAATAACTCCCATTTTGCACTCACAAGGCATCCCAAAGCCACAGTGGACTGGTGAAGAACCAGAAAGCCAAAAATCAGTAACAGGAATTGGGAACAAGTGTGGGCATGATGAGAGGAAGAAATGAAGGTTGAAAAGGTAACAGCAGGGAGCTATGGGTTAAGAAGCAATGGCAGTAGTCTCAGGAAAGTAAGAAGTTACGTCAAGGAGAAAAAAACTATAGCACTTATTCTTGGCTGCAGAGAGGCTGACAGACTGCACCACCCCTGCCTCACCTGTAATCTGTGAGCTATCACCTCCCCATGCAGAAAGGTGTTGCTTGCTTCTCTATAGCACTTAGGAGGAGACATCCCTGCAGCAAAGCAACACATGCTCAGGGCACAAGTCTGTGGTGAGGCTGAGGTTGCTTTATGGCATTGCAAAGGCCATAAAGAAGAATAAAGTCTGCTGCAACTTTTCAGATTTCTCCTGCTATGCCTTTGTTTCTATCTGAATCTAAGAGCCTAGAAAGCTGTAATGCCTAGGTGGACAAAGAGGCGGAAGAGCCCTGCATTGCAATAGATGCTACTGGACACAAAGCTACATTTGCATGGATTTGCTGAATCCTGAATAATTTGCAGCAGCAGAACAGAGATTACAAAAACCCAGCTTCTCACTGTCCTCCTTACAGATCTTCATTACCATGCTGTTCTTCTACACAGGATGCCCCCAGGGGTGTTTGATTCTGCTTAGTGATCTTGGTTTACTGCCCACTGTCTGCTCTTTCCCCAAGTGCCTGGGGAGGATTTTTCTGCTGCTGCTATTCCTCGATGGCAGTCTGCCAACTCCCTGAGGCCCTCTCCTTCCTTGTGACAACTGTCTGCTGGCTGCACACTCTCTGCTTGGCAAAATTAAAGCTACTGGTGAAAATGAGGCATGCCGATCTTTTTTCCATACCAGGTAATTAATCATTTCCTTTTTCCACAAAAACTTAACTTTTGCTGGGAAAAATGATGACCCAGCTAGCAGCTCAGTTTCAGGAACATAGCCAACTCCCCTTCAATGTCATGGCCAGCCACTGATTTTCAGATCAGCGATCTTCACACATGGCAACTTTAGGGATGGTAAGCAGCTACACATAATCCACCCCATTCATACTTCATCAGTCACTTCTCCTTGACGTAACTACTTGCTACATGAGTTTCCCTTTGTGGTACTTACAGGGTTACCTGCTGGGCCAGGTTCTCCTGCAGATCCAGGTGATCCATTCTTGCCCTGTGTCAAAAGGAAAAAGGTTAGTGAAGTAATGTATACTATGTTCTGGTTTCAGCTAGGATAAATTTTCTTCTTATTAGCTAGTTCAGTGCTCTGTTTTGGATTTAGCATGAGAACACTGTTGATAACACACTGATGTTTCAGTTGTTGCTCAATAGTGCTTACCCTAAGTCAGTGACTTTTCAGCCTCCCATGCTCTGCCAGTGAGAGATGCACAAGAAGCTGGGAGGGAGCATAGCCAGGACAGCTGACCCAACTAGCCAAAGGGATATTCCATACCATGGAATATCCTGCTCAGTGTATAAACTGGGGGGAGTTGGCTGGGAGGGGCAATTGCTGCTCAAGGACTGACTGGGCATTGGTCAGCGGGTGGTGAGCAATTGTATTGTGCATCACTTGTTTGGTTTTTTTTTCCCCTTGGTTTTATTCCTCTCTTTTTCTCGCTCCTTTTTGTTACAATTATTGTTGCTGTTGTTGTTATTATTATTATTATTGGTTGGTTGGTTTTTTTAACTTTATTGCAATTATTAAACTGTTCTTATCTCAACCCATGGGTTTCACCTTTTTCCAATTCTCCTCCCCATCCCACTGGGGCTGGTGGCGGGGTGGGAGGAATGAGCAAGCAGCTGCATGGTACTTAATTGCTGGCCGGGGTTAAACCATGACATGTACAGTTAAAAATATCCACCTACTGCTACACCAGTAGGGATTTCTTCAGCATTGTCCAGTCTCCTCTCTTGGCAGACTGCAGAGTAAGGATCTCTTATTTGCAATTGATGCCACAACTTCTGCATCCCTGATTGCATGGCTGACCCTATCTCAGGACAAAAAATGAGAGATGTGGACCCAAATCCCCTGGTCTGAAGAAGCCAGCACTCTTTCTTCTCCTCCTTTTCTTCACTTTTATCCTTATCATACGCAGCATCCTCCTGGATGGATGGAGCTGCTCCAAGTCACCAGTGTTCAGACAGGCCCCTTTAGTCCATGTTTGAAGCACCTCTTGGCAACTCACTGGTCAACGTTAAAGTGCTCTGCACTAGCTGACAGATATCTCCAGATCCCCCCACACCTTCCTGTGTTAGCAAACTTCCTCTCTCCCACAACTGAGGTAGGTCCTGCAAATTACTGTCCACTATCATCTTCTCAGGGCTATCATCTGAATCAGGGTCCAGAGGCTAGGCATCTATTTTCTAATCATCTCAGGTTTCCCCTTTTTTTGTGGAATGGAGAAAAACACTTGTTTTAAAGCCTTGAGGCATTTGATACTTGCCTGACACCAGACAACTCAGAATAAGCCAAATAATCCTTTAAAAGGACCCACTTCCCACCATTTCTTATCAAAGTACTTGAGCTGACCATCTACACCAACTAAAGTATGGTGAGATGAAATTCTACACCATCTTCCTCTTTCCTCCCAACTCACCATGCAGAGATGTTTTTCCCTGCACTGGAGTTGACCATAAAGAGCAGCCCTTTTGCTGGCAATATCCAAAATCATGCCTCACGCTCCTTATTAGAGAAGAAACAAAGCAGAGGAAGAACAAGAGAACTTGATACTTTGCCTCCCAACATGCAAAACCCCAAGCATCTCTTCTCCAAAGAAGAATATGGTCTGGAGTTATGATCATTTCTCTCTCCTCAGATCTTTTTATTCCTTGATAATGTTGTGCAGGGGCATGACACATTAGTGAGCGATGCCAGCAGTACAGGAATAATGAGGTGAATTACAAGGTAGATACAGGAGCTCTCCATATGTTCCTGTACCCTAATTTAAACCCCTACCCTTCCAGCTCAGAGGGACCTGTCGTTCCAGCTCCTGGCATTGCTAGTTGAATCAGCATTTTGCCCTGATTATGAGACATGTTGTAGAATCTGTTTCACTAGCAGGTCTCGAAATAGGAAAAGAAATCACTCATTGCAACATATTAAAGATGTGCCTAGGTTCAGCAAGAGAGACCTGCATTCAAATTTGGAAAGGGTTGATTTTCAAGAAAGAATTGAAAAAACCATGAAATTAGTAAAAGTAATTTCTCAGCTGTCCCAAATGATGCTTTCTGAAATGTCAACTGAATTGCCATTTCTCCACCGAGGTTGTAATAAAACTCTACAGTTGCTCAATTAAACAAACCTTTTCCTAAAATTATGCTCCCCCCTCCCCCCCCCCAAAAAGAATATAATAATTTACAGAAAGCATGAGAAAAATTAATAGTATGACAACTGGATCCCACATATCTCAAACTGGGCACCCACAGTTAGTGTCTACCTTTGAAAACTGAGGCACTGCAAGAAACGAGTGAGATGCCAGAGGCAGGAGTGGAATATGAGCACTTCTGACACTGCAGTCCTGGCAGAATCCATTAAACTGTTCTTCCCACTGAGTCAGCAACCACCATTCCACTGCACTATTAGAAGTCTTCATCAGCTTCTAGCAATATCATTCTGATTTGTCTTTCTCAAAGTAGGCAAAATATTTTAATCAAACATCACCTGAATCTTGCTTAAGACTTTCCTTCCAAATCAGTTCTGGACTGCAGGACATTCCCACTATACACAATGAACCTCCAAAAATGGCTTGTCAGGAGAGAAAACTCACCGGCGGCCCTCTGAGTCCTCGAGGGCCCTGTGGTCCTATGGGACCAGTATCACCCTGAAATGAAGAACCGTATTCTGGTGAGTGAGAAAGATCTGACATAAAGACGAGCAAACGGGCATTTAAAAATGTCCCTACTAAATTACACTGTTCATGTATTAGGGGCAAACAGCATTAAAGGAGGCACTCTATCCCTTTTCAGTTATGTATGAGGAAGACCAGTCTTTTGAATTTTTAGCATCTATCAATTTACAGGCAGATAACAGACAGAAACCGTTATTATCAGGTTATCTTAAAGATGTATTTCTCAGGGACAGAGATTCTCTAGTATTTCTCAAGAACTGACTACTTTGTTCTCTCTTGAGGGCAACTTAAGACCTGCTTCTATCTTCTCTGAGGGGTTCCCTTAGGTCTATCTTCCATTTTACTTTGTAGGGTACCATTTAGAGCACAACAGTTTTCCAGTGATACAAGAAGGGAGCAAATGAGAAACCACTTCCCCAAGTCCCACGGCAATGGCCCATCAGCCGCTTGTTACATTGCTCAGCAGATGCTGCAGGATCCCACATCAGCTGCACTCTCCCAGGACTTTGTTACCTGACTGCATTTGACACTAATAATGTCAGAGGATCTATTTGTACTGTCTCTCTTTCCTCTGAGCAGCATCATCTTATCCCACAGGCATTTCACAGATTTCAGTGGAGCTACGCATTCAGTAAGGTACAGCTTTGGCAGAGGAAGCACAGCAGAACCTGGCCCAGTGGGACCTGCAGAATGAAGCACTGCTTGGAATGGGGTGGCAGAAAGCAGGTCCGTGGCTATGCAGCACAGCCTGGGATTCAAACAATCACCTTTCTCTGCTTTTCCAAAGATATAGCTGACATTTTAGTGTCAGCAGCTGAGCAGTGACAAAACCCTCAAATTCTTTGTTACCCTAATGACCTTTGCACAAATCATTCCCTGTGCACTGCTGCCGTAATTCACCCTTTATTGCAGTTTCTGCAGCTGTTTTAGGTCAGGGTTGCTATGAATTAAAAACTTCATTTGTCAGAGAGAAGGAGATTAGTTTCTGCTCAAAATGGTACACTTACATCCTTCCCTGGTGGCCCCTCACGCCCAGCAGGGCCTGTCACACCTGGCTCCCCCTGCAATTCAGCAAAAAGAAAAAAAAGATCAGCTCAAGGTCAAAGACAGACCAGAAACACCATAAGTGGTATGAGGTTTCTGCAATATTGGACTGAGCTCAGTGAAAACTTTTTTTAAAGCCAACAAGAGCCTTGTTCATCATGTGTGACACGCAGCCTATAAATATATACAGCATCTTCTGTAAGTGGTGCACAAGACAGTGCGCTCCTTTCCAGCAGAATATTTGCTACTGCTAGTGCAGTCACTGAAAACCACCAACCTATTCATGATACAAAAACTACCACCATGAGGAAGAGATGAGGAACTCCAGCACTACATTTTTCAGCTAAGCTCCTGCAGGCAGAGCATTTTATTTCCCTGTGAAAAGCCAGAATTAGGCAGAAGGACATTCAGTTTTGTATTCTGCTCTCTATACCAAGGAGATTTTTGTACTATATGGCTCAGAACAGAAAGACGACCAACTTTTCATGCAGGACTTGAGTTTTGGGTTTTATGATCCACGGGAAACTAAGTCAAAGGGCTAGAGACATTTCTATTCTCATTTCTGTAAGTTTTGTTCCTGAACTTATTTTGCCCTTCTTAGGCATTTTTGAAGGAGAGCTGATAGATACTTGTCCAACAAGTGCAGTAGGGTTCCTTATCTTACATGTCAGCATTCATACCAGAGGGATGTGGTATGGAGGCATCCTTGAAACTTCCTCACAAGGGGCTCTCTCAAGTGGAGCATCAGAGGACTCAGCTCTACCACCTGCCCCACCTTGCTCGGAATCAAAACTTCAGCAGAGGGAATGAAGACAGCTGCTGTGATTTTATGCCATGGGTGTGGCCCATGAAATTGTAGTTGAAAACAGCCATGTTAAAAACAGACCAGTCATAATTTTTACCTATTGCCTCTGAAAGGTCAACTTGAATTCATATAATCTTTCACCAAAGGATCATGTGGGAGGTACACATTACTTACCCGGGGACCTGGGGGACCTGTATCTCCTCTCTGACCTTTGAAACCCTACAAAATAAAATGAAATCAATAATTATCTGTTACCATGATGCACAAAACACTAAGAAAAGTCTAGTTTGAATGTTTACTTAAAAACCTTCCGTCCCAGTTTTGCTTAAGATTACTGGGGGCTAGTCAGCATGGAGCTGCCATGTCCCACGGAGTGAATAGGAAGGGTCACATCACAGGAAGAGCTTTCCATAGCTCCTTACGCTGCAAGACCAAGACTGTGGTGTGCATATTCCTGGTGTGACCAGCCAATAAATTACTTAACCCTAAATTTCATTGTCCCCATCCATTCGGAGGACATGTAACAGAACCCAAAGGCTACAGGTGTGACTATGCCTTCTGGTAGAAGGAGTGTCATGAGGTTGTGTGCTTTAACTTCTAGATAAGGGACCTACTCCAAGTGTGAAGGATTTGGAAATGTCTGTGTTCAATTTTTGTTGATTATTTATTGGTTTACTCACAATGCCATGACTATTCTCAACCAGGCCAGCTCCTCGGTTGTATGTTTGCATCAGTAAAGTATCTCATCTGCCCAACAAAAGCTACAGTACAGAAGAGTGACTGGATGGAATCCTTTAGAGCAGCACTTACCGGTAAGCCTCTGGCACCCTCCTGGCCTGGGAGCCCTGGTTCTCCAGGCTTTCCCTATGGGAAAAAATCATGTTCATGTTAATCAGTCTTAGGTCCATCTCTCTACTGCTGAAGGCTTCATGCTCTTCTCCCTTAGATGTAACAGCACTGAGAACTGTGATTGCCCAGGGCTCGTCCCGCAATGCTGGAGTCTGAGCATGCAAAGAGGACAGTAGTGACAGACGTTCCCATACATACCGCTACCTGCACTGTCAGGAACACAGCCTTTGAGGTTCAAAGGCAGCTTATACCTTTGGACTGGTGCACCTTCACAGGCTTTAATATCAGAGAGGTAATGCACAGAACTGCACCAACGCCTAGCCAGCACATACAAAATCAGCAACTGCATGTAGAAACCAGGTGTTTTGATGCAAACACACAACTGCCTGCAGCTGCTGTGACAAGTGCTGCTCCCCATACCAGCTGTCCTAATGACTGGTATATTGGGTTTGCCTGGCAAGGTTTTGGTAGCAGGGGGTGGCCTCTTTAAGAAGCTGCTAGAAGCTTCCCCCATGTCCCATAGAGTCAATGCCAGCCAGCTCCAAGACAGACCTGCTGCTGGCCAAGGCTGAGTCCATCAGTAATGGTGGTAGTGCCTTGGGGGTAACATATTTAAGAAGGAGAAAAAAACCTGCACAACAAATTGCAGCGAGAGAGGAGTGAGACTGTGTGGGAGCCGCAGCCCTGCAGCCCCCCGGGCAGTGCAGAAGGAGGGGCAGGAGCTGCT